>CM070616.1:23215860-23815860 GCA_036346395.1 Hsuehochloa calcarea
TATTAGTAGAGATCATTTTAACTACAAACACTTTGCAAGTGTTTTTACTCTCTAAAATCAAAACATGATACTATGGTTGAGATTCCTTACCTTTTCTTCCATAACCTGCTTCAAGATTTGATAAAGCTATTGTTTCTGCCTCCTGAAGGGTCAACTCCTGAAGGGGAAAACCCAATCATGAGCTTGCACAAAGCTACAAACAATGAAATATCCATATGTAACAGGAGATCCAGTGGTGGAAATATGGTTTTTCTTCACAACAGATTAGAAACATGATACTTTTGATGTTACAGCCTCATAGGCCTATATAACCCCAAATAATGCAGACAACTTGCAAAATGATGCTATTAGGGCAGCATTATGGCTGACATAGCATCATGTTAAACTTCTTATGGTTTGTAGACCTTGTGGTATAGTACCTTGTTATATGGCTCCTGTAAGGAGCTGTCAGCACCTTCAGAGACTGATCCAATTGCCTTGGCATTGCACTGCCAAAAGTTTCCTGATGGATCAGTGTAGTACCTGCAAGAAACAAGATGCCAAAAAAGAATATCAATAAACCAAATTCTAGAGGTTTATTTCTTCTTTTCTGCATTCTTTTTTAGTAATTTCTAATAATCCCAAACTCATCTGAATTATAAGTATGGGAGGTTATGGCAAACATACATTTACACGAATGCTTAATTGCGCTTTGTAAACTGAGAAGAATAAAAGAGTGGCATGCAAAGTTTGAGTGTTTGACACACGCACCGTACAAACAGAATGGGATGACATGTATGTGAGGAGGACAAAAACTTAACAGAATGAGTAGTTTGAACTTTTAAGTTCATTACAAGATGTTCGACTATGTTTAGGATATAGCTGATACTTAACAGACTTTATTTTTCTGACAATACATGTCCCTCTAATATGGAAGAAACATATATCATGTAATTGCACAATGAAAAGCAGATCGTATTTTCACTGCAAAGCATTATCAGCAAACCCCAACAGCATGATTCAGACAGATAATCTTTCTTCTTATACGGGATTTTTTTTTACAGAGCAGATAATCTTTCTTGGTGGTAAAATATGATGACATTAGTCATTCTCCAACTGACCGTCCTAACAATTAGGAAAAGATTCAGATAAAAGATAATGAATGCTTTTCTTCAAGAGGAATAGTCACTGCAGCAGCTATTACTAATCGGTCATGAGGCTCAAAAGGTGAATGATTAAGGATAAAAGAAAGATACAAAATTGGGCTTGTACGTGCTCAGAACAAGACAAACGGTACAAGGGAAAACTTTCAAAACATCAACAATAGGTGCTAGGTCCTTATGTAAGAAATAAGAGTTCGAAACAAGTTTGCAACAAACATAATTCTTTGTCTTGACTATCACAGGGATGACAACGGGTACAAAATTAGAGAACGCGACAAGAATGCAACTATAATTATGTACAAGCAAAACTGAAAGCATCTTCAGTGCAATTGCACAAGGTATGCCTCCCAAATTGGGAGTTAATTATGGAACATTTCGGCCAGTTATAACTTATAGGTATTAGGATATGTATATATCAGGATCATTTCAGAGATCCCCTAGATAGGCTAGTTGCTATGTATAGCCTAGTTTCCTTACATTAGGATAGCTTCCTTGTACAGGTGATTGCCTCCTATATTTGTACCTTCCTTATATGCCTAATTGGCTCTATATATGAAAGGCTCCCCACCCACATTAGGGGTGTGGTGATTCTCTCTATTCTACATGGTAACAGAGCATTAGATCCTTTTCTTTTCTCCCTCCCTCCCACCGCACCTGCCCTTTCTCTCCCCTGCAGGCCATGTCCACCTGCTCTGCCAACAACTCCCCTGGCACCATGGCGGCTACGGAGTCCCCCTCTGCCCCCGTCATGTTCGTCGCTCCATACGCGACAATCTCCGTCAAATCCCATATCCCGGTGACCTTGGAGCTGAAGAACCCGAACTTCAACCAGTGGTCGCCATTCTTCACCTCCCTCTGTGGGAAATTCGGCCTCCTCCCGCACCTCGACGGCACGACGGCGGCCAGACCCACTGACCCTGCTTGGGCCATTGCGGACTCCACGTTCGCGGTGGCTCCTTAACCTTTGTCGGGACCGACGTCCTCGGCCTCGGCTGCGACCGGACCAGGGATCGCGACGCAGCTGCAGGTCGCCATCAAACGCCTCTTCGACGCCAACAAGGCCCCACGTGCCATCTTCCTGGGTCACAAGTTCCACTCCATGACCAGGGCAACTCTCCATCGACGAATCATCGGCGAGATGAAGGCTACGCCGATGACGCTCCGCGACGTCGGCCGTACCATCACCGGACCGAGCTCGTCCTCAACCTTTGCGCGGACTCAATCCTCGCCGCCAAAGATCATGCGGACAACATCGCCGACTTCGCGCGCTGCGGACTTCGCCGCTCGCGAAGCTTCGTCCTCAAGGAACTTCGACTTGCCAATGAGACACGGATGCGCCCCAGACGGCGTTCAAGCATACGTCGCGGTCCGGCTTGCCGCTTCGACCCCGACACGCGGTGGCGGCTCTCTGCCGGCCGCCGAGGCGGCCACGCGCGGCTTCGCGGCAAAGGCAATGGCGGCGGTGGCGGCGGCAGCGAGGCGGCGGCGGCCTTCACAGAAGAAAGGACAGGCGGCCACGGCGGCGCGGCGGTCCCTGGTCATGGCAGACGCGAGCACCAACACGCCCGCCGGCCCCTGTTCTTCTACCTTTAGAACGGGCAATAGTATAGCAACGCATTATGGCGCCCGGGCAGCGAACCGACTGGCGCAGCCTCGGCATCCTCGGCGCCGTCTCGAGCCCATATCGCCTTCGCCGCTTGATTCTCCGTATGCGGCTCCTCTCCTCCATGACGACTGGTGGTCGGATCGGCCGCCTCGTCGCCGCCACGAACGGTATGTCCTCCAGGGTCCAACCGTGGGTCCTCGACACCGCGCCACGACTCACATGTCGACCTCGGATGGTATATACATCCCGTCTCCTCTCCGCCTCGGCATCACGGTTGCAGCAGCGGCACCATTCCTATCACATGCCGTGGCACCTCCACACCGTCTTCTCCCAACTCTACTTTTCGCCTCACTAACGTTACGGTTGCTAGCGCCCTGCGCAATCTTCTTTCTGTTCGTCCAATTCTGCGTGACAATGATTGTTCTATTGAATTTGACGCTTTTGGTTTCTCTGTCAAGGACCAACAGACGGGGCGCATGACTCTTCGCTGCAATAGTGGTGGCGACCTCTACACCTTCCTCTCCACGACAGCGCCCCACTGCAGCCTCGCCACCACCTCATCGCTATGGCACCACCGCCTTGGTCACCCCGGTCCTTCCAGCCTCGCCACTCTACAGAGCATGTCGGTCATCTCCTGTAATAAGAGCCCACCATCTCTATGTCATGCCTGTCAACTTGGCAAGCACGTGCGGCTCCCATTTAGTCATTCTACCTCTGTGACCACTGCTCCTTTTGATTTAGTTCACTGTGATGTGTGGACATCCCCGGTCCTTAGCACCTCCGGTTTTAAATATTATCTTGTTCTACTGGATGATTTTTCCCATTACTGCTGGTCGTTTCCGCTTCGTCACAAATCCGAGGTGCACCGCCACATAGTCGATTTCACTGCCTACGCTCAAACACAGTTTGGCGCCACACCCAAATCATTCCAAGCTGATAATGGGACCGAGTTCGTTAACCATGCTACCACCTCCTTCCTCGCTAGCCATGGCATTACGCTCCGCCTCTCGTGTCCCTATACCTCTCCACAGAATGGCAAGGCTGAACGCATGCTTCGCACCACAAATAACACTATCCGCACAATGCTCCTTCATGCGTCCATGCCACCTCCCTACTGGGCTGAGGCCCTTGCCACTGCCACTTTCCTCCTCAATAGGCGACCCTCCTCCTCCATACAAAACAATATACCCCATCACCTTCTTCACAAAACCCTCCCAGACTATTCCTCGCTTCGAGTTTTCGGATGCCTCTGCTATCCAAACCTCACTGCCACCTCCCCCCACAAATTAGCCCCTCGTTCAGCACCCTGTGTCTTCTTAGGCTACCCATCCTCTCACAAGGGGTATCGCTGCCTCGACATGTCCACTCGGCGAATCATCATCTCACGCCATGTTATTTTTGATGAATTGGTGTTCCCATTCTCGGCAGCACAATCGGCGGCCTCCATGCCGTCTTCACTTGATTTCCTGATGCAGGGACTATCTTCCTCGACGGCACCTACGACCACCGCTCCGCTGCTCGCTGGCCCTACGGCCCCCACTTCCAGCGTGGACGAGTCCCCGGAGCTCCTGGACCCGGCTATCCTCCGGTGGGCCCCCGGGCTCTGCCTCTGCAGCGGGCCCTCACCGCCTCGCGGATGGCCCCTGGCTGGCTGACGGTAACAGTGGCAGATATCACTCGCTGGTCCCCGGCTTCTGCAGCCATCGAGCGACCAGCAGCCTCCTATGGCGCGGCAGTGCTTTTCACTCGCCGCATGACCTCCGGTGCACTGCAACGCCTCGCAGACCAGCGCAATTCTTGGCCCAGTCACGGCGCCTGACTCCTCGGTGCCGCTGGCGGCGGACGCGATCTGAGCCGGCATCTCCGCGCCGCCAGCGCGGAGTTCTCGCCTCGCCGCGCCGCCCTCCCAGCAAACTATCGCAGCGCGCTCGCCGATCCCAATTGGCGCGCTGCGATGGCGGAAGAGCACAAGGCGCTGATCGACAATGGCACTTGGCGCCTCGTCCCTCGCCCGCCTGGTGCGAACATCGTAACCGGAAAGTGGCTGTTTAAGCACAAGCTTCACGCCGACGGCTCACTCGCCCGGCACAAGGCGCGTTGGGTCGTCCGCGGCTTCTCCCAACAGGCCGGCGTCGACTACGACGAGACATTCAGTCCGGTGGTCAAGCCGGCCACGATACGCACTGTCCTCAGCATCGCTGCGTCTCGGGAGTGGCCCATCCGCCAGCTCGACGTGAAAAACGCCTTCCTTCACGGCCACCTCGAAGAGACGGTCTACTGCGAGCAGCCGTCCGGCTTTATCGACCCAGCGCCTGACGACTCATGCGCTTCTCGCACAAGTCCTTGTATGGACTCAAGCAGGCGCCGCGTGCTTGGAACCAGCGCTTCACCACGTTCATCTGCAGCATCGGCTTCACCCCCTCCAAGTCGGATGTCTCCCTGTTCGTCTACAAGGTTGGTGCCGAGCTGGCCTACCTCCTTCTCTACGTCGATGACATCATTGTCACCGCGTCGTCGTCGGCCCTTCTCCAGCACATCACCGCGCGCCTCCGCTCGGAGTTCGCCATGACGGACCTCGGCGACCTGCACCACTTCCTCGGCATCTCGGTGACTCCGGGACGCCGGTCGCTTCCTTTCCCGGCGGCAAGACGTGGATCTTCTCCAACAGCGCGGCATGTCCGAGTGCCACTCGACGACTACCCGTGGATGCGGACCAAGGTCATCGCCCGGAGGGCGCCATTCGCCGACCCCAAGGAGTCTGAGGAGCCTTCTTTAGTGGCGCTCAATATCTCGCCGACAAGGCCGGACTGGCCTATCTTTGTCCAAAGTCTGCCTCTTCATGCACGACCCCCGCGAGCCGCACCTTGCGCTGATCAAGCGCATCCTGCGGTATATCAAGGGCTCCCTGTCGTCCGGCCTGCACTTGGGCACCGGCGCCATCGACCAGCTCATTGCCTACTCCGGCCGTCGGGCGCATTGTCCCGACACGCGCGCTTCCCGCTCCGCCTCCAACCTGCGTCTACCTCGGCGACAACCTGGTGTCTTGGTCCTCCAAGCGCCAGACGACGGTGTCTCGCTCGATCAAAGGCAATGCTGGTCACGATGGCCCACGTTGTGGCGAATCTTTCTTCGGCTGCGCCACCGCTCGAGAACTCCACATCTCGATCCCGCGTGCGACGGTTGTCTACTGCGACAACGTGAGCGCCGTCTACATGACTGCCAACCCCGTCCACCATCGCCGCACGAAGCACATCGAGATCGACATCCACTTCGTCCGCGAGAAGGTTGCTCTAGGACAGTTCCGAGTTCTTCATGTTCCCTCTGCGTACCAATTCGCAGACATCATGACCAAGGGTCTACCCGTCCAGCTCTTCACTGATTTCCGGACCAGTCTGTGCGTCCGTGATTCTCCCGCTGCGACTGCGGGCGGGTATTAGGATATGTATATATCAGGATCATTACAGAGATCCCCTAGATAGGCTAGTTGCTATGTATAGCCTAGTTTCCTTACATTAGGATAGCTTCCTTGTACAGGTGATTGCCTCCTATATTTGTACCTTCCTTATATGCCTAATTGGCTCTATATATGAAAGGCTCCCCACCCACATTAGGGGTGTGGTGATTCTCTCTATTCTACAATAGGTCATGATACTTACAAGCTGGATCCATTTTCATCATGACCAGCAATTAGGAGAGAAACTCCAAAAGGACGTGACTGCGGAAGCAAACAAGTAGATTATAACCTTTCCATTTTCACCCTCAGTAAGACATGATCATAGATGACCAGCAAACCAAATACAGCAAGGATCAGGAATGGCTAAATAGCTGCTTGGATGGCCACCATACTGTACCTAAGACAAGTGTGATGTCACACAAACAAGATTAGATGTGCAAATGCTAGTTGTTTTACACTTTCTAGGTGACTTCTTTCTAAAATCCCCTAATGAAGTATTGGCAGCTAGGTATATCCCCTCTCACAGCTGCCTCATTGGAGAGATGGCCATTTAATTAAGAGGATAAACCATGCAGTATAGTAGTTCATAGATCATTGCCTTGGTTTCTGTTCCAAGAGCTAAAACAAGTGATTTCGGCCAGAGGTAGTAATATGCTATGACAGTAGAGTAAACGATGCTCACCATTGACTCTTTATCCCCTTCCCCAAAGCAAAGAGCTAGATCACAGATAGCTTCTGTGGTGAACTCAATTGTCATTGGTTCCCCATATGAGAATCTATGATTCTGATTATGACGATTAAAACACACTGTATGATAAATAGACAAAGTAATTAACAAAGTAAAGGATGCACATCACACAAGAAAAGTACTTGGGTCTCCACAAGGTGTGCTCAACCAATGTTCTTGTATCAGCAATAAGGCCTCTCATAGCACAGCCTACATGCTCATCAATTTCCATAATTTTCTCCACACTGCTAGGTTTCTACATGAAAAGCAACATTAGGAATTTTTATTTTGACACAATTCAATTGGACATAGTGCAAAACCATATAACAAATACACAAGCAATCCAGAACAACAGGCAGATAATATTTTTTTGAAGCTCAGAACTGATGTAAAGGGTTTTACCCATTAGTTGTCATACAAATTGTACAACTCTAAGTGTACGTCTTTGATAAATTGATCTATGTTAGTTCATGCTATAAATCACATCACAGGATACCAAGGGACGAGAAGGCGTGATGGGTCTAACAATTCGGATGTGGTATCACTCTACATTATAAACTAGAAAGTTCTAAAGAACTAGAACAGTTATATGGAACAAAAAATTGGAAAAGAAATGATATCGCAAGCAAACACTAAAATTGAGAGAGAGAAAAGATTGTGTTTCACTGAAATTATTGGAAGCAGCAACAAGAGGCTCCTACATTGCTTTTCAAGAGAATTATCCAAAAGCAAAACTAAGCATAAGAACTCTTGTGTGCACAACAGCGGGAGCTCAAATACTAGAAAATGCATATTAGATTAATGTCAAGTACCATGAAGATCCACATTAGAGAAGTTCAGTATGAAATTGCTCCAATCATCATTATTAAAAGTACATTTGCAATCACACAGTTGGACAACTTAACAGCAATAACCAGCAATGGCGAGGTTACGCGTTTCTCCACAGCGAGAACAACCCCAACCTTTGTCTTCAACCCAAGTGCGGTTGAGCCCAACTGCATAGGCATCAGCAACAACAAAACCATCACTCGTATGAAGCTACGCACACATCAATTTCAATATTAAAAAGCAAAACTCCAGCTGAAAAGTGGCTCCCACAACGATCCAGAAAATGCAAGACATACAATCACCACAATCAGCGTAGCGAATAAGAGCATGAAAAAGAACTGATAAAAGCCTCCAACAAATAAACTAAACGACCCCAGATCCTAGCTCAAATTTCTTCCAAACAAGGCCTCCAAACTGCCAAAAGTTGTTAGATGATTCGCATTCCGCACAAGAGCCCCCACCATCCCCAACGCAGTAGAAGCCAAGAATAAAAGCTAGCCATTGAATTGAATTCATCCTAAAACTAGTACATTCCCTGGTTGAGATAAGAGTTATGCCCTAACAAATCTTAAAACCTACACATTTGACACGCAAATAAAGAAACCAAACGCCGGTTCTCCATTAGAAGTTTACCATTAGCATCCTAGCATACCATTAGCACACCATACAGCGAAACAAAACGAAGCCCCACAATGGCACCATGAATGAAGGCAATCAAACGCACACTTTTCCCTGAATAACTCCCTCAGAGAATATCACCTCCCCGCCTCCGCTCGCGCGACGGGAATCAATTCTAACAGCACGCCACGATTCCCTACCCCACCGAAATCTACCCGAGATCGAGGGCAAAAGAGGGGAACCAGAACCAGAACCAATTCTAACATCACTAACCTTGATGGCCTCGATGGCGTACTCGACCTGGAACAGCAGCCCCTCCGGCGAGAAGGTGTTCACGCCGCGGTCGTACCCCGTCCTGCGCAAACAAGACCAAACCCCACAACAAAATTATCGAAAGAAAGAAAAAAATCCAAAGAAAATCAGCCCCGCCGGCGCGGAATCCACCTGCGGATCGGAAGACCGCGAGAGAGAGGAGATGTGGGGGTCCACCTGGCAGTTTAAGAACCGGTCTGTCCACCTGGCAGATTCTAAGGGACGGGTCCCACCTGGCGGTGTGTTTTTTTTCCCCTTAAATGGCATGGTTTGGCGACGGAAGAGCAAAAATAGTCTTCCCCGAATGAATTAGCAAAAATATCATCGTGGACACGTCGGCAGACGACATGTGCCACGTGTCATCTGTCGGCGTGTCCACGGTGCCATTTTTACACTCTTACTTCGGAGAGAGCTAGTTTTGCTAATGTAACGTCGAAACTATGCTAATTAAGCCTAAAACTAGTTGAGGAGATTAGTAGTTGGTTTATTACAATAAAAAAAATATTACCAAGCCGATGAATTTTGTATAGCCTCTCTATGGTTAGATTTGAAATCATAATATTAGACATGGAAAGTAGTGATGGCTCGCTAGTGCCATAAGTGACATTACTTACAATCAACAGTCAAACAATAAAGCTCCGATTGTTGCTTGCCATTGGAGGAGCTAATTTGGCTCGCCTTGGTGGGCAAGGATTTTTGTGCTAACTCTTAGTTATGTTGCCATTGAAATCCATATTTAACCCCTACCAAATGCCTCTCCTCGCTAAACAAGGCTAGAATTTCCCTAGCACAAGAACCAAACATGTTCCTAACTAATGATAAAAGACCAAAGGCTATTAAAAATAACATCGTCACACATTTATAGATATCCACGGAGAAGTCACAAGCTTATTGATAGATAAAGTTATGCATTATCCAAGGCATAAAACAACATCACTCAAAAGTTTAATAAGCATAACAGGATATCTCCATAACGAGCCTCCAGGACATCACTTACGGTTTCCTTCCTCTATCTCTTCCTCATCATCAACCCTTGCCTTCTTTTTGAGGCGAACCTCAACCTTTGCCTTACCCTTGTCATCATCAATTGTAGGATTTTCCACCTTTTCTAGAGCAGCATGTTGCATGTTGCTAACCTCATCTAAATAACCATTCCATGCTAATTCGATCATGGCTTCCGTCTCCATAGACTGTAAGAAAAATTATTAGTAAGAAGCCAAGGTCAATATATACATAATTTATAAAGGAAATATATTCATAATATAGACCAAAACATTGGACAATAAGAGTATAGTGATTTAAGCATGCTATATATGTAGTAGGGTTCAATATAACTAATAGGACTAATTAATTACGCTAAAAATCTAGGAATTGATGGCCCATAAACACATATGGTGTGTTTTCTTATTTTACTTTTGAGAAAAGCGCAAAAGTCACGATACTTGTACCCAAGTGTTGCTTATCTATGTCATAAACTTGAAATTAATTAACTTGGTAGATTCCTAAACTTGTAAATTGTGTCCCTTAGGTCATTCCATGTCTCCGATTACCTAAAAAAGTGTGCTAATGTAATAGTGAAATAAAAATATGAAGTGGCATGCACATCATCCTTTGCATTACCTAAATTATTGAATTGATAATTCAGCTAAATGATGCACTTCAATTTTGTATCTTTAATCCACTATCAAGTAAATAGTTTTAGCTAATTTTAATGCTATAATCCACTTCACTTTTGTATCTTTAATCCACTATCAAGTCAATATTTTTAGCTAATTTTAATGTTATAATGATCCAAAGGACACAACTTGTAATTTTTTTAAGGATAACTTGTAAGTTGAAGGACCAACCAAAGGCGTTGGGATAGAAATGTTCGGCAATGCATAAATGAAAAAGAGATTAAACATGTAGCGATTATTTTTAGCTAATTTTAATGTCATAATGACCTAAGTGACACCAATGCCATGTGGAGGAGAATCGTTGGAGATAAAACATGATTTGAACACTTTTTAGGGAAAATAGTTTTGGATAGTTGATTCCTGCAATTCACAATTCAAACAAGGCGTAATTGCATTTCCGATGTTGCATAGTATAGTTGATTAATTTATCTTCCCAAATCTACTTTTGGTTTGTTGGAACCATTTTGAATCCTCCTTTAATTGAATCAAGGGAACATGCTATTAGAAATCATAAAACAAAAGACCTCTTTTTCATAGTGGTCAACTTAAAGGGTGTACTTTTTTAACCAAAAAACTGAGAAGGATGTGCACTATTAACACCATTCCAATAAGTTAATGTTCCTTCTTGTGCCTCATGTGTTCCAATTATGGTTTAACCATGCATGTTCCCATCCCCGTGTATTCATAAGAGGATTCACGATAAATCTCCATGGCTTGGAAGCGGGTCAACAAAACAACATCATAAGGAGATAAAACACTCAAGAATGAAGCAGTAGGAAAATCACAGTGAGATATATTAACATATAACAAGGTAAGTAGGGTTGAGAATAGATCTGACCGGGGTCTCTAACATCTTCAGGTTGTCGATCGGATCAAGTGGCGATTGGTTAATCACGCAAACTCCTTGACATCTGGCCATGAAGTTGCCAGGGTTGTTGGTTGAAGCAGTATGCAGGGGTGGGAGATTGGATGGAGGTGGTTGGTTGCGGGCCATGGAATAGTTGGAAAGGCGCTTCCGGATCCCCATGGCTTGAATCAAACAGGTGAAGGGACGATAGGATAAGAGAGAAGAGAGAGGGGGAATAGAATTAGGATTGGGGAGTTGAAGGGAGGAAGGAGAGGAGGAATGGAGATAAATGGGTGAGAGTTGTTTTTTTGTTCCTTTTCTAGGTCATCTGTGGACCCCAACTCTTAAGCATGCACCATCTGATGAGCACCGCTAGGCATGCGAGTAGACCTCCAACGAGGATGCCCTCCTCCACATGTCATGTTTCTAGCACGCTTGCTGGCATATGCTCATCTTCTCAGAGATTCCGACTTTGTGTAACCTCTATACTCAATTTTTGTATTGGTGAATCCATTCTTCAGGCCCTTTTTGGCAACAAAAGCCTTAAAATAAACTAGAATGATAGCACGCGCTCCGTCGAGCCAGTGATCTAAGGTTGGATGTATTGTAGGCATGTTTTTGAATTGTACAGAATGGATCGCTACAATGAGGCTTCGTTGGGCTATCTTGGTAAATTTTTTGAGAGAAGCAAGATCCCAGTGCACCGAAAACAGTGAAACAAGCATCATGTATCAACAAAATAGTAGTTTCTAAAGTAAATTCAAATTATTTTTATTGAAGCCTCAGAGTTAGAAATAGCAAACAAAAAATAGGGTTGATGTAGGCCATACTTAAGCGAAAGAATGTTGTTATATGTGATAGTACAAGATAATAACAACAACAAAGTAAGGCTAATGGTCTTTAGTAACACAAGGTGTTCCACCTTATAAAATTCACTATTCATAATGATCTCCGGTATAACTTCCTATATGACAAGAGTAATTGAAATTATGATCATATTAACTCTTACTTGTAGACGTGAATATATGTCATAGATATATGATCTTTTTTTTGTATTGACCTTCCTTAATTAAGGCAAGGAATAGGCAGATGTTTTTAAGTCAGCGATGTCTCAGCTTAGGATTCCATAATAATAAAAGCAAGGTAGGTCAGCTGATCAATCTACAAGACGACCTAATTAAGTATGCATGAATCAATAATTTGCAAAAAGGTTCAATTTAACTTTCAAAATGTCGGTATCATGACTTTAAATAGTTTTGAGTAAGCTTGCTTCTGTTGTACCATATTCTAACAAAAATATTTATACATCATGAAACAAAGAGAATAGCTTGCAAGAGAAATGACGCATGATGTACTGAACTGGTAGTACAGGTGCAAGAGAACTAATATGTACTATCTACCCGTCAATACTGCTAGACCCTTTATTTTTTCTCTATGGCTTGTTGAATTGCTTTTCTTTTTAAAGGTAAGATGTGTATAGGGAGAAAAGAAAAACTAAAACTGGATAGCCATACTATGGTTATGCCTTTTGATACATTCGGAAAAAATACTGAAATTCTAATAATTACGTTCTAGGAAGACATTAAACTGTATGAGTTCTGTGATTTGGCAGGATGACACGTAAGAAAATTTACATTGAAATATGTGAACTGCTATGTATAGGAAATGGTGTATAGAAGACTATCAAGCTAACCATAGTTTACATTGTAGTATTTAGAAGGAGCACAATAATTCAATCAATAGTTTTTCCCTTTTCACGGAGATGCATAATGCAACAGGAGGACAAAAGTAGGAGACTGTATGTCGGGACCCAAAATGCAATTCTGGACCCTCTGTGTATTCTGCACTAGTCCAGGATCACGCTAGTGCACACAGTATCAACATAGATGAATATCGATCCACACACGGTGATTAATAGAATAAACAACTAATTTGAATAGCAAATAATGGTTTTGCCCTTATGCTTGAGTTTTACATTTATTAAGCTACATAGGGCTGGCAATAGAGAAATAAATAGTAGCAGAACAAAAGTAAACTCCAGCAGAATCCCATCAATTCACCACAGACAACCGACTGGGATCAAGACCATAACGATCGACACCTTCGTAGAACTCCTCCTCAAATGCAGGCGAAGACACCTCCACTTCTGTTGATTGTTTGAAGCAAGTATGAGTACACAACCGTACTCGCAAGTCATACCACAGAATGCAATTTATAGATAATGGCTTATTTCAAAGGAATAGCTTATGTGGTTCTTTTGCATAAATACAATATTTGCAATTGAATACGAATAATATATTGAAAACATAATTCAAAACAAATAACCAATAATAATTTATCATTTGATTTCACAAAGGGCACAGAGTCTAAACAAGTTATTCACACAGCCATATGACTTAGATCACACAGCTCCCTTCCCAAATGTTTTATGAAAATCTACCCCTTTTGTGAAATCTTCGAGCATGCCCATGACCGCGGACGCGGCTATTCGAATAGATTGATTAAACACTCTGTAGAGATTGTATAATTTACCCACAAGATATCATCAGTGTAACTAGCACTGACCATAACAAAACCTTTCAGAAACTTCATCTTAAACATTGCCACTCCCGATGTGCTTTACTATCGTCCAACCAAAACACACATCATTTGGTACGACACACACCATTTGACGAGATTTAAAACCTCTATGTATTACTTTAATACAAAAAGAGAAACCATATGTCTTCGTGGTCGCAACCCCTAAGGCTAACGACCTCACTAGCCGTGAGGATTCCAGAGGTTACATAATGAATACCCTGGTCGGACAAGGTCCTGTACCTAGTCCCCGACCAGTTAACTGCTAGTAAAGCTATGAACTGGTATCATATGGACCTGAATCGATTATATTCTTATCGTGTAATGAATGGAACATGTGCTGTATATTCCATACCACGCGATGTTACATAATTCTAAGACATTGTACTACGGTTGAATGTCTCACCGACATATAACCGCACAGCAGTTGATCCGACCAGACGCGTTACTTCCCAACAGACGTCTCTCTAAAGGATAACTACCACCGCTTCATTAACTACTTAAGGAGGACCGCGGAAGATGGAAGGGGGGATCGAATCGAAGGCAATTGAGAAGATTAGCAGTCGATTTGATTACAACACCATAGCAAGCGTTGCGCTCCAGTGTAACTAGGATTAGCCTTTTGTTTGGTCACAAGCATTCCTTGTAAGAGCCAGTTCATAGCAATAAAGAGTGACGCCATTCTATTCCAGGAGATACACACTATTTTCCTCTGTTTTTATATATTCATAAGATCAGCGATTTGATCGTCGACTGCTGGCGCCGTCCGTGTGGAAGAAGGCGCAAATTTCCTGAAGAAGTTCTTCGCTCAAGTAAATCCTCGCCCATCCTTCATAATCGTATATACGACTATGGCAGGAACTTGAGACGAGGAGAACTGGTTCGATTTGGATGACTACTCCCGTATCGACATGGACGAATGTATCCACGCCATGCAAGAGAACGGGATGTCATCATCTTCCTCCTCCGCCGGTTCGCATGTCGCTGACGACAGCAAAATCGAACGGATGGATGAAGATACACCACTACGACAAGTGGCGCTTCCGGAGGGACGTATTACTCCGATCAGCTCGGAATGTCCAAAAACATCTCCAAGCCCGGTCCTTCCGACCGGTGAAAAAGGTGCCAACCGACATCTGGTAACGGTGTCGATGAAACTCCCACCGGCTATAGGTCGAGTGGGAATGATAAGGCTCAACGTACGACTGGCCAACATGGACAAATTTAACGGGATCCAGAACTCGTTAGAATTTCTCCAAATCTACACTACCGCCATCAGAGCTGCTGGTGGTGACGAAAATATGATGGCTAACTACTTACCTACGGTACTTGAGGGGTCCACCCGGTCATGGTTGCTCACCAACCGGTCGGATCAATCTATACTTGGGAGCAAATCTGCAACCTCCTAATTGTAAACTTCGAGGCACGTCGATCGCATACGGAAGGAGGGTGACCTCCATCGGATCGGCAAGAACCAAAAGAGACTTTTCGTCAATACATCAAAATGTTCACCAGTTCGTAATTCAATCAGGAGATTGCGAGTCTTACGTGATTCAAGCTTTCAAAGCACGTTTAAGGAATTGGCGGTTTACGGAGTATATCATTATGAATCCTCCACGAGCGATCGCCAAACTTTTCGACATGGTGGCAAATCGTAGCGCTAGCGAAGCGGTTGAGTGGAGCGAGGCCATTGATCGAAAAGATAAAGCCCATCGACTGTCTTGGAAGAGTCAAAGAAGAAGCACAAAAGACTCTCAAGAAGAAGAAACACCGCAAGCCCTAGGATAAGGAAGTCCTTGCTGTCCCCGACAAGTTCACCAAAGGCAAGAAAAGATTTTACCGGTCGAGGCAAGACAAAGATTCCAACCGGTGGATATCAAAAGAACAAAAAGTGGTGTCCACTTCACCAGCAGGCAAGGCATGACTTGCGCACCTGTTGAGCCTGGCAAAAGAAATTAGAAGATTACTATGCAGGTAAAGGCCCACTTCCTCGTCTGAGAGCTCGGAAACAAGTTCCAAAAAGGACAAAGATGACAACGAAGAGATGGAGTACCAGGAGCCTCAACACATGGTTAACATGATCTGTGGAGGATCCTCCTCGTACGACTCGCGACGTCACCTGAAAGCTGTGGAGCGAGAGGTCAACCTTGCAGAGTCTTCGACCGCCATCAAACCATCAAGATGGTCGGACATAGCAATCTCCTTCAGCAAAGAGGACTGCACCATCCCGTCAACTCGACCAGGTAGGTTCCCTATTATAGTTGAACCTACCATTAACAATTGTAAAGTTAATCGAATCTTGATAGATGATAGTAGTTCCTTCAATATTTTATTTGCGGGAGCATTAGAAGAAATGCAGGTCCCTAGGTCCAAGGTATAACCAGTGAAGTATGCTTTCCACGGCATAGTCACTTTGGTTCTACTATAAACCGATAGGACAAGTGTCATTACGATTATGTTTGGGAATCTCGACAACTTAGAATGGAAAGATTTCGTTTAATGTGGTTGATTTTGAAACCACGTATAACGGAATCCTTGGTCGTCCGGCTTTAGCAAAGTTCCTGGTAGCCACGCATTACGATTATCAGAGTCTAAAGATGCTAGGACCAAAAGGAGTCATCATGGTTCGAGGAGATCGAAAAATGGCTTATGCATGCGATCGAAAGTCTTTAGAACTGGTTGATGAAATCCCAACCAGAACAACTGACTCGCTTACAATGCAGTCAAGCACTCCAGACTGAAGATGACACCAAAACCATCCAACCAGATAAAGGAGGTACCACTCAACAGAGGCATTTCTCCGAAAAACACCAAGTCGCCGCGTGGGTCAGGAAACGCTGATGGATTTGTCCCAAAAGTTATGGTTGGAGAAGGTCTCAACCTCAAATAGGAATAGTCGCTCGTCTCCTTCCTCCGAGCAAACCAGGACGTATTCGCCTGGCAAGCATCCGACATGCCCGGAGTCCCTGGGGAGGTGATCGAGCACAGGCTAGCCCTCCATCCTGACAAAAAACCGGTCAAGCAAAAGCTACAATGTTTTGTTTGATGAAAGGAGGCGATCTAGTCTGAAATTGACAAGCTCCTGAAGGCTGAATTTATTCTTGAGGTCAATCATCCTCAGTGGCTCGCTAACCCTGTAATGGATAGAAAGAGTAATGGGAAGTAGAGAATGTGCATTGACTTTATAGATCTTAATAAACTTTGTCCGCTGGAAAACTTCTTGGTTTACTAGTTTCGGCTAGGGGTATCGAAGCAAATCTGTGAAGATATCGGTCATCAACGGATCGCCCTCAACCACGAAGAAAGAAGTCCAAAAACTGACCAGCTGTATGGCAGCGCTAAGTCGTTTCATAGCAAGGTTGGGTGAAAAAGATTACCTTTCTTTAAACTTCTTCAGAAGCATAGAAGTTTCGAGTGGACAAAGTAAGCAAACGATGCCTTTGAAAAGCTTAAAGAGTACCTTACGAGTGCCCCGGTCTTAGTCTCTCCAAGACCGGAAGAGACATTGCTGATTTATGTGGCTGTAATACCACAAGCTGTCAGCGGTGCACTGGTCGTAGAACGTGAAAACGTCCATCGACCAGTATATTACGTAAGTGAAGTCTTGCATGGACCAAAGGAAAGATACCCACAGGTACAAAAGCTGCTCTATGGTCTCCTTATGGCTTCAAAAAAACTAAGACATTACTTTCAAGCCCACAAAGTGGTCGTGCCTACCGGATATCCCCTTGGTCAAGTCCTTGAAAATAGGAAATTGTCAGGACGAATAGCAAAATGGGTTGTTGAACTAGGGACATTTGACCTCCATTTTATGTCACGAACAGCAATAAAGTCCTAGACAATAGCAGAATTCATTGTCAAATGGACAAACCTTGAACTCAAGCGGGAACTAGAGTACGAACGCCACGAGGAGTGGACAATGTACTTTGACGGTTCTTTAATGCTCAAAGGATCGGGGGCTGGAGTCATCTTGATATCCCCTACTTGCGAACACCTCAGGTACGCCATCCTGTTTAACTTTTCTGCTACGAAAAATGTAGCAGAATATGAAGGTTTACTTGGCGGTCTTCAAGCGGCTCGTTAACTCGGGATTCATAAATTACTAGTGAAAGACGATTCTCAACTAGTAGCGAATTAACTGTGGAAAGAGTATCAATGCTCAAGTACCAAGATACCATCTTATCTGGCGGAAGTACGGAAACTCGAAAAGCACTTCTTCGGTTTCCAGATTCAACATATTCCTATAAAGAAAAAATTTATGGCAGACCAGTTGGCACGAATGGCCTCAACCAGTCCACTGTCCCGCCCAGAGTTTTTCTCAAGCAACTTGATTCACCCTCGATGATCGAGTATTCGAGAACATCAATGATTCATATCAGGTCATACAAATTGATTCTGATAACATAGATGCTCCACAGATCGGTGACGATCAGGGTAGAGATTGGATGACATCAATCTACAATTATCTTCAGCATGACTTAATTCCAGAAGATGATGTAGAGGCTGATCGTATAGCTCGAAAAGCCAAATTATACACTCTAATTGAACGTACCTTGTATAAGCGAGGATCTCACAGTGTTGATGAGATGCATATCTCGATCGGATGTCATTAAGTTGCTAACGAAATTCATAGAGGAGTTTGTGGAGCACATCATTCCTATAGAACAACGGTTGGTAAAGCCTTGAGCAAGGATACTCTTGGCCAAGCGTCCTTCATGATGCAAAAGAGCACGTGACGAAGTGCGTACAATGTCAGTTTCATAGCCGACAAGTACATCAGCTGGCACAAACTTTGTAAATAATTCCTCTTTCTTGGCCTTTTGCAAGCTGGGGACTAGACATTCTAATTGAACGTACCTTGTATAAACAAGGATCTCATGGAGTGTTGATGAGATGCATATCTCAATCGGATGGCATTAAGTTGCTAACCAAAATTCATGGAGAGTCATGGAGCACATCATTCCTCTGAACATTGGCCGGTAAAGCCTTCAGGCAAGGATACTATTGGGCAACTGCTCTTCATGATGCAAAAGAGCTCGTGACGAAGTGCGTACAATGTCAGTTTCATAGCCGACAAGTACATCAGCCGACAAAAGCTTTACAAACAATTCCTCTTTCTTGGCCTTTCGCAACCTAGGGACTAGACATTCTGGGATCTTTCCCAAGAGCACCCGGGGGCTTCGAATTCATTTTTGTCATGATTGACACGTTTACAAAATGGATCGAAGTCGAGCCAGTTGTCAAAACTACAACTGAGGCCGCTAAGAGATATTGCATAAAAATGTGATCACACGATTTGGTGTACCCGGTTGTATAATCATAGACAATGGTACTCAGTTTTTAAGTGGCAGTTTTCAGGAATTCTGCGATGAGCTTGGAATCAAAGTCCATTTCCCTTGTGTTGCTCATCCACAGAGCAATAGAGCTGTTGAGAGTGCCAATAGCATCATAATGCAGGGGGTTAAACGCCGAGTGTTCGACCAGTTGATAAAACGGTTAGGAGCTTGGGTTCAAGAACTTCCCTCTTTTTATGGGCCATTCGAACCACGACCAGTCGTGCGACTGGTGAAACACCATTCTTTTTAGTTTATGGTGCTGAAGCCATACTTTCTCCTGAACTAAAAATTGGCTCTGCTCGAACCGATTGTTTCAACGTAAACGATCAAGAGGAACGACGACTCGATGATATCAATTTCCTTGAAGAACGACGAAACCAAGTCTTAATACGTTCGATAATCTATCAACAAGCCATGAGAAGGTACCACGGTCGTAAGGTACAACCTCGCAGCTTAACTGTAGGTGATCTGGTTCTTAGAAAAATTCATAGCCAAGCAAATCGTAACAAGCTTTCTCCCAAGTGGAAAGATCCATACACTGTGGTCGAAGTCACCCGACCAGCCTCGGTACGATTAGCTATGTCAGATGGGGGGGTTGTCTAATTCTTGGAGCATTGATCAACTGCGTAAGTTCTTTGTTTAATTTCCTTTTTCATTTCTATTAATTTTAAAGGTTATTTAATCCCTTAAATTCTCCTGACGAGTGATGTTATTTATATGTTTGCACCCAACTCTTGTCGACTAGCGGTTCATATGCAAAAGGTTATGAAGATTATATTTTTATTTCAAAATTCTATTCTACTCTCGTTTGGCTACTGGTCGGGACAAAGATTATGAAGATTATATTTTTATTTCAAAATTCTATTCTACTCTCGTTTGGCTACTGGTCGGGACACGGAAAACCTCCTAGTCGAAGTCTCTCTTTTTTCGCACGTGGTCCCGCCCACTGGAAGGAGCTTCCTAGCGATGGACTTTTTCCTATGATCCTCGCTGCCAGTCGGACCAGAGCATGAGCATGTACTGCGAAATATATTTTATATCTTCGTTTCTTAGCAGTTCCTTCCGAACAGCGTTGAGTATTACATAGAAATAAAACCACTTGTCGTTTATTTTGTGAATCTTTGCATTCGAGTTTTCTTATCAAGGAAAGTTCTTTCTTCCGACCATATATTGTCTTAGTAAGTACTTCGATTATGAAGAACAGATTTACAATTAGTTAAACCTAGGACATCGGTTCCGATCAAAAAAGGTTTACTAGTATTATTACGATCAGTTTTTCAAACAATGGTTGAGACTTACGTTCATATTCTTGGCCTACTGCTTTACCGAGTGTTGTGTTGGATCTCTTACAGGGTTACGATGACGTGTTTCCTGACGAAGTAACACCGGGACTACCACCAAAAGGAGGCATTGAACATCAAATTGACCTTGTCCCTGGCGCCCCACTTCCTAACCAACCAGCATACCGCACAAATTTGGAGGAGACCAAGGAAATTCAACGCCAAGTTCAAAACCTACTCGACAAAGGGTATGTAAAGGAAAGTCTTTCACCCTGTGCTATACCGGTTCTTTTAGTCCCAAAGAAAGATGGATCATGGAGAATGTGTGTAGATTGTCGAGCCATTAATAACATCACAGTAAGGTATAGACATCCAATAACTAGACTTGATGACATGCTTGATGAGATTAGTGGTTCAACCATCTTTTCTAAGATTGATTTGCAAAGCGGCTACCACCAAATTCGAATGAGAGAGGGTGATGAGTGGAAAACTGCATTCAAAACAAAATTTGGGTTGTATGAATGGTTGGTCATGCCATTTGGATTGACAAATGCACGAAGTACTTTTATGAGATTGATGAATCATATGCTTAGAGCTTTTATTGGCAAATTTGTTATTGTTTACTTCGATGATATCTTAATTTACAGCAAGTCTTTTGAAAAACATATTGAACATCTAGAATATGTGCTATGTGTCTTGAGAAAGGAAAAGTTATACGCTAACCTTGCCAAGTGCACCTTTTGCACTGACAAGATAGTTTTTCTTGGCTTTATTGTTTCAGGTCAAGTGGTGGAGGTGGATGAGGAGAAGATAAAGGCTATTCACGAGTGGTTACCTCCACAAAATGTGAGCCAAGTAAGGAGCTTCCTTGGCCTTACTAGTTTTTATCGTCGGTTTGTGAAGGATTTCAGCACCATTGCTACCCCAATCAACGAATTGACAAAGAAAGCAACACCTTTTCAATGGGGTGAGACACAAGAGAAGGCATTTGAAGAGCTGAAAGCTAAGTTGACATCAGCACTACTCCTTGCACTCTCGGATTTTTGTAAGACTTTTGGCCGAATGTGGCCAATTGGTATAGGAATTGGAGGAGTACTCATGCAGGAAGGTAGGCCAATTGCTTATTTTAGTGAAAAGTTAAGTGGTCCAACTCTCAATTACTCCGTTTATGATAAAGAATTGTATGCCCTCATCAGAGATATGGAAACTTAGCAACACTACTTGTGGCCTAAGGAATTTGTGATACACTCAAACCATGAATCTTTAAAACATCTTAAAGGTCAACTAAAACTAAATCGACGACATGCAAAATAGAGTGAATTCATTGAATCTTTTCCTTACATTGTCAAGTACAAGAAAGGAAGGATAATGTTGTAGCCGATGCCTTGTTTAGGCGACATGCTTTACTTTCTCAACTTCTTTTCTACAGTTTTGGGTTAGAAAATATCAAAGAATTGTATGTTCATGACTCATATTTTTCTGAACTATTTTCCAAATGTGGTAATGGAAAGGGCTGGGATAAGTTTCATTTGCATGATGGTTTTTTATTTCGTGCTAATAAGCTATGCATTCCAGATTGCTATATCCGTTTATTGCTTTTGCAGAAAGCTCATTCTGGAGGACTTATGGGTCATTTTGGTTCCAAGAAAACTGAAAGTGTATTGGTTGACAATTTCTTTTGGCCAAAGTTGGTAGCGATATTGTGAGATATGTATTGCGATGTGAGACATGCCATAAAGCTAAGTCCCGTTGGAACCCTCATGGTTTGTATACTCCTTTACCTATTCCTAATGTTCTATGGGAGGATATTTCAATGGATTTTGTTCTTAGTTTACCTCAGACAAAGAGGGGGAGGGACTCAATTTTTGTGGTGGTTAATAGGTTTAGCAAAATGGCTCACTTTATTCCCTGTCATAAGAGCGATGATGCTTCACATATTTCTGAATTATTTTTTAGGGAGATTGTGCGATTACATGGTGTGCGTCGCACCATTGTATCAGATCGAGACACTAAGTTTCTGAGCTATTTTTGGACGAGTTTGTGGGGAAAGCTTGGGACCAAGCTATTGTTCACTACACCATGTCATCCTCAAACTGATGGACAAACTGAAGTCGTGAACCGAACATTGTTCGTGTTGCTTCGAGCTGTTCTAAAGAAAAATTTAAAGATGTGGGAAGAGTGTCTACCTCATGTGGAATTTGCATACAATAGGGCGGTACATTCAACCACTAAAATTTGTCTATTCGAACTTGCATATGGTTTCAAATCCACTACTCCCGTAGATCTTTTGCCTTTACCATTGCAAGAGCGCATCAATTTGGATGCAAACAAATGTGCTGAACATGTCAAGAAGATTCACCAAAAGGCGAGAAAGATATTGCGAAAATGACCCAGCTGTATGAGAGGCGTGCAAACAAGGGAAGAAAGAAGATTTTATTTGAAGCACAAGAGCTGCATCCTTGTCTTGCTCAAATCCCAGAGTTTTCTTTGCTCTGGTTAGCGCTTGGTTTTGTTCTGCATAAGCAAAACGAGTGTTAGGCAAGAATGATTAGAAGAGATCCTAAGTCAAGTTTATGACTAGTTACATTCAATTTTCTTTCCAGAAATCTCCAAAGTTTCTTTAATTCTGGTCGTCAAGTATGCGATCGACTGGTCCTTAGCTTGGCATTCCACCTCAAGCTTTGTTATTTTAGCTTCTTCTTTTATTTTATCCAAATCTATCAAATATGGTAAGGGAGAATAATTAAAAGAGAATAACAGAGTCATAAGGAAGAAAAACAGGTTAAGTAGAAAGTTCTTACTTTCTAATTCGGAGTGTCTTTGCTCCAAGATTTTTTTCCGCTGGGTTAGTCCTTCGACCACAGTAAAGTTCTCGACCATGTGCTACATAGATAGTGTTTCTTCTTTAAGTTTCCTGTAAACTTCAAGAGGAATTATGAAAATGGTTGTAGACACTTACCCGAATTGCCACGTTATTTTAATCGGCAAAATTTTTATCAGGACTCGTCTTAGCTTGACGATCCGATGTTCTCCCCCAAACTTCATCAAGCTCCTTATCCTCGGTAAATCGAGGAGAAAAAGGAAACTTGTTAACTTGGGAAGGGTTGCTTGCGATGTCGGAACTCTTTGGGAATCAGATGGATTTCTACCTCCGGTGATGGGGTAATAATCACCATGGGACCCAAATCAAGTTTTGCACTGAAGCTTGCTCGGGGACTTTCCTGACTACTTCCCTCTCAAGGACTCTAACCTGAGGGAAGCTATGGTCGAAAACATCCTCGACAACCTGATCTTCTAGTCTGGTCTGGTCAGAAACAACCAGAACACCAGAAGATCTGCACAAAAGAAAGAAAGGAAATACATGACTTCAAGATCATCAAAGACATATACGGTATGCATTTATATGACTAATTCGTACATACCTGAATGATTTTTTGGTCTTGACCTTGAAGCGTGCGGTTTAAAGTCCATAGCGCCCGCTTTTCTTTTCAATCGATTTCACCAGATCTGAACTGGTGGGGTTGGTTGCACACTCTACACTTTTCAATAATGGATTAGAAGTAATATTCTCGACCAGCTGGTCGAGAACAATTTCTTGATCACTGGATCAGAAGGTGTAGATTCGTTGATCTCCAAAATAGTTGCTTCAACCGCAACTGGCAAGTCTTGAGCGACTGCATGGGACTCAACGATTACCGCCTAGATTAACAAACAAAGTTAGTCAGGTGATGAACGTGCTTCATCTAATAATAAATATTTATGTTCGATTACCTACCTCTACGCGGTCACTATCTCTAGTGATTGCATGACTGGTCGGATCTTCAATTGGCTCACATGTTTCAGTGGCCTCATCAATCCGAAGCCCGACCGACTGCATGTCAAAGAGGATTTTAGGTAAAAACCAATCGAAAAATATTATAAAGATGAAAAGTGATTGATATACTCACCCGAAGTCTCTCGGCCCTCTCTTCTGCGGTAACGACCGCTAAGATCAGAGGGAAGCTAGCCTTCTCGCTAGGCTCTCCAGCGCAAATCATCTTGATTCGATATCTGATCTCGTCATGTGATAAGGTTGTAATAAACGAGAAGTCTTAGGATTGTGAAAGTAATTAGTCAGTAAAACAAACTGGTCGGAATCCATTTGAATTTACCCTCTCTGGAGTCCTTGGTCGCATCGTCACAACCAATGTACCAGAGCATCACATGAGCTCTAGCCTTCAAGGGGCTAATTCGACGCATGGAAACGCCCCTCACCACATGCCAGGAGGTTAACCCCCTGACGTTAAGGAGACGGATGGCTTCAACCCATCTCCCTACTTTTTCCTCCTTTTTTGAGGAGGAGCGCCATCGCGGATTCTCAACCGCCTTTCTACCACTGTAGAAAGGCCGTCTTGCTGCGAGATATTTATATAAAATAAGCTTTTCTTTCATGATGACCACGAAGATTTCGAGTACATAGGAATGTACTCATCAGCTTTTCCATCGTGGAGGCATAAGGTGCACTCTCTGGGTGTACTGGTCGTCTTCTTCGTATTCGCCATTCTGTGGTAGTACTTGAGGAGATCTATGGTTGTGGGAATCTCCAAGTACACTTCGCAGAGGTAGACGAAGATACTAAGGTTGGCGATGGCATTGGGGGCCAGATTAACCAGTTCCACTCCATAATACTCTAAAACTTGAGAAAAGGAGTGAACTGGGAGCCTAAAACCGCATTCGATGTATGTGAGGAAAACTGGAATTTCTCCGTCTTCACCGCTTGGAGAATGCTCCCCGATAGCTGATCTCCAAGAAATCAGATTCCTATCGGGTAGCAACCCAACTTTCTCTAGACTTTATAACTTCTTCTCACTCAGATCAGAGACCGACCAGTTGGTGATGAGATCTGACATGGCAGATTCTTTTAGATGAAGAAGTCACAGGTGGTCGGAGGCAATTTTCTCCTTTTTGGAAAACGAAGAGGAAGCAGAAGGTGTGAAAACCCTAACACCCAGTGCAAAGGGGTTTTTATAGCTGCCATTCTCTAACCGCACCCGGGGGTTAAGAGAAGTCCAAAGGACAATCTTTTTGACGAACGGATAGAAAAGCTTCTCAGGTCCCAAGGCAGTTTCTTAACTTTAAAATGAATACATACCACTTCGAATGTCACGACATTTAATGGGAAGTCGCCGTCTGATTTAAATCGGAAGAAAGTGTTTTCACACGACCCATTCATTTAAAGTTCGGGGGCTAGATGACGAGGATTAAAACCTCTATGTATTACTTTAATACATAAAGAGTAACCATATTTCTTCGTGGTCGTAACCCCTAAGGCTAACGACCTCACTGGTCGTGAGGATTCCAGAGGTTACATAATGAATACCCAGTCGGACAAGGTCTGTACCTAGTCCCGACCGATTAGCGCTAAATAAAGCTATGAACTGGTATCATCTGGACCTGAATCGGTATATCCTTACCGTGTGATGAATGGAACATGTGCTGTATATTCCATACCACGCGATGTTACATAATTCTAAGACATTGTACTACGGTTGAATGTCTCACCGACATATAACCGCACAACAGTTGTGAGAGACCATGTGAGTAGGGTCCCCTTCGAGTGATGAGTATTTGTATTTGTTGAATAGTTTGTGATTGGATTCTTGGCGTTTGCTTGGCTGTCGGTTTGGTATGTTTACATCGTGCGGAACTTCCGGTTTTGAAATGCGGAAGTTAGATAATCGAACTTCATGCTGGTAAAGCGGAACTTCCGATTATCGGCGTTTGTGTTGGTGTGTCGATAATCGGAACTTCGCTCACGGGAACGCGGATCTTAGATATCGACAAGAGTGTTCTGCGTTGGCGAGAATCGGATCTTCCAACCTGGGAGTGCGGACGGTCCGATAATCGGAACTTCCGCCATGTAAGTGCGGACGGTCCGATAATCGGAACTTCCGCCATTCTAAGTGCGGAACTTCCGATTGTGCACAGAACTGTGCAGAGAGGGCATAGTTTTGATTTTGAGTTGTGAATTGACTTGAGTTAAATGCAAATGATGATTCCATTATCTTGAGCAATGCTATGTGATGTGTTTCTTGTTTGTACTGGTTGCAGGGCATCGAGACGGAGTCGTGGCGAGACACGTGGAGACCGGCCTAGACGCAGGCGGTGTTGAGGTCAGAACGGTAAAGATGTGTCGAAGACGGCGTGCACTCGAGGCGGTTGCGAGTCGTGAACAACAAGGAATGCGAGAGCTTCCAGAAGGTGTGCGAGAGGCGAAAGGGTAATTTCGCAAAGCGGCACAAGTGGAAGCGGGCTCCGTTAGGGTTTAGCCGGCATAACGGGTTGGAGACCCGTTAGCCAAGGGCTATAAATAGAGGTGAACCCCTGGTTGTTGGGTTGGACTTTTGGAAAAAGAAATTACGGTTAGCTTTAGCTAAAGAGCTTTTGAGAGGTTGTTTTGCTTTTTGGAGAGGTTGTTGAGTTGGAGAGGATGAACTGAAATTCTTGTAATCATTCCTTTGTGTTTGCCTCTGTAATATTTTGATTCCTATCAATGAAAATCTGTGGTTTTGGTTCTTTGTTTATGCCTCTTTTCTTCTCTCTGTTCTTGGCTTGAAAACCTAGGATTTTTGGTGAAACTCTTGATTTCTCTTATGAGATGGCATGAAACTTGATATCTAGAATCTTACTAATATTGCTAACATATCCTCAAAGTTTCATGAGCCAAGAATCTAGGTATCTTGCGAATTGGAGTTTTTGGTCTCTCTTGTCAAATATTCAAGAAATCCGTTTTTACTTTGATTAATGGATCTTTGTTTGCGATTCCTTCTCAATGAGGTCAAGATGTTGTTTAGGATGATGTCCTGTAAGACTTGACCCGAGAAGAGCAACAATATTTGAGTATTTCGGATTTTTGAAAATTTCCAGTACGTACTGTTCTTCGGTCAGGACAATCGGAACTACCGCTAGCGGAACTTCCGCACTGAAATCCGGAACTACCGCAAGGTAGAATCGGAGCTTCCGATATTTGACAGAATAGCCCAGTTTTGTTTAAACCTTTTGGATTTGATTCACTTCACGTATCTTGTTTATCAAAAGTTTTTGGATTGCTGTGTGGACACTTAAGAGGGGAGGATCGTAATTTTTAAGGCACCATTCACCCCCCCTCTGTTGCCATTTCGGTCCTTCAAGTTGATACCTTGTCAACTGACACCTCTCTCCGACCAGACGCGTTACTTCCCAATAGACGTCTCTCTAAAGGATAACTACCACCGCTTCATTAACTACTTAAGGAGGACCGCGGAAGATGGAAGGGGGGATCGAATCGAAGGCAATTGAGAAGATTAGCAGTCGATTTGATTACAACACCATAGCAAGCGTTGCGCTCCAGTGTAACTAGGATTAGCCTTTTGTTTGGTCACAGGCATTCCTTGTAAGAGCCAGTTTATAGCAATAAAGAGTGACACCATTCTATTCCAAGAGATGCACACTATTTTCCTCTGTTTTTATATATTCATAAGATCGGCGATTTGATCGTCAACACCATTGGACAGGGATGCGGCGAACCATCCCGCGATGTGACCTATCCTGAAGTCCACCCATCCACCCATCACACAGCTAACCTACAACCTGAGTTGTCAATGGCAAGATTGAAGGGATCGCGGTAATGCTACGATAGCAGAAAAAAATATTACCGCACAACCAAAGAACCACCGCTAGTAATAGATCACGGGATTACCGCTAGACACACCGACTCGTAGCGGAAGTAGAGTCATTGTAACGAGTTGATGCAGTCGTAGTCGTACTCACGATGCGTCTCCTCCTTCGAGTGGTCGTACTCGTCGCGCGTCTGCTTCTTCGACTCCGGTGACCGTCACGATTTGCAGATCATTCTAGTGCTGATGCTTCGCAACAACACCTCCGAGGTATCCACACGCACGGGGCAGGATTACCACACGCAGAAGTGCTAGCACCGGCAGCATGGTTGAGAAGGTGTGGCTATTTGGGTTTCGGGAGTTCTTCCAAAGATCATCCTCTGTCTTTTTTACCCCATGTCACCGCCCCTCCTTATATAGGCATCCATAATGGGTCTCGACCTTAAGGCCCATTAGGAACTCGTGCCTATATTAATTCGGATCACCATCCAAATCAAATCCTAGCCTTTTAAGTGTGCGACCCTACAGGTTCATATGAAATCGGTTATGACTCGAAAACTCCTTTCCGACCATCAGTCGTTAGCGGTACCTAGCAACACATAACGATTCCCAAATATACATAGAATATATCAGACGAACATTGAAGTAATATGATCTATGATCAGGTCCTCATCACTTACGATAAGTTCGTATCTCTATACGACCAGATCGTATTTGGTCCCGACCAGTTCGTAACTCCTTACGACCAGGTCCTTACCATTCTCTTATTACGTTTGATCAATCTACGACCAGATTGTATCTCCATACGACTAGTCCGTAACTGATCGAACTAAGCAACCTACTCATGCATTCTCCCTTTTGCCTCACGATGTCTGGTTGAACTCCAGGTGATATGAAATGTCATCCATAGATTTTTCAATACTTTCTTGATCGAGTGTCAGATAACTTCACGTGGTCGACACTTCGACCACTAGTGGCATGGTCATGCACTTTCTTTATCCGATCACCATGAGGGGCCCAAAGACATCTCTCCTGTTATGTTAGGAGGGGCAAATCCCATCTTGATCAGTCACATCCCTCCGCATGTTTCATAGCATACCGTAAAGCTACCTTCATAACTACTCAGTTACGAGTAGCGTTTCGCAACCTCTAAGAGTGCTATTACACATGTAGGGAACCATGCTAATCTCAGGTCTAAGGATTATACATCATCATTACTAGAGACCAACTAATGACACATAGATTCATAACAATCTCAATAGTATCTCAATGATGGGTCTATCCAGCCCTATGTTCTCTAACATGAGCTCACATTATTGATTCGATGTCCCTATATCCATGACCGGTGAAACATGGTCATCAATCAACATATGTGCTAGTCATAGAGTCATTGGTATTCCGACCAGTGACTTCCTACCAGGGATGCATTTAGAATGATATCATATAAGTTAAAGAGTTCTACCAACAAGTCACATACTTATTGATCTGAAACAAATGATTCATTCAAGGAACACGATAACGTATTATTAAAAATCATGAACATAATGAAATATCATTATCTCTATGATTGCCTCTAGGGTATATTTCCAATAAAGATTCCATAACGTACTAAGCTAGTCTTGTTCCATACCAGGCATGTGGTTGTACAGTAAGACTCAGTTCAATGGTGCTCAAAATTAAGTACTTAATTGACTAAGGCAAGGCTTCATATTTCTAACTAAGTCACACAGATTATCATTCCCAGCACACATCTCCACTAAATCACACAGTATCCACCACTTGCCTCAGTCTAAATCTTTTCCCACCCTGTTGGTTAAGTGCAACATATGCCATCAACGAGTAATAGCACACAACACACATAGCTCCATAATCGCTTAGTCAAGTTTATATTTGCAACTCACAAGAAATGATGGCTCGTAGCATGGCTAAGCAATCTACTCGTATCTAACCAACTCACGTTGGTTCTATAATAATACCAACTAATAATGAACCAACCTAAGGTGACAAAAGAATATGACATAACAATAGACAATGTGGATATGACAATTTGGATTAATAACTAAACCCAAAAGTATTTAAATAAATACTTCAAGTAGAATGCAATAATTTGAAACAAAGTATTTTAAAAACTGGGTTCAATATGATCAAAGATATAACTTGTCTTGGAATAGGTCAAGGTACTGGTCTTGATCTTGAGATACTTCTCCTTCTTCAAAAGTTCCCGAAGTATTAACGTATACTCGTAAACGAAATAAATAAACAAAACAAATAAATAAAATAGAAAAAACAAACTCCAAAAATTAATTTAAAATCATAAATAAATATATCTTGAATTTATATAAATTTAGAAATTTGGATGGGCTCAATCGGAGTTCGGATGCAAAAGATGTGAGCTTTGGAAGATTGAATATAAAGAAAATCCTATTTTTGAATTTAATTAGAATTTCCTAATTATTTCTCTAAAGAAAAATTGGATTATTGCACAATACTAACAACAGCGATGAATTTCTGGAAAAAGAATAAATAAAAGAAATTCTGACATGTGGGACCCACATGTTAGTGAGACGGCTCACGGTGGACTAAGTCTACTGAACTGATGGAATCTGGAAGCGGTGGACCGGCTATGCAGGCATACACATGGTGTTGACGTAGTGCCAACTGGGCTGAGACGCTCGCATGGAGGCTGACACTGGCTCTCACGTGGAAGCCACGTTCGATCGGTGGCGGTGGCGGCGCTCGGGAAACGAGGGCTCCGGCGAACGGCGGCGTCTTGCCGGCGGTGGATGATACCATTGCGTAGAGGGTGCAAGGGCGAACACGTTAAGGTGCTCACAGGTGTTCGAGGGTCAATGTGGTGGTCGGCGGCGAGGTCGGGGCGATGGAGGTGTTACGGCCTCGTCGGGGTCCGTTCTCCGGTGACGCTCTGGTGGAGCCAAGGCGACCACGAGGTAGCACGGCCCCGTGCGATGTCAACGGTGGCGACGACAGAGCTCGAGTGGCATTAGTGGCAGAGCAATGGCTCGTCGGAGTTGCGGCAGCAAGATCGCTTCCTCGAGCTAAAGCGGCGGCTAGGGTTTTACGCGGGCAATTCGGTGGCTAGGGTTCGGATGCAGAGACCGAGGGCTCTCGATCCCCGTTTATACGGACGCCCAAAGTAGTCCCGAGTGGCTACGGCGACGAGGGCCGACACGATGGCGGAGTCCGACTCGAGGACGAAACGGACACGAAGAACAGTGCACGGGTGGGACCCACACGTCAGCGGCCGAGGCTCGAACGAGCCAGCGTGGTAAAAAGCGATGTCTTGCGGTGACGAGATGGGGCGTAGCGAGCAAGCGTAGAGAGGGAGAGGAGGCCCGACATGTGGAGACCACACCGCCGGTGAGAGGCGGCGTGAGAGAGTGTGGATTTCATGGGGATATGCTCCAGATCTTAGGATGATGTGACAATTGGCAATGGCGTTTACGGTTTGTCGTTTCACGCGTTTTCGACAAAGTTCTGAGCTTCTTGCTCGGCGGTCCGGCCGGTCCTTACTGCAATGATCCGGCCGGTCCCATATCGGTCGGACCAAGCCATCGGGCGATCGGACGGCGATGACCAAAAGTGTTCAAATCAGGTGGGCCAAAAATAGGTGTTGTAGACAAGTAAGGGATCCCAATGCACTTGGTCTCATGATTTTTGGAGCCTCGGTGAAAAGTTCTATTGGTTTAAAGTTTCGAAGGTTTGGATTTTGGGAGCTTGAATTTGGCTAAGTCTAAAGGCGGTCCGGCCAGGCTCACGAGGAGCGGTTCGGCCGGCCATGGGTGGTCGGCCGGCTCACTGGGCGGTCGACCGTAATTACTTGAGCGTCGGCCAACCGTGGCGATGTTGTTTTGTTAGGTCAAAGTCATTGGTTTCATGGCATATGTTTTGCATGATGCATGTTTTGACTAACATGGGTCAAGTTGTGAAGAACTTGTTCCCGAATCGTGTTTTCTTATGCGTGGTTGTGCGGGTTGCTTGGTGGTCAACGACGGTCAGCGGCGAGGAGGATCGGGACTAGACTTGAAGAGTTGAGGTCGAGCGATCGGCGATGCGGGTGAGTCAACGACTCAAGCGTGACACAAGATGGACAAGGGTGACCTATTGGCGAATCCATGGCACATGGTGAAGCGGTTTAGGTCAAAAGTTAAAGACGGCGCCTTGCGAAGCGTGCGTGTGTGACCCGTTTGTTAGTGGGCCTTGCGGAGCCCAATTAAGTCAAACCCTAAAGGTTTTAGGCCTCCACTATAAATAGGAGGAGATGGTGGCTGCACCTCTCTCTCTCGCCTTTTATGTTTCAAAACCCTAATTGTCTTTAGGGAGTTGAGGTGGAGGCTAGGGCTCTTGATGGTTTGTGGTGAATTTCGTGATCCTTGATTGTCCATCGATCCATGATGGTGTGGATGTAATCCGGCAACAATCACGAAATCAATCTATGCAAGGTTTGCTTGAGATAAGTCTCTTTTCGTTCTTGCTTTCAATTTCGTGTTTTTAGGGCTTTCTTTGATCCGCGAGTTTGTGATTGATTCTTTCCGTGAATTAGCTTGCTGTGATATGTGTGAATCTATCTAGCATCATCTTGATCATCAATCTCTCACGAACAAGCTTTAGGATCAAGTTTTCGTTCTTGCGGTTTTAGACCTTCGTTAATCAATTGGCAATTGCTCAAGATCGTTCAAGAATTATCATAATATTCGATTGGAATAGGTCCTCAATAGCATAGAGAAGGTGTGTGCAAAGTTTCGTGAAGTTTGGAGTTGAGAATCAAAAGTTAGACCTAATTGCAACCGTCATCGGTGATTTCTTGTTTGGATCGGTTACAGATCGCCGGTCGACCGCCCGTCACCACCGGTCCGACCGATTTTGGAGCGGTCCGACCCTTGACATAACAATGCCGTCCGACCGCCCGACAATCGGTCCGATAGGTTCACTCTGATGGTCGGACCGCGATGCTTGTATTGCTTTGATTCTCTTGATTATTGTCGCATTGCTTAGGGGTTTTATTGGATTCAATACTAGTCTTCATTTGTCTTGGTATATTGATCTTCATAGCTTTCTAATAGCTCTTGGAGTGAAATTGTATTGAGTTCATAATTTGTGAAAAAGTGGCGTGCTCCTATTCACCCCCTCTAGTCGCCTTTACGGTCCAACAAGTGGTATCGAGCCGGTTAGTTCAATCTTGATCTTAAGGTCCTTTGAACTTTGGCGATGGATAAGTTTTCTACTAAACCGCATATCTTGATGGGCACGACTATGCCTATTGGAAGAATCGTATGCGCGTCTTTCTTGAGAGCGAGGACAAGCTATTTGGGATGTTGTTAGAGCCCATTGGTTATTCTGAAATTGCTACACCATACGCAATTCTTTTGGCTAACAACAATAAGGCTAAGAATCTTTTATATGGTGCACTTGGTAGACAAGAATATGATAGAATTTGCAATCTTTCAGCTGCGCATGAAATTTGGAACACTCTCGAAACATATCATGAGGTTCGTCCCAAATCAAAAAGGTCGCCAAAGCTGTTTACAAGCGTGAGTACAATAAATTCGAGATCGTCACGAGAGAGCATCGATGACATTTTCGATCGCTTTAATAAAGTAATTAATCAAATGAAAATTGTTGATATTGAATATTCTCAATCTGAAAATGCCACCCATCTCTTGGTGCAATCAACACCAAGGAATGGGAGATGAAGGCTCTTGCTATAGAAGAAAATGTTGATCTTTCAAGTCTTACTTTAGAATTGCTTTATAGTAAACTCAAGACTCATGAAATTAAAAGAGTTGATCATCCTAAGAAAGATAATTTAGCTTTGGTAGCAGATCCTCTCAAAAGGCTTTTGATGACTCTTGTGAATCTTCTTACGGATTTTCATTTGCTTGTTTATCTGCTATTCATGAAGAGGAGCTTGAAAGTATTCTCAAAGCAGAGTTAGCTCTTCTAGCTAAGAAATTCACACGGGCCTACAATAATGTGAGAAACAAAAGAGAGGTGGTCGGTAACATGCTATGAATGTGGTGAGCTCAATCATATCAAGACAAATTGTCCCAAGTTGAAAGGTAAGAGCAATCATAAGGAAGGAAAGCCGACTTGGAAGAAGCCTCCTTTCAACAAATCAAGGTATGAGGCAAATAAGCTTGTGAAGGTCGCTCAGGGTCCTTGCCGCTTTGAGGATCAATCCTTGGCGATGTGGATCAGGGAGTGAGGAGGACAAGGAGGAGGAGATCCTCAAGGTAAAAGAAAGGGAAGGCCAAAGACTTCACGGCATGTGCTTCATGGTGACACGGACGACATTGATGATAATGAGGTATCTTTTTCTTATGATGAGCTTTACGCTAAATATGATTCTATAGTTGAGCAATTGCTTAGTCAAGATGAAGCGCTTGAATTTGTTATGACAAAAATAAGAAATTAGAGTCAAAAATTAGCAAGCGAAAGTAGAGCTTAAAGCTGCTAAGACTCTTGAACACGATGAATGTTTATCTTGTCATGCTATGCATTCGAAATTACCAAGTTACAATCTGCTCATAATATTTGTGTACAACAACTTGAGAATGCTAAATCTGAACTAAATGAAATTAAAAGTGCTCCTTGTGAAAAATGTTTAGAATCTAGTAAATTGATTGCTTTTGATGTTTTTGATTCTAGCCCTTGCACTTCATGCTTAGAAAAGAGCGTGAAATCAAAGATATCTTAGAAGTTGCTAGAGTCAAATATGCTAAGCTTAAGGACAATATTGAAAATACTACTTGTGCTTCATGTTCCACTCTTAAGCTTGAAATTGCTTTGTATAAGGAAAAATCTATGGATAAAACTTGTGATTCTTGTGTTAACTTGAGAAAGAAAATGCTTACCTTCATGATACATTAGAAAAATTTTCTAAAGGTAAGAAACAATTAAACATGATTCTTGACAAGTCTAAAACTCCTTATAAGAAGCAAGGTTTAGGATTCAATTCTTTTCAAGACAATTCAAACCCAAAAGTCATTCAAGTCTTGGAAAAGGTTTAATTGAATTCAAAACTCAACTGCAAAAACATCTTTTAAATCTGCGGGTTTTGCCCAACCTTGTATTAATTCAAATGGTGCATCTTCTAGTGGTACCAAGTACCATTGCACTTATTGCAAAAAGGTGGACATTTGATTGAATCTTTGTTGGCGTAGGTTGAAAAATGATAGGAAAAATTTTGATAGAATTTCATTCATGCAACCTAGAGCTTCTATGAGACATGGTAACACTTGAAAAGAATAAACACGGATTAGGATTTTTATCTCATGCAAATCATTATGTTTCTAGACATCCTAATTCTAATGTGTATCGATCAAGGGTCGACCATTGGTGGTCACCGGTCGACCGGTTTGGTCACCGGATCGACCGCATGACTAAAGCCGGTCGACCGCCCATGGACAGTTCAAGTCTCATTTTAATTTAAACATTGCTCATAACCGAATGTTAAATGAAATCAAGGATAGTACTTACGGTTTGTATACTCCTTGCAGGGCGTGTGTCTCGATCTTTGGATTCCTAAATCTTGTTTATCTAATCCCGATATTGAGACACATCGTTCTTTGCTCCTTGATTTTCGGGATTACTGCGGAAAGGGAAGAACACGTGGTTCGTTGACTCGGATGTTCACGCCACATGACCAGGAAACTCAAAATGGTTCACCTCTTTCACGCGAGCAGCGGTGATGACTTCATCACCTTTGGAGATGATACACAAGGCGAATTGAAGAGCAGGATCAATTAGGGTAAACAACAAATTCATTCTAAAGATGTCGCTCTTGTGGACAAGCTTAGGTATAATCTCCTTTCCGTATCTCGACTTCTTGATGATGGCTATGAGACTATTTTTAAGAAAAATGCTTGTCGTGTGCTTGATTCTCTTGGTGAGCTTGTGTTTGGAATCTCTAGAGTTGGTAGAATTTTTGGGTGATTTTGAGAATCTCTTCTTTGGATCTCTTAAATGTTTGCTTACATCTTCTTGATTTACGGCTTTGGCATCGGCGTTTGGGGCACATTGGTTTTGATCATCGACACGAGTTAGCAACCTTGATCTCATGAGAGGTTTGCCCAAACTCAAAGTCATCAAGGATCTTTGTATGTGCGCCTGTAGGCATGGCAAACAAGTTGCCGCCACACCCATACTGTGACTATGGTTATGGTAGACGGACGGGACGGTTGCTTCATATGGATCTTGTTGGTCTGCTAGAGTCCGATCGATCGGTGGAAAATGGTATATTCTTGTCATAGTCGATGATCTTTCTAGATATACTTGGGTGTTCTTTCTTACTTCAAAAGATGAAGCTTTTGGTTATTTTCATGACCTTGTTCTTCGTTTGGCTTCGAGCTTCTGGTGCTTTGAGGCGATTCGCGATGATAATGGTACGGAGTTCAAAAATGCTTCTTTTGCTTCTTTTTGTCTTTGGCGTGGTATTGAGCATCAGTTCTCCTCTCCACACGTCCCTCAACAAAATGGCGTGGTGGAAAGGAAGAATAGGACCTTAGTCGAAATGGCTAGGGCGATGCTAGATGAGTATAGCACACCGAGGAGATTTTGGGCGAAGCTATTGCTCTTGCTTGCCATATTGCAAATCGTGTCTTTTGAGACCTTCTTTAGGCAAGACTCCTTATGAGCTTCGTTTTGGTAGAAAACCCTCATTTCGCATTTTGAGTTTTGGATCAAAATGTTTTATTCTTAAGTCGAGCAATTTAGATAAATTTGAATCAAGAACTTTTGATGGGGTATTTTGGGTTATCTGCTCATTCGAGGGTTTCGAGTTTTAATCTGAGACTAACATTATTAGGAGACTTGTAATGTCACTTTTGATGAGACTAGCCACAGGCTAGATCAATTACTCTGAGATGATTCTGGTGTGAGAGTATTTTTGTGGAGGAAGATGAGGACGAAGCTAATGTCATTCCCTCATCTGCTGTTGAGGCGCCCATATTGATACAAGAACACCTTTCGTCTACTTCACCTTGATTGAGGCTCTCTTTGCATCATCATCATCAATGATACTGCGGAGGTCGAAGAAAGCGACATCTCACCCGGCGCTCCGCCGCATTCAGAGGCAAAGCATCCTCGGAGCGGATAATAGGTAATCTACATGGCGAGTCACTCGCTCGGTATAATGATCCAAATCTCTACTCTCATTCGGCTTTTGTTGCTTCTTTTGAACCCGCGATATATCACATGCTTTATCGATTCTAGTGGGTAAATGCCATGCATGAGGAGTTAGAGAATTTTGAAAGAAACAAAGTTTGGAACCTAGTAGAACCTCCTAGTGGTCATAATGTTATAGGAACCCGTTGGGTGTTTAAGAATAAACAAGGTGAGGATGGTTACGTGGTTAGAAATAAGGCAGATTGGTAGCTCGGGGTTTGACCAAGTTGAGGGTTAGATTTTGATGAGACATTTGCTCTGTTGCTAGACTAGAAGCCATTCGCATTACGCTTGCATTTCTTTGCATCAAAAGGTTTTAAATTATATCGGATGGATGTTAAAAGTGCCTTTTAAATGGTTTCATAGATGAGGAAGTGTATGTTAAGCAACCCCTGGTTTTGAGGATCCTAAATATCCAAATCGTGTTTTCAAGCTATCTAAAGCATTGTATGGTCTTAAACAAGCCCCTAGAGCACAGTATGATAGACTTAAGACCTTCTTGCTTAAAAATAATTTTGAGATGGGTAAAGTGGATAAAACTCTATTTATTCTTAGGCGTGACAATGACTTCTGCTTGCTCAAATTTACGTGGATGATATTATTTTTGGTGGTTCCTCTAATGCTCTTGTTTCGACTTTTACGACACTATGTCGAGGAATTTGAGATGAGTATGATGGGAGAGCTTAATTACTTTTGGGACTTCAAATCAAGCAATGCAAGGAAGGAACTTTCATCCATCGACGAAGTACACTAAAGATCTACTCAAGCGCTTCAACATGGGTGATTGCAAGCCAATTTCCACTCCCATGGCAACCATTATTTTGGATCGGATGAGGAAGGAGAAGTCGTGGATCAGCGAGTCTGCATGACATGATCGGCTCCCTTACATGTTGTGGCCTCGAGACGGACATTCACTTCACGGTATGCCTTTGTGCAAGATTTGAGCGTCTCGAGAACTTCCCATCGCCAAGCCGTTAAGCGCATATTCGGTATTTACACTCTACCCTCTTATATGGCATTTGGTATTCTGCTCTTGACTTTGTCCATTAGAGGTTTTGATTCGATTTTGCGGTGTCGGTTAGATAGGAAGAGTACCTCGAGCACTGTCACTTTCTAGGCACGTCTCTTGTATCTTGGTCTTCTAAGCGGTCTTACATTGCACAATCCTTCTTGAGGCGGAGTATGTTCTTCTTTGCTAGTTCTTTGTAGCTTGATTTTGTGGATAGCGTCCACTTTGAAAGATTATGGGTTAAACTTTGCTAGTGTTCCTCTTTTACGTGATAACATACGCTATTAATATTGCTAAAACCCGATTGCAACATTCTAGGACTAAGCACATAGACATTCGCTTTCACTTCCTTAAAGATCATGTTGAAAAAGGTGATATAGTGATGCACTTTGTAGAGTCTGAAGCTCAATTGGCAGATATTCTTACCAAGCCTTTAGATCAAACAGATTTTCCTCCTTAAGAAGTGAGTTAGGGTAATTTATCCTTATGGGTTGGTTTGAGGGGAGTTTGATCTTTTCTTATCTTTCCTTGTTCTTTTGATCTTTTATTGTTCTTTTACGAACTTAGTGATCTTTTCGAACTTTTTAGGTTTTTAGGTTTTTTAATTGCATCTCATTGTGTCATATTGCATTCATATGAAAAATACAACAAGTGGTATGAAAAATCCAAAAAAATGCATTGTAATATAAGATTTTCTGCTTATCTTTTAAAATTGATGAAGCTTTGCCTATTACCCTTTGGAGCTGTTGTATTTCAATTCTTGCTCAATGTCATGTCTAGTTCTTTGACTTGCTAGAATTATCATGCTTTTACATGTGTAGCTAAGTCTTTGCTATATGAGCTAGAATCTTTTAAACAACTCAAACTAAGAAATTGCAATTTGTGGATGTTTTAGCGAGTTGCGCAATTAGTGCTCCTCTTGTGACATTGGCCTGTCGAGATTGCTTTGTTAGCTCTTTGATCTAAAATTGACCATTACTTGAGCTTTTGTGTTCTTGAGATTCTAAAATGCTCTTGTGAAAAATGAAAATCAAGATTGTCTTATGCTTAAATTGTGCCAAACTATTCTTACGAGGCCTTGTCAAATGACATGAACTTGGAGATAGTTTGATGAACAGACGATCTCATGGGGATTGCTTGTCGAAATGACATGAACCTCAAGATTTGTCGCCCGGTAGAAGCTTAGAAAGAGTTTGTGGATGGCTCCTAGTCCGGGATCTTCTTTACTAAGATATACCTTTAATCAACTTTTGGTGAAGCTTAGGATGAGTTTGTGGATGGCTCCTAGTCCGGATCTTGTCACTAAGTTAGATCATTAGTCAACTTCAATATTCAATGCAAATGAGAAAATGTTGACAAATGGGTGTTTACAAAATATTGAGCAAAATGATTCAATACGGGACTTGATTGACTCTTAATGTGGTCTTTGTTAGATTTTTGATCTCACTTTGACATTTGATATGGCCAATTTCACTTTAGGATACTGTTGATGAACTTCTTTGAATTTGAGCGTTGCTTAAATTGATCAAATCTTGCTTTACTTTTGAGCCTTTGTGCTTAGCTTTGATATATATGTCTTACCATGATCTTGCTAAGTATTTATCGGGCTTGATATCTTTGTTTGTGCATTATTAGAGATACTAGCTTGTTCTTTTGGGTAATCTCCAAAGCTTCTTGTAATCAAAAATTGAAAAATACAAAAATTGAAGCCACTCCATTGCACTTCATGCATATTCCTCTTTATGCTTCTTTTGTTTCGCTTCTTTCTTTATTCTCTATTTGTTATTCCTGGATGAGAGGAAGGCGTGATTTCTTGATGAATCCATTGTCAAAGGGGGAGAAGATGTGTTAAATGAAAAGATATTTCTTTGGGAGAAGATGTGTAATATTTCTTTCTACTCTTATTTGGAGAAGATATGTTAATGAGAAGATTGGGGAGAAGTTTATACAAAGGGGCGAAAATTTGAAATTTGATGATCATAGTGAGGGGAGTTCTTGAGTTGCATTCTTATTGTCTTATTGAATATTCCGAACTTGGATTGCATTCTTTTATACTCACAATGATCATAGGTCAATTGAACAATTGTTCTTTCATATGGACCTCATGTGAGAATTTTGACCCTTTTACGAAATCAAAGTTTTATGCTTTCTTTTGCCTTGTCTCACATGCCTATACTATTACGATGCCGGCTTGGTCATGTTCATTGCTTTTTCTTGCTTATGGACCAAGTTGTGCCTTTGTCTAAAGCTGCGAGTAAACTCGTTTTCAAACCTCTTACTTACATTTTACGGATAATTGCCAATGTGTTCATCAAGGGAGATTGTGGATTTCATGGGGATATGCTCCGGATCTTAGGATGATGTGACAATTGGCAATGGCGTTTACGGTTTGTCGTTTCAGCGTTTTCGACAAAGTTCTGAGCTTCTTGCTCTCGGCGGTCCGACCGGTCCTTACCACAATGTCCGCCGGTCCCATATCGGTCGGGCCGGCCATCTGAAAGGCGATCGGACGGCGATGACCAAAAGTGTTCAAATCAGTGGGCCAAAAATAGGTGTTGTAGACAAGTAAGGGGATCCCAATGCACTTGGTCTCATGATTTTTGGAGCCTCGGTGAAAAGTTCTATTGGTTTAAAGTTTCGAAGGTTTGGATTTTGGGAGCTTGAATTTGGCTAAGTCTAAGAGGCGATCCGGCCGGCTCACGAGGAGCGGTTCGGCCAAGCCATGGGGCGGTCGGCCGCTCACTGGGCGGTCGAGCCGTAATTACTTGAGCGTCGGCCAACCGTGGCGATGTTGTTTTGTTAGGTCAAAGTCATTGGTTTCATGGCATATGTTTTGCATGATGCATGTTTTGACTAACATGGGTCAAGTTGTGAAGAACTTGTTCCCGAATCGTGTTTTCTTATGCGTGGTTGTGCGGGTTGCTTGGTGGTCAGCGACGGTCAGCGGCGAGGAGGATCGGGACTAGACTTGAAGAGTTGAGGTCGAGCGATCGGCGATGCGGGTGAGTCAACGACTCAAGCGTGACACAAGATGGACAAGGGTGACCTATTGGCGAATCCATGGCACATGGTGAAGCGGTTTAGGTCAAAAGTTAAAGACGGCGCTTGCGAGCGTGCGTGTGTGACCCGTTTGTTAGTGGGCCTTAACGGAGCCCAATTAAGTCAAACCCTAAAGGTTTTAGGCCTCCACTATAAATAGGAGGAGATGGTGGTGCACCTCTCTCTCTCGCCTTTTATGTTTCAAAACCCTAATTGTCTTTAGGGAGTTGAGGTGGAGGCTAGGGCTCTTGATGGTTTGTGGTGAATTTCGTGATCCTTGATTGTCCATCGATCCATGATGGTGTGGATGTAATCCGGCAACAATCACGAAATCAATCTATGCAAGGTTTGCTTGAGATAAGTCTCTTTTCGTTCTTGCTTTCAATTTCGTGTTTTAGGGCTTTCTTTGATCCGCGAGTTTGTGATTGATTCTTTCACGTGAATTAGCTTGCTGTGATATGTGTGAATCTATCTAGCATCATCTTGATCATCAATCTCTCACGAACAAGCTTTAGGATCAAGTTTTCGTTCTTGCGGTTTTAGACCTTCGTTAATCAATTGGCAATTGCTCAAGATCGTTCCAAGAATTATCATAATATTCGATTGGAATAGATCCTCAATAGCATAGAGAAGGTGTGTGCAAAGTTTCGTGAAGTTTGGAGTTGAGAATCAAAAGTTAGACCTAATTGCAACCGTCATCGGTGATTTTCTTTGTTTGGATCGGTTACGTAGTGCCGGTCGACCGCCGTCACCACCGGTCCGACCGATTTTGGAGCGGTCCGACCTTGACATAACAATGGTCCGACCGCCCGCAATCGGTCCGACCGGTTCACTACAATGATCGACCTTGATGCTTGTATTGCTTTGATTCTTATCTTGATTATTGTCGCATTGCTTAGGGGTTTTATTGGATTCAATACTAGTCTTCATTTGTCTTGGTATATTAATCTTCATAGTTTTCTAATAGCTACTGGAGTGAAATTGTATTGAGTTCATAATTTGTGAAAAAGTGAGCGTGCTCCTATTCACCCCCCCCTCTAGTCGCCTTTACGGTCCAACAGAGAGAGAGTGGCTGACATGCGGGGCCCGCATGTCGATCGGAGCAATCTTGGTGGCGTGCATTGAGAGAGGCAAGGCCACAAGTTACAGGCGGCTGAATACAGTAGTGGGTTTCAGCCCATTACTGTTCCATATGATTTTAAATAGGTTTTCTATTTTAGAAAATTAAAAAAAAATACAAATAGCAATTAGAAAATAGCAAATGAACTCAGAAAAATTCCATAAAATTCTATAAAATATATCTAAGCACATGGAATCCAAATAAAATAGTTTTGACAATTGTTGATATTCAGATTAATAATATTAAATTGTTTTGATTATAAAGTCTATACTAAGCTTTAATACAAATTCAAATGATGAATTTTTTCAACTAGTAACTATTCAAAAGATTTTTAAAGCTCGGAAAATTGGGATGTTACAATGTACCCTTTGGAGATGTACAAATCCAATTGAATAATCAGTACCTTAGTCTTGTAACGAAATGCATATTTATGTCAATCAAGAAAGTCATGATCTTGAGCATGCTACCTGACATTGGCAATTGTGTGGAAAATTTTTAGGTTTACATCTTTGTGTACTACCGTAGGTCATAAGAATATATCCTTGTGTAGTAACAGAAAGTAAAGCTATAATGTAAAAATTGTGGTAGGATATCATATTCTGGTCATCTTCATTTTCCTTTTTTCGAGTTGAAGCTGGAACACTGGCCAACAACAGCATGCAACACTACTATACATGGGGCAATATGTAAGACACTTGTCAGACATTCCTGATTAAATGTCCAACCAATGGAGTCATCAGTTAAGTTTAAAATTTCACTTGGATGGCACAAAAGAAAAGTTCAAACTTCTTTTGCTTCAATCCACGTGCGACATATATAATTATGAAGCCAACATATGCGTTATGAGGATTCAGTGGATAATCTGGAAGAGATACACACTTGTCATCATCAATATTTTATATGCACAATAGATAATTCCCACATGGTCACATCTCGAAAAGCTGCAAACTGCATTTCCTTCGGTCAGAAACAACAAACAGAAGGAATAACTTGATCTATTTGATTCAAAACATAATGCACACAGCAGGTAATGGTCCTATGGATTATATAGTGTGTTGTCTTTAGACTAAAAAACTTAAAAGATTGATGAGCATTGACTCTATGGAAAAAATTAACAAAATTCTCACAAGGCATTTTGTAATCATAATTTGAGCATTCAAAACCAAAATATTTCTAAACCATCTCAACCAAACCTTGAAGAACCTAGATTCACCATTATGAGTTGATGGAGTATTTTCAGTAATTAATGATAACCATCATGTGGACTAACATTTTTCATGAGTTGGTGAAACAAGTTGAGTCCCACGATGATGAAGACTTTGGATGACATCGTAAGTTGATAATCAACAAGTCAAGATTCGTGTAGGACCGGAAAGGCGACTGAGGGGGGGGGTGAATAGGCGCTTTCAAAACTTTCTCGCCTAAGTCGAATTCAACACGAACTTTACTCCTTTAGCTATGAGAGCTAAGAAGATCGATAAGCACCAATGGAAGCCTTGTCTTTGAACTCGACAAACCCCGACAACCACACGTCACAAATGTGGAGACTTAAACTCAAAGGGTTGATCACAGGCACAGCGGTCGAGCCCGGCTACCACGGCGGTCGGACCGACGCGTTCTACCAATGATACGGATAAGCAACTACGGCGGTGGACCGGTGGACAACGTTCGACCGCGCGATGATGATGCGAAAATACTGGCGGTCGGACCGCCGTTACAAGACCGATCGGACCGTTCGACCGATCTTGAAAAATCCACCCCAAATCCAAAACGAAATTTGATCCAACTTTTGATTCAACCAATGAAACTTGACAAAATTCAAGCACACCTCCCTAATGATATTGGAGACCTATTTCTAGCGACGATCCTTCAGATCCACTTCGCAGAATCGATCTCTCAAGGATTTAACCAAGAAGTGCACAAACCTAGAAATATGAAAACTTTGATTCAAGACTTGCTTGTGGGGATTGATGGTCTAGATGATTCTAGGAGTATTCCCACACATCAAAGCAAGACAAAATGGGTCAAGAGACCAAGCATAAACCCTTGAATCAAGGAAGCACCAAATTCATTCAAATGAGAGAAGAACACAAAGAGGAGACAAAAGATCTCTCAAGCAAGCATCACAAGATTGATTGATCGCACAAGATGCTTACAAAGCCACTCCAACTAGGAGGACAAGAGCTCACCCAAGGAGCATACAATCTCTCCTCTCTTCCTCTCCAAACCCTAACCCTAGAAAAGCAAGGAAGAAACCAAATGAATGCCTCCAAGGTTTTCCTTCTCCCCTTTCCTATTTATACTAGAGAGGACTAGAGTCACATTTGGGGCCCTCACACATGGGACCCACACAAATCTGTTGAAGCAATCGCCGCTTCACCACGCGTGTAGGTTGATCGGTTCTCATCGGCGCCAAGCCTCTCTTGTCCGAATCCCATCGGAACCTCCCGGAGACTCGCATCGATATCCGCACCTTTGATCCAACCAAATTGCAGAACCACCGTTCGATCCATCTTGTCCATTACGCACCATGCTTGAGTCACACGACCTCACCCGGTATCCACGATCGTTACGGACCTCGGCTCTCCAAGCGTAGTCCCGATCCACTCACCGTTGGCGTCGTTGACACGCAAGCCACACCTGACAATAGACAAACAAAGCTGTTTCCGAGAACAAGTTCTTCACAACTTGACCCACGTTAGCTCCGCAATGCAATATACAACAATAAAGCATTGATAACCATAACACAAACCACATTGAACCCACATCAATGCAAACTTGGCTCACCTCAAGCCATTTGCGGTCGGCCCGAGCCGCTTTTACAGGGCGGTCCAAGCCGATTCATCTTGGTCGGACCGCTCCCACAGCGGGCGTCGGACCGGCCCAAAGGACTTAGCCAAAATTCAGATTGAAAATCCAAACCTTACGGAATTGTCAACTCAATAGAACTTTTGTTGGGAGCTCCAAAATGATGGGACCACATCCGGAGACTCCTCACCGCCTCCACAACCTATTTTTGGATTAGCTCCAAAACCCAATGTTAGGTCGGTAGGTCCGACCAAGCCACCATTGCCGGATCCGGCCAGGCCACAGGCGGTCGACCGCCCACTTCACCGGTCGGGCCGCTTTGTGATCTCGACAAAGAAGAAGCAAACCAAACGCGAGATTTTGCAAACCAACAAAGCCATTGCCAATTGACTCATCATCCTGAGATCGTGCACATATCCTCACGATATCCACAATCTCCCCCTTGATGAACACATTGGCAATTTCCAAGAAAATGTGGTTTTTCAAATTGAAAAGTAAAACTCGCTGTTTTCGCATAAAGGCACAACTTGGTCCATAAGCAAGAAAAAGCTTAGGAACCGACCAAGCTGGCTTCAGAATAGTGAAGGCAAGTGAGATAAGGCATTGAACGCACAAAAGGATTAAAGATCCAGAAGATGGCCAAAAATCTCACTAAGGTCCATATGAAAGACAATAAGTTCTATTTGACCTTTGATCATTGTGAGTCTTCTTGAATTGCAATTCAAATCAGAAAAGGCAATAAAACCCAGAGACTCAACTCACTATGATCACAACTTTTCAAAAGGTTCACAAATTTTGTGTGTGTGTGTGTGTGTGTGTTCTTTTATGCATGAACCTTATGTGAACCAAAAGCTCCAAAGCAGCATTTTCTTCAATCCTTCTCCCCCTTTGACAATGAATTCATCAAGATGCATGAGAGAAGAACGAGCATGAAGAAATGACTTTATTTGAAATTTAGCAAAAGGAGCCATGACCACTATCTATGTAGACAGTACAGACATATACCAAGCCATATAAAGAGTAGAAGCTATATTCAATCATGGCAAAACATGTACTGCAAAGCTAAAACCAAGATAGCAGAAATCTGAGATTAACAGAATTAAAACCATGAAAGGTTGCTCAATGTCATAGATTCACTAAAAGCAACCAAAAATGAGTCAAGCCATGTCTATAAGCAAAAAGAGACTCAAAACAAGAACTGAGGCAGTAAGAGAGGGGGACACCCGGTACACTCAGAGGGACCAAAGAGTCCTTAGGAGAAGGGACCAGTAGTCCGAAAAATCTATGTATGGATTGCTCCAAAAAAATTGGATCTAATCTTTACATAGAGGGGTAAATGCCTATTTATAGCCTCCTAAATCAGGGTACCCGTACGGGCTGTAGGGACTTTTCCTCATCTATGTGTAGGCTTTGACTCACGATGGGTCTCCCTAGGTTTGGTTTATCTGGCTGGTGCACCTGGTCCACCAGCTCCCGAAGTGCCCCATCTCCGGGCTTCTCCCGTGTGGTCCCGGAGGACCCGCTGCTTCTGGCATCGCGGGACTCCGAAGACCCTTCGGAGGGGCTCCAGGTCTTCCCTGAGGTGGACACGTGGGAGCCCACTACTTCCGGCCTCGCGAGGCTCTGGAGACCCTTTGGAGGTGCTCTGAGTGGGGACCCACTGCTTTGGGCCTCGCAAGACTCCGAAGACCCTTGGAGGGTTTGAGTCTTCCGTGGTGGCCCCAGAGGACTCTTTGCTTTGGGCCTCACGGGACTTGGAGGCCCTTCAAGGAGGCTCGGATTATCTCGGAGCATCCCGAAGGACACTGAAAGCCCCTCGGGAGGGGGCCTTAGTGCTCGTGGGTTGCGGGGACTGTCCTACGGGCTTCACTGGGTCGTTGGGGCCGGTGGGGGCGCCCCTATGACAAGTCCCTCACGGTCGAGGTCCTACTTCATCAAGGCTAAAATCATGTCGTTTCCCAGAGGGTCCAAGCACACCGTCCCCTTCGACCCGGCGAAGCGTGTTTTTGTCATCCCTGTGGCAGGTTCCTCTTTGCGAGTTGTTTTGATGACGTTTGGTTGTGTGTTGTGTGGTATAGTAGTATGTAACTATTGTTGGTGATATGCCCTAGAGGCAATCATAGAGATGATTGCATCACGTCTATGTTTATTGGTTATTGAATAAATATTATTTTTATTCCTTGAATGAATCATCAGTTATATAGATCAACGAATATGTGACTTGTTGGTGAAGCTCTTTAAACTTACATGATGTCATTCTAAATACATCCCTGGTCGGATGTCACTGGTCATAACAGTAGTGGCTCTACGACCAGCACATGTATGGATTGATGACCATGTTTCATCGGTCATGGATATAGAGATATCGAATCGATAATATGAACACATGTTAGAGAACATAGTGTTGGATAGACCCACCTTGATATAGTATTGAGATTGTTATGATTTTATATGTCGTTAGTTGGTCTCAAGTAATGATGATGTATAATCCTTAGAACTGATATCAGCATGGTTCTCTACATGCGTAATAGCACTCTTAGGGGTTGCTAAACGGTACTCGTAACTAGGTAATTACAAAGGTAACTTTCGGGTATGCTATGAAATATACGGAGGGATGTGACTGGTTGGATATGAGATTTGCCCCTCCTAACATAACAGGAGAGATATCTCTGGGTCCCTCGAAGTGATCGGATAAAGAAAGTGCATAGTCATACCACTAGTGATCGAAGAGTTCAATCACATAAGGTTATCTGACATTCGATCGAGAAAATATTGAACAGTCCATGGAGGACATAATATCTCACCTGGAGTTCACCAGATATCGTGAGGCAAAGGGTGAATACATGAGTAGGTCACTTAGTTCGATCAGTTACGGACTAGTCGTTTGGAGATACGAGTTGGTAGTAGACTGGTCGAACGTAATCACAAAGTAGTCGAAACCTGGTCGTAAGGAGTTGCGAACTGGTCATGACTAAATATGAACTGGTCATATAGAGATAGGATCTGGTTGTAAGTGATGAGGACCTGGTTGTAAGTGATGAGGACTTGGTCGTAGATCATATTGCATTATGGTTCGTCCAATATAATTTGTGTGTGTTCGGGAATCGTTATGTCCTGCTAGGAACCACTAACGACTCGTGGTCAAAAAGGGTTTTCGAGTCACAACCGACTACGCATAAACCTAACGGGTCACACACTTAACGGGTTGGAACAAAACGTGTTCGGATAGGATCCATCATGGGTACTTTATAAAGAGATGCTTGAGGCTATTGAGAAGGAATGATATACGGGTTGACGTGAGTTGCTCCACCGAAACCCTAGCCGCCATCTTCCTAAGAGCCTTGTCGTGCAACTTGGTGCTGGCACACCGGCGTTTGGTTGTTCCTTCCTTGGACACGTGGATACCAAAGATGCGCTACTGCGGTTGCTGTTGCGCTTAAGGACGATCTACGATCGACACGAGGAACTACAGAGGTTGTTGGTGTGGACGATCGACTACGACCAGTTCACCGACGTGCTTTTCGTTGGATCGGTCTACTCCAACTCTTCTTCTACTGCATTGTGCGTCTAATGGTAACGATCTGTAATCATGTACTTGTTTGGCTTCCTGGTTTACGTGGTAGAAATTTTGAATTGTTGCTATCGTAGCCTACCCGTGTCTCTACAACCATTGCTCCATTTAGGGCACACATGTCAACGGTTGATTGGTGCATGACTCTTCGGCTTTCGCACCTTGTCGTTTTGCGTGCCTGGTGTGGTTATAAATAGGGGGTGGTGCCCCCCTGGCACTTTGCTCCCTTCTTTTTTAAAAACCAAAGCCTCCCTTATTCGTGTGCGCTTCTTCTTTGAGGGTTTTCGGTACCCTTGCCTCACACGTGGTCTGATGACGAAGCAGCCTCGAGATGGTGGAGGGGCGGTGGCTTACACCAACGAGCTTGGCCACTCGTCGGTGACGTCGCAAGTCCTGCGCACGCTAAGGGACGAGGGTATGCTATCTGATCTTTCGTTGGCGTGGGCCCCTGGCTCATATACGGTGCCTGAGCCTCGGGAGGACGAGGCCGTTGTGTTCGTGGCTTTCCTCAATGCTGGTCTCCGCTTCCCCTGTGTGGAGCTGGTGGCCTGCGTGCTCGATTATAGGGTGGGTAGCGCCTAACGCCCAACTCTATTGTGAAGCTCGACGTGTTCGAGTGGGTGATGCGGTCCGTCGGGGCGAGCGGGGAGGGTCAACTCTTTGCGTACCTTCACGACGGGCGGTGCCAACTGAAGAAGAAAAAGGACACCGGTGGGACGCTTAACTTCGGTAGCGTCAATTTTGGTGGTGGCGCTATCACCGTGCTTGCTCGCTCTGCGTCCGGAATAGATGGGAGGAGTGGATACGGTGGTGGTTTTACAGTCCCGTCGAGCAGCGGCTTGTGGTCAGCGGAGGCCTATCCACTCACTATTTCCTGGAGATTGGTGGCGTCGAGGAGGAGGTGCTTCTCTAGCTACTGGCATTGTGATGCAAATGCTCTCCACGAGGGATCTTGCGGAGGAATTATGCGCACTTCGGTTGTGGCCGCTTGCGCAATGGTGGGATGTGAAGCTTGGTGCGGCAAAGGGTGGCGTTCCTTCCCTCGATTTCTCATATGGCGGGGAGGGTAAGCTGTATGCATATGTTTAGATATAGTATATTTCTCTCCTCTCTTTTTTAACACATATTTTTTTATTTTGGTGTAAAGGGGTCGTGCAGTGCTGCCCATCGACGAGTTCTTGTGGTGTGGAGCAGCTTCTAGGCCCTTACACCAGGGAAGAGCATGTGAAGAGGGGCCGGTGGTGTGTGAGCCCTGTCTGAATCGGGCGTACTCGAATTCGGTTGTCCACTTGGTGGAGCAGCCTGACCCCGGCGAGGGGAGGAAGAAGAGGAACCGTGTGTCGGAGGAGCTGAATACCGCTGGACCGATAGACATGGTGCCCTTACAGATGTCTTTGAGGCTGCAGATCTGAGCGGCTCATCTGTCTTGAAGGTGGGCCGCGCGATGCTCCCACCGAAGTTGGCTCGGGGTCCCGTGGGGCGCGTCGAGCATGCAAGTTCGACGGGCTTTTCCTCTGGAGTGCGAGCGGTCTCTCCGGTGGTTGCTGCCAAGGCGACACGGGTAGGGGAGAGTATGGCCGGCTCATTTCATATGGCTAGCCTGGCCCTCAAAGAGTCTTCTGCCGAGACGCCCTTGCACGTTTATGGTCGAGGGTCCGAAGATACCCTGGTGAGGGAACCCGCCCCTGCCTAGGACACGCTTGGTGAGTTCCTTGTACCTTCCTTTTAGTTATCGCCACCGTGCTAACTTTTGCATTGCAGTGGTGAGCGGGGAGGGTGCCGAGGGTGGCGGTTACAGTCTTTGAAATTGCCGAAGTGACCACAGTGCCGATAGGGCCGAGGAGGGTTCCAACATCAGGGGTCCAGCCCTTACGCTCGAGCGGAGTTTGGTGGGGGTTGCTGTTTTTTGTAATGACCTTCGATTTTGAATGAAACGACAGCTACAAGCCTTATTGCACCGTAGTCTGTGGTTGCATTGTGTTTATGTGTTTGCTTGTTGGTTTGCTTAGGCCAGGCCGGTTGCACTTGCCTTTCGCAAGCCTAGCAGGAGTGCCTCGTACTCGGAGGCTTTGTTGGTTGTCGGGAAGTCAAGGCGTGTAGCATGGGAGACACTTCGGCCATCTGGCGCGACCAAAATGGTTGTGGCCCCGGCCCCTACTACGCACCATGATCCGTCGGTGTATATTGTCCATGGTGCTTCGATCTTGTTTGGTCGTTGGTCTTGTGCTTGCGGGTTCCACTCGGCGACGAAATCAGCTAGAGCCTGCGACTTGATGGCCGAGCAGGACAAGAATCGGTTGAGGGCAGCAAGGTGCCCCGTTAGCTTTTGGACTTCCCAGCTGGTGCGGGGTGGGGCTATCTCCTAGATTACTTTTATTTATTTTTTCGGGGTTGGCCTCGACGCCTCTCTTGGACACGAGGAATCCCAGGAGTTTGCCTGCCTTTACACCAAAGGCACACTTGTCTGGGTTGAACTTGATCCCTTCTTTTCGCAGGTTGGTAAATGTTTCCTGTAATTCCGTCATGTGTGAGGCTCCGAGTCTGCTCTTGACCACGATGTCGTCCACGTATGCTTCTATGTTGCGAATGGGCTGGTCGGCCAGGACCTTCGTGATGAGCCGAGTAAAAGTGGCGCTCGGATTCTTCAAGCCGAAGGGCATGCGTGTGTAGCAATAATTACCGGGGGGTGATGAAGGTCGTTTTGAGTTCGGCTTCCTTTGTCATGAATATTTGATGATACCCCGAGTAAGCGTCGAGGAATCTCATCAGCTTGAAGCCCGAAGTGGCGTCCACGAGCTAGTCAATGCGAGGTAGAGGGAAATCGTCCTTTGGTGACACCTTTGTTGAGGTCGGTGAAGTTGACACACATTCGCGAGTTGTCTATGCTTTTCTGTACAAGGACCAGGTTGACCAGCCACTCGGAGTGCTTGATTCCGCGGATCACTTCTGCTTTCAAGAGCTTGGCTATTTCTTTATTTGCTACTTCCAGACGCTCTGTGACATGCGATGTAATTTTTTGCTTTTTGAGCGATGCATGCTCCACAGGGTGAGGCGATGTTCGATAGTTTCGCTCACGATGCCGGGGATGTCCTTTGGACCCCAAGCAAAGACATCCGCATTGTGGCGGAGGACCCGGAGGATGGCGTCGCAGGTCGTAGCCGGGAGGCCAGCTCCGAGGGCCATCGCCTTCTTCGGGGCGGCTTCAGAGAACTCAAAGGAGCTGGCCTTCCGGCTTGGCCTTGGGTGCCCATTTTGTCAAGCGTGGCGGACCAGAGCCGCGTCTATTTCCCTTTGTGTGAGCGTGGTGAGTCGGTGTGATGTCTCGAGCTCTGTTTGCCTTACAAGATCTTGATCCCCCCGCACCGTGACTATGCCCTTGGGTGAGGGTATCTTCATGCACAGGTAATTGTGGTGTGCTATAGCACCGAAGGAGTTTAGTGTGGCTTGGCCAAGAATGGCGTTATCTTGATGAGGCATCCGGGCGGCGTCGAATGTAACGATTCGATGCAGGAAGCGAAGTCGTTCTTGAATGTGATGACCAGTTCATCAGACCTAGGGCGGTCACCGGTCTACCCCCAAAGCCTACCAAGGGGATGCCTGGGGGTGACAGGCGGTCCATAGGGATCATCATCTTGTCAAAGGCCTCCACGAAAAACAGGTCCGCAGAGCTTCCTCTGTCCATGAGGACGTGTTGAACATCAAAATCTGCAATATTGGCTGAGATGACGAGGGGTTCCTGATGTGGAAAGTAGACACCTCAGGCGTCCTCGGGGCCGAAGGTGATGGGTATTTTCAACGTAGTGAGGTGGGCTGGAAGCCGGGTATGTCGCGACATGATGAATTTGCTGGGTGTAGGCGCGTCGTTGTCTTTTTGATGATATGCCCGATGATGAGCCTCCGACGATCATGTTTATGATCCTTTGATGGTGCTCCGGTTGGGCTCCTTCTATGCGGGGTCTTGGTGGTGGGGTGGGTAGCTAGTTGCCCCGGCCCCTCCAGTCTTTGCCCCCAGCTGGTTGCTGGCTGCGGCTTATGTAATCTTGTATGACCGCGATTGTGCGGCACTGCTGGGTCATGTGAGACCCTTCCCCATGCAAGTCGCAAAATAACGGGGTACCCCCGAAGCCGCCTCGGGCGGTGCGGCACTCCTGGGTCATGTGGGACCCTTCGCCGTGTTGGTCGCAAAAGAGCGGGACACCTCCGAGACCGCCTCAGGCGTCCTGTTGCCTTTAGCCATTCCTTTTGTGGCCCCGACCGCGGCCACGATCTATTCGTCCTCCTCGCTTCGCCTCTACTGGGAGCTGCCCTTCGTCCACATGGTAGACGTTGTTAGGTAATCTTTGTCTAAAGTATTAGTTTCCTTCTGTTGATCATCGAGTCTTAGTTGGATTCTGATTCCTAGTCCTATTTCGTTTGTGTGGCTGAGTCTTAGTGCTATATAAGCAAGGGTATTGTACTCTAACTTGAGAAGAAAAGGATGCTAGTTGTGCCGTACTGAATTTTTTTCTTTGTTCGTATTTGAGAGTTTTTTTGCTGTGAGTTTATTTGTCTTCGGTTTGGGGCCAACACTGAAAATTTTTCTTTGTTCGTATTCGAGAGTTTTTTTGCTGTAAGTTTATTTGTCTTCGGTTTGGGGCCAACAATTGGTATCAGAGCTTCAGATTCAATAACCTAACTGCTGCCCCGGGAAGGATGATCTCAACTCCCGGGGTGGCATATCTGATGATAGTCCGTGACGCTGACAGATCGATGGCGCGATCGGGACGCGGCAGCGGAGCACCTGATGGGGCCGCGGCGGTGAGACCGATTCTTCATGCGGTTCATGCGGCTCCATGGCGAGGAGGAGCTTGAGTTTCGATTTGTGCCCAACATTATGTCACATTCTCGGGAGTGGTGTCACCGGTGGCGAGGCAACGCGTCGGCGCTCTTCCTCTTGGCGAAAGGAGGCGACCAAAGCTGCGTGGAAGGCGTTGAAGATGATGCATCTTGATCCGAGCCATCGAAAGGTGAAGGTGATGGGCGTTGAGAAGATGTGTTCGCCGTCCTAAGTCAACTAAGTAGTGTTAAGTCAGGGACATCGAGGAGATGTGTTCGCCGCGTCTAAGTCGAGTCCGTGTGTTACTCAAGTTGAAGTCGTGACCAACTTGAAGTTCGAGTCTGAATTGGGGCGTAAGTCGTAGTTGAGACCGATCGCCTCAATGGGTAGCGTCCAAGGCGTGTTCGAGTTATGCCACTGTCTTGGCCAGAGTGTGTGGGGCCATGTTGAAGTTGAGTCCAGCCGTGACACGAGATATAATAAGCACAACAAAGATTAGGGAGTGATTGTTAGGTAATCTTTGTCTAAAGTATTAGTTTCCTTTTGTTGATCATCGAGTGCTAGTTGGATTCTAATTCCTAGTCCTATTTCGTTTGTGTGGCTGAGTCTTGGTGCTATATAAGCAAGGGTATTGTACTCTAACTTGAGAAGAAAAGAAGAAAAAGGTGCTAGTTGTGCCGCACTGAAAATTTTTCTTTGTTCGTATTCGAGAGTTTTTTGCTGTAAGTTTATTTGTCTTCGGTTTGGGGCCAACAGACGTTTCGCCCTTTTTGGCGGTAATTGTTGGCCCACGGCTTGGCTGGTGCCCCCGCCGTGGTCGTCGTGGATCCTTCTTTCGCGGGTGGCCCACTTGGTGTTGCTGCCAGGGTAGCGGGGGTCGGGACCCCCGCCCGCCGAGCACTATCTTCTTCAGCCCGAGCGCAATCCTTCGTCTTGTCAAAGAGCTCTGCTACCGAACCGATGGGCTTGCGGGCTAGTCTTTCCGACATGGGGGCTTTTTGGAGTCCGCGGGTGGTTGCATTTATGATAGTGGTCTCGTTGATCCCCCTTCACTTGACATTTTACCTCCACGAACTTTTTGAAGAAGCTGCAGAGGGACTCGCCGGGGGCTGTTTTACTGTGAACAAGTGTCCCGCATCCTTCGGCTCTGTGTAGTTCCCCTGGAAGTTGTTGCACACCAGGTCCCGTAATTGTTCCCACGCGTACACAGAGCGGGGTGGAATGGTGAAGAACCACGTCAGCACCACACACTTGAGTACCAGAGTGATGCTTTTTGCTTTCGTGGTGTCGTCTCCCCTTGCGGCCGCAATGACCGTTTCGTATACACGAAGGAACTCCGGGGGGTCTGTGCACCCCTCGAAGGGCCTAACCTGTGGAATCTTAAAGCCTTGGGGCAAGCAGGCTGTCTCCAGCCCAACGTTTAAAGGGGAGTTGGGATCTCCCCGAAGCACTCGCGCCGAACAAGTGGCGGCTGGTGCCCGGCGAGTGGCTCCCTCAGCCTCGGGTTGTGCGATCCTGAAAGGAGCTGCGAGGGGCTTGACCCCCGGCTGCTGGAGGTCAAGCATCTCCTGGCGGAGATCTGCCAGCTCTTGTTGGAGGGCTTCATACGCCTCCCGTGTTATGTCTCCCGCTCTATGCGATTGGTCTGTTGGGACATTGTGTTGGGTGTTGCCCCCAATGATGTTTCCATGTGTGGAGTTGTTTGCTTCTTCCTCCGGGGCTCTGGCCGTGGCTGCCGCTACCCCGAAAGTCTTGCTTCGCTTAGCCCTCGGGGTGCTGGACACGGTAGCCACCGTGGCGATCTCGGCTGCGGAGGCCTTGGGCGCAGCTTTCCGAGGGGCCATGCTAGTACTTCGGAGCTGTGCATGACTTTCCAATCGGTCCCTACGGATGACGCTAACTGTCGTAGCAAAAAGAAGGCTAGACAGTAAGAGAGGGGGACCCCCGGTACACTCGGAGGGACCAAAGGGTCCTTAGGAGAAGGGACCAGCTGTCAGAAAAATGTATGTATAGATTGCTCCAAAAAAACAGGATCTAGTCTTTACATGGGGTAGTTGCCTATTTATAGCCTCCTAAAACGGGGTACTTACATTACCATCCTACCCCTAAAAAAGTACTATACGCGTAGGGGCTGCTGGGATTTTTCCTCGTCTCGCGCAGAGGCTTGGCCACAGATGGGTCTCCACAGGCTTGGTCTATCTAGCTAGTACACAGGTCCACCACTTAGATGTGCCCCATCTTGAGCTTCTCCGGTGTGGTCCGGAGGACCAGCGCTCAGCCTCGCGGGACTTTGAAGACCATTCGGAGGGGCTATAGGTCTTCCCCGTGGTGGCTCTTGGGGCACTTCTTCGGGGCTCGCGGGGCTCTGGATACCCTTCAGAGGGGCTCCGGGTCTTCCCCGAGGTGACCCCAGACGACCCACTACTTCGGACCTCGCGGGACTCCGAAGACCCTTTGGAGGGGCTCCGGGTCTTCCCCGAGGTGGCCCCGAATGACCAACTACTTCGGGCCTTGTGGGACTCCGAAGACCCTTCGGAGTGGCTCTGGGTCTTCCCCGAGGTGGCCTCGGTGGACCCGCTGCTTCAGACCTCGTAGGATTTCAGAGACCCTTTGAGGAGGCTCCGTATTATCTCCGAAGCATCCTCAAAGGGACACCTGACGCCCCCCGGAGAGGGGGGGGCTTCGTGCTTGTGGGTTGCGGGGTTTGTCCCCTCGCGGTCGAGGTCCTGCTTCATCAAGGCTGAAACTGCGACGTTTCCCGGAGGGTCCAGGCATGCTTTTGGTTTTCTTCCTCCCGGAAGTCCGGTCTGACTGGTTTGACTAAATGGGGTCCGGTCTGACTGACCAGGGTCCGGTTAGATCGGACCCTGCGAGGGAGGACTAATTGGGAATTGCCTGTAATAGCTAGTTTATAATTGTTGCATTATAGCCAGCCTGACTTGCCGTTGGTTGGCGGTCAGACTGAGTTTCGCTGTTTTTCAACCATTTTCTCTCCAACGGCTAGTTTTTATGTATGGCTATAAATACCCACCATGGTCGGTTGAGAGGCAACGCTTGACATCTCATTTCACTCTCTTGAGCTAGTGTGAGCTTCTCTTCTAAATTATGCTTGTGTCATACGTTTTGAGCAAAGAGAGAGGTTCTAGTTGCATGTGTTGCAACTAGGATTGGATTGGGCATCCAATTGTGCATGTGTTGCACTTGGTGAGAGTCAAGCAAAATGTTTGACTTATTACTTTTAGTGTTTGCCGACACCTAGACGCTGTGGAGGCGTCGTGGTCAGGTGATATTCTCAAGAAGCTTGTGAGAAGGCTCGACGTGTTGTGAGTGGTTTGGTGCTCGCCATCTCCGGAGTGGAGGAAGAGCAACCCTAAGTGGATCGAGGTGTTGATTCAAGTTGTGAGTCGGTCCAATTCGTTTGAGCTTGCCTCAGAAGTGTTTGCTTAATTCGTGGAGCTGGTCCAATTCGTTTGGGCTTATCTCAATGTGGATTAGGGGAGACTGGTAAGTCTCGGAATACCACGGTAAAATATCCTGTGCCATTGTGGTTTGCTTTCTTGTGTTTTATTTTGTGCAACCTACATTCTTAGAATTAAATTGATTGCATGTCAAACTAGGATTGCAAATATTGACTTTGACTTAGGGTGTTGGTGCACTTAAAGGAAATTTGAATCTTTAGGTTTTAATTGTGTAAAACAGAATTGACTTCCGCTTCCGCATTAGAAATCGGTTTTAGCCTATGAGATTTTTTGAAAAGATTATTCACCCCCTCTCGTCAGCCTCCTCGACCTTACAAGTACTATCAGAGTTTGGTCTCTTGTTTATTAGACTTAACCATCTAGAGAGTAAAGGATGACCACTAGTGATATAGTGCACCTCAATGAAGCACCTCTATTTGATGACACAAAGCATGCTTATTGGAAAATCCACATATCTTGTTATTTTAAGGCCATGAGCAAAAAAAATTTTAGCATATTGTAGATGTGAGTTTTTCTACTCCAATGGATCCTCTAGCTCCAACAAGTGAGGAATATAAAAGCTTACACCTCGACGCTCAAACAATTAACGCTTTATTTAGTGGTTTGAGTGTAGAGGTGTTCAATGAAGTATGCAATCTCAAGAACGCTCATGAAATGTGGACCCATCTTCAAGATCATCATGAAAGGTCCACCTCCACTAATGATGATTGCATAAAAAAATGGACGTTGGGGAAGAATGCTCAACTTCTAGCTTGGACATTGAGGAGCCCTCAACCCCATCCACATCAATTCATTGCTTTATGTCCAAAGGTAATGAAAATGTAAATAATGATGATGAGCCTTCATATGATAAGTTGATTGATATGCTTGAGGAGCTTAATGAGTATCTAGGAAAGGAGAAATCAAAATTTAATATTTTGAAGAAAGAGTATGTCTCACTTCAAAATAATTATGAGGAGTAAAATGATGCTCATGAAAATCTCCTTCTCAATTAGCTTAATAAGTCCAAGGTGGATATAGACATACCATGTGATATAGTAAATGATATGCCATATGTAGTTGGTAACACCTGCATTACATCTAAGGTTAACATATCCACCTCTTGTGAGAACTTGCTAGATATGCCTTGTAACTTCAGTGAAAACGCTTATATTTCCTCTTTGATTCGCGGCCACAGGAACAATGAGTTGCGATTGGAGGGCGGTAGCTTTGAAGATGAAACATGGCGGCTTTCTCTTGCAAGCTCCGTCGTGTGAAGGCGGCGACAAAACAATAGACCTCAATCGCGACTGGAGGAACATTGAGTCGCGGCCAGAGGGCAGAATGATGCGGGGTGCCCGATCTTCTCGACGTAGAACCTCTCGATAACTTGTGTATCCTAACGAACCACCAGTTGATCCCCCGCACCAATGCATGGACTTGCAACTCTATGAAAAATTCGCCCAAACACACATTTGATTGGATCCTCACTGACCACAAGTGAAGATCGTCGAACCCTCAATTCCCAGCGGAAAAGCAAGAACGACCCCTTGTTCTCAATGCCCAATTCCCTCTGTATTGGCTATAAGCACAACAGGAGAATCAAGCAAAAGCTTTAAAAATATATTAAACGTGGTCTGAGGTTACAAGGGGGTCTACCCCTCAATATATAGTGCCCCTACTCCTCATGGCTGGCCAAAAGGCACTACTCCTATTCTAATTCGGAATTAGAACTCCTACTCCAATTCCGACTCAATCTAAAACAAAAAGGAAACTTTAATTTTACAACCGTCATATTGTTTCTATCATATCTTTTGATACAGGATGAATTTCAGAGTGAGGGAGGATCCGTTAGATCGGACTTTAAGTTAGCTTTCCAACAAGACCAAAATCACCCAAATCGGACTTCGTATGAGAAAGTTATGACCTTTTTACTCCGAACTGTCCTGCTGATTCCGAATCCGAATTTGAGGCTGATTCCGAATCCGAATTGAATTCTGAGTTGATTCCGAGTTTGAATTTGGTTGGGCTTGTGGAAGTTTCGAATTTGACTTGGATTCTTGGGCTTCTCTCCCCTTGCTTGTCTCCCACGAGCTTCTCCTCCATTGTGACGGCCTTTCTTCAAGAACAACCTCATATCCTTCATCTCCGTTCATTATTGAATCTTCCAATCTGTTGGATAAGCTTCTCTTGTTTTTCAACTCTCTTAGTAAGCTCATGTTGTTCTGAGGTATTTAATGAATTGAAAACATTATATGAAACAACGTAGCTAAGGATGTCTGCATCATCCTCCCTTTCTTCAAAAAAAGCCGTCCTCGGCTTTTGATAGCCTGAAAATGTGCTAGACGAAGAAAACAACGTATATGCATGGTATATGTATGAATCAATTATTGTGTTCTTCTTGTTGTTTTGCACAATCGATAGCTCAAAATCATATTTCAAATTGTCCAACTGACTCATATAATCAATTTAACCTTCCCAACATCAAAGTCAACTAAAGTGGGTGAAAACAAATTGATACCATTCCATGCTTCAACTGCGCTACTTTGATTAGTTATACATTTAAGAGATAAACAAGTAGGTATCATATTGCGTTCTAAACAATAGACACTTGTATTTAAACCCATCTTAAAGAGACCGTGACATTGCTCAATAGATGGTTTGCGCAAAACATGTAATTTTAAATCAACAAGATTATCATAGGTAATGCATATTCGATAAACTTGAAACATGTTGTTGTCTACACCAAAATCTCTGATCAAATTGAATTTATATGTGTGTATGTAGCTATTTACTTGTGATCTTAAATGTGAAAGTTCAAGAACCTTCTTAATAACACTAACTACCTCTTTTGGTTTATCGAATATGATATGACACAAAGAATCATTAAGGGATATTCTAGTAAGAACTTCTGTATGAGTAATCAATTCCATATTATGCAAATTAAGCATATCAAATTTAGAACTTAGAATCATCAAAGGAATAATGGAGTTCTCAGTTTCACGCACCTTGTCTTGATGATCTATCGATTTAGTACAAATAGTATTACCTTGATCGTCCTCCTCAGTTGTTGTAGGTGCCGCGGGTATTGTAATGTCATCATGTAACCACGGGGTATCATGTATTCTCTCTCCAACCATGGTTATATCTTCATCTTTCTCTTCCAATGGTGAGGGCTCTTGAATGTCCAACTCCTTATTTGCTTGGTCCACCTGCACAATGTGTGATACAACACTAGAAATAGAGGGTAAATTGTTAGGTTCAAAAATAATCTTACTTGTCCTATCATCTATCTCTCCCTTTTTCTTTTGGTGTATCTCTCACACTCTCAATTGGGATGCTCTCAACCTCACATATGGTGGACTCACACAGCTCACTCTTTTTATCACTCTCACCCAATTTGGCTATGTGGCTCTCATTCTCACATGGGTTTTCATACATCTCATCCTTATAAGATCGTGGGCCAGCAAGGGCACAACTACCACCAACCACGACCTCCTCACGTGTTGCGGGATGGATGTGACAGGCAAAGACTACTCATCACCTCGGTCGAAGAAAAATTCCCATGCTCGATCTTCTTCTCAAGTGACACACAAAGGTATGAATTAGAACTAAAGAGTCAAGCGCAGATTTAATTGATGTGCTTGCATGTGTTTAAGTCTCTTTTCTACCTTCATAGCATATTTCACAAGATCTTGTAGACTACGAAAATATTCATCTTGAAGTGCGAGAACGATCGATAATTCAAGCGATTTGAAGTATGTCTTTTCTTGATATGCACTAGTGATATTGGCACGGCGCATTGCATGATTCAACTCAATGTAGTAATCTTGGACAACTTTGCATCCTTGTGTAATGCTCTCCACATGGCGTAGTAATTCCCGCTCATAATAGGATGGAACAAATTCTCTTCTCATGACCCTTTTTAAATAGACCCAAGATGTAATGAATCGTTTTTCACTTAGTTGTTGCCACCAACTAGAGGCATAGTCCGTAAAAAACAAAGTGGCCACTCTCACTTCCTTGGCTTCTGATTCGAACTTATGGGATTCAAACTCGAACTCCATGTTTTGTACCCACTCAAGATACTTTTCTGGATCATTACTACCATAGAAGGGAAGATACGTATACTCGCGATCTGCCATTTTTAGCAGCAAAGCAAAGAATATGTATGTAGGTGTATGTGTATCTCTCGAACTCACTTGTCTTACCAAATTACATTCTTACCATTCCGAAGTGAATTGAGGTGACAAACTCACACTTGATATTACAGGTTAAAACAACGTGAGAAATGAGCGAATTTCAAGAGCAAGTCAAAGCACGATAACGGGTGTTTTGTGGAGCTTGGTATGGATACCTACTTAATTTGAAAATTATAGGTAGGCTAAGTAAATATCCAAACTAGAATTCAATGCCTAGTTGCCGATCACAAAGATATAAGTGAAAATCAAAGCAACTCACACGCAAAGATATTGGAACTTAGTGCAATCAAGGAATGTGCTATGTAAGATATAAGTGAAGAACAAAATAGCTCGTATTGCACAAGTTATAGAAAGACGCTAGCTAGTTGCAAATAATAAAACTAGGGCACAAGATTGCACAAAATATTGATATTCTAACAATTGAATCAAGAATGAGTGAGGATTTTCGCTCAAGTTTATGGTTCAGCTTTGCACTTTCCTTTCCTTTTTCTCTTTTATTTTTCTCTTCTTTTATTTCTCTTTCTCTGCTTTTTTTCTCTTCACGTTTTCCTTCCTTTTTTTAACTATTGACAAAATTCTTGTTCTACCAAAAATGAGCAAAAATTCTTTCCCACCTTTTGATCATTGAACAATTGTAAGAACACAAATATTAATATGCAGCCCTAAGCAACAATTTAGCTAGTCTTAAATAGGTTCAAAGTATTCGCAAAGGATTGAAAGGTTCATAAAGGATAAATTGATGTATCACTTCTTTTTTTATAGACACGACTAAAACAATCAAACTAGGCTCAAATAAAAAGCAACGCAAAAAAAATTCAAGATCAGCAAACTAAACTTGATTCTAATGGACAAAAACTTAACAAAACTCACTAAAATAACAAATTAAATACTACGGTTGAATTTTTTTGTATGTCTTTTTCGTGTATGGGAAAAAAATAACTGGATAAAGATCCTACCGAGTAAACGGAGCTCTGATACCACCTGATACGGGAAGCCCGATCTTCTCGACGTAGAACCTCTCGATAACTTGTGTATCCTGACGAACCACTTGTTGATCCCCGCGTCAATGCACGGACTTGCAACTCTATGAAAAATTCGCCTAAACACATATTTGATTGGATCCTCGCTGACCACAAGCGAAAATTGTCGAATCCTTAATTCCCAGCGGAAAAGTAAAAATTCCCAGCTTAACGAATACCGTGTGACGTGATGGGCTTATTTTTTTTTTTAACTCAAAGGATGCGGATGCCCAACGATAAAAAGGTTTGGCGCCTGCCGGTTCTCTTTGAACCCAAAACCCGCCTCCTTTGTCTCTATCTGTCGCTGCAAGTGGGCCCCATGTCGTCGGCGGACGCGGCGGCGGAGGAGGCCGGGGAGCACAGGCCCTTCCTCATCGAGCAGCTTCAGGTACAGTTCGCTCCTTCCCCGTCTCTCCCCTCTCCCTCCCCCTCCCTCTCTTGATCTTGATCTTGATCCGCTCCTCCTCCCCCCGCCAATGGCGTCAAGAACGGGCATTTCTTGGATGGCTGCGTCTCTCTCGAGGCGGAATGGGACGGCGTCCTGCCAATTTGGCGTTGCAGTTGTTTCTGCTTATTTCTTCTGTGTTTGATTTGATGGGTTCTTGGCCGTGAAACCCTAGGTTCTTGCCCACGAAACCGCTTGAACTCGAGGATTTAGTCCACATTTCGGTCCATTTGGGGTTGCATTGACGTGGGTTATCCCAATTTTAGATTTCCCTTTCTGGTGTGTGTGTGTGTGTGTAGAGTTGTTGGCCTCAAAAGCCCCCAAGTTCCCGATTATTTTCTGCTCGGGAATTTCACAAATATTAAGTGAATGGAGATGTTTCCCTATAATTTTGGTGTTTCTCCCCCGGGTTCTTGGTCATCGAACCCTAGTTTCTTGGCCCGCTTCTCACCAGAAGGTGCGCCATAATCGAGTTTGCTTCACTATTTCAGTAACTTGGTTTGCGATTACCCCTTTCTGATGAGTTCTTGAGACGAGGTGCGTTCTTCTTTGTTTCTTTATCGCGGATTAGGGCACAAATTGACACGTTTTGGCAACGCAATTGGGCTATTTGTTGGGCGGTTTATGTAATCTCATGCACCACCACTTCTTTCAAGTCCGACATATTGCAGAATGTACCACTTTCTTGTATAAATTGTATGCGAAATTGAGGAACTTGTATTTTAGTATTTTAAATTTTATGATCCATGACAGTCTTTCTGAAAAAATGCACATATGATTCAATTGTTTGATGTTCTAATTTCGTCAAGTAAATGCATAAAATCAATGCCAATTATTAGTACTCTTCTAGACCCTAAGACACCTATATGTGCAGCAGCCAAGGATGTTGAGAGATTGTATTCCATTTTCTTCTGAACCTAGTTAGTTCCTATCTTCCTATCTATCTAAAATTCCTTTTCTGGAGGTGTCTAAAATTCGTAGTGCTAGACGGCTAGTTCCTGAAGCCCGAAGGAAAAGGTTTATCTTATAACCATGGGGTACACGGTTACCTTCCTTTGCAGAACGTGTTGTGTAGGCTGTTGACTTGAATGTTATCTGTTTTCTTAATGGGAATAGAGGGATTTTCTTTCTCATAAAATATAATCCCCAGATGTTGATCTGAATTATAGCTATAATTCTTGTGAAATTTTCTGTGAAGGCATCTGGAATAGCCGCAATTGATGTGAAAAAGCTCAAAGATGCTGGTCTCTGCACAGTGGAGTCTGTAGCTTACTCTCCAAGGAAAGATCTTTTGCAAATTAAAGGGATTAGTGAAGCCAAAGTTGATAAGATAATTGAAGCAGGCAAGTAATTGTGTGCTTCGGTGCTTCCATTGTAAGGGATTAGGGAACATAAACATTGTTTGCATTGCTTCTTGTATAAAAACAAAATTTCTACATGTAAAATTTCCTAAATGTTTACAAACATCTGGCAGCTTCAAAATTGGTTCCACTGGGATTTACTAGCGCCAGCCAACTTCATGCTCAGAGGCTCGAGATTATCCAAGTTACAACTGGATCAAGAGAGCTTGATAAAATCTTGGATGGTAATGTTTTGCTGTCTTTCATTCTTTTCTATCTGCCTCAAAGTGATAGTTGTGAATTGTGATATCATATAAATAATAGCAAACAGTGTAATTATCTATTCAATTTTTAACAGGAGGAATAGAAACAGGGTCTATCACCGAGATTTATGGTGAATTTCGCTCTGGGAAGACTCAGTTGTGCCACACTCTCTGTGTCACATGTCAGGTATACCGTTGAAAGGCCAATTTTAAGTGAAGATACTACTACCTTAATGTTAGCATAATTTCTAGAACGGTACGCTCAAAATCTCAATGTTTCCATATTGAAAGAATGCCTACATTTTTTTCTTAACCACCAATTTATGTACTCTTGGGTGTTGGCTGTATGAAAAATATCTTCATTTCCCCTTTCTCTCATTTATTATCTAATTCTTTTCAAGCTTGACAAATATGGTAGTGATTGATGCAGCTCCCATTGAACCAAGGTGGTGGCGCAGGAAAGGCTCTGTATATTGATGCAGAGGGCACGTTCAGGCCACAAAGACTCCTCCAGATAGCAGACAGGTAGTACGACAGTTAAAAATATTATTTGTTGTGCTACTATATGGAGTACGGTTGAACTGCTAAACAAGATAATTCCGAACTTTAGGTTTGGCTTGAATGGTGCTGATGTGCTGGAGAATGTAGCTTATGCCAGAGCGTATAATACTGATCATCAATCAAGACTTTTGCTGGAAGCAGCTTCCATGATGGTGGAGACAAGGTGAGTTCATCCTCTTATAATTTAGCTCTATTCTCTGTAATATATTATTTAATAGTGAGAAACTGAGAATTGCTAAAAACATACTACCTGATTTTTAATGAAGTATCTTGTCCCACTTGCCTCCAATGGATTCGCTTGGAGATTGGGAGATGTGGTAAGAAAAAGGTGAAAATGAAGTTTAAAATGGTTAGTTGTTGGTCAGTTTCCTGCCAATAAGTACGCAGCTGTCAACACTAAATAGGAAATAAAGAAATTTCAGTGATGCTTCCAGTGGGGGTGTTATGAATAGAGCTTGTATTCATTATAAGGTTAATGGGCCAATATATTTATAAGTACAGATGTGGCATATATGCAAATAACCTCTTGTACAATACACATCTAACACCTCTCTCAAACTTATGGTTGATCAACAACATTAAGTTTGGAGAGATAGAAGCTGTACCGAGCTCTGATCTGCGCCTTTGTGAAGAAGTCTGCCAACTGAAGTTCTGAAGGCACATACTGAAGAGCAACAATCTGGTTCTGCACATGGTTCCGCATGTAGGAGGCATCAACACAATATGCTTTGTAAGCTCATACTTCACCGGATTTGTAGCAATGCTAATAGTCCCTGTATTGTCTGACGAAAGAGGAGTGGATGCTGAAACAGAAACACCAAAATCCTCAAGTAACCACTTAGCCAAGTAACCTCAGCAGTCAACAAAGCCATAGCTCGCATCTCTGCCTCAGCACTCGAACGGGAAATTGCGGTCTGCTTCTTAGTCTTCCAAGCAATGGGAGAACCACTAGGAAAAACACAATAGGCAGAAAGAGACCGACACTATTTCCTGGCGCACGCCATTGTAATCCCCACATCCTATCCGCTGGCCTTGATGCTGAGGAACAAGGATGCATTTGGTCGCATAGGCAAGTGGGCGGCGGAGCTGGCGCCATTCGACGTCACCTTCACCGCGTGCACAGAAATAAAGTCGCAGGCCTTAGCCGACTTTGTCGCCGAATGGACCCCGCAACCAACAGACCGTGCACCAGACAAAATTGAGACACCCTGGGTAATTTCCACCGACGGGTCATGGTGCGCAGCAGGGGCCGGTGCCGCCGCTATCTTGACCGCGCCAGACGGCTGGACAATTTCCTACGCGGCGCATCTAGACTTCCCAACAACCAATAACGCCTCCGAGTATGAGGCCATACCGCTCGGCCCGCGGAAAGCCAGAACGCTGGGTGCGAAGCGCATAGTAATCAAGAGTGACTCCCGCCTCGTCGCAGGCCACTTTGATAAGTCATTCGCGAAGGGACCGGAGATGTCCGGTGCATTTAGCGGCGATCCGGCGAAACAAAGAATTTCCACGGCATCACTGTCCAGAGCATCCCGCGCACCACCGGCGACGCGGCGACAGATCGCCAAATAGCCGGCCCGCGAGAATCCCGCGGACGATCGTACTCCAGGATGCACAAGCCATCAATTGCCCCGGAGGCACCAGGGGTTGCCTCGGGGGAACCCGCGGCCCGAGCGCCTCGCCCTGTTCTCTAGATCAACAGCACAGACTGGCGGAATGCTATTCGAAGCTACCTTGGAGGAGAAGAGCCCGAGGAAGCAGCTGAAGCGAACCGCCTAAAGCATCGAGCCCGCAACCACCGCGTCATCGACGGCCAACTATACAAGGGAGGCGTATGCGTCCCCTTGCTGCGGTGCATCTCCCAGGCCGAAGGGCAATCCTTGCTGAAGGAAGTACACGAGGGACTCTGCGGGGCACATCAAGCCCCTCGGAGCCTCGTGTCAAAAACTTTCCGCTAAGGTTTCTACTGGCCTACGGCGCTCCGCGATGCACAGGAACTGGTGCAACACTACCAGGGTTGCCAATGGGCCCGCCATCATTCCAAAGCACCGCCAACACCGTTGCAGTCGCTTGCTACAATATCGCCCGTCGCGCGGTGGGGGCTCGACATCATCGGCCCCTTCCCCACGGCCAAGGGCAGCCTCCGGTTTGCATTCGTCGTCATCGAGTACTTCTCCAGATGGGTGGAAGCCGAATCAATCGCCAAAATCACGGCCTCGGTGGCGCAACGTTTCGTATGGAGGAACATTGTGTGTCGGTACGGTGTGCTCCGAGACATCGTCACCGACAATGGAACGCAATTCGATTCCGCTTCCTTCCGAGCCTTCTGCCAGAGCATCGGCACCATTTCGCATCGGTTGGCCACCCCGAGACGAACGGGGCAGTCGAGCGTGCCAACGGCAACCTGCTGGCCGGACTGACCAAGCGTCTCGTTGGCCTCCCAAAGGGGCTCTGGCCGGAGGAGCTCCAAAAGGCCTTATGGGCAATTCGCACTTCACCAACAAGGGCCACAAGTTTCTCCCCGTTCAAGCTCCTGTTCGAGCGAGGCGGTGACCACGGGAGATCGCGACAAAATCCTCACGGGCAGCGAGGGCCGAGCCTGAGGATTGCGCAGTGTCGCTAGATCTCCTAGAAGAGCATCGCATCGAAGCCATTTCAACAATGGCGGCATGCGAGGGGTTCGCCGAGCGCATAACGGGAAGGTTAGGATCCGCACTCGCCCCGGCGACATGGTACTCAAGAGAGCGGCAAACACCACGGCACTGGGAAAGTTAGAATCGAAGTGGGAAGGGCCCTACATCATCGAACGGAGCACAAGGGCGGGGTCCTACTACATAGCGACGTCGGAAGGATAGCAGCTGGACCACACGTGGAACACCACGAGCCTCCGAAAGTACTACCCCTAGATAACACCGGCTGCGTCTGGGTCACAGCTCCCCCCGGCTTTGCGCAGGGGCACCCTGTACTCATGTAAGCACATTTTGGCAAAGTAACAAGATTGCCGTGGTGTGTACAAAAAGAGAAAATCGCCTAACGGGCTCAGAGCCCGGCAAGACACTAACTCACCCCACAGGTGTGAACTGTATAAACCAATACCGCGCATGGCCCACGGCCCCGGTGCCCAACGCTGCCCCTCGCGGGCACGAGAAAAGATGCCTAACAGGGCTCCGAGCCCCGGCGCACACTAACTCACCCCGGGGTGTGAAGTGTATAAACCAACATCGCGCATGGCCCACGGCCCCGGTGCCAAACGCTGCTGCTCGTGGGCACGAGAAAATACGCCTAATGGGGCTCCGAGCCTCGGCGCACACTAACTCACCCCAGGGGTGTGAAGTGTATAACGCATGGCCCACGGCCCTGGTGCCACACGCAGCCCCTTGTGGGCACGAGAAAAGGCATAACAGAGCCCAATCTAAAAAATATGGCCTGCCTCCCCCTCGCATAATGTGCAAGTGGGCTCCCTCGGAGCCCAACCTAAAAAATATGGGGGACGGCGCAGGCCTTGCCTCCCCCTCGCATAATGTGCAAGTGGGCTCACTCGGAGCCCAATCTAAAAATATGGGGACAGCGCGCAGCCTAGCCTCCCCCTCGCATAATGTACAAGTGGGCTCCCTCGAAGCCCAATCTAAAAAATATCGGGGATGGTGCAGGCCTCGCCTCCCCCTCGCAGTCCACCACAATCCAAAAAAAATAGTATAGTACAATGTTACAACCCCCTCCGCACAAGAAAGAATAGTACAGTACAATGTTACAACCCCCTCCGCACAAGAAAGAATAGCACAGTACAATGTTACAACCCCCTCCGCACAAGAAAGAATAGCACAGTACAATGTTACAACCCCCTCCGCACAAGAAAAATAGTACAGTACAATGTTACAACCCCTCCGCACAAGGAAAAATAGTATAGTACAATGTTACAACCCCCTCCACACAAGAAAAAACAGTACAATACAAAGTTACAATCCTCTCCATACAAGAGAACGTGCATCACAACGTTACGACGCGAGATCCCACTCCTCTACTTTGGCCACCCAGTCAAGCAGTTCCTCGTCGGAGGACCCGGAGGCAGCAAGACGGTTATATTCCTCCATCGCCCATGCAAACAGCTCCCCTTCGGATGCACCGAAGCACACAAGGCGCTCGTACTCTTGCTCGACCTCCCGCCCTGAACGTGGCGGCTTCCCACCATCATGCGCACCCGGGCCTTCCGAGGCGAAGACGACGCCTCGCCCCTCCCAGAAGGCGCGAATCTCGGCGCGGCCCTTGGCGGCCTTACGCTCGCAGAAGCGCCGGAAGCGCTCCATCAACCCCTCCGGGTTACGCCGTTTCCATCGCTGCCACCAAGCCCCACGGTACACGATCCCGCGATAGCAAAGTTGTAGGGGCAGGCGGGTGGCGTGGCCTGACGACTAACTGTCTGCATGAGGCGGCGCGATCACCTTGATATTCCACCCTTCAGAGGGACGGGGCCCCCAGCGGGCAGCCCAACGAACCATCATCGGTCGGTCCTAAGGAAACCAACGCAATCGTAGAACAAGACGAATTTAAAACCAACCGTTTCATTAAAAAATTGGGAGCCATTACAAATTTGCCCCACCCGGGCACAGAAGCCGGAGTAGGGCGGGAGCAACAAAAATAACCCTAGCCTATGAAAACTACGGCCGGAGGTGCAGTAGCGCGGAGGGTCACACCTTGTCACCCGTGGTGCCCCCCCCCACTTGCTGGCGCCCTCGGGAGCATCAAAGGCCTTGCCCTTCGCCTTTCGCTCCAGCACCCGACGTAGCGAAGCCATCGCAGCCTCACGTCTCTGCGACGCCCAAAAGACATGCAAAGTTCGTGGAAATGAGACATCGATTGGTGGTGCTTACGTTCAAAGAACAAAACTCCTTGCCGGCAAAGCCGGTCATAATACGAGACCAGTATATTCACCCATGAATTTCTAATGAAGTCTGCACAGCGTTGCAGATGGGCGAGCATATATAGAAGTGACCTAAGTCAAATTTGCACTACTTTTTGCACTAACAACTAACATGAACGAGTTTCATTTTCTGTTTCTGCGTGGAATAGTGGAAGTACTACCACACAAATATACATCTTATAGGGGAAAGAGCAGCTATAATAAATAAGGCAAAGTCGGCTCTACTATAGTTAGAGGGGAGAAAGAAAAGGCCGTCCTCTTCACAAAATAAAAACTATCACCACACAAATGTACATCTTACAAGGAAGGCATCAACTACTTCAAATTAGAGGCAGAAGTACAATCTTTTGCATGTGCATAAGATGTACAATCTGGATTATTTGATTAGGAAAACTAGAGATTGTTCCCACTGTAGCAATGTGTGGATAAGATAATACACTTTCTTGGTGGGAAAGTGCATTATCCAATTATGTCTTTCCTCTATCTTTTACTTTTAGCGAGTCTTATAAGAAAGAAGTCCATCATAAATTGCAGTCAAAATTAGTGTATTATGATGATCGAGATCACCTTCTAGGTTTTTCGATTGTCTACATTTGGGAAACCTCTACTTGAAATAGTCTTAATGAAAGATATGTTTCCGGATTTCACACCACCTTGAATCAGTTCAGAAATTACTGAAAGCAATAGTGCTCAGAGATGGCAATCTCTATTCTAACCTCAGTGAACGAGGAAGCAATCTTGTACGAGTCACTTTGTTTGCTTAGTAAGAAAAGGGGGCGAGACCGTCCCAAGGGCAAGGGGTAAAACGCTCACCAAGATATATGAAGGCATGTCCAGATACCGTAAAGAGGTGTATATATCACTTGGGGCTACGCAAACAGGAATCCACCGTGGTTACCTTACCAAGTCTCTTATTAAAGAAAAAGAGACTTTTCTTTTAATAAGATACTTATCTTTTTCCTTTAGGGATGGTTCAATGTGCTGGTAAATTTCATCATACTAAATATATTTAAGGGGTTTGTAGTTATCTCTTTGGAAATAGAGATACCGAGGCCCCCACCCAACTAGTTGGGTGGGGGGAAAGAAGAGTGGGTATGAGGGCTTCTTTCACAGAGCATTCTTACTTCAACAGACTTCACTTTCAAAATGCAATCAACTAAAAGCATACTAGTAAGTTCGAACTTAGTGCATGCAAAGGATTCCTACCGAGTGAAATTCATTAGTTACTTAGAAGTAACTTCACTGCCAAGGCCTAGCTTCGTTCCTGCCATGCCTACTGCTTAACCGAGGGTACAAAGCATTCGTAGTGAAAAGCTTAAGTGGTAAGTATGCCTAGCTTGTTAGAGCAAAGCGGGAATGGACTTATAAAAATACATCAGATACACATCAGTGAAAGTATACTTTCTATGGCAGGAGCGTAACTTATCAAATTCCTTACTTAAACTAGATCTCAATGCGGCGAGTGTCTTGATTGATTCGGTGTTAAGCATTTGATTGAGATAACAAAGTCGCTTAGCCTAGTTACAAAGCAAAAGTCACTTCCTTAGCGTGCTAAACCTATGAAATTCCTTTCGTACTTAACGAAAAGAATTCTAGTTAGGCAGTTTCTTCGATTGTCATATGTAGCACAAGACCTCTTCTTAATATTAGCCAAGACGAATCCTGCAAAACATGGAATCGGGGCGTTGCCCGATTCAAGAATAAGGAGATCGCCCGAAAGATTTAGATAATCTAGGCAACTCCCAATGACTTACAGAGCTTAGAGCTTGTCTTTGCACTCGCTTAAAATAAGGAATGAAAGGCCTTAGGAATGGAAGCTACTTTGAGCAGACATGGTGGGTAAGCGGCCTTGATTTGCAATTGGATCGGCTTAAGAATCTAAATTAGAACATTGATTATAGAGAAGGAAGGGGGAATCCCAATATGCGTAATCCAAAGGATAAATCTCTCATATGGAAACATCAACCATCGACTAGATAGAAGTAGAAGTTTTTCAATCCTTTCTTTCAGTTTCGTTTTTCTTTGAATATTTTATTGTGCGAAGACCATTCTCATAAATTTAAGACAATTATCCTTTGTCTTGGTATGTTAATCTAGAAGATGATCTTCCACGGAATGAAAAATAGGCTAGTTCTCATGACTCTAAAAATCACTTTGATACACTTTGATGCAACTATTGCTATGAATGATAGATAAATACTATGAATGCAAAAAGCAATAGAAAATACTGACTCTAAAACTCACTTTTATACATCATAAATACTATGAATGCAAAAAGCAATAGAAAATACTGACTCTAAAAATCACTTTGATACATCTATTGGTTCTACACTTAGTCTTGAACCAGTGGTGATACTTATACCTTTAAAGATGTAGGTATGTGTGCTAATACTTTCCGGGCTCGCCCTCAGGGGGTTCTTACCTTCCTCAAGTCCAAGTCTCGGAAGGCGCTTTGGGCAGGTCCTGTTTGCCCCGAGTAGATCTTCCTGTTCCTTTCAACCGATTCCAAGGGTTTCCTAAACCAGAAAGGAAAGGTGTGCATCTTGATAGCCAAAATCATACGCTTGTCAATTCCTTGTATGAAAATCATACGCTTGTCAACTCCTTGTGTGAAATGGGCCTCCCTCCAAGTTCAAACAACATTGAAATACAGCCTGGCAATATTAGATTCATTGTATTATCTGTGCTGTTATTGGAATAAGAACTTTGGTTGTTAAAAATTTGGAATCATGTGATCGTGTTAACGCCGCAAAACGTTCTCTGGTAAAAGAACTATTCATGTCGAACTCTTCCGTGTTAAGTAAATCTTTAAATGGGGTATGCTGCTGATAGGTTGTTATAACCGTCTGAATAACGTCTTTTGTCATCATGTTACTGACCCTCTTGTACCCCTCGACAACGGAACTCGAGTTCTTAAATGGTTCATATGAATCAGGTATGAGTCCCTCAGGTGGTGTATGAAGCTCCCTGGGTAAATACTTGTACCAAACTGTGACAGCAAACCCCATATAGACTAGTACATTAAGGTATCCGTACACATACTTTCTCAAATTACGGTTATAAGAGTTGCTACTTGCACCAACACGTTTGGTATGCATTATCAATAAGCGTTTTCAAACCAAAGACCCATATGAGTGGTATGGATCCATTCGCACAATGGTTTTAAATTGTACATACATACCAAACCTAAGGAATCCTTTATTGTTTTGAACTTAGAAAAACTATAAATTACTTTGACTTTGTAATTCCATGGAAGCAGAGTGCCGATATCATGCCATGGTAGTAGTTGTTCTACTATATTAAAAACTATTGAATAATATCCCATCCCATATGTAGGTGCATGAAACAGTATATCAAAATTAGTCATGCTTTTAACATGCTTAATAAACGCATTAAGCATTGTTATCCAACTGCTATGCCTGAATAGCCACACTATTATAGTAGCTAAGACCCCAGTTATTTGACCTATAAACCCTGGTGTATATTCCGTCGATATCCAACTGGTATCGATGAATGGAATCACCATTATTGTACCAAAGACCTCTGTTATATTACCTATTACACCATTGATCGTTCTTGGTGTATGCGGAATTAAAACATTAGGGCTTTATTTACATAGTCGATACACACAGGGTTTCTTGTACAAGTTTTGTCAATGGGGTAAGACAAGATCCTACGGTTCACTTTTGTATCTTTAGCATTCCACTTCACTCCACAAGGGGGAAACATGGATGAAGCAACTCAAGACAAACCGGGCGTACTCCTTCCCAACCTTCTGAACACAAAGCTTCTCTTATGATTTTTCCTACTTTCTTTAGTTTAGTGATGGATATCTTAGAGAGTCTAAGCCCGTAGTATCCTCTGATGGACCACTCCTATGTAACTCCAACTGAAAAGGGAGAAAGAATATAAATGGAATATTATGGGCTTGCTCACCCTAAGCAACTGAAGGAAACTCGTATAGAAATACATGTTTTGCTTCCGGATAAGAAAGGTCGCTACAAAGCTGGCTCACATCAGTTCTCTCCTCTAGAGTGTCAAATCATGGATGGAGCTTGATGCAACAGCCACTAGATTCCTACCTTTAGTGCTTGCCAATGGATGGTCCTTCTTTCCCTTCCGATACATAAAAACGATTTCTTTGCCTTCTCACTAGTGGTCCCAATCCTTGACTCCAGTATGTATCTCCTATCAGGTGCCCTACTCCTTTTTATAGATAGATGCATCTGGAGACTGATAACGCTTGTGATCTCTTTCTTGTGCTAATTAATGTGTATGGTCTAGTCTTTCCAATGTCTCCTTCCTTGCCGCCAACGCACGCTAGATGGAGAGCAAGCAAGCTACCTTGCTTGCATTGCATTCATTAAACGGTAGCTTCCGCACCCTTCCTGCCTGCTGAAATTGATGTGAATGATCATGTCTTCGACATCAATTTCAGTCTGATTAGATATGTCATTGAAACAAATCTATTTTGTCTCTGTTTTCTTTTCGGTTGATGAGGATGAGCCAACCGATTCTAACAGAATTTTGGAGGAGTCGGACGACGAAGCCTCAAAATCTGATAAAGATGTCTCCGACGTGTATCGTACTTAAACCTATATTTTTTATAGGGGTCAGGAGGGACAATAAAGATATGTTGTTTTCTATCAGTCCCAAGTGGATACCCCCAGCTTCCACGGTTACTGAGGAAGAGATGCGGGAGGACCCAGGGCCAGAGCAAATTGGGTTGGGGTATAGAGCCGTAAGCGAGGTGGGGGTGACAGAGGATGTGCTCGTACGGTTCATAGTTGGGTATGATATTCTTGTGGATTGTTGGGAACATCGTCTATATTCGAAATACGCCGTTCTAGGAGCATTACGATCCGCAACTCAAATGGTCCCTTATGAAGTCTTTATTGGTCTTATTCTTATTGTGCGCCTTGTGAGCACGTTTGGATCCGCGAAGGCAATCGCTCGGATCTTCCCCTAACCCAACCCGGGAACGGACCATAGGGAACCGCAGCATGAGGAATGTCCGCGTCTCGTCGCAAGGCTCATTTTTCGTTTTGGGTCATAGGGTGGGCAGTGCAAACCGTCACCGGATCGAATCCCGCCCGGGGGTCGGGAACGGTAATCGGCTGGTTACCGGTTTTCCCAGGAAAAACCCGGTTAAATTTCATTTGAATTTGCTTAAAAACCAACCAAAATTCGAAATTTGAATTTGCAAAACCTGGGAAAACCGGTCGGGATTTTGAATCCGGACCCGGCAGATAACCGTGCCGTGATTCGACCGGAATTCTTGTGTTAAGTAGGGAAGCCTTGTGTTAAGGCACCATTAAGAAAGGGGTCATCCCAAACTTGTGAAGTCCGATGGGGGACTTGGATATAGATTGTGGTCCGAGTGAGGAGCTTTGCGGAGCGTACTCCGGTAGACATATTCCACTGCGAGATATTGAGTGCTGTTCATGCTAAAGACGTGTTAGGTTAGCTCAGATGGTGGGACATTTGAAAGCAAAGACGGAGATATCCCGAAAGTGTTGGATCTGGTTCCACCATCATTGGAAAAGGCAGGTGTTTTTAAAAAAAAACACAAGGAGACCACTACCAAAAAAAAGGTAAAAGCGCAGCCGGGCGGAAGGATGAAGCGAGCCTATTCCAAACAATAGAGCTCAACATTTCCAAATTTGAGTATGTACTTCATTGACAGTAGAATGCTCCATTTTCTTATTTTGAAGTATATATATAATACAACCGACCAAATCCAGGAGAATAATACACATCCAAGGAAATTTTCATACTTCTTTGAACTAATGGGCAAAACATGTTGTCCCTTTTTGTATGGGCATAAATCGAAAATTATGTTAAAGGTTTGGCTAGAGCTAATTGGTCGTTCTTGGTGTATGCGGAATTAAAACATTAGGGCTTTATTTACATAGTCGATACACACAGGGTTTCTTGTACAAGTTTTGTCAATGGGGTAAGACAAGATCCTACGGTTCACTTTTGTATCTTTAGCATTCCACTTCACTCCACAAGGGGGAAACATGGATGAAGCAACTCAAGACAAACCGGGCGTACTCCTTCCCAACCTTCTGAACACAAAGCTTCTCTTATGATTTTTGCTACTTTCTTTAGTTTAGTGATGGATATCTTAGAGAGTCTAAGCCCGTAGTACCCTTGATACGGGGTCGCCCGATCTTCTCGACGTAGGATCAAGATACTCACGTGTAGCCTCTCGAATCGTAGTGATCCTCCGTTGCCAATGCAAGAACGAACACTCTTTAATTCGCAAGAACACACGCGCCAGACTTCACGACCACCAAGCGAAGCCTTATCGCGCCCAATTCCCAGCGGAAAGGTTGAACGATCTCAATTAACAAGAACTCTCAATTTCCCCTATTGATGCATGAGCCATCAAGAAGAAAGCAATCTGCTATTTTGTGTTTATTCATCAAAATCTCGTCCGCTGATACAACCGAGAGGCATAGTATTTATGGCGTCCCAGTATTTCGCACACGCTCGCCAAACATGGAAACCGACTCCGATTCAGCCGGCCATCCAACCGACTAAACAAATAAAGCAACTGACCATGATGAGTCCGGCCAGACCTTGGCTCGCAGGCCATACCGAAAGGACTCAACAAATAAAGAAAAACGTGACCATGAGGACTCGGCCAGGACCTTGGCTCGCAGGTCACGTGAACCAACTAGAAGGTCATTTGACCATGACTTGACCATGACTAGATAACGTGGCTAGCTAATCTCATACATGACCGTAACACATTTATTTGTGGTGCTTCTTCCTTTCTTTCTTTAGCCACACCTTCCTTAATTGTTGGTTGAAAGTAGTAGCTCCATCTAGTGTTCTTCCATGGCTTTAGTCTCGGTTCTTTCCTCATAGCTAATTATACATAAAACACTAGAATTAGGTAATAGCAAATTCTCATCAAAGATAAGCTCTTTAAAGAACAAGTTCACCTGTTGTTGTAGTTTTTTGGCTCGTGCTCTTGTCATGGGACCTGTGGGTATATCAGGAATACTTGGAGGAACACTTGGATAACTTGGAGAGGTAGAAGACGTGGTTGTAATAGGGATGTCCTCATCAACCCTCTGAGGTTGGTGAAGGAAGTTAAGCGAAGCGAGGTTTGAAGAAATTTTACAAAATATACATTTTCTCACTCTCTATATTCTCGAAATGTTCAAAAGTTTCTGGGGTTCATTCGACCAATCCTAAGTGCTTTGATAGTGTGCCGGTAGAGCGACTAGCTTTCGTGTAATACGATTTCTATCCTAAGGTCAACAAGTAGGTAAGGTAAAGATTTCGGGGTAGCAAACAAGTCCAATTTCGGGCGAAATGGGGTTCTCTTTTATTTGCCTAGTCAGGCAGGATAGTCAAGTAAGAAAATAGACCATAAGCCATCCTTTATCTTGTAGCCTGTCTAAGAAAGGAACAATAAATAGCTCATAGTTTCCTTGCAACTGCCCTAAGAGTTGTTCTTCTATCATCAGCGAGAGTTTACTTTGCTGTCGATGCAGACAATAATATATAGATTTCTGTACATAGTTGGGCCTAGGCTAAGGCTAAGAAATAAATAATAAATGGATTCCTCCCCCTTTAGCATATGCTTACGTAGCACTTCTATTTTGAATAAGCTTATGGGCAAATACTAGAATATGCTTTTCTCCATTCGGAGTAGGCTTTCTTTCTCCTTATTTTGGAAAATAAGTTTTTCAGCATGTGAGCAAGGAAAGGAATAAGTCACACACACAACCCCAAAAGAATAAACTGGATGGACCCATATTCGCGTGCCTATGAACCAATGGTTCCCAACCAGTAACTAGCCCCCCCTATGGACCACTCCTATGTAACTCCAACTGAAAAGGGAGAAAGAATATAAATGGAATATTATGGGCTTGCTCACCCTAAGCAACTGAAGGAAACTCATTATAGAAATACGAGGTTTTGCTTAGGATAAGAAAGGTCGCTACAAAGCTGGCTCACAGCAGTTCTCTCCTCTAGAGTGTCAAATCATGGATGGAGCTTGATGCAACAGCCACTAGATTCCTACCTTTAGTGCTTGCCAATGGATGGTCCTTCTTTCCCTTCCGATACATAAAAACGATTTATTTGCCTTCTCACTAGTGGTCCCAATCCTTGACTGCAGTATGTATCTCCTATCAGGTGCCCTACTCCTTTTTATAGATAGATGCATCTGGAGACTGATAACGCTTGTGATCTCTTTCTTGTGCTAATTAATGTGTATGGTCTAGTCTTTCCAATGTCTCCTTCCTTGCCGCCAACGCACGCTAGATGGAGAGCAAGCAAGCTACCTTGCTTGCATTGCATTCATTAAACGGTAGCTTCCGCACCCTTCCTGCCTGCTGAAATTGATGTGAACGATCATGTCTTCGACATCAATTTCAGTTTGATTAGATATGTCATCGAAACAAATCTGTTTTGTCTCTGTTTTCTTTTCGGTTGATGAGGATGAGCCAACCGATTATAACAGAATTTTGGAGGAGTCGGACGACGAAGCCTCAAAATCTGATAAAGATGTCTCCGACGTGTATCGTACTTAAACCTATATTTTTTATAGGGGTCAGGAGAGACAATAAGGATATGTTGTTTTCTATCAGTCCCAAGTGGATACCCCCCAGCTTCCACGGTCCGCTTACCGAGGAAGAGAGGCGGGAGGACCCAGGGCCAGAGCAAATTGGGTTGGGGTATAGAGCCGTAAGCGCGGTGGGGGTGACAGAGGCTGTGCTCGTACGTTTCATAGTTGGGTATGATATTCTTGTGGATTGTTGGGAACATCGTCTATATTCGAAATACGCCGTTCTAGGAGCATTACGATCCGCAACTCAAATGGTCCCTTATGAAGTCTTTATTGGTCTTATTCTTATTATGCGCCTTTAGAGCACGTTTGGATCCATGAAGGCAATCGCTCGGATCTTCCCTAACCCAACCCGAGCGGACCATAGGAACCGCAAAGATGAGTAATGTCCGCGTCTCGTCGCAAGGCTCATTTTTCGCTTTGGGTCATAGGTGGGCGATCTTAGGGATAAAAACCGTCATCGGATCGAATCCACCTGGCCTGAACGATGTCGGTTGGTTACCGGTTTTCCCAGGAAAAACCCGGTTAAATTTCATTTGAATTTGCTTAAAAACCAACCAAAATTCGAAATTTGAATTTGCAAAACCAGGAAAACGGTCGGGATTTTGAATCCCGGACCGGCCGATAACCGTGCTTAAGCATCCCAGGAAAAAACCGGTTAAATTTCATTTGAATTTGCTTAAAAACCAACCAAAATTCAAAATTTGAATTTGCAAAACCTGGGAAAACCGGTCGGGATTTTGAATCCGGACCGACCCGAAGAATGCCAGAATTCTACATCAAGGAATTCTTGTGTTAAGTAGGGAAGCCTTGTGTTAAGGCACCATTAAGAAAGGGGTCATCCCAAACTTGTGGAGTGCGATGGGGGACTTGGATATAGATTGTGGTCCGAGTGAGGAGCTTTGCGGAGCGTACTCCGGTAGACATATTCCACTGCGAGATATTGAGTGCTGTTCATGCTAAAGACGTGTTAGGTTAGCTCAGATGGTGGGACATGCTGAGCGCAGCACGGGGAGATATCCCGAAAGTGTTGGATTTGTTCCACCATCATTGGAAAAGGCAGGCGTTTTTTAAAAAAATACAAGGAGACCACTACCAAAAAAAAGGTAAAAGCACAGCCGGGCGGAAGGATGAAGCGAGCCTATTCCAAACAATAGAGCTCAACATTTCCAAATTTGAGTATGTACTTCATTGACAGTAGAATGCTCCATTTTCTTATTTGAAAGTATATATATAATACAACCGACCAAATCCAGAAGAATAATACACATCCAAGGAAATTTTCATACTTCTTTGAACCAATGGGCAAAACCTGTTGTCCCTTTTTGTATGGGCATAAATTGAAAATTATGTTAAAGGTTTGGCTAGAGCTAATTGGTCGTTCTTGGTGTATGCGGAATTAAAACATTAGGGCTTTATTTACATAGTCGATACATACAGGGTTTCTTGGACAAGTTTTGTCAATGGGGTAAGACGAGATCCTACGGTTCACTTTTGTATCTTTAGCATTCCACTTCACTCCACAAGGGGAATCATGGATGAAGCAAATCAAGACAAACCGGGCGTACTCCTTCCCAACCTTCTGAACACAAAGCTTCTCTTATGATTTTCGCTACTTTCTTTAGTTTAGTGATGGATATCTTAGAGAGTCTAAGCCCGTAGTACCCTCTGAGGTTGGTGAAGGGAAGTTAAACGTAAGCGAGGTTTCGAAGAAACGATACAAAATATACATTTTTCTCCCTCCTCTCTATATTCTCCAAATGTTCAAAAGTTTCTCGGGGTTGCATTCGACCAATCCGAGTGCTTTGATAGTGTGCCCGGTGAAGCGACTAGCTTTCGGGTAATACACATTTCCTATCCTAAGGTCAACAAGTAGGTAAGGTAAAGATTTCCCGGGTAGCAAACAAGTCCAATTCCTGGCGAAATGGGGTTCTCTTTTATTTGCCAAGTCAGGCAGGATAGTCAAGTAAGAAAATAGACCATAAGCCATCCTTTATCTTGTAGCCTGTCTAAGAAAGGAACAATAAATAGCTCATAGTTTCCTTGCAACTGCCCTAAGAGTTGTTCTTCTATCATCAGCGAGAGTTTACTTTGCTGTCGATGCAGGCAATAATAGATAGATTTCTGTACATAGTTGGGCCTAGGCTAAGGCTAAGAAATAAATAATAAATGGATTCCTCCCCCTTTAGCATATGCTTATGTAGCACTTCTATTTTGAATAAGCTTATGGGCAAATACTAGAATATGCTTTTCTCCATTCGGAGTAGGCTTTCTTTCTCCTTATTTTGGAAAATAAGTTTTTAAGCAAGTGAGCAAGGAAAGGAATAAGTGACACACACAACCCCAAAAGAATAAACTGGATGGACCCATATTTGCGTGCCTATGAACCAATGGTTCCCAACCAGTAACTAGCCCCCCCTATGGACCACTCCTATGTAACTCCAACTGAAAAGGGAGAAAGAATATAAATGGAATATTATGGGCTTGCTCACCCTAAGCAACTGAAGGAAACTCGTATAGAAAAACAGGTTTTGCTTCCGCATAAGAAAGGTCGCTACAAAGCTGGCTCACAGCAGTTCTCTCCTCTAGAGTGTCAAATCATGGATGGTGCTTGATGCAACAGCCACTAGATTCCTACCTTTAGTGCTTGCCAATGGATGGTCCTTCTTTCCCTTCCGATACATAAAAACGATTTCTTTGCCTTCTCACTAGTGGTCCCAATCCTTGACTCCAGTATGTATCTCCTATCAGGTGCCCTACTCCTTTTTATAGATAGATGCATCTGGAGACTGATAGCACTTGTGATCTCTTTCTTGTGCTAATTAATGTGTATGGTCTAGTCTTTCCAATGTCTCCTTCCTTGCCGCCAACGCACGCTAGATGGAGAGCAAGCAAGCTACCTTGCTTGCATTGCATTCGTTAAACGATAGCTTCCGCACCCTTCCCGCCTGCTGAAATTGATGTGATTGATCATGTCTTCGACATCAATTTCAGTCTGATTAGATATGTCATTGAAACAAATCTGTTTTGTCTCTGTTTTCTTTTCGGTTGATGAGGATGAGCCAACCGATTCTAACATAATTTTGGAGGAGTCGGACGACGAAGCCTCAAAATCTGATAAAGATGTCTCCGACGTGTATCGTACTTAAACCTATATTTTTTATAGGGGTCAGGAGGGACAATAAAGATATGTTGTTTTCTATCAGTCCCAAGTGGATACCCCTAGCTTCCACGGTCCGCTTACCGAGGAAGAGATGCGGGAGGACCCAGGGCCAGAGCAAATTGGGTTGGGGGTATAGAGCCGTAAGCGAGGTGGGGGTGACAGAGGATGTGCTCGTACGGTTCATAGTTGGGTATGATATTCTTGTGGATTGTTGGGAACATCGTCTATATTCGAAATACGCCGTTCTAGGAGCATTACGATCCGCAACTCAAATGGTCCCTTATGAAGTCTTTATTGGTCTTATTCTTATTGTGCGCCTTGTGAGCACGTTTGGATCCGAGAAGGCAATCGCTCGGATCTTCCCCTAACCCAACCCGGGAACGGACCATAGGGAACCGCAAAGATGAGGAATGTCGCGTCTCGTCGCAAGGCTCATTTTTCGTTTTGGGTCATAGGGTGGGCAAAGGCAAACCGTCACGGATCGAATCGCCGGAGTCGGAAGCGATGTCAGTGATTACCGGTTTTCCCAGGAAAAACCCGGTTAAATTTCATTTCAATTTGCTTAAAAACCAACCAAAATTCGAAATTTGAATTTGCAAAACCTGGGAAAACCGGTCGGGATTTTGAATCCGGACCCTACGATAACCCAGAGTGATTCTGGACCGAATTCTTGTGTTAAGTAGGAAGCCTTGTGTTAAGGCACCATTAAGAAAGGGGTCATCCCAAACTTGTGAAGTCAGATGGGGACTTGGATATAGATTGTGGTCCGAGTGAGGAGCTTTGCGGAGCGTACTCCGGTAGACATATTCCACTGCGAGATATTGAGTGCTGTTCATGCTAAAGACGTGTTAGGTTAGCTCAGATGGTGGGACATGCTGAGCGCAGCACGGGGAGATATCCCGAAAGTGTTGGATCTGGTTCCACCATCATTGGAAAAGGCAGGTGTTTTTTAAAAAAAACACAAGGAGACCACTACCAAAAAAAAGGTAAAAGCGCAGCCGGGCGGAAGGATGAAGCGAGCCTATTCCAAACAATAGAGCTCAACATTTCCAAATTTGAGTATGTACTTCATTGACAGTAGAATGCTCCATTTTCTTATTTTGAAGTATATATATAATACAACCGACCAAATCCAGGAGAATAATACACATCCAAGGAAATTTTCATACTTCTTTGAACTAATGGGCAAAACATGTTGTCCCTTTTTGTATGGGCATAAATCGAAAATTATGTTAAAGGTTTGGCTAGAGCTAATTGGTCGTTCTTGGTGTATGCGGAATTAAAACATTAGGGCTTTATTTACATAGTCGATACACACAGGGTTTCTTGTACAAGTTTTGTCAATGGGGTAAGACAAGATCCTACGGTTCACTTTTGTATCTTTAGCATTCCACTTCACTCCACAAGGGGGAAACATGGATGAAGCAACTCAAGACAAACCGGGCGTACTCCTTCCCAACCTTCTGAACACAAAGCTTCTCTTATGATTTTTGCTACTTTCTTTAGTTTAGTGATGGATATCTTAGAGAGTCTAAGCCCGTAGTACCCTTGATGCGGTCGCCTGATCTTCTCGGCGAGGATCAAGATACTTACGTGTAGCCTCTCGAATCGTAGTGATCCTCCGTTGCCAATGCAAGAACGAACACTCTTTAATTCGCAAGAACACACGCGCCGAACTTCACGACCACCAAGCGAAGCCTTATCGCGCTCCCAATTCCCAGCGGAAAGGTTGAACGATCTCAATTAACAAGAACTCTCAATTTCCCCTATTGATGCATGAGCCATCAAGAAGAAAGCAATCTGCTATTTTGTGTTTATTCATCAAAATCTCGTCCGCTGATACAACCGAGAGGCATAGTATTTATGGCGTCCCAGTATTTCGCACACGCTCGCCAAACATGGAAACCGACTCCGATTCAGCCGGCCATCCAACCGACTAAACAAATAAAGCAATCGACCATGATGAGTCCGGCGGACCTTGGCTCGCAGCCATACCGAATGGACTCAACAAATAAAGAAAACGTGACCATGAGGACTCGGCGGGACCTTGGCTCGCGAGTCACGTGAACCAACTAGAAGGTCATTTGACCATGACTTGACCATGACTAGATAACGTGGCTAGCTAATCTCATACATGACCGTAACACATTTATTTGTGGTGCTTCTTCCTTTCTTTCTTTAGCCACACCTTCCTTAATTGTTGGTTGAAAGTAGTAGCTCCATCTAGTGTTCTTCCATGGCTTTAGTCTCGGTTCTTTCCTCATAGCTAATTATACATAAAACACTAGAATTAGGTAGTAGCAAATTCTCATCAAAGATAAGCTCTTTAAAAAACAAGTTCACCTGTTGTTGTAGTTTTTTGGCTCGTGCTCTTGTCATGGGACCTGTGGGTATATCAGGAATACTTGGAGGAACACTTGGATAACTTGGAGAGGTAGAAGACGTGGTTGTAATAGGGATGTCCTCATCAACCCTCTGAGGTTGGTGAAGGGAAGTTAAACGTAAGCGAGGTTTCGAAGAAATTTTACAAAATATACATTTTTCTCACTCTCTATATTCTCCGAAATGTTCAAAAGTTTCTCGGGGGTTCTGTTCCAGCCAATCCTAAGTGCTTTGATAGTGTGCCAGCCGAGCGACTAGCTTTCAGGTAATACGCATTTCCTATCCTAAGGTCAACAAGTAGGTAAGCAGAAAGATTTCCCAGGGTAGCAAACAAGTCCAATTTCGGGCGAAATGGGGATCTCTTTTATTTGCCTAGTCAGGCAGGATAGTCAAGTAAGAAAATAGACCATAAGCCATCCTTTATCTTGTAGTCTGTCTAAGAAAGGAACAATAAATAGCTCATAGTTTCCTTGCAACTGCCCTAAGAGTTGTTCTTCTATCATCAGCGAGAGTTTACTTTGCTGTCGATGTAGACAATAATATATAGATTTCTGTACATAGTTGGGCCTAGGCTAAGGCTAAGAAATAAATAATAAATGGATTCCTCCCCCTTTAGCATATGCTTACGTAGCACTTCTATTTTGAATAAGCTTATGGGCAAATACTAGAATATGCTTTTCTCCATTCGGAGTAGGCTTTCTTTCTCCTTATTTTGGAAAATAAGTTTTTCAGCATGTGAGCAAGGAAAGGAATAAGTCACACACACAACCCCAAAAGAATAAACTGGATGGACCCATATTCGCGTGCCTATGAACCAATGGTTCCCAACCAGTAACTAGCCCCCCCTATGGACCACTCCTATGTAACTCCAACTGAAAAGGGAGAAAGAATATAAATGGAATATTATGGGCTTGCTCACCCTAAGCAACTGAAGGAAACTCGTATAGAAAAACAGGTTTTGCTTCCGCATAAGAAAGGTCGCTACAAAGCTGGCTCACAGCAGTTCTCTCCTCTAGAGTGTCAAATCATGGATGGAGCTTGATGCAACAGCCACTAGATTCCTACCTTTAGTGCTTGCCAATGGATGGTCCTTCTTTCCCTTCCGATACATAAAAACGATTTCTTTGCCTTCTCACTAGTGGTCCCAATCCTTGTTGCGCAGATGTATCTCCTATCAGGTGCCCTACTCCTTTTTATAGATAGATGCATCTGGAGACTGATAACGCTTGTGATCTCTTTCTTGTGCTAATTAATGTGTATGGTCTAGTCTTTCCAATGTCTCCTTCCTTGCCGCCAACGCACGCTAGATGGAGAGCAAGCAAGCTACCTTGCTTGCATTGCATTCATTAAACGGTAGCTTCCGCACCCTTCCCGCCTGCTGAAATTGATGTGATTGATCATGTCTTCGACATCAATTTCAGTCTGATTAGATATGTCATTGAAACAAATCTGTTTTGTCTCTGTTTTCTTTTCGGTTGATGAGGATGAGCCAACCGATTCTAACATAATTTTGGAGGAGTCGGACGACGAAGCCTCAAAATCTGATAAAGATGTCTCCGACGTGTATCGTACTTAAACCTATATTTTTTATAGGGGTCAGGAGGGACAATAAAGATATGTTGTTTTCTATCAGTCCCAAGTGGATACCCCCTAGCTTCCACGGTCCGCTTACCGAGGAAGAGATGCGGGAGGACCCAGGGCCAGAGCAAATTGGGTTGGGGTATAGAGCCGTAAGCGAGGTGGGGTGACAGAGGATGTGCTCGTACGGTTCATTGTTGCGTATGATATTCTCGTGGATTGTTGGGAACATCGTCTATATTCGAAATATGCCTTTCTAGGAGCATTACGATCTGCAACTCAAATGGTCCCTTATGAAGTCTCTATTGGTCTTATTCTTATTGTGCGCCTTGTGAGCACGTTTGGATCCGCGAAGGCAATCGCTCGGATCTTCCCCTAACCCAACCCGGGAACGGACCATAGGGAACCGCAGCATGAGGAATGTCCGCGTCTCGTCGCAAGGCTCATTTTTCGTTTTGGGTCATAGGGTGGGCAGTGCTAGGGATAAAAAAACCGTCACCGGATCGAATCCCGCCCGGGGGTCGGGAACGGTAATCGGCTGGTTACCGGTTTTCCCAGGAAAAACCCGGTTAAATTTTATTTGAATTTGCTTAAAAACCAAACAAAATTCGAAATTTGAATTTGCAAAACCTGGGAAAAACGGTCGGGATTTTGAATCCCGGACCCCGGCCGATTACCGGTAACCGGCGGTTACCGATCGGGAATTCTATCTTCGCAGTGCAGTCCGAGGCACAAGGGTCCTGGTACTACCAATGCGAAGAACCTCGGAGGTGACTGCAATGAGCAAAAATGTCGCTCACCGACCTAAACGACGAGCAAACACTCGAACGTGAGAGCAAGGGATCACCCAACGAATGGACGAGCTCCAAGGAAGAAGGAGAGAGGGAGGCAAGAACCATGCTTTCAGAGAAGTGGCTGTTCGAATCCACTCTGACAAAAGAAAATAACTGACTAGGCCGTGCCGTAAGAGGGGCATTCTCCACACGGGACGGGGCCAAGGCCTTCATGTATGGGTGATTGATCGGCCATAGGAGTACTCTGGGATATACACCAGGGCAACTAATGTCGAGCATACGATGATGTTGCCCGTTTTCATTTCGTGAAAGTCCCCAGTAGAAGAAAGGGCTGTAGGTGATGGCACGTTCTGCTTCATAGGGCGATGAAATCATTCCTATGGGATCGTGCGCGGCAGCTGGTATAGATTGATGAATAAGTCCCTGTACTGTGGTCTTTGTGGGGTGGGCACATGGTTCTTGTACAGCAGCCTTAAACTAGCATCTTGAGCTTTAGGACAGCTTTAGACTAGCATCTTAGACTAGCTTTAGGACAGCTTTAGACTAGCATCTTAGACTAGCTTTAGGACAGCTTTTGACTGTCATCTTAGGACTAGCATCTTAGCATATGCTTACCGGGTAGCGACCTATAAATTGTATCCCCAACCCCTCAGGTTGGTATGGCATTGCGTGAGAAATAAACCAAGAAAATTGCCCCATCTCCAAGTGTCATCCTCTCCATGAGAGTAAGGATCTTGCTATCACCAACTGCAAGACTCCAGCGAGTAACAAGTGGTATCAGAGCTATACTATCCTGTAGCCTTGAGCATCTCCTCGCTCATCTCTCGTCTCGGCCTCGCGGCCCGGCCGTAGCGGAAGAAGACTCATTGTCCCGCCACTCCTCTCCGAGACGGCAACACGGCTCGTCTGGCAGCCCTCTCCACGCGACGGCCCCGAAGAGCGCCATGTACGCGGCGATCTCGGCCTTCGGTCGCCTCGAGCACGCGGTGGCGTCAGATCGCCGAGCTCATCTGCAGAGCAGCGAGCGAGCGAAGCGGCGGCAGACGCGGCGCGGCGGGCGAAAAAGCGTCAAGGCCGCGTGCGGGTAGCAGCGGCGAGGCGGAGTGGAAGCGGCGGCGGCGGCAGATGCGATGTGGCGGCAAAGCGGAGGTCAAGGTTACGCGGCAAAGAATAAAGCAGCCCATATCCGCCGATGATAGCGCCGACGCGACCTTGAGCCGGAGAGGAGGCGGCGAGAGCGAAGCGGCGCAGGGCGGCGCGCGACGCCCGCGAGCGCGGGCGGCGGCCAGGCCAGCATGGACGCGCGGTGGCGCTCTGGAGGAGGCGCGCAAGACGGCGGCGACATCTGGTCGACGAGAGCGCGGCCTTCACAGCGACAGCTCTCTCCCGGTCGATGCCGTGGTCGCCACGAGTACCAAGTCGTTGTCGAGGGCGCCCGCCGCCGGTGGGTGGCCTACCCTCACCAAGACCAACCTCGTCGAGCGGAATTTGCGGTGATGAGGGTAAAGCTCCAGTGCGGCATATGTGGGATGCGATCCGATGACGGCGGCGTCGACCACGATCAGGATCGGCGGCGCTGGATGCTCTCATCGCTGCGATCCCCGCCGAGATGCGATTCGCTACCAACAAGCGGACTGCCAAAGAGGCTTGGGACGCCATCGCTGCAGCACGCATCGGCAGCGACCGCGCCCGCAAGTCTACATTGCAGGCGCTTCGCACGGAGTGGGAGCACCTGGCCTTCAAGCCAGGTGAGGACGTGGATGACTTTGCTCTCCGTCTCAACACTCTGTTGCAGAAGCTGGTGCAGTTCGGCGACGACACCTACGAGGAGAGAGCGTGGAAAAGCTCTTCCATTGCGCCCCGAGAAGTACAAGCGACGGCTCGCTCGATCAGTCTCTGTTGGACCTCTCCACGATGACGATCGAGGAGCGTTGGGTCGCCTCAAGGTCGTTGACAGCGATGAGCCACAGCGCCTCTCGGGACCCGTCACCATTGGCGGGAAGCTCCTCCTCACTCGGGAGCAGTGGGCTGCCGGCCAAGGTGACAGAAAGAAGGGGGAGCCTTCTTCCACGACAGGCGACCGCAAGCGTGGCAAGCGCGGCAAGCCGCGCAAAGACGCCCAGGCAGGAGCGCGAGGACGTGCCGAGGTGATGGCCGTGAGGCGCCAGGCGGCGGCATTACGGCAAGCAAAAGCCGACGCGGCGACTCTTGCCACAAGCTGCGGCAAGCTTGGTCATTGGGCGGTTGATCGGCGACCACACGCGCGCCGAGCCCACGTCGCGCAGCGAGAGGAGGAGCGGCCGGCTTTGTTCATTGCTCATGCGAGCATCGAACTACCTCGGCACGCGGCGGCCGCGATGGCTCTCCTCCACCTTGACGAGCCAAAGCACATGCCCTCCTCGGCCACGGCCCAAGCGCGACAAGATCGGCGGGTGGTGCCTCGACACCGCGCCACCCATCACATGACCGTCGGACGGAGTTCTTCGCCGAGTTTGACTCTAGCGTCAGAGGCTCCGTCAAGTTTGGGGCGCCTCCGTGGAAATCAGGGCGTTGGCTCAGTCATCTTCACCATTGTGTCTAGTGAGCACGGGCTACTCACCGCGTCTACTACATCCCCGACCTTTGAACTCCATCATCGACTTGGGATTTGGATGAGAACGGCTCGCGTGTCGAGATCGAGCGAGGTGTTGCGGATTTGGGATCTTCGCCGCCGCCTTCTTGCCAAGGTAACGAGCGCAAATCGACTCTACATTCTTCACGTGCGGTGGCACAACCCAATCTCATTCGCTCGTCGGACGACGAGGCGTGCTTGATAACGCAGCGCTTTGGGCACCTTCACCCGAGGCCACAGGCGGCTCGGTGCCGCGAAATGGTGCGAGGCTGCGTGCCTTGACCATGTGGAGCGATTCTGCGGCGTCTGCGTGTTGACGAAGAGGCGACTCTTTCCCAATGGGCGAAGTTTCGAGCCAAGGAGAGGCTCGAGCTCGCAGACGGACTTGTGTGGCCGGTGACACCGCCACACCGGGAGAACGACGCTACTTCCTGCCGCCGTCGGCGATCTCTCCCGCTACATGTGGGTGATGGTCCTCGGCAGACAAGGGAGAGGTTGCGGACTCCATCAGTGCACGCAGTCGCTGCGAGGCGAGCGCGTCGCAGTCGCTGCGTCTTCGCGCCACAGACAATCGGCGGCGAATTCACGCGGTGGTCGCGTCATCTTTGCGATGAGGGCATTGGCGCCACCGCTCCGCTACCGTCTGACCCAGCGATGCGGTGTCGTCGAGAGGCGCAACCAGGCGGTTGTGGGGATGGCTCGGGCCCTCCTCAGCGAGAGGGGATCTGCGGTGTCTTCGGGAGAGCGGTGGTGACGGCCGTCTACATCCTCAACCGCTTCGCCTACCAAGGCGCCGGCCAGCGGGGCCGCCGACGAGGCTTAGCATGGACGCATGGCCGGCGGTCTCCCACTTGCGGGTCTTGGCTCCCCGCGTTCGCCAAGGAGCTTGGTCACATCGGTAAGCTTCGGCAGATGTGAGCACTCGGGAGTGTTCATCGGCTACGCGAGGCTCGAAGGCCACCGCATCCTCGACCTGTCACCTGGCGCGTCGCATCTCGCGTGGCGTTGTGTTCGACAAAGGGCGGAGGGCGTGGGACAAGGCGGTGGGCGACGGTTCGACCGACTCTCGGGACTTTGTTGTCGACTCGTCCGCCGAGAGAGCGGGGAGCTAGCGGCTCGTCTTCACCGAGCTCGTCCACCTCGACACCTTGCTCGCCACGGCTCGGCGAGTGCTCCACCACCTTCGCCGGCCGGCCACGCCCGCTCTTCACCACCGCCACTCCACGCTCCCGCACCGGCTCACGCTCTCTCCCGCACCGAGGCCACACCACCGGATCGGCCCAATAGCCCGGTCCACGACGAGCGGCAAGATGGTGGAGTTCGCTACTCCATTGCCTCACGACGAGGACGCGTCGGCGCCTACCACGACGGCGAGCCTCGCGCTTATCGTACCATGGACAACATCCTCGGCCGCCCATCCTCGGATCGGCGCAAAGACGACTTGGCGAGCTGCGCTTAGCGTCGACGACGGCGAGCCCCGCTCCTTCACCGAGGCGGAGGGAGACGCGGCGTGGCATGTCGCGATGAAGCGTGAGATGGGCGCCGTCGAGCGGAGCGGGCGTGGAGCTGGCGGATCTTCTGCCGGTCACGCGCGATCACCCTTAAGTGGGTGTTCAAGCCGAAGCGGGATGGCCGGCGCCATCGTCAAACACAAGGCTCGCTTGGTGGCACGAGGCTTCGTGCGGCGAGAGGGTCGACCGATGGCGCCGCGCGCCGTCGCGCGCATGGAGTCCGTTCGTCTTCTCCTCGCACTTGCGGCCCGGGAGGATTAGCGCGTCCATCACATGGGCGTCAAGTCGCCGTCCTCAACGGCGACTTGAAGGAGGAAGCCTACGTCCGTCACCGCCAGATTCGTCATCCCCGGCAAGGAGGCAGGTTCTCACGCTGCGCAAGGCCCTCTATGGCTGCGGCGAGCACCACGAGCCCGAACGCTAAGTTGGACTCCACCTCAAGCAAATGGGGTTCCAGCAGAGCGCACACGCAGGTCTGCGGTCTCACCGGCGGGGCAAATGCGGCAACGCCTCTGGCGGGCGCGTCGTCGGCGACACAGTGATCACCGCTCCAAGGAGGCCGAGGTCGAGGCGTTCAAGGCGGAGATGAAGACCGCCTTCGGATGAGCGACAGGACTCTCTCCTTCTACCGGGATCGAGGTCCACGGGCGACTCGTATCTCCCTTCGCCGCATCGCCTCGCCAACCGCACCGTCGAAGTGGCGGGCTCACCGATCGCAACCCAACCCACACTCCTATGGAGGAGAGGTGGCCGAGTCGTGAGAGCACGGAGGAGGAGGTGGGCCGCGACGCAAGACGGCGCATCGTGGGCGATCTTCGCTACTCTCGCCCACAGCGTCCCGTGATTTGGCGTTCGCCGTCGGCTCGTCGATCGGTTCATGCAACGGCGGCCAAGCGGCGAGCATCGGCGGCCGTGAAGAGGATCCTCCGCTACGTTGCGGGCACCTCGACCACGGCTTGCACTACCCGGTGTCCGTGGCGCGACTTTCGCCGAATGCAGCGACCACGTGGCGACATCGACACCAGCAAGAGCACAAGCGGGATTCTCTTCTTCCTCGGCAAGTGCCTCGTTAGCTGGCAGTCAGTCAAGCAGCAGGTGGTGGCCCTGTCCAGCTGTGAGGCCGAGTACATAGCGGCTTCCACCGCTTCGACTCAGGCGCTCTGGCTCGCTCGACTGCTTGGTGATCTCCTCGGCAGAGACACTGAAGCGGTGGCGCTCAGGGTGGACAGCAAGTCCGCTCTGGCTCTGGCAAAGAACCCCGTTTTCCATGAACGGAGCAAGCACATCCGGTGAAGTACCACTTCATCAGAAGGTCGTTTGGATGAAGGCGACATCAAGGCGAGCTACATCAACACCACGGATCGCCTTGCGGACACCTTTCACCAAGCCTCTTGGGAGGTCAAATTCCTCGAGCTCTGCTCTATGATCGGGATGGTTCAACTCTCCCACAAGACGACGCACAAGACTTAGGGGGAGAATGATGAATAAGTCCCTGTACTGTGGTCTTTGTGGGGTGGGCACATGGTTCTTGTACAGCAGCCTTAAACTAGCATCTTGAGCTTTAGGACAGCTTTAGACTAGCATCTTAGACTAGCTTTAGGACAGCTTTAGACTAGCATCTTAGACTAACTTTAGGATGACTTTTGGTAGCATCTTAGCATATGCTTGGTCGGGTAGCGACCTATAAATTTGTATCCCCAACCCTCAAAGTTGGTATGGCATTGCGTGAGAAATAAACCAAGAAAATTGCCCCATCTCCAAGTGTCATCCTCTCCATTAGAGTAAGGATCTTGCTATCACCAACTGCAAGACTTCAGCGAGTAACATAGATGATGATGAAAGGCGGGCCGCTTGAACCGGGACCTATTCATAATAGGCAGCAAGCAAAGCTAAATAGGAAAGGGGGCTACTGACGATTGCCTTTTTCGTCATGAATAAAAAAGGGTGGAATGTGGAGCTAATATGGCTGGCTACAAGTATAGCCAAAGAAAGATGAGACAAGGCAATTTGTCGGAGGACGCAACGCGACTACTGTGGAAAGCCCTCCCAGCTAGCTAACATAGATATCTATTCTCATTGCGCATATTCGAGATTTTGAATCTCTTTCCAACGAGCCAGCGAATCAGGCCACCACTTGGGATGGGAATGGCTCGACCGCATGTATCATTTGATGAAAGCACTCCGATCCGCTTGCCTCCAATCGGTGGCTTGTCAACCATCGGACCGTAGCTCTCACCAAATGCCCTGCGTTGGGGCAACACAAAGACATGACCCGATTCGCTCAAGGACCACACCCTCTCGAGAGCAGGATCCTACGAGATGGAGCGTAACCTAGACTTTCCTTGGCCTTGCCTTGCCCCAACATCTAAATAAAGGCGGGCGTAGAAAAGGAAGCGATGGCGCCTTCGGCGAAGCTTAGCTTGGTAGGCGCCGCTTACTCACCCTACTCACTTAGACAATGCAATGCTCACGAACAAAGTTTGCGGTTCAACCCTCTTGTCCCATGCAGAGTCGCGGTGGCGCCTCGGATAAAAGCACAGACGAGCCACATCTTGGGAAACTTGCGTGTAGTTACGCCTGGGAACCGGTATCTTTGTACAAATATGTGTAGGTCCTCGTAATTCGAGTGAGATTGTCATGGCGCAAAAGCGGATATGGTCGGTGTTCCTTGTTCCCGTATTGGTTATGTTCCTTATTCCTCGTCTAGTAGAAACTAATCGAGCTCAGTCGATCTCCCGAGCGGAATTAGTTGCGAGCTATAATGTAGAATATGCGGGATGCAATCCTTAATAGTTCACTGTTGGCGGAAGCCAATGTCTCGGGGACTCATTCTGACTTAAACAAGGGGTGGGTCTTTACCAACTTCCAAATCCAAGATTTAGGGACAAAAAAGGGGGCTAAGCACTCTTCATTCGAAACTCATGAATGTCGGGTTGGAGGTTTTAGCCTTGTTATAAAAAAGGGAGTTGGGTAAAGCAAACTCCCTCCTTGGACAATCACGGGCTTAGTCAAGTCGAACGGGTTGCGTGGCTTGATGCTCGATCGGCTCAAATCAGTGGGGCCATGCCGGTACGACAGAATATGCGTTAGAAAGGTCAATCCTTTTTTTGTAAAAAAATGAAAAACCGGGCTGAACTTCTAAAAATCAGCCCACCCGCTTCCATAGAACAATATCGTGGCAAAGTAGACCTAAGTGGATTTATTGGATCCTGGGGAACCATCACAAATCAATGAGACCTATAGAGCGAGAATGCCGTGTCGTCAGTCGTGAGCTTAGAAGAAGGTGACTCGGAGCCTAAGGAAGGTGACTTCGCAGAGATTGACTCCTTTTCAATAGAAAGGAATAGCCAAACCTACCTAGTCGGGTTGGTCAATCTCGATGATCTTATCGGTCGGCAAGCGGAGACGGGCGACCACGGTCCCGACCTTACCAGCACCGTAGGTTTACTAATCAATGAAGCACCTCAACCTATTATCTTTTCTTACAAACTCAACCAAGCCTAACCAAACCCCATGCTCACGACATGTTCTTGATATTGATTGAGTTGGAGTGAGTCAGAGACTACCACAGAATCCTTCCATAGTCACCCTGGTGACCTTCGTCACCAAAGCGTCACGATAGTTTCCAAGACCCCTCATATAATCTCAGTGGGGATCAGTCGGAGCACGTAGGAATGCTGACCACTACATAAGCCACGTCTCCGTGGCAAGCGACAAGCTGGGAGTCTTTTAAGTACAAGAACGTTGGGGTGGGACGCTAGTACCTAAACTAGGGTTGCTTCTTAGCGCTAATCTTGCGTTTTTCAGCAGTTAGTTGTAGCACGCCTTCCCTCCTCTCATTTCGGAAAGATTTGGTAGTATTTTCTTATGATGACCTGGTCGAGAGAGTACGAAACATCGGTGTGAAAGATTGAGTGGGATGGTTATAGTAAGGGGCAAACCAAGTGCTTGCGCGAATAAGCGAATCAATCAGAATGGAGACAAGGAAAGGAGGAGAGGTGAAACTCAACAAAAAAGGAAAAGGGAACTCGACCAACTATCATGAGCGAAGTGAGGGAATTCCTTTTGATTGGATCCCTTAGGAGAGAGACATAAGGTATTATGAAATAGAATCAGATCTTTGACGATCCAGTATTAGCTAGCAATTGTATGTACTCAGACTTTGATGACTCCCTAGTGGCCAGGGAAGCGTTAGCTTCACCCTTTGAACGTCTCATTTACTCTCTCCAGTTCTCGACTTTACGTATAGGAATTTAAGGTCCATTGGTCGATGAAAGTTAACATCCATCTTATCTTACGCCACTTACTCTAGCTTTACTTTGTGGAAGACGTCTGATTGAATGATCTCCAGTGGTTTCTATTACCATGTGTACCCAGGCTTCCTTCTTTTTACCTGCCTCTCAGCTCTGTCAGTATAGAGGAAAGTCTTCAATCCCTTGAGAGAAAGAAAAAATGGCCAATAAAAGATACCTAGCATGACACATCACCTCGCCACCGAGCTCATCCACTTGCCGATTAGGAAAAATAACATCTCCGATTAGTGGGCTTCTTTTCTTCGCTCTCTTCACGCTCGCTTTACGAGTGCAACCAAGTTCAATAAACTGTTCATGCTAATTCATAGACTATGCCGGTTACTATCTAAGAGTCTGTGAGATGCTTCCTTCTCATACACATCACGAAACAACGTTTCATCATCGGCATTAGAGAGTTTTGCGGATCCTTGAGAGAATGTTATCCGGCCGGTTATGATTTGACCATAGTCCGAGGTGAAATTGGTCTGGTCCATAAAGCGAAGGTCTTTGGGCAAGCGCAGAAGTCGTCTGAAGGGGAGTTAGTAGGAATGTTCCGCCGATCAACCTTGGTTCCATGCCTAAAAAGAAAGAAGGTCCAAAATAGGGTGATATAATCCTTTGCTAGCCTAAGAATGTCTTGGCGTAATCCCTACTATGGCTTCTCAAGGATCCAAATGCTAAGAGGGTGCGAGCCATAAGCGATTGATGTGATTGTAGCGACAATAGGAATCGATCCGAATGAGGCTTTTATGGGACTTGTGTTATATAACAATATATATGGAGGAAGGATTAAAAAGGTGGGGGTCAAGTGTATATCTGAGCTCCACTTTCGTGCAATGAGCTAGCTTAACCACGATTGCTTAAGGTTTAATACGGTCATGTTGGATCTGCTACTAAGAAAGGAAGAGAAAGGCGATTGCGACGGCTCAATCGGATGAGACATCTCTTTATTCTGTAAGCGTGCTAACGTGTGCCTACATTGTTTGATTTACGATTAGGGTATTGGATTTTTGAATAGAAAGAATGAAACTAGTACCGACTTATCGCCAACCGTGCTTTCTACCAACTCCGCCAACCCTGACGGGAATATTGATTTAGATTTAGCGCTTTGAGCATGGCTCGCCGGCTCTACTCCGCTCTACTTGTGTCGACCACGCGACCTCGCGGTATCGATTTCCTCCTGCTTTGTGTGCGTGCCATTGACTCCTTTAATGGGTCGAAACCTATTTAGTTCTCATTTCTATACAAGAAAAGAAGGATTTGTGTTTAGCAAGACAGAGAATTGAATAAGTAAAAAAAACACAAGTGTGTACCCTTTACCGAAAAGCAAATATGACAGATAGGGTACGGCATATTGCTTATTCCTGATTGATCTAGTTGGCGACAGTTGACTTCTTGGAGCGATTGTGGATTGGAATAGAAGTTTCTTATATACAGATATTCGTGTTTACTGATTTCGCATACTGGGAATGGAACTTGATGTAACCCATTGGAAACTCTCTTTGAGACATTATACATTATATCTGATGCACTAATTAAGTCCTTAAATTTCAGAAAGGAGTCTTTCCGTACTTCCTTACTCAAAACTATTATGTTGTTATGCTCGTGCAATCAAAACTTATAATGGAAGAAAAAGAGTTCCCTCGGGACCCATCCTCTTCTCCTTCGCTTGTGTGACTATCATGAGAAGAATTCCATTCCAAGAAGTCAAATAACAAGAAAAAGAACGAGGTCAAGATCTGTTGTTGCCATTACCAACGAAATGGAGAAAGTGTCCTCCGGGAACGCAATCTACTACATTAGTTGGTGTAGCCAAAGAAGAGGATATCCCTTTTTGACCCATTGGTCTTGGACTGGACTCCATACCATAGCTACAAACACTTATGAGTCGGAGGAGATCGCGGATCGCCTTCTTGAGGCTCTCTGGGCTTATCGAGCGACAATCGGTAAAAGCCACTGGTCAAACACCCTTCTCCTTAGTCGTTGGCATGGACACCATTCTTCCCGATGAACTCGGCGATTCCTTCCTGCGCGTTACGCTCGGCGCACGATATGGTGATAATCAGAAGAGAGAGGCTCTGCTCTCAAAACGTGACCTCCTTGATTCGATCGATAGGAGAAAAAAAGAAGGTTACGAGCGGCAGAGCACGCACAAGTCTATCAACGTCAACTCAGCCATGCTTATGAAAAAAAGTCATATAAATGTCCTAAAAAAGATTTCCAATGCACAACACCCTAAGGGTCAACTTAAGCCCCTTCCTTAAGGAAAGATCTTTTATTGTCATAGCGGTCAACCAGGAAGCAGCATCGCCTTGCCAATGAACATGGGGATGAACTTCCTGAACCTTGGAATGACATGTACTTGAAAAAGTACTACGCCTGACCGGCTTCCCGGTAAGCCCTGAAAAATGTTTGGCCTATCTGATATTTGTGCGTAACCCATAAATCCAAATCGATTCTAGACTATCTTCCAATCTACATGCTTGAGTGAGGATGTGGCAGCTTTTGTTCACGTTATATTCCATTAGATAGAAAGAGCTACAAAAGGTGTACCAGATAGATTCATATAGTAGGCTTAAATAGTGCTTTGCCTATTATAGGTAAATCAATTTCCAATTTACATCCAGGTCTTATCGCCCTTTCACAGCCGCCCCTCCACTAAATTTATACCTATCCTTTCGCCTAAGATGATCACGAACGAAGACAGAGAATTGCGTAGATAGGAGGAGGAAACGAACCAACCCGGGGCCCCAAACAAACAAAAGGGAATGAGAGAAATGATCGGAACGATTGAGGAAAGAAAGAGAATGGCGGCCCCTTTCCTTTCGCCCAGGGGGCATCGTCGTCGGGGACAGGCTTCGAGGGTTCTTCCATATTTAGATATAGAGATAGATGATGATAGAGATCTAGATCTTTCTATAGATAGATCCTTTGAGAAATTTCTATTGATCCGCTTTCAAGATCTATGAACAAGAGAGATCCTAAAATATATATATATAAAAAAAGAGATGAATAGATAGGGCTGAGCCGATAGCAGGACTGGGTACGATGATGGGGCGAGAGAGGGAAAAAAACCTTCGGGATGGATCGGGAAAAGTGACCTCGGCTCAGCCCACGACTTCCTTCCCTTCACATAGCTCGGTGTTGCCTTCCCTTTTTCCCAAAGCGATTACCGACACGACGTAATCTCGCCCTCTGTCTTTCTTTCTCATTTAATGAACCACTGCCCGAGATGCCCCTATGCCTATGAATTCAATGATTTAAGGGCCCTGGGAGGAAACTTAGGAAAGAAAGCCTACTTGTTGGTCTGGTTGTCCCCTCGGCGGTGCCCGGGCGGGCCTGAGTTCAATCTTGCTGATTCTACCTCGAGATGGCTCAAAACGAACGGGTAAGGCCAAGTGTTCTTAAAACAAAATTCTCAGTGCACTTCGGAGCACGGTCTTCTGATAGGTCCTTTACGGATGACGAAAGCCCCTTGGCTATACTCTACTCTTCGCCTCCTACATTACATTCTTTTCTTTCCTTTTGGCTCGGTGAGTCGGTGGGTTCCATTACTCAGAGGAAATGCATAGGCGATCCACGCAAACAAACCGAGGCCTTGCGTGCCGTCACGAATAATTGGTAGCACCGCTGACGAGTTTGTGAGCGTGTAATAGGCGACCATTTCGCGCGATTCGGGGCACTTGAATAAGCCACCGGCACACGACCGCGTCTTTACCCCTATCCAATTTTTGGGCCAATTCCCCCTTCGTACTACCAAAAAAATGAGATTCTTGCCGAATCCGAGTTTGCTGCTCCAACCATTACAAAACTAATGCTATTCTGTTTAGTACTTCAGGTGCTTCTCTAGCGTATAATGTCAATATCGTAGCGGATCAATTCTAACGAGCCTTTCAAACTAGTACTTTTTGTAATCGACTCTATAGCTTCTTCAATAAACGTTTGTTCTTCGATCAAGTTTTGAATGACTTTCTAGTCAAATCATTCCTGCGTTTCGGATATTCAGTCTCATTCGAAGCTTTAGGGTGCTATTGAGATATTGGGCCCTTATGGTATCTCGTACACATTCCAACAATTGGCCGAGCGAATAAGTAAACTTCAAAGTGGATCTGTTGTGCGAAGAGTGCGCTATGAACCGTGGCTGCCTACCTGCTTTGGTTGGTGGGGCGGCTCCTCCGTTGTGGGTAAACGGGAAACCCGACTCTACGAACCCGACGTAAAGGTCTTTGACTTTCGTAGGGGCGTTAAGACCAGAGCTTTTTGTAGTGCTAGCAGGAATGCAAGTGAATGAATCCAAACCCATCCCCTTTAAAATCGGTGAGGTAATACCTTATTGAAGTAGGGCACGCTACGCCAACATGGGACTGACGGGGTGGGGGCTTGCTATCTACTTGGTGAGCCTTCACTGCCCCCTTCTGTAACTTCCCTTCTTTCGTCCATCCACGAGGCAGTCAAAAGAAAGAAAGGGGAGGCTATAACACAGGAGTCGTGGCGGTTGTATGCCACAAGGTCCCTATAGACAAGGGGACAAGTGAATCATCGCTTTTGGGCGCAGGCAGCCCTCTACCATCCATCCCATTGCATTCCTCTCAGAGAGTAATCTTGTGCAAATCTCGGACTGGATACATCTATGGAAAGAAAGGATTTCATAGAAAATCTTCATTTTTTTATTTTTTTTGGATCCCCATGCATCCCGTTACTCCTATAACTATGGATTGATTGTCCCTACCTAACTGAATGGTAGTGATCTAAGCAGCACAATTGCTAGAGCATGGGAGAATGAAGAGTAATGATTTAAGCAAGAGCAGTCAGACAGACTACTATAGTCAGTTTAGTGACTACTGTAGTCTTTTCTTTCTTTGTAGTTAAGTAATAATGTTCGGTATAGCAGCCTTTCCGAGCGAGTCTCTGGGATCTCCTGTAAACCCCCATGATGTGGTAAAGGGAGGATATTAGGGGAAGCAGTGAGCGGAGATTCCTCTGCAGAGAGCCGGATGAGGGGAGACCCTCACGTCCGGTTCGGAAGGCGGGGCTATCCCGACCTTACTATCATTGTGCCTTTGCAATGTTACTTGGTTCAACTCCATTTGCAATGTTACCGTGAAACAAAATGAAGACATGACTACAAAAACACATTGCCTACCTTGAGTGGATGGTGTGGTGAGGGAGTGGAAAAGCTAAAGACGTTGCCGTTCATAGTAGTAACAATAAGATCAAGATCGTCTCCACCATCCACATTGTCAGCCAAAACCATGGTGTACACACGGTCAAAGTGCAAAGAAGTGAGCACACTTTATTGATGTAAGTCTGAGACCCAAAAATGCTACCAAAATATCGCAGAAAGAGAGAAGAAATTGCATACGAGGTCTCTCCAATGTCAACAACATCCATCGACCACTTGAGCCCTCGATCAAATACAAATAACCATCGAAGGACGTAGTAGCAAGGGTTAGCCCTTGTGGCTTTTCTCCACGTCTGCTCATGTCGAGTAATAGAACTGGACTTATGATTCTTCCATGTGCTCTATACTGGGAAAGGTTGAATTTTCGATCCATCCTTTCCTTTCCACTGAGAACATATATGTTTCTCGATCTGATTGGGACCACAACATCAGTGTAACCATCTCCATTGACATCACCAACTGTAGGTCGCTGTCATCATATGATAATGACAATCAGATTGCATATAAAAAACATAGCCTAGTAACAAAGAAATATACAACTAAGAAAATGTTGTGGTGAAAGTACATGGTATCTTCATTTTCACTATAACCAAGTTATAATGTTCTCAATCAATTAGTCAAAAAATAGTAATAGCACAAGATGAAGCCCGAATGGTAGAATATCTAAGTAATGGATCTAAGCAAGATTATGGATGAATGTATTCTCCTTAGCTAAACTAAGAAAGCAGATTCAGCACATGTAGCAATAGCTGTGTATAGATTGTCAAGAAACATGTATGCATGTGGATAGACAATCTATTTCTATAAACAATCTGTTAACACCATACAAAAGAAATGGATGAAACTTTCCTGTGGAATAAGACTCTTCAGATGCACTTCCCAGATTTCTTCTCCCTCATGATCCATCTTTGCTACATTTCCATGGGCATCAGCAGTAACCATCTCGATTTTCCCATCATCATGGATGTCCGCAGCAATGACTGGTGCATGGATCTCAACCATCTCATGTGGGAACTTGTTCCTAACCTTACCTAAATTGACAAAATCAACATAAGTAGACACATGGATGTTTACACATAAGTAGCGTATCAGTGCACCAAGGGTACAAGTATAAAGGATGGTGGGAATTCATTGTTTTCTAGTGAGGATTTCAATGAATTACAGTCTTATTTTCCAAAACTAAAAATAGCACGGTAAAAACTAATTATTACTTAATTACACCAGCAAATGAGATTATTCTAGTCAAGAAACTTTATGCTATAGGAACTAGATATATATACACAATATATGAAACGACAACTCAGCTTAAAGCTGTTTTTGGATTCAATAATTAGTATTATTAGGCTAAGAATTTACCGCTTAGATCGATATCATAAAACAAGCCATAGGAAGTTCCGACAAGGATGTCCAAATTTCCATCACCATCCAAATCAACCACAGTTGGAGAAGAATATGCATGGGCATGGAAGTTTCCAGTATCACTACTCAAATCAAGGTCTGCAGTCCATTTAACTTGTCATGTGTCAAGGTTAAAAACTATTATACCGCTTGCAACATATTTTTCAATCTCAATCCCTCCTAGCTCCTTTATATGCTCTAGTGTATCGTAATACCTGTAGTAAAAGCCAGCAAGTTACTAGTGCACTAGGTACACCAACACAGTAACACAAACAAGAAATCATGAAGTGTTCATATTGTGGTTGCAAGTTTTGCATTAAGAAAAAGTATTTCGATTATAACCAAAAGAGATATATGTTACCTCTGTTAGAGATATATGTATCATTGTATTATTCCCCATTGTTATGAGGGGTTATTTGCATATTCACATCTGTACTTGTCTATAAATATTGGCCTTTTGGCCCCCTGAGAATACAAGTTGCTATTCCTAACATGGTATCAGAGCTCATTAGGGTTATCTCTCCCGGACGCGCAACTCGTCCTCTGCCCTAGCCGCCGCCGCCACCTCCCTTGCCTGTTGCTGCCGGCTTCCGTTCTTCCGCCGCTTGCCATCTCGCCGCTCGCATCGTCGCCACCATCGGCTCCTCGACGCCCTGAGCTCCGCCATCGCTTCCGGGCCGGCGGTCGTCACCAAACGGCTCCCCAACGACGACGACATCTCTCCCCAACGCCTCAGTTCGCCGACGGGTTGGTTGACGACGCCGAGACAACGCCTGCGCCATCACTGGTCACGCCTCCACCATCCGGACGCCGCTGCCCGGTGATCCGCCATCGCCACACCTCCGCGAGATCCACATTCCCGCGAGATCCGCCGACTTGGTGCCGCCACCGTCTCCGCGATTGCCGCCAGTGGGACGCCACGCCGCGTGAGGTTGCCGCTGGTGCCGCCGCTCGCGATCGTCGCATGCGTAGGGACGCCGCCGCCTCTGCAGCCGCACTGCCGAAGGGGGAACCCTAGCACGGTGCTGTTGTGGGATACTGCCGTGGCCTACCGTGGGTTTTTGTCTCAGGAGATGGGCTTTTGAACAAGGCCGACTGCTGTGCGGTGCTGCCGTGGCCTTTGGGCTTTTGAAAAGGCCGCGGATATTTGAGCCGGGCCAAGAAAAAAAATGTGGGCCTAACCGCCGCGCCGTCCAGCGCCGCCTGTTAGACTTCGTTGCCTTGGTCGCCGCGCCGTCCAGCGTCGCCTACCAATGGGCATCGTTTCCCTCCCTCGCTGCTCGGTGATCTTCGATGGTGTTAATTACACCGACTTCATGTCTCACATGCGCATCCATATGCGTGGTCTTTGTCTCTGGGGCGTTCTCTCTGGCGATGTCACCTGTCCGCCTTGCCCTACTCCGACGGAGCCTACGTCTGTTGTGCTGCCTGCCTGTGGTGATGCTACTATTGACGCCATCTACACTCGAGTTCTCATGCGTTCGGTGCCACCGACTCTTCAGCAGGGTGATGCTACTATTGACGCCATCTACGCTTAGAGTTATCTTTGTCTGGCGTCCACCGACTCTCCGCGACCGCCGTTTGCCGCTCCTGTTCGTCCGCCTGGTCATGCGCGGCCGACACGAGTTTCAACGCGTGTCACGAGTTCCTTACTCGCCTTCGTCCTGAGTTCAAGCAGAGGCGTGCCCAGCTTCTTGCACGCCACCCTCGTGTCACTCTTCTGGAGGCTCTTAACGAGATACGTGCAGAGGAGACTCGCCTGAGTGGTGCTGGTCTGATTCCACTCCCCTCCGTGCTCGCTGCTCGTCCACCTGCTACACCGACTGCTCCGCGCTTCAGCACACTGCCTCCTCCAGCGACTGCCACAGGTGGTGGTGTCCGCCTTCCATCTGGCGATGGTCGTCCTCGCTGCTCCTACTGCGACAAGGTCGGTCATATTGAGTCACAGTGCTATAAGAAGCAGCGACATCTTTCACGCCGTTCTTCTCTAGCACTGGCATCGATGCTTCTACATTGACGTTCAGACGACTCCTTCGATTTCTCTCACTCGCGAGAGATAGCCGACTTCGACGCCGCTTGCGCTTCGTGTTCTCCTCAACGAGTTCTCGCATCGATTCTTCTGCAATGAGAAATCACTTTCTACACAGTCAGGTACCTCCCTATGGATTCTTGATTCCAGAGCATCTTTCACATGACTTCTGTTTCTTCCACTTTGTCTTTCATTACACCTCTTGATTCCCCTGTTAGTTTTCTTACTGCTGATGGTACCTCCCTTTATGTCTCTGGTCGACGATCTCTTAGCAACTCATCCTTTCATGTTCCTTCTGTTGCTCATGTTCCTCGCCTAACCATGCAGCTTCTTTCACAGGCGACATCGACCTTGGTTGTCGTGTCATTCTTGACTCTGACTCTTGTTGTGTTCAGGACCGCCACACGGGGGCTCTGGTTGGTTCTGGCTCTCGGCGCCTTGACTCACAGTGTCTCTGGGAGCTTGACTGGCTTCACCTTCCTTCTGCTGCCACCGTCGCCGCCGGTTTCTCCGCTTCTGCCACTCCGTCTGCCAGCTCTTTTCAGCAGTGGCATCACCGTCTTGGTCATCTTTGTGGATCTCGTTTGTCATCTTTAGTTCGTCGTGGTCTTCTGGGGTCTGTCTCAGGAGACGTGTCTTTAGATTGTCAGGGTTGTAAGTTAGGGAAACAGATTCAGCTTCCCTATTCTCATAGTGAGTCAGTGTGTCAGCAACCATTTGATCTTATTCATTCAGATGTTTGGGGTCCGACTCCCTTTCGAAAGGGGGCCATCGATATTATATCATTTTTATAGCTGACTTCTCTCGTCACACTTCGATATATTTTATGTGTTCTCGTAGTGATGTCTTGTCTATCTATAAACAATTTGCTACTATGGTTCGCATACAGTTTTCCACTCCTATTCGTGTCTTTCGTGCTGACTCTGCTGGCGAGTACCTCTCTCGTTACTGCAGACTTTTGCTGAGCAGGCACCTCGCCGCCTCTTGTCCTGGTACTCTTGCTTATAATGGTGTCGCTGAGCGCAAGCATCGTCACCTCCTTGAGACGGCTCATACCCTGATGATTGCTGCCTCTATTCCACCTCACTTTTGGGCCGTGGCCGTTTCCACTTCCACCTATCTCGTCAACATTCAACCTTCTTCTGCTCTTCAGGGTGAGATCCCTGTTGAGCGTCTCTGTGGTCTTCTTGCAGACTATTCCGCCCTTCGTTTGTTTGGCTACGTTTGCTACGTTCTCCTTGCACCTCGAGAACGCACCAAACTTACTGCTTAGTCTATTGAGTGTGTTTTTCTGGGATATAGTGCCGAGCACAAGGGCTATCGGTGCTGGGACCCTGTTAGTCGACGGATGCGGATTTCTTGAGATGTGACTTTCGACGAGTCTCGTCCCTTCTACCCACATCCTGCCTCTCCTTCGGTTTTCTCTGTGGAGTCACTGAGTCTCCACATATACCTCCGGAGGCCTCTCCGCCGTTGTCGCCACCTGCTTCATCTCCTGCGGCTCCTCAGGCTCCTCTCACTCTCTTTTACACTCGTCGACCTCGTATTGAGGCTCTTCCAGATGAGCCATCTTCCCCTGATGTTTCATCTTCTCCTGATTCTCCATCTTCCCCTGATGAGTCATCATCTCCGCGCTACAGTCTCCTCGATCGTCGGTCGATTCGGCCTCTTGCCCGTTTTGGTCTTCCTGGTGCAGCTACCCATGAGCCTGTCTCCTACCGAGATGCTGTTACTCACCCTGAGTGGCAGCATGCCAAGGCCGAGGAGATTGCTGCCCTCGAGCGTATTGGTACTTGGGATCTTGTTCCTTTTCCATCTCACTCTCGTCCCATCACGTGAAAGTGGGTCTATAAGATTAAGACTCACTCTGATGGCTCTCTTGAGCGCTATAAGGTGCGTCTTGTTGCTCGTGGCTTCCAGCAGGAGCATTGTCGTGACTACGATGAGACTTTTGCTCCTATGGCTCACATGACCACTGTCCGCACTCTTCTTTCGGTGGCGTCTGTTCGCCATTGGTCTGTGTCTCAGCTTGATGTCAAGAATACCTTTCTTAATGGCGAGTTGCGTGAGGAGGTCTACATGCATCCACCACCTGGGTATTTTGTTTCTGAGGGCATGGTCTATCATCTTCATCGCTCTCTCTATGGCCTTAAACAAGTCCCTCGTGGTTGGTTTGAGCGCTTCTCCTCTGTGGTCACTGTTGCTGGCTTCTCAGCTAGTGATCATGATCCTGCCCTTTTTGTCCACACTTCGTCTCGTGGTCGGACTCTTCTTCTATATGTGGATGATATGATCATCACCGGAGATGATTTTGAGTACATTGCCTTTGTCAAGACTCGTCTGAGTGAGTAGTTCCTTATGTCAGATCTTGGTCCTCCTTGTTACTTCCTTGGGATTGAGGTTACTTCCACTCCAGATGGTTTCTTTATGTCCCAAGAGAAGTATATTCAGGATCTTCTTGATTGCGCCTCTCTCACTGATCAGCGTACTCTCCGGCCCTCTGACGGTGAGCCTCTTTCTGATCCGACTAGCTATCGTCATCTTGTTGGGAGTCTTGTCTACCTTGTTGTTACTCGTCCGGATATAACTTATCCAGTCCACATTCTGAGTCAGTTCGTCTCTGCTCCCACTCAGGTCCACTACAGCCACCTTTTTCGAGTTCTGCGATACGTTCGTGGGACTATCTCTCGCTGTCTCTTCTTCCCACACTCCAGCTCATTACAGCTTCAGGCTTATTCGGATGCTATTTGGGCCAGCGATCCCTCTGATCGCCGGTCTATCTCTGCTTACTGTGTTTTTCTTGGTGGTTCTCTCATTGCCTGGAAGACGAAGAAAAAGACTGCAGTATCCTGTTCGAGTGCAGAGGCTAAGTTACGAGCTATGGCTCTCTTGACAGCAGAGATTACATGGCTACGGTGGTTACTTGAGGATTTTGGTGTTTCTGTCACTACACCAACTCTCTTGTTAGACGAAGACAAAGCTCAAGAATACCGTGACCCTGTGAAGCATGAGTTCACCAAGCATATTGGTGTTGATGCTTCCTTCATGAGGTCTTGTGTGCATGATCAGGTGATTGCTCTTCAATATGTGCCTTCCGAGCTTTAGATAGCGGATTTCTTCACGAAGGCCCAGACTCGAGCTCAACACGGTTTCTACCTCTCCAAACTCAATGTTGTTGATCCACCATGAGTTTGAGGGGGGTGTTAGAGATATATATGTATAGTTGTGTTTTCCCCAATGTTATGAGGGGTTATTTGCATATTTGCCTCCAATACTTGTATATATATACTGACCCATTGGCCCCTGAGAATACAAGTTGCTATTCGTAACACTTCCAAGCCGACCAAACAATCAATACCAAGCAAAACCACAAGAAACGATCAATCAATACCAAGCAAAACCACAAGCCAGCAAGTCAACCAAAGCAAACAACAAAACAAACCTACTTTTCCAGAACAGCCTGATCAGCTCCTCAAATGAAGAACTTCAGTCCCCACATCTATAAACCTCTCATTCCTCTTCCCATTCGAACTTCTGCGGGTTAGACTTTCCTTTGCTCGTCACGCTTTTCCTTCGCTGCTCTTTCCTGGATTTTTAGAGGATTCCTTTTCCGGATGGCCCTTATCGCCGGATTAGGACCCCCCTCCAACTGAAGCGAAATTCCACTATAACGCCAAGGGAAATATTGTGTTGGAGGACTCTTGTGAGAATCCTCACATATAAAAAAAGAGCAGTGAAAAGGTAGCACAGGTATCCCATACCCACAAGGATTAGAAGGTATAGACCTTCCTTCTCTTTTGCACTGAGATTCCTAAATAAATCCATCAATTCATCAAACATGATGTCGATACTTTCCTTTGCTCGTCACGCTTTTCCTTCGCTGCTCTTTCCTGGATTTTGCGTTGATTCCTCTTCTCCACCCCGCGATCCATAGTTGAATAATAAACCCTGACCTTATCTTGGGCTTGACAGGTAGACTATAAAGAGATTCAAGACAACAAGCCTGACACTCATTATTAATATAATGGGGATCTTGAAATAAGATCAAGATAATCGAGAGCCATCTGCCAATAGGCAGAATAGATTCCACACTCACAAAGGTTTGAGTAAACTTCTGCCAGATAGGTAGGGGTTAGAATTTCATCCTCCCCGAGGATCATGCGCGTAAAATCTTCAATCAACCAGCTGGGGGGCAAGTCGATGCCTCGGGAGATATATATGTTACGATAAAACAGAGAACATATGCGATCAAAATCTTCGCCCAGATCTTGTGGATCGACGGCTCGCTCATAGAGTGTGAGTGTGTCTAAATCATCCGAAGAGTGGTCAAAGCGTATGCAAACTCGGTAGAACCGTAAAGGAAACCATCAAACCTTCATAGTCGTTAATAAAAAAGTCCGGATTGGTCGCCAACCGCAAAATGTATTAATTAAATGAGATCGTCATCGATCAAACTCCCACTATCGGTGGACGAGTCATAATGAAGATTGGGCACATTAGGGAATGGTACCATTTGCGTAACTTATCTTCAGAAGCTCTGCTCCTGAAAAGAGAATGGAGACTGATCTCAACTGTCCTTGGTTTTTCTAAGGAAACTCTATCTTTAGTAGCGATCACATGACGTCGACACCGACCTAATAAAAAAGGAAAACGAAAACGAAACTATATATGAGTTTATGAAAAAAAAATAAAGTAAAAACATGAACTTGAAAGGAAACACGGACTGACCGAGATCGAAAACCAGTATTTCAAAGATGCAAGGCAACAATTTGGAGATACAATGGACTGACCTGCAAGCAAGAAGATGGATATCTGGATTAGCAACAGAAAAAAACCGAGAGGTGGTTGCAACAATCACAAACCATAGAAAAAAATTCATATCCTGTGTGTGCTCTAGTTTCAGGTTCTCCTAGACCGCCATTATGAACCAAAAACAATCATACCTAGTGAAGTGATTCAGTCGACCTGGAAAGGAAGATTTTTCTTGTTCAGTAGATAGATGTATAATGCAATTGATTATGCTTTAACTACAGGTGCATACGGCCTTTCTTCATTGCTTTTCTTCTTCAGGTTCAGTAATATCGTAGATAGACATCTTGCTTTACATCTTGGTTTTGGTACCTGATCGGCATCAGCGCTGACCTATGTTACTTTTTATTGGCTGAACACTTGGTTTTTTCTTCTTAAAGGAATAACTCACCTCATTCTATTTATATAGATTTTATCCGTCTCCTGCTTCTTATCCTTCTCCAAGGAGAGCTAGAAGGCGTGAAAGGAGTGCTGTAAAGGGGAAGGGGGTTGAGCGGCTTATGATGCTTGAGCTTTCTTTCCTCCCTTATGGCGGCGCATTGGGGCACTAGAAATCCAAGAAATCTGCTATGTTATGAGTTTGGGACCCAGTTGCTGATGTTAGAGCCCGAAGAAGAGAGAAGAAAGGAGGAAGTAGTGAAAGAAGAAATAAAGTACGAGGATCAAAGTGAAAACTCACATAGCTACTAAGTCAAAACGTCCAATGAGAATGGAGATCAAGAGGGACATGAAATCCATTAGCAGCTCTATCAGTTATTTCATTATTGGCACTCCTTAACCAATAGAAAAAGAAAAATAATCAATTTTCATAAGTAGGAAGATATCGGTAGTAAAAAGCACAAGCTATAAACTAGAAGCGCTTACCATTGCTTCGAACAATATGCATCTATCTGCTATCCGTAAACCCTCTCTATATACCTCTCGACTTTGTTTACTTTGTTGTTTACCATAACCCACTTTCCTTTGCATACACCTATTCAAGCCGTGAAGCTAATCGTCGGAGAAACATGCCCATAGGTAACTTAGGCACTTCGCTAAAGATGGAAGGTACGTGTGAAAGTGGTCTACCACACCATCAAATGTATGTTGTGAAACAATAAGGAAGCGAGTAATGTCTGTTATTTGAAATCCTCGTCACAATCACTTAAAGAACATACCATTGTGTATGCGCCATGGCATCGAGATTGTACAAGCAAGTGATGCGAGAAGGAAGATGAGGATAGGTATATTTATGTCATGCACCAGACTCACCCAACACAAACCCCAAAGGCTCCTAAGCTCCATCATTAACAAGGACTTACCTCACGAGAGAATCAAAATCCAACATGGATGCCTAATTCACCAAACCATACGAACCATCATGACATGAGCAGATGTTCCCCTTAGAGGGGGCGTGTGGAAGGAGGAAAACTGCTATCAGAATATCCGCAGAGGATAGAAATTCATGTTTTCCTATTGAGAGGAATTGTGGCATTCACCGTGAATTACTACTATCGCCAGCCCAACGCCTAAAAGAAAAAGGATTCTTTGTTTGAGCAATGACTGTCTTTTCCAAGATTTTCGCCAACGTGTAACCTTTAATATCTCTATATCTAAAGATACTAACTACTCCAATCAGATGGGATGTTGTAACATTTGGTATCATGTTTATGTGCATTTGTGTCTGCATGTTTTTAGAATTTTCATTTTAGGGTAAGGACTGGCATTTTCTAGTTCATATTTCATAGGTCACCATAAAAATTCCTACCTTTCAAATTTGCATATTTTTAGGAACATATCGAACTTTCATCCCGCATTATCTCGTGCAAAATTTTCTCATTGTTTAACTACTTCTCAAACCATTCTATGTGCTATCTCCATCCTCTCATTCATCTCTATACCGAACAATTAATTAGGCCCACTCTTCTATCATCGGCCTTGTGAACTAATTACTTTCGCCTTTGTGCCACCTCAAAGAAGACACTCGATCATGGGCTTTTTATTGTGATGAGGCTAATTTGTGTTAGAATAGGTCTCTATTTGTTTCCTTATCTCAGATATGGTAACCTCCCTGTACTCTCCTATATATATTGCCCATTGCTGTAGCCTTGAATATATGACATTATTCACAACATGGTATCGAGCTAGGGCAAACCTAGCTCTTCCGTCTCGCCGCCGCCACCAGGCCGCCGCATCTCCGCCGACCGGACGCCTGCCGCTTCGCCGCCAAAGCCGATGTTGTTGTTTTCGCCGCCGCCACGAATAACGATACCACCACGAGTTTTCCCAGTGGAGGACGACGTTCGCTGATCGCTGTTGTCGCTCCAGTCGCTGTGGCTGCCGCCGCTGTTCGACGCAGCCGCTGCCGCTCGACCTCTGCGTCGTCGCCCCTCGCCGCTTCTCTGCCGCCTCTCGGCCGTCGTCTCAGCGCGCCGCCGCCGACCTCCTACGCCGTCCACCCTTCGGGCCGCCCCCCTCAGGGAATCCCTAATTCCCTGAGGAGGAGGTGGGCTTATAAGCCGGCCCGGCTGTAAGCCCACCGTGCGTAGCTAGTTTACAAAAAAAAGAAGAAAAAACGTCTATCTAGCCGCGCCACGTCCAAAGGTTGCTCGTTAGACTTCGTTGCCTTTGTCGCCGCACCGTCCAGCGCCGCCTACCAATGGCTTATGTTCTAGCAGCTGCGATCCCATTCTTGGGAACAAAGTTTAAAGGGACGACTACAGATTGTGGTCCTCTCTAATGGAGATCACACTTGATGGTCTCCGCCTCTGGGGACATGTTACTGGTGCTCGACCTTGTCCGTCACCGCCGCCGTTTTCTTCTCACCGGCCTATCTCTGCACCTCTTGCAGAAGTTGAGGCCGCCAAGGAGGCAGAGGCCGCTATTGCTGATGCTGACGCTGACGCTGCTGACAAGGCTTTCCAGTATGCAACAGACGCTTTTGAGCACTGGTGTGCTAATGAGGCCCATGTTCGAGCCATCCAAGTGGTCAACGTCGACGACTCCATCCAGCTTGATATTGTTGGTCTACATGCCATTCGTCAGATCTGGGAATACTTGCGCGAGTTATACCAGTAGAGTAGTGATGTTCAGTTCTTTTTGGTTCAGCGTGAGTTGGAGACGCTTCGCCAGGAGGACTCCTCCGTTGACGATTTCTTCCAAGCTCGCCCTGTCACTGGCGCTAGTTGGATGAGCTGGCTTCTCTGCTCTGCCAAGAGTGTCATAAAGTGCAGAAGACGGATCGTGATTGCCTTTGCTTTTATGACTTCATCTGCCGTCTTCGCCCAGAGTTTTGAGCCTGTCAGGGCTCAACTGTTGAGCCGCTCACCTTGACCGATAGTCACCGAGGCTCTTCGACGCTTTGTGCTGAGTAGCTTCGCCGCGGGTTAGAAACACAGTTTATTTCGGCTGTGTTTGCTACCTCTTCTTCTTCGACTACACCAACGGTTTCTACCCAGACTACAGTTCCTCCTCAGGTGTCTGTTTCTGCACCTGTTTTTGCACCAACTGGGATTCAGTGCAATTATTACAAGAAGTTCGAGCACGACTATCAGCGTTGTGCGGTGCGAAAAAAACAGAACAATGCACGTGGAGGTTCACGTTCCAAGGGAGGGCAGGGAGGCCCTTCCTCGACTAGAGGACAGATTCGCACGCTAGGACTTTCTCAGCGAGGCGACTCTGTTCAGCAGTTTTGTCAGGGTCTACTTCAACAGCTCTTTCACAGCTCAGCCGGTTCTGCCAGTTTAACTCAGACGTCTCCCCCAAGTACCTCTTTGGTTCTAGATTTTGGTGCCTCTTTCCATATGACACGAGACTCCACATCTCTCACTTTAGTCGGACCTCCTGTTTTTCCCATCTCTGTTCAGACAGCTGACGGTACTCCTCTGTGTGTCAGCTGTCAGGGTATTCTTTTGTCTACTGATTTATCTATTCCTGCGGTTTCCCATGTTCCCGACCTACCATGCGCTTTCTCTCTGGGTCACCACCGATCTCTATCAGAGTTGATTTTGACTCACACCTGTTTCATCCAGGATCAACAGACAGAGACGATATTTGGGACTGGCTGGCGCCGTAGGGATCGTCAGGGTCTCTACACCCTTGATCGTCTCTACCTTCCATCCACTTCGGTTGCTCTTGTCACCTCTACGTCTACTTCCACTGCCACTACTGCTACCACCTCTGGCGTCTTTGCGCAGTGGCATCACCATTTAGGTCACTTGTATGGGTCCCGCCTTTCTTCATTAGTTCGTCAAGGTGTTCTTGGACGTGTTACTGTTGACAAGACCATGTTTTGTCGTGGTTGTGTCGGGAAGGAAGCGACTACAACTTCCTTATCATTCTAGTGAGTCCTTGTCTTCTCGTCCTTTTGATTTAGTTCATTCAGATGTATGGGGACCTGCACCTATTATCTCTAAAGGCGGTCATAAATTTTATGTTATCTTTATTGATGATTATTCCCGTTTTACATGGATTTTCCCTATGACTAATCGTGGTCAGTTTCTTGCGATCTATCGTTACTTTGCAACGATGGTTCGTACTCAGTTTGATTCTGCCATTCGTACTTTTCGCTGTAATTCTGCTGGCGAGTACTGTTTTGGCGCTTTTCGACATTTTCTTTCTGAGCAAGGCACTCTTCATCAGTCTTTCTGTCCTGGTGCTCATGCTTAAAATGGGGTTGCTGAGCGCAAACATTGTCATCTTATTGAGACTGCTCGTACTCTTCTTCTTGCTTCTCATGTTCCACCACAGTTTTGGGTTGAGGCTATTTCTACGGCTGCATATCTCATCAATATGCAGCCTTCCACTGCTCTTAAGGGTGTCAGTCCTATAGAGTGTCTCTACTCGAGCCCTCAAGACACTCATCTTCGTGTTTTTTGTTGTACTTGTTTTGTTCTGCTGCAGCCTCGTGAGTGCACTAAACTATCGGCCCAGTCAGTTGAGTGTGTGTTTCTTGGTTATAGTTCTCTTATTATAAACTCCCTATAGATATACTTCTTACTGACTGATTATGGCTTCCCTGACTAGAGAAGGAAATGTCGGGAGGAAATAGAGATGATAGGACCACCTGAATGCTGGAGATGAGTGTTCGTCGTATTCCCTCGAGGAAAGCAGAGGCCCTCGTGGAAAAATAAAAGAAAATGAAAAGCACAAACCGCTTAGACCAATAGATGAGTAGGACCACGAGAGGTCATTTTTACGTCTAATAGCCTCTAAGAAAGCTGCTGAAAAGTTTGAATGAAAGCGAGATCGCTTACTGGCTTCAAAAGATAGGATGGGAGACTTGGACATGAAGGAGACTTCCGCCATCCCATAGGGATTTGACAGATCCTCATACACCAAGATGGCCTTCTAGCTAGAACAGACACATCATGCACCTTCCGCCGAGAGATAAATTACTTGAGAATCAAGAAGCACCATACACTTGAAATTGACTTCTTCTAAACCGAAAGAAAATGCTTGAAGGGAAGAATTCTACGCTTTTAATGAACGAAGTCGCTTGAAAAAGAAAGAAGAATACGCTGGTTCACGAAGAGTGAGAAAGGATGAATCGGTGAACTTCTAGATTCTCTCTTTGATTTGGAAAAGTGAGTTAGCCCAAAGAAAAGAGTAAATAATATCGTATAAGAAGAATTATGTCCTTTACGTTACTTGTCTTGACTACGTGTGGGCTGCATATTTTAAGTGAAGCGGTAGCCATTCTAGTTCATCTAAAATTTGCATATATAGTTTCTTTTTTCTTTGATGAGTCTAATTAATTCATCTTTGACTCATTCTGTTTTGCACGCTCTCCTTCCGTTTTCCAGTCGTCACTAAAAAAACACGTAATCGTAAGTAGTAAAGAGAAATATTGATGGATGAAGCGAGGAGTATGTATCTATGATGGGACGATGGTCGAAAGACTTTAGGCAATAAATGCGGAGAGGATGATGGCGGCCTATGCAATCGAATGTCTTTGTGTTCTAAGATATCTTGAATCAGATCAACTTATCCGGTATCCAAGCTAAAGCAAGAACTATCGGGTGAGGGCATCTTTCTTTTCAATGAGGGAAGGGCTCGCCTCCTCTGCCTCCAAATCTCACGTCCCGCTGAGAGATGGGACCGCGATGGTCTTGTGTACCGCCACTACTCCCTGTGTCATCGGTTTGGTTTGATTCTCGGTTTGTACACCAAGCATGAGTTTTTTGAATTTGGCTTGGGACACTCCCTAGCGAAATGACCGAGCCCACCACAATTGTAACAGTGCCATTCTTCCTGTAGCAAGTTGACTCATGATGTCTCCCTTGACAATATCGACACCAAACCTTCTCGTAACTCACAACGCCTGAATTTGGCTTAGTTGGATTTGCTGATGGCGAGGAATTCATTGACCGACTTGGCCTTGATGATCCATCAACTCGTGGCTTTACATTGAGAACAAAGCTTTGCTGACCCTTGCTGGGCTCATATGACTCCACTCGTAGCGCATGTGCCATCTGATCCACTAGTCTTACTGTACCAGGAAGGTTGATTAATTGTGTAACCGATGAAGCCCTTCCAGATATTGTCGCCATAGTTTAAAGTCATCCGCCATAATGTCGGGAGCATACCTCATCAAGTTATTGCATTTCATATTGTAGTCATGAACAGTACCACTCCCTTGTTTTAGGCAAACGAATTGTTGTCGAAGCGCCTCCCGAGACATCACATCTAAATACTGATCATTGAATTCTCGCTCGAACCACGCCCAAGGAATGGTTGGATTTGAACCATCATTATCTCCATTATGTCTCTTCTTTGCCTCTTGCAACCAGAAAGGAGCATGGAAACAAGAGAAGTAAAGAAAGAATGAACATATGGGCATTAAGCATTGTGAAGAGTTTTTTCCTAGTTAAATAGCTGGGAATAAGGCTTACCTTTCGTAAGTCCAATATGCGAGTAAGAACATGTGCGGGCATAGGCATATGTTTGAGGATATGGAGGAAATAGAACGATTTCACTAATTGTTTCGTCTGGGTTGTCTTTGATTTTATTACTTATTTCTTTCTCACTCACAACTTTTTTCTATTTTCTTTTGTCTATCGAAATAGCCTAGGATTTTTTTATATCCTAGTGGTGATAGCTTATGCTTCATTTCCTTGGATTTCTTCTTTCGATATGAGTGAGCTTACCCAAAACCTATACTTTAATGATCTAGTAGCCCTATTCACATATGCCTATTTCTCTAAACCTAGTCCTATTACTGGCATATCTCTCCCGGTGTTCGCTTATACCTATTACGTGCATACTTGTCTCTTGCATACATAACTTGACTTTCCCATGCCCACTGAATGCCTATCTGTGAATCCCTTTCCATGAATGCCACTCGCCGGCTATTGAAACCATATCTTGCCTATTTTTAGTAGCTTACTCGTTCATACCTCGAATCCCAAAAGCCAACACCAACAACTTGTTGACCTAACCAGATGCCTAAACAGGTACGTGCTTCTTTGTTAAATACTATCCCTCTAAGCTATTCCATACTATCCCTCTAAGCTATTCCATGCCTTTCTGTGAAAGCCTATTCCTTATACCATACATGCCTCTTTCTAGTCCTATTACATACACATATTACACTTCATCTCCTTCCCCTATCCACTCCTCTCCCACTCCGTCCGGTGTTTTACTTGACTTATCACGCATGCATACTTGAGATACTTTACTTAGCTTTTTAAACCGGTACTACTCAACCTATACCATTGCTTCTCCGTGAATACATACTTGCCTAGCTACTACTCAACCTATACCATTGCTTCTCCGTGAATACATACTTGCCTAGCTAACTACCTTAAGAAGTTTTAATCACAAGCAAATGCCTAGCTAGCTAAAACAACCTCTCCGGATGCATATCTCGACACTGTTATTCCTGGATTGCTTCTTTCAAGGGACAACCTCGCTCGTGGTTCATATCTTGCTAGCTCGCCCCAAGCTCCTCTTTCTAGTAGCCCTACTAAACCTATGAGTTGACTCGCACATACTCACTTATTCTTGACTTATCTCAGGATCGATATTCCTAGCATCGACCTATTCAATATGTCTCTATTGGCTAAACAATAGCCCTTGTAAAAACAACTATACATCTCTGCGTGAAAACTAAAAACAAATCAACTACGGCTCCTCAACGTACTCACTTGTTGACCTATCCAAATTATCCAACTACTTGACCTAAACCATATCCGATTTTATCCAACTACTTGACCTAAACCATATGGATATATCGAGATCGCACTGTTACGCAAAAATGAACTCCTTTTTATAGTATGCCTATGTCTTGTATTCGCATTTAGTCGCTCAAATCACACAACCCATACCTAACTCTTGTTTAGAAACCCGTGCTTGCCATTATCCTTTTAGAAATATACCTATTCCTTTCCTGGGCAAGGTGTATAGAGGTAGTAACTCATTGCGTAACTACTACTAAATGCCAATGCTAGTGCTAAGCTTCAAGTACTACTCGAAATCTTATGCGTAGGAAATCCTATCTATATAGATAGTGGTTTCGTTATACTCAAGTCACTCAATAAACTCTTTCCTACTTTCGTTAGACTTCTATTGGGTAGCTACTTACACCTACTTTTCTATTATCTATTGTCGCTACTCCCTATGTTTCCTATTCTTGCGCTACCTCCCTAGTGAGTGAGTCCTCCCACCCAAGCTAGAAACCTATACCCAAGTTAACTCCTTTCTACTATTAGTTTTCGTTCTTATATCGATTGATGTTTTTCTTTGTCAAAACTCCTATTCATGCTTAGCTACAGGTATCCTTTGAAACTAGGCGGCTATCAATAGTTGGATATGAAGTGAAGAGCGAAGTCATTAAGAAAGAAAATGGGTTTCTAATATTTGATGAATAAGCCCGAAAGAAATTGCACTTGTTGAGATAAGTCGTCGTTCCTAACCATAGTATTTTAGATCTCGATCGGTCCACTCAAGCTTACCATATTGTTTGTAAGGTCTCGCGATCGTTGATAATTGGATGTTCTTGGTTCAAAGATAAGAACTATTCAAATTAATTCAAAAGGAATGAGTTTTTAGTGATGTCCGTGACCTCGGAAAGTCATCCGCTACTTTGCTTCTCGACACTAAAGTTGGGCAATGCTCCATTTTTGATAATTCGTCCTACCCTTAGCTTTGCTACTTGACTCGGAACAACGGTTCGGAGTTCGCGAATCACGACGACTTGCCGAAGTTCTCAACGACTAGCATGAATTGAAGGACGATTGCCTTTGTACCTATTGTAAAGGATTGGACAACTCGACACGGACTACACGAACGGGCTTCAAGGAATTGAAAATCAACTAGTCACTACGCCGCATACTGCGTTCGTGGAATGTTGCCGATCGACGGCACTTTGTTGTCGGGTGGAATAGAAACCGACGTATGGAGGACTTGTGAGATCTTTCACTCTTCGACAACGAAAGCCTTGAGGACGTTAGCGATGTGTTATAGGGACGCCTTGCGATCTTGCTTCTAGAGTGCGACGGAACATCCAATCGAGTACCTAACCTTGGGTGCTCCGATCTTGTTCGTGAGGAAGAAAGATTGCCTTCTTCGCTCAATGAATCGCATACCACCAAGGGCTATTTGAAAAAGAAGTCCAATCCGTGTCTTCTCGCCATTTGATTTCCTTCACCACTAGCACTTGCCCCACCAACTACTAGAGTATAGCTACTTTTGCTTCCTTGACTCTTCTTGTTATTATCCGCACCCATCAAGTCATTCAAAAGCAAAGAAAGAAAGATGAATAAGCAAGCGAAGGCCAAGCCCGATCTCCTTTCCCTTGATATGGTGGACTCCTAAAATAGGCTTTCTTTGTTTGTATGATTTTTAAGAATACTATAATAAGCCACTCGAAAATGGGTTGGCTACTCAACCAAATATTGAACTTGCTCTTTAGCATAGGAAGACTTCACTACTGGATAGGTCACTGCTCCCATTCCTCCTTTGTCACATATGTGAAGAAACATCTCGATGAGCAGTTTTTGATGAGTGATCTTGGTTCTCTTACATACTTCCTTGGGATTAAGGTCTCTTCCATGCCTGAGGGCTACTATCTCTCTCGTGACAGGTATGTCCAAGATCTTCTTGACCGGTTTGGTCTAATCGATACTTGCTTCGCCGAGACTCCCATGGAGCTATCCCTTCACCGTGCCAGCGATGGCGATCGCCTTGAGGATCCTACTCGATATCGTCATCTTGTTGGGAGTTTGGTGTATCTTGTGAGCACTCGATCTGATATTGCTTATGTTGTTCATATCTTGAGTCAGTTCATGGCTCATCCTACCCATATTCACTAGTCACCTTCGTGTTCTTCGCTACTTGCGTGGGACTATCTCTCGTCGTTTATTTTTCCTAGCTCCACCTCATTACAGCTTCAGGCGTACTCCGATGCGACCTGGGCTAGTGATCCTTCTTATCGTCGTTCTCTTTCTGCTTACTGTGTTTTTCTTGGCTCCTCCCTAATTGCCTGGAAGACTAAGAAGCAAACTGCAGTTTTCCGTTCGAGTGCAGAGGCTGGGTTGAGAGCTATGGCAGCAGTGACAGCACAGGTTACTTGGTTGAGGTGGCTACTTGTAGATTTTGGAGTACCTGTGGTGAGACCTACCACTCTTTTGTCTGACAGTACAGGTGCTATCAGCATTGCCCGAGACCCAGTGAAGCATGAGCTCACCAAGCATATTGGTGTGGATGCTTCTTACACTCGCTCACAGGTGCAGGATGGAGTACTTGCTTTAATGATTGTGCCATCAGAACTACAGGTTGTTGACTTCTTTACGAAGCCACAGACTAGGGCACAACATTTGTATTCTCTCCAAACTCAGTGTGTGTGATCCACCATGAGTTTGAGGGGAGTGTTAGAATAGGACTGTAGAATAGGATATTATTTCGGTTTCCTTATCTGTAACGTTTCCTTATCTATAACCCCCTTTTGTACTCCCTATATATTGCCCATTGGCCCCCCTTGAATATACACATGATTTGTAACAGCTTTTACTATTACAAGACTGGCTTCCTGGTCAAGTCAGCCTCCTTGAGTTTGTCTTACGGACGGAGTGGGATTTTCCCCAGGGGGTCTAGTTTTAAGGCAAGTAGGCCTATTGAGATGCACATAACTACCTTTTTCATCTTATCACCCCGCCTAGCGACTTTGCAAGCATTACATGCTAGGCACCTAACAGCGGTTATTCCTCCAACAGGTTATTCTGTGTTACACTAAACCTTCAAGCCTTCTACCAGCAGATGAATACTTAATCTATCCCCTCTGCGCATGGAAAGGGAAAGCTACTCTTCAAGAGTATATGCCGAAAATCCTATGTTTGGAGTGACCATGAACACACTGCTTGAGACCCTTCTTTCGTGAGACAGTTGTGATTCCGCTTTCATGTTTTGGATTGAGCTTTTTCACTCTTTCTATGCCTCTTTCTTTTTCTTAGAGGACCTTCCCACAACACACACGCGACGCTAAGGTTCCCGTGGCAACTGAACTAGGATTCGAAGCCAGGATGAGCGGATCTACCACTCTAGGTCCTTTCCTATTCTTATACTAATTTATGTAAGTTCCTTGCGTTTAGAACTAGAACGTGAGGCATAGTAATGGCGCATGTGTGATATTCTATTGATCCTGTTTAGGCTGCTTTAGGAAAGCACTCAAGCAGGAATGGAAAAAATGTCTTCTGCTGCTATCTTATCTACTAAAATGGACAAAATCTTCTCTTCTCTATGTCACTAATCAGCCTGAGAGACCCATGAGACTTTCTTTTCTCCCGGCAGCTCTAGCGCCAACGCTATGGTCGCAATCCAAACAAAGAATGGCCCTTGCGGATTTAGTGCACCCAATCCATTAGGGGTTCCCGATAGTGAGATTCCTCTAGTCAAGTCTAAGGATTGAGTATGAGGGATTTCATCCATCTGCTTCCAACTGCGGAATGTATGGTCACAGAATAGACTCATGCCCGGCTTATAGTATGCACTTTGAAGGCCATGGATTCACACGTGCTGTCTTTGCCTGCCTTCTCCGCATCAAAGAGTAAAGTATGTTGTTGAGGGCCATGTGGTAACGGTAAAAATAAACTTTGTTTGTCACTAAACTCTTTGATTCCAGATATTGAAGCCACCAAGAAGCTATTGAGACTTCCTTCCAATCACTCAAATTTTGAATGCTAATTCGGTTCGAGGGTTCCACTATGCCCAAAGATGTTTGAAGCTTCGAGGATGGTAGCAAGATTTATCTTTGAACAACCCATATCGTAAAGGCAAGGGATTGGACAAGAACTTGCAAGGAGTATTCGCCCTGGAACTCCCTTCACGATGAGAGATTCTGCCAGGATATGAGCCCAAGAAAGGAGACAGAGAGAATCATTCAGGAAAGAAGAGAGAAGCGATTGGCCCATCTAGAGGGGAGGGAACCCCAACACCAGCTACATCCGCAAACAATAAGGTCCTGAGAGGTGGAGGAGGGCCATCCCAAACATGCAACATATCCTCCATTTCTACTCCGGTCAAAGAAAGGGTTTAGGTTTGTAAAAAAGGATTATTCGCCGGTCGGGCTATCTTATAGGTTGGCGAAAAATGATACTACACTATTACTCATTTTACAATAGAAAAGGAAAGGAAGGCTCGGGTTTAATAACTGAATCCGAATCGGGATCAGGTTTAGCAGATGTTGTTGTAAAGTCAAAAGATAGGAATTAGTTCACAACCTCAATAGAATAAGGATCGAGCTCGGGAACAGCTTATCTAGCTACGGATGCAAAGGAAGAATGCAAAGACGTGGCCCAGACCGAAGCCGAAAGGAACTTGATCACCCGAAGAAGATTTATTTTCTTTGCTGATTCCTCTCAATGAAATTTTCCATGTTGCACTAAGTTACCTACGGATGTATGCATGCAGTCCGGAAACACTTTGGGGTGAACACCCATCCGAACAAGTACGGTCAATAGTTTAGCATTTAGGTTGTAACATTTAGCAAAAAACTAATCTTAAACCCAACAAGTGCTCTCCGAACCAAGCTAGATAGTCTCCTATCACTAGGCTCACCAACCAACCTAGACTATCAAAACCATAAGTATTGTTTCCAGCCTAGAGTTCCCATATGACATAAGCGCTCTTGGCTGGGGTGGGCCCTCATTCACCAGGTCTTTGAGTGCCTGTCATACCACGTGGTTGGCACACTAGGCTGATAGAGACTTTAATTTAAGGATCTAGCACTGCGCTCGACTTCGCCTGCGCCAAAGTGAATTTTGGCTCTACGTCCGGTCGGCGTGGTATGTTCGCGATTCATACAAATGGAAGGCATCGCGACGTTAACCTTCCTTTATTGGTCAGGCCATTCCATCTTTGAGACCCAATCTCGTATTTGATGGTTGGCGTGGCAATAGGCTTCGCCAGGTGGTTTCCCAGTAGTTGCAAAGACTTCGCGAGAACAATGAAGCGCGGATTCGCCAAGCTAGGGCAAACAAAGCCATCCGGCCCTACCAGATTAAGAATGCGAAGGCCTTTCCTTCAAAGGAGAAAAAGAAGAAAAGAGCTATGCTATTGACCGACCCTTTCTTACTTATTTTGAATCAATAGGCCTATCATTTTTCATGAGGCGGGCCAAATAGAGAATTAAATGAAAAAATAGGTGAGGGGATGGTCGTGCCTTTGATTTTGTTTAAGGGTCGCCACCTTACTTAAGTACCAAAGGCTTTCACTACCGACACCCTACCTTAGAATCTATGCCCTTTAAGCGCCATGAGTTGTAGCCGTGGGTAAGGCTTTCGCTCAACTCGCCCGGGTTCCGATCTATATGACCCCAGACGAAGACAAAGTACACCTCTTCCGTAGAGGCAAGTTGGTAGTAACCTAACCATTTAGAGTCGGGAGCCGAGCCCTTAACTCTATCAATAGAAAATCTTCGTATGCGTGGCGTGAGTTGGAATCCTAGAAAAGATTGATTGAGACTCCTCCTCGGTTCCATGAAGATCTCTACGCACTTGTCTAGTTCAGACAACTAAGATCTTAGATGCGTGTGCGTGGGAGCGGTGAAACAAAGAAGAGTCCGTCCGCTCTTCATTCAGCCCTACCGCCCATCTATCGCTAGGTCCGAGAATGGCACCAAGCGAGGGTGTCGCTATGCCCATGCACTCTGCCATGGCCATTTCACAGAAATAATCGAGGCCGAGGTGTCGCCCATCGCCCCTCCCGCCGCCGCCTTACAAATGGGCGTACCCTTAATGAATCGAATGGTCCTTCGATCCTCGCTTGATTCCGACGTACGGCATAGATGAAATCTCATGAGACCCGCCCAACCCACCATTACTAAAAACTCGCTCGCACCTTCGCTAGACGGAGAGTAAGCGACTTCTATTAGCACCGACCATCGAGTCGAATTGATCGTGTCATGTGCAACGCCCATCAATGGTGGTTCATTAATGTCCATAGATTTAGACTCCTTCCCTTCCCTTATACGCAAAAAATTGAGAGGGCCGAACCAAACCGATAACGAGAAATTCGACTCACTCTGATGGCTCGCCTCGAGCCACAGGCTAGTCGGTACGGGTCTTTCCTCTTGTTCGCTTTCCGCCACGATAAAGACGCACGGAAGAACTATGGTATGCCCAAGCGTGGAGGATCCGCTGAGAGTGTCCCTTGTCTCGAGAGGGAACAAGACCTATTCTCTTGAAAAAAGGTCGATGCTACGGTCCCTTATTGTTTGATCCAATATTGATCGGTGCGGATCACGTTCTACTACCTCCAGTCCGTGGTTTTTCCTCCCGTAGTGGTCCTTGCTTTTCTTTTAAAGCTCCGCAGGCCAATTTTCGTACTTGCTCGGTGTGCCCCCTTTCATCGAAAGTGCCCGCCCGGTTCACTGTGGTGTTGGCCTACCAAGTAAGCACTTGTCATCGTTCTCGCCGCCGCCAAGTGGGCTCCGCGGTCGTTATCCCGATTGTTCTCTTTGTCGGGCCTTTTCCTATTGCTCTAACCATAAGCTATGGCAATTCCAACAGACCCGCTTGGCCCGCCCGAGGCCTCGAGCGAGCTCGATGGTCACCGACGTTAGGGTCTTCGCTTTTGCGGATCAATAGAGATATTACGAGTCATCCATCGCAGATTCCTCGCCACGACCATCCGGTTCACCGGCACTACCAAAAAGTCTCATGCTTACGCATCGCGGATCGATATATAAGTATGATCTCGTACTACGAAGACCCGGTCGTGCTTCCGTTTCCATTCTCATCATCATATTGAAGGAAACTCCTCGTGCTCTACCATAAGAACTTGAGTCCGTGATCATGGTGAAGGTAAGGTAACTGCGATTCTTGCTCAAAAACCGATCAATACATTTGAGTTATTGGCTCGTCAGACCCTTTGCATTCATGAGTCATTGCTCAATTGTCCCTGAGACACGGCCGAAGTGCCATGCATGGTCGCCCCGCCGTCCTTTCTTTCTCTCGGTCCCACTGTATGGGCCCTCTAGGGTAATAAAGAAATGGATTAAAAGGGACTTCGCTACGGGCTATGCCACCCATTACTTATGAGGAAGTCGATCCGTCCCATCGCAAGTGCCTACAATGTCATGATCACATTGATTTACCCTTTTTGGTAGTTCAACTGACGGCCGCCCGCCAACAAGAAAAGGTAGAAATATGGAAACTTCTCTGCCATTTAGATCGGAGAATTTATAGAGGAAATCGGGTTTTAAATTTCCAGAAACCACACGATTATATAGCCAAAGGGAATACGCACGCCTAAAATCATCCCAAGCGCTGCTAATGTGGCTACTAATCTATTTCTTTGGAAAGCTCCTACTAAGATTAGAAATTCCTCGATAAAGCTGCATGCAATGATGGGCTCGGATAGGATAGGATTGTGCACGTCGGGCCTTTTGGGTGTCCATATTTTGGCCGACCTTAGCGTAGCCCCCTATGTTATGCGGCCGTAATATTTTGATACCTTCCACATTTATACGCCTGTAAATCCAAGGTTCCATACGAGCTCCTGTTTTGCGTCGTGGTGGCAGGACCGCTAGGGGATTGGCTCCGGGTGTAGGTAGGGTCAAATCCACAGGGGTCATGCAAAAAAAAAACAAATTTTGAATCATTCAAAATTGGTGGAAAACAATCACACCTATAGTTCTATAGTTCTGGGTGCATAAGAAATAAATTATGTGCATAATCATCAAATGCCTTTGCTTGCAACCAATATCCCAGAGTCCTCACAACCCAATGCTGCTAGAGTGCCAAGTGCATGCACCATGCAATGCCTGTGTGTGTAACATGCACCATGCAGTGCTCGAGGAGTGCTGCCAGAGTGCCAAGTGCATATACATAGTCTCAACTTATGACACCAACCATATGCATTGCTTACATCACGTACAAACATACGATGCAATCTAGATGCTTGCGTACATGTGTAACATGCAAGTACTACTAGCTGTCTGTTAGTCTAACACAGTGTGGACTTTCGAGTGTGGACTGATAATCTAACACTGACCGACTGAGTGTGTGTAAGACTTAACTCTTTAAGTAGTAAGTCAGTAGTAATTAGTAAAGTCTAAATGTCTAATAAGGCCACTAGCCCGTACGACGTTTGCAATTCGCATCAACTTTAGTAAATATGGTATTTACCAGTACCGTACCGAAATAAATTGGAGTTTACCGATATTGAACTATATTTTCAAAAATACCATATTTGTTGAACTAACAATACCGTATTTACCGAACTGTATTTACCAAAAATACCGAATGAACAGCCCTATACACACTCAACATCATCACAATTGTATATTTTGTTTAGGTTTGCTTGGCGCCACTTGTCTCTCTCTTGACGTTGAGGCATATGTGATTGCAGGTTGATTGTCGAGACAATGTAATCCTACTCACAAAGAAAGCATACAAAATTGTGACTAGAGCATATGCCTTAATAATAAGCATGTGTCATGTGCTTTGCATATCCATCTAAACAATTAAACAAAAACCCATTTATCATATTTATGTGAGCACAGCTGCAAGTACTATATAATATGTAACATGTTCATAAAAAAGGCTATAGATTTCTAATGCCACAACTACTACTTCACAAGGAAACGCCTCCCAGTGCCATTCAAACATCATCGACATGGAAAAATATGCTTAGATTTCATTGCTCCACGAATTTTATTATACAATGCAAGACATTTGAAATAAAAATGCATTATGATACAATGAATGCAAAAAGAGCAAATTCCCTCAAAACATCCATACCTCAGTACTGGGATTTGAGATAAAAGATCTAGGTGTCCAGTACTGAGATGGACGATGCCAGGAATAGCAAAAGAAGCAGAGAAAATGATCAGGCACACAATCATAAGAATGCCCACGAGCACCACCTGGACCTCTCCAAAACGATCTACCAAAAGACCGATACTCCCCCTGTCTAGGTGCTACCCGAGGTCTATCCTCACGATATCCAAAACCAAACTGCTGCCTGGACCCACCAGAAGAGTCAACGAAATTCTCTACAAACCGAGGCCTTTGCGTGGTACGCTGAATAGGCTGCCTGGCTCTAGAGACTACAGCTGAAGAAGAGACTTCTCTAATGGATCTCAAGGTGCTCATTCTCTCTTTCCTCTCAATCTTTGCTCTCCGGAAGCAAAACTCAACCGTGTGGCCCTCTTTCTTGCAGAAGGTGCAATGGTACTTGACCTTTTGAGGGTCCGATTGGTGAAATGAAGCACCTTTCTTACCAGAAAGAGTTTGAGCAAAACCTGCAGCTTTGGTTACAACCTTGAAAGTCTTAGAAGGTTCTTGCTCAACCAGACCACTTTTCACAATTTTAGCAACCTTAGGTGGGTGATTCTTGGAAAGCTCTAGGGACTTAAAACCTAGGCCACTGTTTTTCACACTCACCTTGGATTGGTCTAGAATCAAGTTGAGTTTCTTTTTCCCACTAGAAAACTTCTCAAGAGTCATTTTAAGGTAATCATTCTCTTTTGCCAAAACTCCACAATTAGAGCACTTTTTAGAATTGATTGCCTCAACAAGTTTGCTCTTAAGAAGGTTCACTTCCACTTTTAGAGCCTCACAAGACACACAATAGGACTCTCCAATCCTATTCAACTGCTCCTTAAATTTGACTCTAAAAGCCTCTTGTATCTTACCAATATGATTTCAACTTCAAAGATGCGACATACAAGAGGAAGAATCAATGACTTTCTTGGAAGCGAGAAGAGACATGGATTTTTCAATTTTAGCTTTCTCTTCAAGAGTCTTGTTTAAAGCTTCAATCTCTATTGTAAGCTTAGGACAATTTTCACAAGATGCAGCTCTAGAGTAAACGACCATTTCGGTCATCTCTTGCATTTTAATCCTATTGTTCTTACAATGAGAGCAAGTGTGACTAGCATCAAATTTTTGCAATTCTTTTAAAGAGCTATCCAGTTTTAATTCTAACGAAGCTACGCTTTGAGCAAGTTAACTAATAGCATCTAAAGCAGTCACATCAAGCGGAATGACATTCATGCAAACAGAACTAGACTTGAGAGATTCTAGTTTAGAAAGAGCATTTTTCAATTGTTTTTCAACAGAGGAATGAGCATTATTTAAGCTTGACAATTCATTAAGCAAGCTAGAGCATGAGTCACAGAAATCATCAGGATTAATGGATTTGAGCCTAACAACTTCTAGGTTCAAATTATCAATCATAGTATCCTGTTTCTTAATCAATTTAGCTTGCTTATGCATTTTTTTGTTCAGCAAGCACCAAAACCCTTTTCATGTCAGGAAGTGAAGGGCATACCTCATCAGGATCACTAAAAGGATCCTTACTGTTGGAGTAGTCGCTGTCGTGGCTGTTCTTAGCCATGAAGCACATGCCTGTGAAATCACGTGCCTTCTTCTTGCCACGGGAGTCACTCTTGTCGTCCTCCGCCTCCGAGTCCACATCATCCATGCTCACATCCTCTAGAGCTTCAAGGACTCGGCTGACAAACTTGCGATAGTTTGTCTTCTTGGACTTAGCATCCCTCGCTTGAGGATGCATTTGTGACTCCTTCTCCTCCTTGCCCTTCAGCTTGGGGCATCTAGAGCGAATGTGGTTGGGCTCACCACACTCGAAACAAGTGATAGGTCCACCTCTCCTCCTACTCCTCACATTGTTGTAAGCTCTCGTGAATTTTGTGGATAGGAGGGCTAAATCATCTTCAGGTAGTCTCTCGAGTTGCTCATCGCTCAAAGAATGCAAAGCAGACAAAGAAAAACCAGATGAGCTAACATCAAAGGAATCAGAATATCTACCCTTAGATGGGTCGACCACTAAAGCCATCGAATCTGTCATGGGGAGACGCGAGATAAAATCAATCTCATGCGTCTTCAACCTAGAGTAAAGCTTATCCATGGTAAGCTCACTCATGACAGTGTTGTCATTTATGGCAGTGATCTTCATCCCCGCACCTTCACATCCAAAGCACCCAAAAGTCGGGCGTGCATTTTGATTTAAAAGACAAGATCAACAAATAGCGGAGATCATAAAGAATTTTAGAAAATCTCCCCCACAGCTCATCTAAAGATTCACCAGGTCTTTGCTCGATCTTGGAGTATGCTTTCTTTAGCTGGTTCTGTCTCACTTCCTTGATCGCAGTGGACCCTTCGTGATAATCACAAAGAGTCCACCAGATCTCATGAGCAGACAGCAAATGAGCGACCCGCTCAAACTCCGATCGACTAAGGCCTTGAATCAAAAAATTCCGAGCCCTGCTGTTGTTCTCCACATCTGGAGTGATCAAATTGTCATCGGCTGGCACGACATAAGGGTTTTTCACCTTAAGCCAAATTGCGTGCCCTTGAGCCTCGATGTAGGCCTCCATTCGGGCCTTCCAATAAGCAAAATCAACTCCATCAAAAACATGTGGCCTGATTGAATATCTGTCAGTCGCCATGGCTCCAAAGACCGGTTAAGATCTATGAGAAGAGCTAACCGGCTCTGATACCACTTGTAGGACCACAAAGGCGACTAGGGGAGGTGAATAGGCGCTTTCTCAACTTTCTCGCCTAAATCAAATTCAACACGAACTTTACTCCTTTAGCTATGGAAGCTAAGAAGATCAGTAAGCGCACAGTGGAAGCCTTGTGCTGAATTCGATAACCCCGCTCAACCACACGACACAAAAGTGGAGACTTAATCTCAAAGGGCTGATCTGGGCACAGGCGGTCTGACCGGCTATCAAGGGCGGTCTGACCGACGGTCAACGAGCGGTCGGACCGGCTACTAACGGGCGGTCAGACCGTTGGATATTGGTTCGACCTGGCAGTACTAGCGGTCTGAAAGGCGGGCGGTCGGACCGCCGTTATAAAACCGGTCAGACCGGTACAGTCCAGTACTGAAAAATCAAGCCCAAATCCAAAACGAAATTTGATCCAACTTTTGATTCAACCAATGAAACTTGACCAAATTTCGAGCACACCTCCCTAATGATATTAGAGACCTATTTCTAGCGACGATCCTTCAGATCCACTTCGCAGAATCGATCTCTCAAGGATTTAACAAAGAAGTGCACAAACCCTAGAAATATGAAAAACTTTGATTCAAGACTTGCTTGTGGGGGTTGATGGTCTAGATGATTCTAGGAGTAATCCCACACATCAAAGCAAGACACAAAAGGTCAAGAGACCAAGCTTAAACACTTGAATCAAGGAAGCACCAAATTCATCCAAAAGAGAGAAGAACACAAAGGGAGACAAATGATCTCTCAAGCAAGCATCACAAGATTGATTGATCTCACAAGATGCTTACAAAGCCACTCCAACAAGGAGGACAAGAGCTCACACAAGGAGCACACTCACAATCTCTCCCTCTCTTCCTCTCCAAACCCTAGAAAAAGCAAGAAGGGGGCCAAATGAATGCTTCAAGGGGTTTTTCATCTCCCCCCTTTCTATTTATAGGAGAGGTCTAGGGTTTCACTTTTGGGACCCACTCACACATGGGACCCACACACACATAACTATTGAAGCAATCGCCTGCTTCACCACGTGTAGGTTGATCAGCGGTTCTCATCACGTCGCCAAGCCTCTCTTATCCGAATCCCATCGGAACCTCCCAGAGACTCGCACCGATATCCGCACCACTTTGATCCAACCAAATTGCATCAGAACTACTGCTCGATCCATCTTGCCCATTCGCACCATGCTTGAGTCACACGACCACCTTGGCATCCATGATCGTTACGACCTCACTCTCCAAGCGTAGTCCCGATCCACCTTACCGTTGACGTTGTAGACCTGCAAACCACCTGCACAGCAATAGACAAACAAATCGTTTCCGGGAACAAGTTCTTCACAACTTGACCCACGTTAGCTCCGCAATGCAATATACAACAATAAAGTATTGACAACCATACATAAACAACAATCAAAACACATCAATGCAACGAAGTCCAAGCTTCAAGTGATCGGCGGTCTGACCGCCCCACTCCACCGGTCCGACCGAATTCAGGCCGGTCCAACCGATCCCACAAAGGACTTAGCCAAAATTCCAGCTTGAAAATCCGAAACCTTCTGGAATTTTCAACTCAATAGAACTTTTGACTGGGAGCTCCAAAAATGATGTGACCACATCCAGGAGACTCCTCACTTGCCTACACAACCTATTTTTGGCTCGGCCCAAAACCATTTTTAGGTCAGTCGGTCCGACGCACCCACTACGGCCGGTCCGACCTCTCCACAGCGGTCCGACCGCCCACACAACCGGTCGGACGCACTGTGGTCCGACAGATCAAGCAAACCAAAACGCGAGATTTTGCAAACCAACAAAGCCATTGCCAATTGACTCATCATCCTGAGATCGTGCACATATCCTCACGATATCCACACCATCTAAACAATTAAACAAAAACCCATTTATCAGATTTATGTGAGCACAGCTGCAAGTACTGTATAATATGTAAATATGTCTAGAAAAAATAGGCTATATATTTCTAATACCACAACTACTACTTCACAAGGAAACGCCTCCCAGTGCCATTCAAACATCATCGACATGGAAAAATATGCTTAGATTTCATTGCCTTCTAAGAAGTGTTAGGAAAAAATTGAAGACAATACTACCTCACGATGCATCCCCGTAACAAATACCATCAATTTGTTTACTACAAATAAAATCATGAATACATGATAGATCTGGACCACAAAAAAATCATGAGTACATGATAGATTTGGACCACAAAAATCCATAACATATATCATATAGTGAAAGCACAAATACAAGATAGTTTGGAGATGGTTCGCACGAAATAGCACAAAGTTGACATCCATAACTTCAAAGAGCCAAATCCATCACATACGAACAAATCAAAACCACAAAATCGCATAAGAACAAAGGGAGAGAAGGGGGAGACATTTGGGGAGGGAAGGGAAAGGGGAGCGGCGGGCATGGGAGAGGAACCATGCCTCCATTTATACCACGAGCACAACAAGGAGAGGGGAGAGGAGACCAAATCTACCAGGAGAAGACAGGTAGAGGAGAGTGAGTGGTGAGAGAGAGTGAGAGTGGTGAGTAAGGAAGGATAAGGGGAACAAGTGGCGCACTGCGGTGGGACCGCGGGAGGTAACCCTAAAAACACCCGCTATCCCGCCTCTTGCACGTGCGGAGGCACCCACCTGTGCCCGCGTGAGCCAGGCCATTGGGAAATGCTTGATTTTCTCGTTTCTCCGGAGTCAGGTTTCACGCCTCCCGTTGCACCCCACGGGCCAGGTCCACGTGCGAATGCAAGAAACCAAACACTATCCCACTGCATCCATGGTCCAGCCGAGCGGATGTGGGCAACCAAACATGCCCTTAGAGTCCATGTTATCTTTACATACATTGGCTTGACTTGTTGTTTGTGCTTTGCTGCTAATGTTAGTAGGGTACGAAATGTTATTATCCTTACTAAAGCCTTTTAACCTTCATCATCATACAATACGATGAAACGTAGGCACATTGGTCTTGCATTGGATTAAACCCATGTATTATTCCAACTTGTATCTTGCAGAGTAAATCTATTACATTTGTGTTACATAGAAAAAGGTCCTAGAGGAGTAATTCAAGGAAAAAATATTTTTGTATGAAAATTGCAGCAATTAACGAGGACTAGATGTATCTGGTACTATAGTTATTAGTTGGCATTTGTCGTGCTACCTCCTGTTATAAGCACTTAGATCCTGATTTTGCCTACACCATGTGATTATTTCTCAAACTTTAACACAGAAATTCCATTTGTCTTCTTCCTTTAATACATGCTTCAAATGTTGGGCTATAATGTTCCCCATCCCCAGTGTTGCTGAACTGTAGCTCTATTTCTGCAGGTTTGCTCTTATGGTTGTAGATAGTTCCACAGCCCTATACAGAACTGATTTCTTTGGTAGAGGGGAACTAGCAGCAAGGCAAATGCATCTGGCTAAGTTTCTTAGGAGCCTTCAGAAGTTAGCAGATGAGGTACATCAGTTTTTTTCTTTTCCTTTGACCGTTCATGAATCATGAAATCTTTATTCTCTGGTGTTTCTTACATTTGATCATATAACTGAAACCAAGCTATTGGAGAAACTAGTGCTGCTACTTTATTTTGCTGCATGCTACTCAATTACCTGACTAATGTAGCAGCAAGAATGCAAGATATTGTCTCATGCATATTTGGTATACTCGATTACTCATTTGATTGTGTTTGCTCTCTCTAGTTTGCAGTGGCAGTGGTAATCACTAATCAAGTGGTGGCCCAAGTGGATGGCGTCGCAATGTTTGCTGGGCCACAGATCAAACCCATAGGTGGGAACATCATGGCTCATGCTTCCACAACGAGGTGCCTTATGGAGCAACCTGACATCTCTCTACTGTTGTTTCTGTTCAATTCCTCATTTTCTTTAATGTGTGGATGTTGCATATCAGGCTTTTCCTTCGCAAGGGAAGAGGGGAGGAGCGAATCTGTAAAGTAGTAAGCTCTCCCTGTCTGGCTGAAGCTGAAGCAAGGTTTCGGATATCATCCGAAGGCGTCACAGATGTTAAGGACTGAAGGCGCTCTTCGCTTGTTGCGGGATGCAGCATGTGTTTGCTCACAAAGGCCAATGCTCCAATATCTGTCTTCAGTGTGCTGTTTGCATCCTTGTTACTGTTGAAGGTAGTAGTGTAATGTGTGATAGAAGTATAATAATTATGTATGTACGAGGGGTAGTTTTGTAATTGTCTAGGGTTTCTTGTACATTATATATAGCTTTTTGGACTTTTGCAATAGAATGAACAATTCAACCCCAATTCCTCCTCTCCCTAAATCTAACATGGTATCAAAGTCTAGATCTAAACTTTAACATCTATCTTCTTCCACTCAAGCCGCCCTTGGGAGGAGCAATCTCTACTCCCGGGGGCAGCATTCGATCTCGTTTTTATCTTTAGCGTCTGTAGTTTCTTAGTGTCAAATAGTACCAGCAGCTACCGGTCTTCTCTTTGAGTGCTTCGCATTCGAGTAGCAGCAGCTCTAATCTGCAACAAGTGTCCCCGAGCTCGGTACTGCTCTTCTGGATCCAATGTCGGGAGCTCGTCTAATGTCAAGTAGCAGCAATTTCTTTGTCTCGTCAAGCAGCAGTAGGGGCACCAAGCTTCCTCTCTATCGTCGTTGACAACATCATGCTCTAGATCCGGGTGGGATTTGACCATCCTCTTTACCGAGCTCACCAGCGCCTTGTCCCCACTATCGCTGAGATCGATCCCCGACTACTCTGCACGGGATCCGGCTTCTTCTCACCAACGCCTCGTCCCCGTCGCTGCTGAGCTCGATCTATACCTCCTCAACATGGGATCTAGCCGGCGACTATCCTCTGCTTCGTTGTCGCCTGCACCTCTGGAGTTCATCCTCTTCCCTGCTTGAGCGACGAGCGGAAGACACGAATCAGGGACAAGCGGGAGACCACCTTCGAGACCTCATCCGAATCCACGCACCTCAAACTCTGCCCGCCTCTGGATCCACTCGCCTCTGGATCCGCTCGCCTCAAGCCATCACTGCTCTGTGACTATGGATCTATCGCCTGGAGCTCCTTTACGGCGGATCCAACACCTAGAGCTTGATTCGCCTCCGGCGCCACGCCTCTGCGATGGATCCACCTCCGGCGCTGCCTCCTTGAGCTCCTCTACGACGGATCCAACACCTAGAGCTTGATTCGCCTCCGGCGCCACGCCTCTGCGATGGATCCACCTCCGGCGCTGCCTCCTCTGGGCCTCTGGGCCAGCAGGTTGGACCTCGTGTTGTCGCCTCCTCTAGCCTGATGGTGCTGCCATCTCCTGTGGATCCGGCGACGACCATAAGCCTTCCTCCCACTACTCGGCCATCTCATTTGTTCGTCCTTGCGTTGCTGCTGGTGATGCTACTGGTGATGCTCTGCCACTAGGCTATGCTGCTGGTGATGCTCTGCTGCTGGGCTTCTCGTCCTCACTGGACCACCTTCTGTTGTGGATCTACTGCCCTGCTCCAAGCTTGTGGAGAGTCTTTGCCTCCGCTAGCCCACCATGGTCATCTAGTGCAGCAGCAGCCTCTTGCAAGCTTCCTGTTCTACTTCATGTTGGTGCTTGTATGATCATTACTCTTCGCTAGTAACTACCGCTTGTATCCTCGTCTTGATATACGCTCTCGCTAGTATTCTAAGTCTATTTTTCTTTGATTTCCATCGAGTCGTGTCAGTTCATCATATCCTTTGTCGATCAACCGATTGATTCTTCCTTTTCGGGTTGTCGCGGTCCATCCATTGGATCGAGTGTGGTCACCCCCATCACCGCTGTTGATGCGACTTTGCCCTCTTGGTCCTCTCTTGTAGCCATATTGCTACACATCTTCGCATCATTGCGACCCTTGACCAATAGCCTTCTTTGTTGTTATCATCAACTGTCTCTTTGTCGGGCGCCAGATTCGACATTGTCACCTCACATCTTGGGTGGACGGATCTGGTCCATCGTCTTTGCCTTCGTTGAGCGCCAGATTCGACACCGTCACTTCACTTCTTGGGTGGGTGGATCTGGTTCGCGTCTTCATTTCTATTTCTCTCCTCATCGGCTTGATTTGACATATCTTTTTATTATTGTCGTTTTCAATGTCTCCAAATCAAATGACAATTTTTTTCAAGAGCTTCATGCTTCGTCGACATCTTCAAACTCGGACTTCGGATTTATCTTTTATTTTAGTGTCGCCCTCTTCAAACTCAATGCTATTGCATAAGCATTAAGCTTGAATGGGGGTGTTAAGGATAGTAATGTAATGTGTGATAGAAGTGTAGTAGTCATGTGTGTGTTAAGAGTAATTATGTAATTGTCTAGAGTTTCTAGTCTAGAGTTTCTTGTACACTATATAACCTTTGGGCTCTTGCAATCGAATGAACAATTCAGCCTCAATTTCTGTTCTCTTCCTAAATCTAACAAGTACCAGATGCTTGCATTGATGCAGGCCCTTCTGTACAGCAACCACCTGCAGTGGCACCACACCATAGGGTTCCCCTGGATGGAAATGCTTATCTATGGTATCCTGACTGCCATCGTCTCGCTATATTGTTGTCGGAAAAATGTTCGATAGCCATCCAACCACAATTTGGCTCGTCTTCTCAGTTTGTTCTTCATTGCAAATGTAGTGTAACACTTGCAGTACGCAATCAATCGATTTCATTGTGTTGTTCCGAGTCACAAGTCATGCATACTAATATGAACATATGGTTGATCCTATCTATAGCCAGTCCAGGTTTGCTGATCCTTGTTTTCTCAGTGTATGTAATTAATATTTTTACAAATGCAGATTAACTGCGTATCCGGACGTTCCATTGTATTGACCGGCAAAATGGATAGATTTTTCAATATGAAGTGATGTTTACAGTACTGTGTATAAGCAGGGTGCAGTACTACAATGCAAAAGACAGTTGAAAATCCTAAACAGGCAAGGTCAGTTTAAACTAACTCAAATCCATGACAGTATTGAGAAAAATGTTGCAAGATGTTACTCAGGCTACCTTTGTAATCAAAACAAAAATTATCGGTAATTTGCTATACTTCAGAAAGATGCCCAGACAAAACTGGATTATCTTCTCTCGCATAACCTTCATGAGAATCCATCCAAACATTGCATCAGTAGCGTAAAAGGCAATACAACATAGTGAAAAATGACAGGCAAAACCCTTGATTCAGCTGCAGTACATTACATCTCATCTGAACAACTCCATGGCAGTGATCATAAGTACAATTGAATGAGCTCATCGCTCACAACAGATGGTGTCAGAACGCCAAGATCGGTCAGAAGAAGCGTCAGGTACTGAGGAGGAGTGTAGTCTCTTGCCGATGTCTCAACCTCCACACCAGCCGGTACCGGGACCCCAAAATCTATTGGTCGGTGAGCTGGTGTCATGTCCTTCTGGTCCAAGGGATATAGACGAGCAAACTGCAAAAGTAACACAGCCAAATGCAGTACCATCAAAGACTGATTGCACGTAAAAGTAAGCGGGCCAAAAATATACATATAAAGAAGCGGGCCAAAAATATACATATAAAGAAGCGGGCATCATGGCCTAAATTTATGTTAGGATGCCAATCAAAATACACCATGGTACATTGGTTTATATATAAACGTGTCCATACAGCAGGAACTAATCGTTTATGTAGTCATCAATTTAGAATGTTCAATATCAACACAATATGCAACAAGCTGACAACCGGAATTTATATCTGCTGCTACAAAATACCCCCTGCTACAATATAATGACCAATCAATCCTATAATGTGAGAACTGTGATGAATGACTAGTGCAACTAGTTGGTCGCAAGGTATGGTGGATGGGTGAATAACATTTGAGTTTGACATGTCATTCATATCCAAAGTTATTTCTCTTAACTTATTCCTCCTGGGTGCATGACTGGCCAATCTAAGGATTATAGCAAATATCAAGTAGCGCACACCATAAAACATGTTTTCAAGATATTTATTTATTTCTCTATTTCCAAAAGTAACCAAAGAAGGGCTTGCAGATCAACAGCATGAGCAAACCAATATTGTTGAAGTACAGTATCATAGCATGCGATACCTTATAACTTTCGGCTGCCACATAAACAGGTTTGTTCATACTATGAGCCACAAGAGCTATCTGATAAGTGCCCATCATATTGATTATTCCTCCGCTTTCAACAACCCCATCAGCACCAACAAATACCATGTCAACTTCATCCATGGAATAAGCAACAGCTGAATCAATTAGCACCTTAACAGGGATGCCTAATGCTGCAAGTTCATTTGACATTCGTAAACCAGTTCTGTCTGGTCTGCCCTCTGCAATTGAATAAAACAATAAATTACAAATTACAAGAGTAAACAATGCGTGCATTGCAAGTATTAGTAGAGTAATAGATGGACACACGGCTACTTCATATTATGCATATTAATCCCAAAAGCAAGAATGCCACAAGGTCACACCATCGAAACAATCATAGCAATTCAACCTGATTATGAAGGAATCATAGACGCACGTTTTGCTTAATAGTTCATATTATACATATTGATCCCAAAAGAAAGAATGCCACAAGGCCACACCATCGAAACAATCATAGCAATTCAACCCGATTATGAAGGAATCATAGACGCAAGTTTTGCTTAATAGTTGCAAGTTGCAACTATAAAGGACTCTTCCTCTCTCCCGTATGAATTCAGTGTCACATAATAGTTTTTCCACTCCTTATTCACATAGCATGGAACTCATAGAAAGCCCTGCAGCAACGCGTGGGCATCCTCCTAATGTGATCGTGATAACTGGCCATGAAGGGGGCAAACAGCAAACCAGGAGTATTGCAATTTGCAATAAAAGTGCTAGAGCATATCTCCATCATGATGTGGGTATTTCATGCAACAAAGAACTACATAACACCCAACAATCACAATAAGACTACTGGAATACAAAAGATTATTGAGTTTGAACACATTATAATGCACTTTCATGCAATGAATATATTGTCCATCATCGCCATGACTAAAAGACTATTGGGAATTGGGATGCAACAGAATATCGAGTTTCATGCAATGAATATATTGTTCACCATCGCCAAACTATTTGTGTAGGAAAAGGTTATTACATCTTTGATCATAATTGAAAATACAGATGTACTGCAAGTGCGACTAGATCACTTTACCTGTGCATAGTACCCGGAAGAGTTTGCGATTTGATGCTCCTAATTTTAGAACTTCCAAAACCACTCTGGAATAACCATGTACCAGCATAGTACATCCATCTGAGATGAAATCCTGGCTGAGCATTGCAATTGTCTTACGAGCCTACATAAACATTGTTCCACAAAATTAGTTAAAGGTGCAATTCTCACATTAAAAAGAACTATATCGTGAGTTCTGGATAACCTTTAAGGATATCTCTCCAAATTTTTCTCCTCGCTCGATTAAACGTGATTTTGCTGCATCAAACTTCTCATGCTCCAAATGTGAGGTTCTCGTTACAAACCGCATGAACAAATCACAAGCAGCAGACAGAGAAATGGAAGTAGCATCCCAGGACTGAAATATATACGAGTTTGATTAGTGTTAACTCCCTTCGTAAAAAAACCACACGAGGGCTGCCATAAAGAATTGTATAACAGCCAGAAGCAGCATAACCAATTAATCATGATAACGCATCCAAAGCCAATATGACTTGAGAAACATGTAGAGGATCAATCAAAACTCAAAGCCAATATGACTTGAGAAACATGTAGAGGATCAATCAAAATAGCAAAGCCAATATGAAACTCAATCATCTAGAGTACGGCCTTGCTTTCTTTTCCCCAGCAAAATTTCAACTCTATTTTGCACAAACTGACATATTTTTAACCTTTTCTTTTCAGCGTAACAGTTTCAACCCGTCTAGAGTACAGATTCTTTCCTTCCAGAAAACATGATATTATGTCACAAAAACACTAGGACCGAGACAGCTGAAGGTCTGAACTAAGTTCCTCAAGGTGAGCACACTGAGCAAAGCTACAGCACAGGCAACTAATCCAAGAACCTCTGTACACTTCATCTAAACGTTGTTGAAAGAAAGTTACCACCTTGAGTTTTCAAAGTAATGAGTACGAAACTAATAATAGCACCAAGAAGGCAAGAATCGCTCAGGAATTCATGTCGACTGCAGTATAGAAACTGGTAACGCTTGGAACAAGAGCAGGAGAGCATCGAGGAACAGGGGGAAACACTGAGTTAGGGACCTTGAGCTTATCGGACGCCTTCTTGAGCTCGATCTCGAGCTCCATCATGGTGGTGGCCCTGCTGGAGCGGATGACGGCGGCGAGCGCCATGATGGCGGCCACCGCCTCCGCGGCCTCGGGCTTGCGGCGCCAGAAGTTGAACTCCTCGATCACGCCGCCGCCGTTGCTCCCAGGGGAGGGGAGAGGGGCGTCGGCGTCGGCAGCGGCAGAGGCGGCATCGGCGGTGGGGGAGGGGAGGGAGGCCGCGCCAGCGGCGTGAGCGAGCCAGTCGCTGGAGACGACGGCGTGGTGCTCGGCGCGCGTCTGGTAGTAGGCGGAGATAGGGTGGTCGGGGTTAAGGTTAGGGTTTTGGGAGGCGTTGGGCTCCATGGGAGCGGAGAGGAGGAGGTCCAGCCGTCCAGGAGAGGAGAGAGGGACCGAGGATACAAGAATTATTTTTAAATATTTTTAAATAAAATTATAAAAAAAGTTAATTATTTATTTACAAAAATAGGCTATTGCCGCCATTTGAAATAGCGAAATATCCCCGTCGCTATTTTAATTGGCGACATTAGCCCTATCGCTATTAGAACAGTGTGCAAATACTTAAGTTGTCGATTCGATTGGCGTAGAATCGAAATTATTTTCTTTTGAAAAAGAACTAAAACTAATGGCAAACATAAGTTACACAATACAATTCGACGCATAATAATAAATAGAAACCAAAAGAAATAAAAAAAGTATTAGCAGTAGTATATAGGTTACGCATCAGTACATTGGACAACCTAACTAAATAGACAGACGTCATCACATAGTTTATCGACAAATCAAAATGATATTACAAAACATTCAACATAACATATTTCAACAAGATTAACCATTCCCATGGCCGCGACCTCAACGTCCTCCATGTTGACCTCCACGGTGCCAACCTCGAGTGGGATGGTCGGATGAGGTCCCCGCGACGTCGTCCGGACTGCCAATCTCTCCTTCATCCTATGTATTTCTCGCATGGCAATTCTTGAAGGTATGTCCGAACTCCTTTGTAACATCCCAAACAATGGTTTGTGTTTTGTAACATCCCAAATATGGATTTGTGTTTCAAATGTAAGAAAATAAGAAGAAATTAAAACTTTTCTTGCATCTTGAAACCCTTGGTCATTTCTGTAATTCTTTCAAAAAGAATTATGGAAAATCAAAATTAAATCTTCTTTTGACTCCAATCAAAAACCGTTGTGGCATAGATCTTGTTCCAAACCCTTTGAAATCTTTTCCCTGAGTTCTAGGGAGGCTTGGCAACACCTCTGAATTACCTCATGATTTTTAGAAATTATTTGATAATTTTTGGAGGCAAGTCAATTTGGTCAAACCCTATTTCTCCTCTTCTGGAATTTCTGGAGAAAGTTTCAGTGCATGAAAATCTCTGAAAATTTTATGGGAGGTTCCTCCTGCTGTCAGCAAGCTCCAGTTAAAATTTCATAAATTTTAGAGTTTGTTTGCTACCTCAAATAATTCCTCAAAAATCTGATGTTTAAAATTCAAATTCTAAGCGGTTTGCTGTTCCTCGGGTTCGAACGGACTCGGGCTCGAGCCATCGGACTCGGTCCGATCAACTAATCGCACCCGCGCGGTCGATCGGTGCGCAGTCGTGAGCCGTTGGATCGGCATTGAGCGATCCTCGACCGGTAGAACGATGGAATCATTTTAATCCACCCGATCTAACTCAGCCGTTGGATCGGCATCGAACGGTCATCGACCAGCCGAACGATGGAATCGTTTTAATCCACCCGATCTAACTCAACCGTTCGATTTCAATCCGACGATCGACGAGTCGTCTCCTTCCTCCGTCCGCGAGCGCGTGAGCCCAGCCATGGCGTGCGCAGAGGAGAAAAGCCGCGGCGTCCAGTCCACTCGTCGGTCGCCTTTAAACGGCTATCTCTGCGCGCATTTAATGCCCGTCGCGCTCCTCCCTCAGACGTCCACTCTCCAACTGCTCCCGTCGCCCTCTTGCGCTCGAATGGCCAGGTTGACCCGAGCGGGATAACGCCGTTGCTCTCGACCATCCTCGGCTATTTAAGCTCCATTGTGATGAGGATATCCCACCAATTGGACCTATTACACGAGCACGAGCTAAATTAATTAAACAACAGGTGAACTCGCTCTTAAATGATTTTAATCTTACTAATGAGAATATGATACTACCTAATAGTCACATATTGTGTATATGCAGTTTTATACGTATAGAAATATGGAAGACCAAAAGCAACAAAGGAAAGCCTGCGGAGGAAGGAAAGGATCTTGCGTTGGATGGAAATAATTCACAAATGACGCGCTTCCCATGTTTACTAATTGCTACACCTCAAGAAAGGAAACCAAGGTTTTGTTATGGTAGAAAGGATCTTGCATGCATGTTACGTGATAATGCATGGAAAGAAATAAATGTGTGTCCTGGTTGGACCAAGTCAAAAGGCATGCATGTATGTGTGTTGTGTGACCAGCCAACATGCATGTTGTGCCTACATGAAAAGATAAGCGTACGTGACCAACCCGCGAGAAGCTAATTAAAGAAGAATCACATGCATGGAAAGTTATCTGGCGAGACCGAGTCCAACCGAGATGGCTATAGGCGGTGTGTGCGTGTGTGCGCCCATATAAAAGGGTGGCGAGGGCCATGTAGCGGGGAGATATTTTTGAGATTAAACAAAGCGATTGTTTTCTTCTTCTTGATGGCCGATGCATCAATAGGGAAATTGAGAGTTCTTATTAATTGAGATCGTTCAACCTTTCATTTGGGAATTGGGAGCGCGATAGGGCTTCGCTTGGTGGTCGTGAAGTCTCGCGCGTGTGTTCTTGCGAATTAAAGAGTGTTCGTTCTTGCATTGGCAACGGAGGATCACTACGATTCGAGAGGCTACGCGTGAGTATCTTGATCCTACGTCGAGAAGATCGGGCGACCCGTATCATCAGTATCGAGCTCCGTTGACTCGGTAGGATTGCTTATCCTAGAGTAGATTGTTTTTATTTGTTGTTCTTAATACCTAGAGTCCATAAACCGAAAATTGCTACACAAAAATTCCAAACCCTAGTTTTTGCATCATTATTTCTGTGAGTTTAGTTAGGTTTTAATCCATTAGAATTTTTGTTTAGTCTTGATCGTAGTGCTCTTTCGCGTTGCTTAATCTGCGTGTCCAATCAAAACTAAAAATAATAAATAAATAAAAAATTTGTTGGTCCTCAACGGCGTCAAAATTCGGATCGATCTTGCTCGGTGTTTTTTTCCGGGGGCGCGAGCGCCAGAACGTGCTGCAGCCCGATCTGCTACAGTGCGCGATGCTACAGTAATTCGCGCAAACGCTACAGTGTTTCGGCTGCTACAGTGCGCGATTTGTGAACAGTGCAAAAAAAATTGCTGATTTTTTTTCTTCTTCTTTCATCTTTGAGACTAGTCTTTGATAATTGCTTAGGGCTGTTCATTGAATTATTTGCACTCGCTGAAAATTAGAACTCGTGTGAGGAACCTTAAACTCTAGTTTCGCAAAAAAAAAAAAAAAAAAAAAGCCACAAGTCACAAGTCAAAAAAAAAAAAACGGTCGTGAAGTAAAAAAAAAAAAAAAAAAAAGAGAAAGAAAAGAAGATATTGGCCGAAATTTGGGAAAAGGATAACCTTAGTTCATAAATTTCAGATTGTGTATTTAATTTATTTGAGCAATCTTGTGCCCTTACATTTCATATTATTGCAATTGGCTAGCGTCTCTCCTAGTACTTGGTGCAAAACGAGCTAGTTTTCATCTTAATTTCAGATTGTATCTCACTAGTTCATTCCCTTGTTTGCATTAAGCCACATTGATCTTTACGTGTGCGTTCATATACTTCACTTAAACCTTTTGGATCAAGACTTAGGCAAAATATTCTAGCTTGGATTGTTACTTAGCTTTACAACATCAAGAATTTGATTGCTAGGATATACACATCCATACCAAGCTCCACCAAATAACCGTTGTTGTGCAGCTGTGAACACTCTTATATTCGCTTGATCATCACTTTGCTATTGTAGCTTCTACCAAGTGTAAGTTTCTTTTGGCCTTAATTCACTTCGGAAAGGTAAGAACCTTACTTGGGAGAGAAAAGAGAGATTGAGTGAATTTTACTAATTCATATACATTCTTCTTTGTTTGTGTTTTCTTTTGCACAACCTAACCATGTCAGGTGAAGAAGATAACTATGGTGAGGAGCATGTTGTTGATCTTAATGCCCCGGTGACTCGCTTCCAACATCAGGCATTGAGAAGTACATTACAACAAGAATTTGTAGCTGGCACCACTGCAATGGGGGACCAACTCAAAGGCGGACATGCAGGATCTCCGCATTGAGCTCAACCAACAAATGAATGTGTTGCGTACGGGCATCGTGAGTGATGTTGTGCGGGCACTTCGTCAGCAGCAAGAAGAAGATGGTGTGCATCTACCACCTCCACGAGATGAGGAGGTCGCTGCACGAGTCGCCCAGGATGCTCGACAACGGCGAGACCGTGTGGTGGCACAAGCCATCTGCCACCTCCACCGGGAGAGGAGGTGGGAAGGCGCCCAAGGACCCGGCGGGTCGTGGGCATGGAGGCCGAGGTGGGGAGCACCTCACCGACGGCGCACGACTTGTACCACTACGATGATGGATACCACCGTCGACACCGCTACTGACAATGAGCGACCTAATGAAGAGAAATTTGGTAAGCTTAAATTTACTATGCCAACATTTTCGGTACACATGATCCAGAAGATTACCTCACTTGGGAGCTCAAGGTGGACAAGGTGTTCCAGTATGCACAACTACTCCGAGAGAAGAAAATACACATGGTCGCACTTGAATTTGACAAATATGCACTCATATGGTGGGAACAAGTTCAAAATCAAAGGAGAGAATACAACGAACCTCCCATCGCTACATGGGAAGAGATGAAGTATCACATGAGGCGAGGTTTGTTCCTAAACATTACAAGCGTGATTTATTTGATAAATTGCGACAAATGAAGCAAGGAACTCTCACGGTGGAGGACTATTATAAAGAGATGGAGATGGCCATGATTCGAGCTAATATATTTGAGCAAGAAGAACAAACAATGGCTCGCTTCCTTCTTTGGTTTGCACCCTCCCATCAAGCGCATCACCGAATTTCACCATACAACAACATGGTGGAGTTGGTGCATCAAGCAACCAAAATTTGAAAGGCAAGTGCAACAAGATATGAGAGCAACAAGATCATCATCATATACACCCGTTCAGCACCTACAGGAGGTAAACACGCATCCCGTTTCAATTCTTTTAAAACTAATCAATCTGTAGCGACTTTGCTCCTAGTACCGATCTTTGCACCAAAGGGAAAAATGCAACAACACCCATTGCCAAGAAAAATCCAGCACCTTCTACCTCGTCTTGATGGGTTCTACTGACAGAAGTAGTGCCATCCAATGCTTCAAATGCCTTGGACGAGGTCACATACAAAGGATTGTCCAAATAACAAGGTTATGTTGTTAATGGAGAATGGAGAGTATGACTCTACTAGCGAAGGGAAGGTGAGGCCCTTGCTGATTTTAGAAGCTTTGGAGATGTACATGAGACAGGACAAGGAGGAGGCACATGAAGATGATTATTGTGACCCGAGGTGGTCCTAGCCTTGTGTGTGCACAAGCGGTGTTGAGTGTGCAAGCTAAACCCACTCATGAGCAGCGTTGCAATCTTTTCCAAACACGGGCTCAGGTGAGTAAGGATGGTAAGTGTTGCAAAGTTATTATTGATGGTGGTAGTTGCCACAATTTAGCTAGTAAAGAACTTTGCACTAAACTTGGGTTGAAATACAAGAAACATCCACATCCATATCAAATTCAATGGTTGAATAATGATGGTTCTATGAATGTTGGATACACTGTTGATGTTAGTTTTCAGATTGGGAATTACCGCGATACTGTGGAGTGTGATGTTGTTTCCATGGATGTTTGTCACTTACTTTTAGGAAGACCATGGCAATATGATAGATCTGTGATTCATGATGGTAGAACAAATCATTATAAGTTCATGTGGAATAACAAAGAAATAAGATTGCGACCTTTGACTCCTTCTCAAATTGTGAATGATAATATGCAAAAGATTGCGGTGAACGTAGAGAATGAGAGAGGGAAGGAACAAAAGAGTGTGATTCCACAAAAGGCGAATGAGAGCCACAAGTTAAAACTGAGTGGAAAAAGAAAGGATGAGGGAGAGAAAAAGTTAGTCATGGTAGCCACTAAATCTGATTTGAGAGAGATACAAGATGATCCCACTTTGATGCACTTTGTATTGCTGTACAAAGATGTTTTGCTTTCTACTAATGACTTAACCTCCCTTCCTAGTGTGGTTTCTCAAGTTTTGCAGGCTTATGAGGATGTCTTTCCGGAGGACGTACCCGCTGGTTTACCACCCATTCGAGGCATTGAACATCAAATTGACTTGGTACCAGGAGCGCCACTTCCCAACCGGCCGCCGTACCGCACAAACCCGGAGGAGACAAAAGAAATTCAGCGGCAAGTACACGTGCTCATGGAAAAAGGGTATGTACGCGAAAGTCTTAGTCCTTGTGCCGTTCCTGTCATTCTTGTTCCAAAGAAAGATGGTACATGGAGAATGTGCGTAGACTGTAGAGCTATCAACAATATTACCATTCGTTATCGTCATCCTATTCCTAGGTTAGATGATATGCTTGATGAATTGAGTGGCTCTACTATCTTTTCTAAGATTGATTTGCGTAGTGGATACCATCAAATTAGAATGAAACATGGTGATGAGTGGAAGACAGCTTTTAAAACAAAATTTGGCTTGTATGAATGGTTAGTGATGCCTTTTGGTTTATCTAATGCTCCTAGTACATTCATGCGACTAATGAACCATGTTTTGAGACATTTCATTGGCAAATTTGTGGTAGTCTATTTTGATGACATTTTGATATATAGCCGCTCTTTGGAAGAACATGTTGAACACGTTAGGCAAGTGCTAGAAGTGCTAAGAACTGAACAATTGTATGCTAATCTCGAGAAGTGTACGTTTTGCACAAACAAAGTGGTCTTCTTAGGCTATGTTGTTTCAGCTCATGGCATTGAAGTAGATGACTCTAAAGTTGAAGCTATTCGAAATTGGCCTACTCCTGTCAATGTTAGTCAAATTCGTAGCTTTCATGGGCTTCTTGGTTTTATCGCCGTTTGTGAAAGACTTTAGCACCATTCTTTGCCCCATTAAATGAATTAACTAAAAAGGGCGTTGCTTTTGAATGGGGAGCATCACAGGACAAAGCCTTTGCTGAACTGAAGAAGTGTTTGACTGAAGCACCATTGCTTGTTTTACCTGATTTCACTAAAACTTTTGAGATTGAATGTGATGCTAGTGGAATAGGTATTGGTGGTGTTTTGATGCAAGAAAGAAAACCTGTTGCATACTTTAGTGAGAAACTTAACAGTGCACAATTGAATTATCCTGTTTATGATAAAGAATTATATGCTCTTGTGCGTGCTTTAGAGACTTGGCAACATTATCTTTGGCCTAAGGAATTCATTATTCATTCTGATCATGAAGCTTTGAAATACTTGAAAGGTCAAGCTAAACTAAATCGTCGACATGCTAAGTGGGTTGAATTCATTGAGACTTTTCCATACATTATTAAATACAAGAAAGGCAAAGAGAATGTGGTAGCTGATGCTTTATCTCGAAAGAATGTGCTTTTAACTCAGTTGGAAGTAAAGGTACCTGGCTTAGAGAGTTTGAAAGAATTATATGTTTCTGATCATGAATTTTCAGCACCATATTCTAAATGTAAAGATGGAAAAGGATGGGATAAGTACTATATTCATGATGGGTTTCTTTTTCGCGCTAACAAACTATGTGTTCCAGTTAAATGCATGCGTTTGTTATTGTTGCGGGAATCTCATGCGGTGGATTGATGGGACATTTTGGGAGAGAAAACATACATGATGTTGGCCGACCACTTCTATTGGCCGAGATGCGACGTGGCGTTGAGAGGTTTGTTCAACGATGTATAACATGCCATAAAGCTAAATCGAAACTTAATCCACATGGTTTGTATACTCCACTTCCAGTTCCTAATGCACCTTGGGAAGATATTAGCATGGATTTTGTGTTAGGATTGCCACGGACTAAGAGGGGGAGGGATTCTGTTTTTGTAGTTGTGGATAGATTTTCTAAGATGGCACACTTTATTCCTTGCCATAAGAGCGACGATCGTCGCATGTAGTGACTTGTTTTTCAGGAGATTGTGAGATTGCATGGCGTGCCTCGCACCATTGTTTGGATCGTGATGTAAAGTTTATGAGCTACTTTTGGAAAACTTTATGGGCCAAGCTTGGAACAAAGTTGCTCTTTTCGACAACTTGTCATCCACAAACCGATGGCCAAACGGAGGTGGTGAACCGTACACTCTCAATGTTGCTGAGGACAATGCTCAAAAAGAACTTAAAAGAGTGGGAGGATTGTTTACCGCATGTTGAATTTGCTTATAATCGGGCGGTGCATTCTACCACTCAATTGTGTCCATTCGAGGTGGTGTATGGCTTCAAACCGATCACACCACTTGATTTGTTACCACTTCCATTACAAGAACGTGCTAATATGGAGGCCTCTAAGCGTCTTGATTTTGTCAAGCGCATGAAAAGACTAAAGAGGTAATTGAGGCGAAGGTACGTTCTTATGCTTCCAAAGCTAACAAGTCTAGAAAGAAATTGCTATTTGAACCAGGTGACTTAGTGTGGGTACACCTTCGCAAAGAACGCTTTCCGGAGAAGCGTAAATCAAAATTGATGCCCCGTGGTGATGGTCCTTTTAAAGTACTTGCCAAGATCAATGATAATGCCTACAAGATAGAGCTTCCAGGAGACGATTATGACGTAAGTACTACTTTTAATGTTCTTGATTTATCACCATTCTTTGGGCAAGACGATACAGAGTCGAGGACGACTCCTTTTCAAGAGGGGGAGGATGATGAGGATATCCCACCAATTGGACCTATTACACGAGCACGAGCTAAATTAATTAAACAACAGGTGAACTCGCTCTTAAATGATTTTAATCTTACTAATGAGAATATGATACTACCTAATAGTCACATATTGTGTATATGCAGTTTTATACGTATAGAAATATGGAAGACCAAAAGCAACAAAGGAAAGCCTGCGGAGGAAGGAAAGGATCTTGCGTTGGATGGAAATAATTCACAAATGCGCGCTTCCCATGTTTACTAATTGCTACACCTCAAGAAAGGAAACCAAGGTTTTGTTATGGTAGAAAGGATCTTGCATGCATGTTACGTGATAATGCATGGAAAGAAATAAATGTGTGTCCTGGTTGGACCAAGTCAAAAGGCATGCATGTATGTGTGTTGTGTGACCAGCCAACATGCATGTTGTGCCTACATGAAAAGATAAGCGTACGTGACCAACCCGCGAGAAGCTAATTAAAGAAGAATCACATGCATGGAAAGTTATCTGGCGAGACCGAGTCCAACCCGAGATGGCTATAGGTCGTGTGTGCGTGTGTACGCCCATATAAAAAAGGGTGGCGAGGGCCATGTAACTGGGAGATATTTTTTGAGATTAAACAAAGCAGATTGTTTTCTTCTTCTTGATGGCGATGCATCAATAGGGAAATTGAGAGTTCTTATTAATTGAGATCGTTCAACCTTTCATTGGGAATTGGGAGCGCGATAGGGCTTCGCTTGGTGGTCGTGAAGTGCGCGCGTGTGTTCTTGCGAATTAAAGAGTGTTCGTTCTTGCATTGGCAGCGGAGGATCACTACGATTCGAGAGGCTACTGCGTGAGTATCTTGATCCTCGTCGAGAAGATCAGGCGACCCGTATCATCAGTATCGAGCTCCGTTGACTCGGTAGGATTGCTTATCCCTAGAGTAGATTGTTTTTATTTGTTGTTCTTAATACCTAGAGTCCATAAACGAAAATTGCTACACAAAATTCCAAACCCTAGTTTTTGCATCATTATTTCTGTGAGTTTAGTTAGGTTTTAATCCATTAGAATTTTTGTTTAGTGCTGATCGTAGTGCTCTTTCGCGTTGCTTAATCTGCGTGTCCAATCAAAACTAAAAAATAATAAATAAATAAAAAATTTGTTGGTCCTCAACCGCGTCAAAATTCCCGGATCAGTACTGCTACAGTGTTTTTTTCCCGGGAGGCGCGGAACGCCAGAACGTGCTGCAGCCCGATCTGCTACAGTGCGCGATGCTACAGTAATTCGCGCAAACGCTACAGTGTTTCGGCTGCTACAGTGCGCGATTTGTGAACAGTGCAAAAAAAATTGCTGATTTTTTTTTTCTTCTTCTTTCATCTTTGAGACTAGTCTTTGATAATTGCTTAGGGGCTGTTCATTGAATTATTTGCACTCGCTGAAAATTAGAACTCGTGTGAGGGAACCTTAAACTCTAGTTTCGGCAAAAAAAAAAAAAAAAAAAAAAGCCACAAGTCACAAGTCAAAAAAAAAAAAAACCAGTGGCTGTGAAGTAAAAAAAAAAAAAAAAAAAAAAAGAAAGAAAAGAAGATATTGGCCGAAATTTGGGAAAAGGATAACCTTAGTTCATAAATTTCAGATTGTGTATTTAATTTATTTGAGCAATCTTGTGCCCTTACATTTCATATTATTGCAATTGGCTAGCGTCTCTCCTAGTACTTGGTGCAAAACGAGCTAGTTTTCATCTTAATTTCAGATTGTATCTCACTAGTTCATTCCCTTGTTTGCATTAAGCCACATTGATCTTTACGTGTGCGTTCATATACTTCACTTAAACCTTTTGGATCAGCACTTAGGCAAAATATTCTAGCTTGGATTGTTACTTAGCTTTACAACATCAAGAATTTCAGATTGCTAGGATATACACATCCATACCAAGCTCCACCAAATAACCGTTGTTGTGCAACTGTGAACACTCTTATATTCGCTTGATCATCACTTTGCTATTGTAGCTTCTACCAAGTGTAAGTTTCTTTTGGCCTTAATTCACTTCGGAAAGGTAAGAACCTTACTTGGGAGAGAAAAGAGAGATTGAGTGAATTTTACTAATCCATATACATTCTTGCTGTTTGTGTTTTCTTTTGCACAACCTAACCATGTCAGGTGAAGAAGATAACTATGGTGAGGAGCATGTTGTTGATCTTAATGCCCCGGTGACTCGCTTCCAACATCAGGCATTGAGAAGTACATTACAACAAGAATTTGTAGCTGGCACCACTGCAATGGGGGACCAACTCAAGGCGGACATGCAGGATCTCCGCATTGAGCTCAACCAACAAATGAATGTGTTGCGTACGGGCATCGTGACTGATGTTGTGCGGGCACTTCGTCAGCAGCAAGAAGAAGATGGTGTGCATCTACCACCTCCACGAGATGAGGAGGTCGCCGCACGAGTCGCCGGGATGCTCGACAGCGGCGAGACCGTGTGGTGGCACAAGCCATCTGCCACCTCCACAGGAGAGGAGGTGGGGAAGGCGCCCAAGGACCCGGGCGGGGTCGTGGGCATGGAGGCCGAGGTGGGGGAGCACCTCACTTCGACGACGACGACTTGTACCACTACGATGATGGATACCACCGTCGACACCGCTACGGCAATGAACGACCTAATGAAGAGAAATTTGGTAAGCTTAAATTTACTATGCCAACATTTTCAGGTACACATGATCCCGAAGATTACCTCACTTGGGAGCTCAAGGTGGACAAGGTGTTCCGTATGCACAACTACTCCGAGGCGAAGAAAATACACATGGCTGCACTTGAATTTGACAAATATGCACTCATATGGTGGGAACAAGTTCAAAATCAAAGGAGAGAATACAACGAACCTCCCATCGCTACATGGGAAGAGATGAAGTATCACATGAGAGCGAGGTTTGTTCCTAAACATTACAAACGTGATTTATTTGATAAATTGCAGCAAATGAAGCAAGGAACTCTCACGGCAAGGATTTATTTATCAACTGAAAAATGTGATAACTTGTAAAATGCATAACTAATTCATTTTAATTCCTTTTTGGGAGATTCAAATTTGGTGGGTTATGTTTTCAACTGAACTTTAATCTAAAAATGTTTTGAACACCAGTATAGCTCCAGAAAATTTTGTTAATGAATAGTAGCATTTTTTATTTATAAAAGCTGAGCAAAATTGTTTTGGTCATATCTTTGGCATTAAGAATCCAAATCAATTGGTTCTTGTTGCTAAATTATTTATAAATCAGTACCTTGCTACTGTAAAAATTTCAGAATTTTTAGAGAAAGTTTACTGTTGGGTCTTTGCATTTTATTCGTTCTTATCGGTTGCTTTTCGCTTTCTCATTAGGATCCGAAGAGCACATTGACAATATATTTGATCCTCAGCAACATCTTGACCCACAGCAAACAGGCAAGCAGTTTGATCATGTTAATCCCATTATTTTTCAAGTCTAATATGTTTATTTAAACTTGTATGTATGCATTGCTATTTTGTTGTTAAATTATGGTTAGTATCCTATAGTTGCATAATCAGTAGGAATTGTTTATCCTCTACTACCATGAGCCTAGGATATTTGCTGTGATTTGAGTTCGATGGATGAGCTCTTGTCACTTAGTAGATTACGAATTGAAATTGCTTAGAAATGCTTAGTTTCGGTAGTAATGGGCGATCATCGATTTTAGTCGATGATCTTGATCACACATTTAAATATTATTCCTTTATGTCTAGCACTTGTGCTTTGTTATTTTGTAAAGTCAAAATCTGAAAATGAAACATTGTTTTAGACTTGGGCAAGTGGTTGGATGGTGGGTTATTGGGTTTGTGGATGTCTTGCCTAAGTCAACAAGGACCGAACATCTTGTGTCACACTCTCCAAGCATTTTTGCGTGCTAACCACGCGAGAGGGATATAGGACCTCTCTTGACTTAGTACTTTGGCGTGTGTTATCTCCGAGTCGCGGGAGGGGGTTGTGTGTGTTGTGTGAAAAAGGATATGTGTTCTTGTGTTGGGTGTGTGGTGGTGGAGATTCCGGGTAGGCTCTCCACCTCGAGGAGCATTGTAGTTGTCCAAGGCTTTACCTGCGACGGGTAGTTGACCGAGGCTTTACAATGACTCCGACACAACGTACGAGTTTCTATCCATACGGGCGACTCGTAGTTAATGCATAATATTAGAAATATCTCGTAGGACTTAGCTGTGCCGGCATACCAAAGGAAGTATGCTAATCATGTGGCAAAAAGGCGGTCTGGCGTGTGGGTACATTGGTACACCCCTGTAGGGTATAAAACTATTCGAATAGCCTCGTCCTAGGTTATGGACACGCTTGGTTAGGTTTTGCAAGAGTTAGACTTCAACCTTTTAAATTAAAATTTGACATGGTTGGTATGAATGGGTAATTCATGCTATTGTTGTGGTGACTAATGGTTTAGTCACTTCCAGGATTGTTGTTGTCTTCTATCTACTGTTATATTGTTGTCATTTACAATTATTTGAACATTAAAAACAGATTTGTCAACTTGCCTTTAAATGTACTACATTATTGCAAATAAAGTTTGCTTTGTGCTGAAAATGAAACATACAGCCTCCACTCAAAAAGCTTGCATATAGTTATGTACATGTCTGCTACTCTACACGTAAGTCTTGCGAGTACATTCCAAGTACTCACCCGCTTTCTTGGGCTCTTTTGTTGAGGAAAGAAGGTGAGCCCCAAGGGCCTCACTTTTGTGAAATGTGCTGTGGATTCGACGACTAGCTTGGCGGTCCGGTCGGTTACCTTGTGGGTTAAAGGCACACTGATTGGCTCTTTTGGTTTATAGCCATCTTATGACACTTTTGCTTCCGCTGTTCAATTTCTATATGTATATGTCATTTGGCCGGTCGGCCTCTCTTTTGTAATAACTATCCTTTATTTATGTTATCTTCTGGTTGTTGCTTTGCTTCGGTTCTATGTGAATGAATGGAATTGATGCATGAATTTTGTAAAGAGGTGTGTATACTGCATTTCTGGGAAGTATACATGTCTCGAAGACACGGGTTATTCCGTTTGTGATGCTAGGGTCAATAGGTGACTAAGCATTACAAGCTCAATAATCCGGGGTCCTCACATGTTTCAAATATATAAAAGTTTGAGCTTTTAAAAAACTTTTATTAAAACTCATAAGTTTGCCTTAAATTTTAAAATTTTGACTTGAAATCAAGTTTCTATTTGATTTCAGAAAAATATGCGTACAAAAGTCTCTGGAGATAATTTTGTAAAATACTAGATTAATTATCACAGATTAATATAATTTTCACAAAATTTTAGAAGTTGATTTGACCTCATAAAAATCCTAACCTAGTTACTAAGGCTGATTTTGAAAAGAATTTATTTGGACAAATAGAAAATGAGCAGTGGCTGAATTTTTTTTCCTAAGCCCTAGTTGAACCTGAGAACAACCACAAAAATGTTCAGAATTTTTAGAATTTTATTTCTATTCTTAACAGCCTAGTGAAACTAGTTCTATTTCTATCAAAATAAAATCCAAACCCTAACTCCGTGGGACCGGTTTCACTTTGTTCGACCAGGACCCTAGTGACTTGACTCAGTTGCACCAATTCACATCAGACCCGAGTCAAACTCGGGCTCGCACCGCTTTGCACCAGCCGCTGACCAGTGGGGCCCACTGGTCAGGACTATTGTCTTTCTCACGCCGCTAAGCCAGCGGCCAGCTCTCGCCATGCACGCCACGACGACTTCGCTCACCACCTTATGCTTCTGGGACTGGCTGCGAAGCATCGCCGAGACATCACGAACCTCTCGAGCCTATCCTTTTCGTCCCGCTCACTCCCTTTCGCTTTCTCCGCTCGATTCTTTGCTTCGGCCCGAGAACAAGCCGTAGAGAGCGCCGCCAAGTTAGTGCCACCCTCGAGCCCGCGACACCACCACTGAGTTCCTCGCTTGACGCCGCACTCGTTTTGCCCAGCCCGGACCCTTGTTGTCCACAATCGTCGAGCGCAACTTCTTCATCCTCGCGTCCGATAGCCATGTGATACGGATCAACGTGTGTTGATGCGTAATGTGGCCCAATCTTTCACGGTACTTGTATTTCAATCTTGTTTGAAGCAAAATCCTAGCTTTCCTCCTTCTTGATTCGACAACAGAAAGAACACGTGTATCGCCAAATCAAGTAATACTTGGTTGATGTTGAATCAATCCAAAGAGAAACAAAATCAAACCCGAAGAACAACACCAAACCGTGAGCAATTGAGAATGCTACGAATTGGTGAGATGATCCACAAGGAATCACGGATCTTGGAAGAACAATCTCCCTCCAATATTCACGCAATCACAAAACCCAAGATGGGAATTTCTGAAACGTATGTATTCATTTTGCGCCACATGAACTCGTGACTTTTCTGAATTTTCTTCAACTCTAACTTCCTTACAATGGGGCTCTAGCCCTAAATATATATAGCCCATGAGCAGGCATCGGTTCAAGATTTGTAGCATGAGCAGCATCCGAGTCGGTTACGTAGCAATGAGCGATGTCAGGCTCGATTCTTGTAGCATGAACGAGACGAACATAATCCTATTGCAAACTCATTTAATTCAAAATTTAAACTACTCTAATTACTGAAAATAGATTAAACTATCATATTACAAGTAATTTATAATTAATTTCTTTTAAAGAAAGATCCAAATTGGAATTGCTCCAATCCAAACCCATTTTGGATTCTTAGGCTGAAAATGTATTGATTTCGGAATAGAGTTTGAATTTGGTCCTTTTATCTTTTCTTGGCCGAATTCTCTTGTAAACTTTGCAACATGCAAAGCCCTTTGTTCTTATGTCTTCCCATGTCCGCTAAAGCTCCCCGGTCGGCCTTCCTCCCTCTCCTTGCTCTTTGCCGAACCTGGTTCTTGTTTCTTTCTCCATTGATGCATAATAGGCTCAACTTGAGACTTAGTACACACTCGCAGCTTAGGGATATTAACTACCGTAGTAGATGCACCTAGGGCCTCATCATCCTCCCCTTCTTGAAGCAAAACCGCCCTTGGTTTTAGTGTAGTCTTTACGGCCTTCTTCTTGCAAACTACAACCAAATCACTCTTGATTTCTTCATCAGTCTTTGACAGCAAAGCATGGAATTCTCCCTTGTGCATGAAAGTATATCGGTTGGACCGTCCTTGATGTGAAGCATTCAGATCAAATTGCCATGGACGTCCCAATAGAATATGACCAACATGCATAGGTACCACATCACACTCCACCTTATCGACATAGCCATCAATGCTGAATGGCACTCTCACCTTGTGTGTGACCTTGATTTTACCGACGTTGTTGAGCCATTGGATGTAATATAGTTTGGGATGCCTCCATGTGGACAATGAGGGTGATTCCACCACATCCTTACCAATCATGTTGCTTGAACTCCCGTTATCAATAATCAGCTTACATACCTTCTCTTTGATCTTGCAATCGGTTTGAAAGATATGATGTCGCTGTCCCTTTCGCACAATAACACTATTATCATGTTGTATCGTTTGAGCCATCAAGCTAATACCTTGTTCTGGATAACAAATGATTGGCTCTAGCTTCTCAGATTCATCGTTGTCGCTCTCCGTTGCATAGCCATCATGTGTAAGCAACACCGTCTTCATGTTTGGACAATCCTTTTTCATATGACCTCGCCCCTTGCATTTAAAGCAGTCAATGTTGCTAGTTCTAACCGTAGAGAATGCACTAGAATCAGCATGTGAGGATTCTTTGCTTGCAACACTCATAGTCTCCTTAGCTTCCTTGAATGTACTCCGAATTGGTATAGTGCTACGCGATGCAGAAGGGAACTACGGTGAGAGTTTTGTAAATTCTAGGGCTTAATGGAGGACTCGGGGAAACCTTTGTTCCCTGGCTGCAAGCCGGAATACACAAGGTTGTCAACCGTGCTTGAACTGCTGAAATTGAAGGCAAGCAATGGTTGGTCCGACAAGAGTTTTACGGCGTTGTTAGGTCTCTTAGCTGACATCCTTCCGAAGGGAAACGTGTTGCCCAGCACGACCTACCAAGCTAAGAAGGTTATTTGTCCATTGGGAATGGAAGTAGAAAGAATGCATGCATGTCCGAACGATTGTATCCTCTACCGTAAAGAGTATGCTGACATTAGAGGACGGTTCAGCTCCAAGGGCTTTTAGAGGGAAAGAGGTCTATGATATGATTAAGGATATCGATGTTGTGCTTGGAAAGGGACGTAAATTAAGGACCCCTCATAAAAACATCTGGAAGAAAGCGGTCAATTTTTTGGGACTTGCCTTATTGGGAGCACTTAGAAGTTCGCCACTGCATCGACGTCATGCATGTGGAGAAGAATGTATGTGATAGCTTGATTGGTCTCTTACTGAACATTAGTGGCAAAACAAAAGACGGTGTTAATGCATAGCGTGACTTGGTTGATATGAACATAAGAACCGAGTTAGCACCAAAAGAAACCGATAAAGGACGAACATACCTTCCCCCAGCTTGCTATACTTTGTCCAAGGCCGAGAGAAATGAACTGTGTCAAAGCTTGCATAGTGTGAAAGTTCCATCCGGTTACTCCGCCAATATTAAGAAACTTGTTTCCATGAAAGATTTGAAATTAATTGGTATGAAGTCTCATGATTGTCATGTGCTGATGACACAGATGTTTCCTGTTGCAATTAGGAGTATCTTGCCAAATAAGGTTCGAGTGGCAATCTTTAGGTTGTGTTATTTCTTTAACTCAATTGCTCAGAAGGTCATCGATCCCGAAGGACTCGACGCTCTGCAGGCTAAGGTGGTGACGACTCTATGTCATCTTGAGATGTATTTCCCTCCGTCATTTTTTGATATCATGGTCCATCTCATTGTTCACCTTGTGAAAGAGCGCTCTAGTCACTTTAAATTAGTATACGAGTTGTTGTCGATTAGCCATGCTTAGAACAGTAGTTCAGGGATCATCGCTTCGACGATGGTCAAGTACAACGTCACTTTAAATATTTGAGTCAGGGTACTCATGCATGTATCATATTTGGAAAAACTAAAAATGCAAACAAAAATGATTTAGATTTGGGTACATGGATGATGGTGTGATTATTGAGTGTGTGATTGTGTGCCCGAGTCAACAAGGTCCGAACATCTTGTCCCACTGAACTAGGCATTCTCGTGTACAACCACATGAGAGGGATATGGGACCTCCCTTGACTTACTACTTTGGCATGTGTTAGCTCCAAGTCGCAGGAGGTTGTATGTGTGTTGTGTGAAAAAGGAAATGATCTGAGTGTGTTGGGTGTATGGGGTGGAGTTCCGGGTAGGTTCTTGTTGGACCAAAAAGGCGACTAGAGGGGGGGGGGTGAATAGGAGCACGCTCACTTTTTCACAAATAATAGATTCAACACGAATTTCACTCCAGTAGCTATGGAAGCTATAAAGATCAGTATATCAGTACAGCGGAAGACTAATATTGAATCCAATATAAACCCCTAAGCAAAGCGACAAAAACAACAAAGATTAAAGCAAATCAATGCACTGGCGGTCGGACCGCTGTGTCACTAGCGGTCGGACCTATTTCCTTGCGGTCTGACTGGTGGCCTTGGGCGGTCTGACCGCTGGCCTCCAGAACAGATCAAAACAGCCAGATGACGAAGTTACAAATAGATGAAACTTTTGATCTACAACTCCAAACTTGATGAAACTTGGAACACAGCTTCTCTATGATATCAGGAACCTATTCCAATCGAAGATTGTGATAATTCTTGGAAGAATAGCGATCATTTTTTGTTTTATTGAAGAAGGGTTCAAAATCGGGTCAAAACGAAAACTTGATCCAAAATCTTGCTCGTGGGTGATTGATGATCAAGATGATCCTAGGTATGTTCCCACACGTCACAGCAAGCTGGATCACGTGAAGAATTCAATCAAAAACTCATGGATCAAAGAAAGACTCAAAATCATCAAATATAGAGAAAGAACGTAATGAGACAAAACATTGATCAAACTTTCCTTTGATTGATTGACATGATATGGGCTTACAACCACTCCATCAATGGAGGACAATGCTTAATCCAAGAGCATGAAAATCACATCAAACTATCAAGAACCCTAGCCTCCACAAAAGCTCTCCCTAAGAAAATTAGGGTTTACAAGAATAGCAAAAGAGACGAAGCGGAGGTGCAGCCACCTCCCTCCCCTATTTATAGTCGAGGCTTAGACCTTGTAGAAGTTTTACTCTATTGCGCTCCCGTTAAGGCCCAAAACAAACAGGACACATACCCACGCATTTTAATGTGCCGTCTTTAATACCTCTTGACCTAACTAGCTACACCTTGCGCCATCTTGCGCCTCGGATTAGCTAATAGGTCACCCTTGTCCATCTTGCACCATGCTTGAGTTCATTGACCTCACCCGGCATCGTCGATCGTTCTGGATCTCAGCTCTCCAAGCCTAGTCTCGATCATTCTCGTCGTTGACCACCAAGCAACCTGCACAACAATAGACAAGTAAACCGAATTTGGGAACAAGTTCTTCACAACTTGACCCATGTTAGTCAAAACATGCATCATGCAACATATATGCCCTGAAACTCATGACTTTGATCTAACAACCGAATATCGCCGCCACGACGGGCGACGAACTGTAACATCCCAACTTTTGAGCCTTTTTAAAATCCTTTATTTATTTGCTAGTTGAAAATCTCATCATCTACATTTTATTTGAATTTATATTAAAAGCTTAATATGGACTTTAAGGACAAAATAATTTAATATGATTAATTCCAACATCAACAATTGTCAAAACTATTTTGTTTAGATTCTATATGCTTGGATATATTTTATAGAATTTTCTAGAATTTTTACAATATCATTTGCTATTTTCTATTTGCTATTTGCATTTTCTGGATTTATTAAAAAGAAAAATCTATTTAAATCCTCGGGCAGTCTTTGGCGAAGCCCACTATTCAGCGCATGACCATCTCCCGCTCGCTCGCGCCCTCGTCCGTTGGATGTGCGACGCGTGCCCCTCATTTTGATCGGACGCTCGCGCTCAACCCCGCCTTCCTCCGTTGGATGTTTGCCGCGTGGCCTCGCTCGCTCGCCGCGCCACGCCTGCCGCTACAGTGGGACCATCACCGAGTCGTCGTCTCATGAGTCTTCTTCTTCCTCGCGCCCGCGCCGCGCCATTCAGAAGCTCAAGCCGTCCGACAAGCAGCGTATCCGCTGCGGATTCTTGGCACCGACTTTACCAAATCAAATCCCGAAGTTATCCGTACCTATTTACATTGGAATCAAACCCGAATCGCATATATCCCCGAGAATCAAGGATTTCAAAATCCCGACCGTTTGGACTCAAATTGGGGTTTCAATTCCAGCGTCCCCCGCCTATAAATACCCCCTTAGGATCGCCTAGTCCGCCACAACCCGAGCCACCACTCGTCTCCTGATCGCTCTAGTGCGCCGCAATCCAAGATTTAGGGTTTTCGCCGAGCTTCTTCTCCGGTGAATTGCGCCGTCGTTGTCGCCCTTGCTCCACCGATCGCACCACCGTGATCGCAAGTCGAGCTACCTCGTCGCGCCTCCTCGTCGCCAAGCATCGCCGAGCGCACTTCCGACAAAACCCAAGCTCCACCGCTTCTTCCTCGCCTTGATCGTCACCGTCGTTGCCGGCATTGGTAAGAGCACCAACAGTCGCAATAACATGGGAAGCTCTCGGTACCCTTCGCGCCGGTGACCGCCGCCAAACGCCGGTGACCATCGGGTCCCGAAGCGCCTCCCAACGCAGTAGCGCGTCGGCGCACCAAGAATCGCCGCGTCGGCTTTGTGCTGCGTGTCACCTCGTGTCGCCGTGTTAGCGCCCGGCACATGCAAGACGTGGCCCGACCCACCGGCTCCCAGATCCGTGGCTCGGTGAACTTAGTCCACCGTGAGCGATCAGCGACATGTGGGGCCCACATGTCAGAATTGTTTTAAATCTATTTATTTTTCTGGAAATTCTCGGCTGACACAAGCATTGCGCAATAATCCGATTTTATTTTATAAAAATAATTCGGGAAATCAAATTAAAATCCAAATTAGGGTTTTAATTGATTTTCAAACTTCCAAAGCCCATATCTTTTGCATTCGAACTCCGATTGAGCCCATTCAAATTTGTAAATTCATATAAAATCAAGATCTATTTAATGGTGAATTTTATTTGATTTTTGGAGTTGGTTTTACCTCTGTTATTTATTTGTTTTTGTTTCTTTTGTCTCGTTTGCGAGTAGACGTCGATACTTCGGGTAGTTTTGCAGAAGAAGGAGCACCTCAAGATCAAGACCAGTACCTAGACCTATTCCAAGGCAAGTTATACCTTTGATCATATTGAACCAAGTTTTTAAAATACTTTATTTCAATGTATTGCATTCTATTTCAAGTATTTATTTAAATGCTTTTGGGATAGTTGTTAATCCAATTTGTTATATCCACATTGTCTATTGTTATGCTATGATCTTTTGTCACCCTAGGTTGGTTCATTACTAGTTGGTATTATCGTAGCACCAACGTGGGTTGGTTAGATACGAGTAGATTGCTTAGCCATGCCACGAGTCATCATTTCATGTGAGTTGTAATTATAAACTTGACTAATGGAATATGGAACTGTGTGATAAAACTGTGTGATGTGTGCTATTACTCGTTGATGGCATGTGTTGCACTTAATCAACAGGGTGGGAAAAGATTTAGACTGAGACAAGTGGTGGATCTGTGTGATTGGTGGAGCTGTGTGCTTTAAACTTTGTGATTTGGGAAAAACTGGAAGTCTTGCCTTGGTCAATTAAGGACTTAACTTTGTGCGCCATTGGCCGAGCCTTCTTGCACGACCACATGCCTAGTATGTGCTGGGCCTAACTTAGTAAGTTATGGAGTCTTGACATTGACAACTCAGGTTGTATTTAAGCTGTGTGATGGGCTAGAGGTGTGATATGTCACATCGCGGGACGGTTCTCTGCATCCCTGTCCAACGATGTGTGTCGTAACCAAACGCTGTGTGTATCGGTTGGCCGGTAGGAAAGCACATCGGGAGTGTCATTGTTTGAGATGAAGTCTCTGAAAGGTTTTGTTGTGATCAACTCTGATCCGGTTGATTTCATCGTGTGGGTAAAGTGTACAAACTCTGCAGAGTGTTTAAACCAATCTATTCGAATAGCCGCGTCCTCGATTATGGACATGCTCGGGAATTTCACACGAGGGGTAGATTTTCATGAAACATTTGGGAAGGATCAGCTGTGTGAGATAACTTGTACAGCTGTGTGAATAACTTGTTTAGACTGTGTGTCCTTTGTGAAATCAATTGTTAACTTAATATTCTTTAATTGTTTTCAATTATGTTTTCAATCTATTATTTGTATTCAATTGCAAATGTTGTATTTCCGTAAAATAACCACAGAAGCCATTCCTTTGGAATAAGCCATCATGTATAAATGCATTCTGTGGTATGACTTGCGAGTACGGTGTGTACTCACTTTTGCTAAACAAATCAACAGAAGTGGAGGAGTCGTCGCCTGCTTTTGAAGAAGAGTTCTACGAAGGTTGATCGTTAGGGTCTTGATCCCAGTCAGTTGCCTGTGGTAAATTGATGGGAGCCCACTGGAGTTTACTTCGTTTCTGCTGCAGTTTATTCTTTATTGTCAGCCATGCATGGCTTAATAAATGTAAAACTCGACCGTAAGGTCCCAATAGTTATTTGTTATTCAAAGTACTTGTTTATTCTTATATTCATTGTATGGATGTGATATTTCATCGATGTTGACACTGTGTGCACTAGTATGATCCTGGACTAGTGCAGAATACACAGAGGGTCCAGATTTGCATATTTGGGTCCCGACACACATGCTTGGGTATGCATCGACAGATGCATACCCCGCATTACCGGTATATGCAAAAGAGAAAAGAAAAGTGCATTTGTAGCATGAGAATTGCATGACAATTAAAGTTGGATGGATATAGTGATACTGTGGATGATTGTATGTGACAGACTTTACTAATATTCAAAGTATATTTATGAGATTTGAGTTTTTGTCTTGTTTGTACTTGCTGAGTTTTGGACTCATGCTTGTTTATTTAATGTTTTTGGTAAACATTGATGATGGCATATTTTGGGAAGAAAGTAGAACATGGTACTGTTGCACTTGAGAAGCACTTCATTCTATTTCGTGATTCAATCATTTTGGAATTGTAATAATTGAATAGGCTATGGTTCCCTTAGTTCCTCATGGTCGATATTATTGATAGTTCTTGTTTTTCTCTTAATTGAAATTTATCTATAATGCCCCTGATAATTAATTAGATTGAATTATAATTGAACTATGATTAACCGTCTTACTGAAATTTGTGATTATCTCATTGTATACTTGAGGTTGTTGTAGAAAAGTGTAGTAATAATAGTTGTAGGTGAATATAATGTTCGTTCGGCGAATGGGTAATTCACTTGGTGTAGAAAAGTGTAGTAATAATAGTTGTAGGTGAATATAATGCTCTCCATATAAATAGAAGGGGTGAGGTGTAAAAAGGCACCTTGAAGCATTCATTTGGAAACTCCAGGACTTTTCTAAGGTTTGGAGAGGAGAGAAGAGGCTAGGGTTTGGAGAGATTTGTATGTGTGCTCTTTGATTGAGCTCTTGTCCTCCTTGAGGGAGTGGCTTTGACAAGCATCACATTGAGTCAATCAATTCATGAATGCTTGTTCATTGATGAAGTCTTATTTGCTTTCTTCTCTCTTTTGATGATTGTGGTGCTTCCTTGATCCGGTTGATTTTGGTTGGTCTCTTGACCTCTTTTACCTTGCTTTGATGTGTGGGAATACTCCTAGAATCATCTAGATCATCAATCCCCTACAAGCAAGTGTTGGATCAAGATTTTCATATTTCTAGGTTTTGGAACACTTCTTTAGCAAATCCTTAAGAGATCGATTCTTCAAAGTGGATCTGAACGATCGTCGCTAGAAATAGGTCTTAGATATCCTTAGGGAGGTGTGCTCCAAATTTGGTCAAGTTTCATTGGTTGAATCAAAAGTTAGACCAATTTTCGTTTTGAATTTGGGCTTTGTGGTTTGGTACTGGACTAAATCGGTCTGACCAATTTAGCAATTGCGGTCCGACCGCCAGCTTTTCAGACCGCCCGGTAGCTGCCGGTCGAACCGATTCCCAACGGTCCAACCGCCAGTCAGCCGCCGGTCCGACCGCCAGTCAACCGCCGGTCTGACCGCCAGTACTCAGACCGATCTCCTGAGATCATTTCCCTTTTGTTTGGGTCTTGTGGTTAAGGGGGTAATCGGATTCAGCACAAGATTTCCTCTGTGCATTCACTGATCTTCTTAGCTTTCATAGCTAAAGGAGATAAGTGCGTGTTGAATTTGATTAAGGCGAAAAATTTAGAAAGCGCCTATTCACCCCCCTCTAGTCGCCTTTACGGTCCTACACGACTGCTACTCCTTCAGCTGTCATCACGTGACCAAGGAAATCCACTTCCTTCTTCCAGAATTCACATTTGCTGAACTTAGCATACAACTGATGCTCTCTAAGTTTTTTCAAGATTATTCTCAAATGCTCAGCATGTTCTTCTTCTGTCTTGGAATAAACCAAAATATCATCAATAAACACAACTACAAACTTGTTCAAATATTCCATGAATACCTTGTTCATCATGTTCATAAAATAGGCAGGGACATTGGTTAGACCAAAGGACATGACTAGGAACTCATAATGTCTGTATCACGTTGATAAAGCAGTCTTCGGTACATCATTTGAATAAATCTTCAACTGATGGTATCCTGATCGCAGGTCGATCTTTGATAATACTCTGGCTCCTTTCATCTGATCAAACAAATCATCAATTCGGGGCAATGGATACTTGTTTTTTTTTATAGTGACTTCATTCAAGGAACGATAATCAATGCACATTCTCATGCTTCCATCCTTTTCCCTGACAATAGGGCTGGCGCTGTGCTGCGTCACAACATAGGTGTTTAGGAAACATATGATGATCTCCTTCCGGCTGTGTGCTACAGACAATAAGATGTTAGCACTCGGGGCTAACGATCAACTTCTACTTACTAAAATAAGCTTTTTATATGTTTGGCTTGGCAGTTTAGGGTTTAGCTATAGTATTGTGACACCCGCTAGAACTTGTGCCTGACAGTAAAAATGGGTTCCTAATATGTCTGGTTCGTAAAAAAGGGTTCCTAATAGCTATAGTATCCTGTCATACCAAGAAAACTTCTGATCTGAGGCACTGTCTTGGGCGACACCCAGTTGAGAACATCCTTAACTTTGCTAGGATTGACGGCGACTCCTTCTGCGGACATGACATGTCCCAAGAAGGTCACTTCCTTCAACCAAAACGCACACTTGCTAAATTTGGCATAGAGTTAATTATCTCTAAGTTTATTTAGAACCAAGCAGATGTGTTCTTCATGTTCTTCCTCACTCTTGGAATACTCTAGAATATCATCAATGAAGACAATGACAAATTTATCGAGATACTCCATGAATACTTTATTCAACAAGTTCATAAAGTAGACAGGGGCGCTAGTCAATCCAAAAGACAACCGTGTACTCGTACAATCCATACCGAGTTGAGAAAGCTGTCTTGGGAATATCCTCCTAATGAATCTTCAGCTGATGATAACCTGACCTCAAGTCTATCTTTGAGAACACTCCGGCTCCCTTTAACTGGTCAAACAGATTGTCAATCCTAGGAAGAGGGTACTTGTTCTTAATGGTGGCTTCATTGAGTGAGCAATAATCTAGATACATGCGCTGGATACCATCCTACTTTTCAACAAAGATCACTGGGGTTCCCCAAGGTGAAGAATTAGATCGGACAAAACCTTCATCTTGCAGCTCCTTGACCTGCTTCTTCAGCTTGGCTAACTTGTCAACAGGCAAACGGTAGAGTCTTTTGGAAATGGGTGAAGTTCCAGGAACTAGGTTGATGACGAACTCCATGTCCCTGTCTGGTGGCATCCCGAGTAAATCATCGGGAAAGACATCGAAAAATCTCGACCATGGGCACATCTTCTAAGGATACTGACTTTGACACTACATACTAGTGCTCCACTGTCAAATTTTGCTTTGGTTCTAATTGGACTGACCAAAATGATACTTCTACCACTACAGTCCATAATTGCTTGGTGACAAGTAAGCCAATCCATACCCAAAATTACATCTAAGGGCTTAGTGTCGATGATTATGAGGTTGGTTAGAAATTATACCCCTTCTATGCTTACTTAAACTTTTGACAATCTTGGTTCGTACTCAACTCTGAACTGGGTGATTAAAGTAATAAAACAATTTTAAGAGTCAAAGCCTTTTGCTGGTGCTTTGCAGCAAAACTCTGAGAAACAAACAAATGCAAATCTTCAGAATCAAACAAAACAGTAGCAGGTGTTGAATTAACGAGGAACTTACCCAACACGACGTTTGGGGTTGTCTGGGCTTCCTCTATCGTGACATGGTTCATGCGGTCTCTCCCAAAAGGCTGAGGAGTCTTAGCAGATGCAATTGGAGTCTGAGGTGCTTCACGTCCTGCTCCCAGCATGGGGGTTCTAGTCGGAGTAGCTCCCAAATTAAATTTTACAAGTGATGGAGCTTGCTTTTGAAGGCAGTTGCTGGCGTAGTGACCTAATTGACAACAGTTGAAATAGGTAATTCATGCGGCATGATTGCTATTTTTTTTGCTACTGGTTGGTGTTGTTGTTGTTGTCAAAGTTGCAAAATTCTAAAGTAGATCGGCGAGGTGTTGTTGTAGGGGTCCTGAATGCAACAGGAGTGAAACGAACAGGGTACTACACATTCATTCTAGCTTTCTGTGGATAATTTTGATGAGCACCATGCTGCATCATCCTCCTCTTATGAGATTCCTCAAGCTCACGATAAGATTCTTCTATGAGCATGACCTTGTTCACTAAATGCTGAAAATACACATAGCGTTGCCAGCGACTTGAACCTTCAAGCTAGGGTTAAGTCCCCACTTGAAACGCTTCTAACGTGCATCATCCGTGGCAACGTCCTCTTGAGCGTAACGAAAGAGTTGAATAAACTTGTTGAGATACTCACTCACTGACATGTTTCCTTGCTGCAGCTCACGGAATTCGTTCTTCTTCATCTCCACTGTACCATCTGGGACATGAGAGCGACGCAAAGCTACTGAAAACTCGGCCCAAGTAATAGCTTTTGGATTCTCGTGGGCTGCGGTGTAGTTGTCCCACCATTCTACTGCGAGTAAGAACCATCTGCAGTAAATCTTCCCAAGGTTTAATAGATGAGTGGGAGAAAGCACACGATAGGTGAGAGGGAAAAGCACATAAGACGAGAGAGAACAAGAGAGAAAGACAGAAACAAACTAACTGGGGAAAATCGGTTAAACCCAAAGAACAAATAGCCGAAAAGCTATTAAGAAGCAATAAAATGTGACACAAGCAAAAGATCCTATTGTACGGACTAAACGGTACTAAAACTGAGAAAGACAACTTTGGTACAACACTACTAATTTTAACTTATATGAGCAGTCGACTTGAAACAATCGGCATATCTCGAAACTTCTAGGCCATCCATCGCTTTGATTACTGAAGACTCGATCCTATAGAGATTACTGAGGTGAGAAAGTCAATTTAACTTCGAAAACAGATTTTGGAAAATATAAGAGATAAGAACCTAAGAATGATATGAGAAGAGAATAAGAAAAGATTAGGACAAGATGAGAGAAAAATAACTATTCATGTTAATCAGTTGGTTTGATTTAGAAAATAAATTTTTGAATTTTTTACTAAAACGATCATGCTAACTATGGTTGCGTCCTACAATCAAATGGTTCCGATACCACCTCTATCGGGACCCTGGATCAATGGATCTGATCCCTCTGTAAATTCTAAACTAGTCTTAGATCAGTATCTAGTTCACACAGTTGCAACATCGATGGAACCATATCCAAACAATAAAACATCTAAGAAGCAGACAAATTAATATTATTTAGTAGTGAAAGGACCTTATGGTCAAATCTTACATAGTTTGTCATGCAGGGCTTTAACGACAAAATATAAACTTGCAGCGGAACCAAAACATCTCGTGGTAGCCATTCGACATGCCTATATGCAATCGAGTAGAGAACGCGGCCTAGTTCGCACGGTCTTTGAAGTACTCCTCCTCGTAGTACTCGGTGTTCCCTGGTTCTTCCTCGCCTAGTTAAGTCCTTGATGAGGACATCAACCTTAAGGATGCAACCACTGCTTCGACCCGCTATACTGCATCCTCTACTTCAACCACATCTTCACTAATAGGACTTTCGGCTGCTGCAATTACATATTCCCCAATTGGACCAAGATACTTCTACTCCTACGAGTCGATCTACGTCTACATGCCATCGTACTATGTCTACATACCCTGATGCTGCGTCACCTCTTGTGTGCCCATAGGCTATGTAATGAACGGACTGACTTGGACTATATGCTGGCCGGCCACCCTAGGGAGCCTATACTATTCACATAAACAGTACCACCTCCATGTGAACAGTGCCTGTAGGGTTTCCACCTCCTGGCCACCCTCCTTATATAGGAAGCACCATCCTTTAGCAAAATTCGGGTTTTGTTGATTAAAGTTTAGCTTTGCTACTTTATACCTTGTCCTCTTGTTCGGTGAGAACAACAGCGACATCGTCTTCGAAACCCCACTTATCAATACCAATTTCATTCATATTTGTAATACACCATACTATATTTTTACCTTGTTCTTGTGTGCTTCTTCGTTGTATGCAGGAGTTGATCTTCGTGATTAGGTCATCCGAGCATTCGTGCACGGTTGATAACGACTTGTCGAGCAGTTCAGCGATGGTGTGGTTTTGAGCCTTGTGAGTTTGTAGCCAGAATCGTGAAAGTTGAGCGACTTCTACCGAATTTATCGTCTCATCGAAAGATCAGGCCAAATTAGGACCTCCGTGGGTCATCAAGTGGTATCAGAGTTACAGTTGATTGGTGAGATTTTCCAGTTTTCTAGTAGTAGATTTGTTTTTCATACCTAGAGTCCAGAAAGTTGCCCAAAAAATTGTATCTATCATCCATACCGAGCCCTTTAAGCCATTGCAATTTGTTTCTTTTAGTTTACGTTGTTGAATTTTTGTTGCATCGTCGAGTCATTGTGCTGGTTTCTGTCTAGATTGGTCTAGTTTGGAGTCACATGCAAGTTGTCTAGTTTTTCTATAGCAATTTTTTTCGGCCACCCCAGTACGGTCGCAACAACTCCTGGCTGTTGTACTCCTGCCACCGTCCCCTACCGCAACACTCATCACCCGCGGCCCCGCCGTTGCCTACAGATCTGTGCCGCAGCCACCAAAACGCCTGCCGCGGTAATCGATCGGCCACCACAGCGTCTGCCGCCATTGCTAATCACTGCCGCGGCACCAACTCGCTCTACCACCGTTCAACCATCTTGTTGTCGCGACCACTAGCCACCCTACTGCTGCTCTGACTTCGGTAACGCGATCAAATAAAAGTTTATAGAGAGAGAAAGTATCTTTTAATTACTTTTATGCCACTGCTTCTACAAAAAGCCTAGGCCCGAAAGAGGAATTTGAAGAGTTTTAGTCGATTCTGATTTGAAAAAAAGAAAAGAGAAGAAAAATGTAAGAAAAGAAATTGAAGCGCCTCCTTTCTTGATTTTTTTTCCTTGTTTAGATTGGCATAGTTTATCCATAGCTCGCTTGCTTTGATCGTTCTTGTGCTAGCCTTTCCGTTGTTGCTCCCAGTCGTTCTTGTGAGTTGCTCTAGCTAGGCTTGGTTTAGACTAGGACCAACACTTTGTACTTTAAATTACTTTTAAACTTTGCATACTGATTTGAACAATTGTAACTCCTTTGCTACATACTAGCCTTCTGAGCTACATTTCCTACTAACTCAACAGGTACCGTTTCCTCGCAATCGTTGGAGTATTCACAAGTGAGAGTATCACGAACCAGCTACCGTTTGTACCACCTCCTTGCTGCATTGGTAAGAGCATGTAAGAACTTGGTAAGGCATTGTGAGAGAGTGACTTGTGAAACTCCAGAACCCAATAATCCATAAGGACATATATACTATGATTTGTTCTTTGTTTTCTACTAACAATGGTAGAGTCACGCAGATCTACACATGGCAGAAATAACAACGACCACTCAATGGAGCATACGGGTGAGGGGTCTCTCATACCTCGCACGAAAGTGCTCGTGCGGCACATTGAGCACTTGCTCGGTGAGAGCGATCGCAATACCTTAGATAAGATCAACGACAACCTCGCGGTGCTCCACACACGCGTTGCACTCCTCAAACATCAGGCACTTGCTGAAACCACGCCTAGGGTGAGCCAAGAGTGGAAGATCCTCCTGCTTACCGCACACCACCTGCTGTCCCGCTCTTGGGCAGATGACGTGGAAGAAGAAGACGTGAACAACTACACCACTGATACGAAAACCGATGGATTCAATGTTCACAATGATCGCAACCATCGTCGGCTTCGTCGCAATCGGGTATGGGAAGAAATCAATATGAGGTACATAACCATAATGATGCATTTGGTAAAATTAAATTCACTATGCCTCTTTTTGCTGGAAAATATGATCCACATGCTTACCTTACATGGGAGCTTACCATAGGACAAAAATTTGCTTATCATGAGTTCTCTGAAGATAAGAAAGTTTGGGCTACTACTAGTGAGTTTACTGATTTTGCCTCTATTTGGTGGAATGAATATGGTCGTACTCATCAAAACATACCTACAACACGGAATGCTTTGAAGAAAGCAATAAGACATAGATTTGTACCTTTATATTGTTCTCTTGATTTGCTTAATAGATTGCAACATTTAAGACAAGATAGTAATTCTGTAGAGGATTATTTTCAAGAATTACAAACTGGTTTGTTGCGTTCTGGTTTAGATGAGACTAAAGATGCTAAGTTGGCTAGATTTTTGGGAGACTTAAACCGTGAAATTCATAATATTTTAGATTATAGAGAATGTAATTCTATCATATATTTGTTCTATCTTGCTTGCAAAGCTGAAAAGACGTGAAGGGTCAATAATCTCGCTTTAGGGGCAATATTGGAGGATCTTTTATTGGTCGATCAATCCAGCAACAATACATAGCACCTTCCTCCACTTCTGGCCGAGATGCACCCTCCTCAAGCTGTGCACCCCCTGCTGCTCCTTCCACTCTTGAACATGTCCTTGATGCAAGCAAATCAACAAAGGTATAAGTCCTTACAAAAAGTGCTTCTTCCATTGCTTCTACAGAGAGATCTAGAGATGTACAATGTCACCGTTGCAAAGGATTTAGGCACTTGATGCGCGATGGTCCAAGTTAGCGAGCTTTATTTATCAAGGACAATGGTGAGTGCACTTCAGCTAGCGATACCGAGAAAACACATGTTTTGATTGCAACTAACAATGTAGGTGATGAAATTGAGGAAGAACAATTAGGCCATGAGACATCTAACAAGTACCAAAGTCTAGTTGTACAACGTGTGCTAAGTGCTCAAATGGAGCTTACTGAACAAAGTCAATGCCACACCTTATTTCAATCAAAGTTCGTCATCAAGGAACGTCCATGCAAAGTCATCATTGATGGCAAAAGTTGCTACAATCTTGCTAGCACCGACATGGTCGAGAAGCTTGGCTTGACTATAACTCAACACCCTCATCCTTTCTCCATTCAATGATTGAATTCTGGTGGTAAGTTGAAGGTTACTAAACTTGTGCGAGTACATTTTTCTATTGGATCATATCATGACTATGTTGATTGAGATGTCGTACCTATGCAAGCATGATCGTTAATATTAGGTAGACCCTGGCAATATGATAGATATATTGAAAATCACAGTTGATCTAATCATTATACTTTCACTTATAAAGAAAGAAAAATCACTTTGCTTCCAATATCTCCTGCTGCCGTATTAAAGGTGAATTATAAAGAACTGAGATAACAAGCCAGGAGAAGAGGAGAGATGGTCATAAGATTATGCTCCAACTGAAATTAAATTGAAGGCTCCTGTTATGTTAGCTGCAAAATCTGATTGCATTGACTTGGAAAAATATGAATTTGAATGCTATACCATGGTTTGCAAAAAATCTTTGTACCTATTAGAAGATATGTATGTTTCTTTGCCTACGGTTGCTACTAACCTTTTGCAGGAAAGTGATGACTTGGAAAACACGAATGAGTCGAGGATGACTCAAATTCAAGAAAAGGGGGATGATGAGGACATCAACCCTAAGAATGCAACCACTACTTCGACCCGCTGCACTGCATCCTCTACTTCAACCATATCTTCTCTAATATGACTTTCGGCTGTTGCAATGGCATATTTCCCAATTGGACCGAGCTACTTCTACTCATACGAGCCGAGCTACGCCTACATGCCATCATACTACGTCTACATGTCTTGGTGCCCGTCACCTCTTGTTGGCCCATAGGTAATGTAATGAATGGGTGATTTGGCCCATATCTTGGTCGACCACCCTAGGAGCCTGTACTATTTATATAAATAGTACCACCTCCACATGAATAGCACCCCCTCCACATGAATAGTATCCCCTAGGGTTTCCACCTCCTGGACGCCCTCCTCATATAGGAGTCGCCACCCTTTAGCAAAATTTGGGTTTTGTTTATTGAAGTTTAGCTTTGCCACTTTGTACTTTGTCCTCTTGTTCAGCGAGAACAATAGCGACATCATCTTCGAAACCCCACTTATCAATACCAATTTCATTCATATTTGCAATACATCAGACTGCATTTTTACCTTGTTCTTGTGTGCTTCTTCGCTGTATGCAGGAGTTGATCTTCGTGATCAGGTCATTCGGGTATTCGTGCACGGTTGATAATGACTTGTCGAGCAGTTCAACGATTGCGTGGTTTTGAGCCTTGTGAGTTCGTAGCCAGGATCGTGAAATTTATCTTCTTATCGAAAAATCGGGCCAAATCAGGACCTCCGTGGTTTATCAGTCCTTAATGATTACATAGGCGAGTCAACCACATCTCAAAATTCACCTCTTTTACTGCATGATCATTCGCCTGAGTATGGAATTATTTTTGGTTCAATCCCGACCAAATGACAACCCTTGCCATAGAACAACAAATTTGATTGTTTCAATGACTTCATGTTTAACCATGCGGGCACGCATTGGTTAATCAACCAATCAAGGCGCATTCCAACAGAGAAAACATGCTCCGTACATAAAAACAGCCAACTGGTGTACTTTTCCTTACATATCCCTTTCCAAGAGCATGTGCGTAGATCAGTGTCCTTGTCACATAGGACTATAGGAGTCAGTAGGAAGCTATATTAGATCAGAACCATCGGTGACACCTACTCTTTTGTTCAAGGGTTAGGATTTGTTGCCGTGGAGAAACAACTGCATGGCGAGGGTTACTGCACATGTTGCAAACAGTCCAACTAAAAATAAAATGAGTTTTTTATTTTTTTAATCCATTTTTAAAAAATATTTTAAAGATAACACCTCCATAACTTTATTCCCAATTCTGGCCTCTTCGGTCACGCCATGACCTGTGGCATGATCAAACTGTGCTGTCACGCTACAATATCATATATTGCAAGGAGCACGTAGCACACGACAAGGTTCGGTTTAACACCGATGTGCGTCGCGAAGCGTCACACAACACCCTTGCTGGTGGAGGCGTGCGAACGAATCAATCGGGAGTCGGACTAGAGATTCGACACATCATAAAAGCGAGCACTGCAGGCAGGGGGGACAGCAGTGACGGGGCGACAGATGTGCGGAGGAGGGAGTTTCTCTTACCTAGAGTACTCATGCGGTTCTAAACTTCCCACATCCTAAGTCACATGAAATTATGAAACCCTAATTTTTGAAACCTTTCGTTCTAATTTTCGAGACCTAAACTATTAATTTTTGAGATAATTTCAGAACATATAAAATTCTGAAAAATTACACAATAAATTAAAATGTGTAAGGAGCCTGAAAAAATTCATAATATTTGGACCTTATTTTCTATATTAGAAAATTCCTACAAATAGTATACTTAAATGAATTTTAGGGGAAAAAATCAGAATGTATAAATTTTTTTTAAAAAAAATACTCAAGTAAGTATACTGTGTCGAGAGACTCCACAAAAATTTGTAATTTTTTGTGCTTATTTTCTATATTTAAAAATCTCTAAAAAAATATACTTAAATAGACTACATTTCCTGGGCACAACACGCGGGAGAAGGGTTAGAAATGGAATTTACGGTAACAAAGGCTAGATTTGAAAGTGCCAAAATTCCAATGACAACGGTTGACTGTACCATTATACTGCCAACGAGACGCGAACAAGTAAAACCACTGGCTCACTGCACCGCGGGGCCCGCCGACCAGTGTAACACCACAACACACCACCTCTCCCTCCCTTTTCCTTTCACCTCACCACCCGACCCGACTAGAACAACCCATTCGCTCCAAACCCTAACTCGAGCACACACGCACCCCGCCGCCTTCTCCTCGAAACCCTAGCGCAAGAGGGAGGGGAGGGGCGGTGGATGGACGGGCCGAAGAGGTCGCAGCTGCGGGTGCGGCTCCGCGTGACGGCGCGGCGGCGGGGCGGTGACGGCGCGGACGGGGCCGGGGCAGGTGGGGGCGCGGGGAGGGCGGAAGCGGAGGCTGGAGGCGCCGCTCGTCAACTCCACGGCCAAGCTGCAGCGCCGCGAGATCGGGGGCCGGCAGCTCGCCGCGCGCGGCGGGGGCGCCGCGGCCGCCGTGCCTGAGCGGTTCTGGAACATGCAGCTCCAGGTAAAGCATCTACGGCCCGTCTCGCCGCTCTAGCCTAGGGGGTGGGGTGGGGAGCAGTACGGTTTGGTTTCGGTGGGTGCCGCCCGTTCTTGCCACGTGTGATTGAGGAGCGGTGAAGCTTGGGTTTTCAGGCGTTGGGTAGGGGCATAGGGCTCGCGGTGCGGAATTTGTGGGAATTCTTGGTGGAATTTTTCTTGGGTTTGTGTTTCTTGCGGCATTTGGTGGTTCTATGGGGAAAAGTTTTGGTTTTGGAGTGGTCTGTCAGTGCTGAGTTCTTGCGAAATGGTTGGATTTTGAGGCAAATGAGGTTGTTCTTAGGGTTCTTTGTTGTGTAGGTAGGCTTGAAATTGTTGGTTTTGGCATGTAAGGTGGTGTAGAGGCGTCTGTTTCTTGGATTAGGGCGTGCCATTTGGCATAGTTAAATTGTTGGGGCTGGGCCTGTAGCTATTGGAATTGAGTAGCAGCTGTGGTTTTTTAGGATTGAGTCTTTGGGATTATGCTACGAGTTATTCAATCAGTGACTTTACGGGTTCTGTGTTTGTGGGCCTTGGTGTAAAATGATAATCCGTTATCCATGAGATGTTTTGGAATGAACCTTTCAACTACGCACAATAACTCAGCCTGGACAGTTTTGAATAGTTTGAGATAGTTTTAAGTCACTTGTGATGACTCACTTTGCTGGCTGCTTTCAATAGGTTGCAGTTTTGCTCTGGGGTGTTGAAATATTTATATTTTGTGGGGTGATAATTTCAGATGATTCATGTGGTTCTCTTGATGCGGAAGTTAAGCTTACACCTCTGGCATTTCCTATGTATGAAAGTTATGATAACACAATTCTGAGTACTGATTCCTTGTTTGTTCGGTAACTTGGGTTAGTGGTTGTATTTTCCCTCAACTATGGTGCTTGCAGTAGACGAGTCAAATGGGCATATTGTTGTGGATGTAGCTATTGAAATTTCAATTAGGGTTTTTCACTGTAGATTGAGAGTCTATGCGATGATTTGGGATGAACTACAAGCTATTCCAGTATGTACAATACCTTGGCTTGTACAGTATTCTGAGTTAAATAAAAAAGCTGTATTAGTTGTTCCTTTTGGTATGAACCATTTTAACATGTTTAGTGCTGACATTATATTTATTTGTTTGATGCAGGAAGAGTTTGATACTTATGATCACAATGCTCACCTATTTGTGAAGCTACAGTTTCTTAAAAAAAGATCCAAAATTATTGAGATAGTTGCAGCAAAAGATATCATATTTGCTCTTGCTCACTCTGGACTTTGTGCTGCTTTTAGTCGAGGTAGGTGTTCCACATTCTACAAGATGTGATCTGCATTTGATGAGAAGTGATGAAAACCATGGGTGTTCTCTGACCTCTGGCATTGTGTTTTGTGCCTGCAGTAACAAACAAGCGTGTATCCTTCTTGAATTTAAGCCCAGATGAAGTGATTCGGAGCTTGTTCTACAACAAGAACAATGATTCACTTATTACTGTGTCAGTTTATGCATCAGACCATTTTAGCACATTGAAATGCAGAACAACCCCAATCGAGTAAGAACATATACCACAAGAATTTCCCCTAAATTCTACATAATTCTTTGTTTGTGACTTGTCAAGGAGCATTCTTATCACAGCCTAACGTTTTCTATATATAATTAACTACTATTTGTGATTAGTCCTATGTGCGAGTTATGCAAGTGTGTTTTTAATTGGTTTTGAGGATAGTGTTGCTGTTTTTCATTCAATACTGCAACTTACCAAGGTTCTTGGTCTCAACTAATATAGCTGTCATATTTATATGTTGTGTTAGGTATATAAGGAGGAATCAGTTAGATGCTGGCTTTCCTCTTTTCGAAACAGAATCTCTGAAATGGCCTGGCTTTGTGGAGTTTGATGATGTAAATGGAAAAGTACTCACCTACTCGGCACAGGATGGGTATACTTTCTTAAACAATTCATTGCTCTAAAGGGTGATTTTCACAGCATTTATTGATGTAATAGTCATCCTTGTGTTTCCAGTATCTATAAGGTCTTTGACTTGAAGAACTACTCCTTTCTATATTCAATACCGGATACCAATGTGCAGGAGATAAAGATTAGGTTTGCACCTTTTATCCTTGTTTATATTTATCCTCATATTTCAGCCATGTCTAATTATGATGTCTTAAATTTCTATTTTCAGTCCAGGAATCATGCTCTTGATATATGATAGAATGCCAAGTTATGTTCCTTTGAAGATATTATCTATTGAAGATGGAAAGCCACTGAAATTTTTCAAACACTTGTTGCACCGCAACAAGAAAATTGATTTTATCGAGCAGTTTAATGAGAAGCTCCTTGTCAAGCAAGAAGATGAGAACCTTCAGATACTTGATGTATGAACAGTTAATGTGCTACATTCGACTTTTGCCATAAGCCCATAATCTTTGCTATTGGCAAGCCTAATAATTTCCTGGTTTTTGTTAAGGTGCGGAGTTCTGAACTAATTGAAGTCAGTGTTACCAAGTTTATGACCCCATCAGCATTCATTTTTCTGTACGAGAACAATCTCTTCTTGACATTCCGAAACAGAACAGTAGCTGTATGGAATTTCCGAGGAGAGCTTGTGACCTCGTTTGAAGATCATTTGCTTTGGCATCAAGATTGCAGCACCAACAATATTTACATTACTAGTGACCAGGACCTGATCATCTCGTACTGCAAATCTGAGGCGGCGGCTGATGATGGTACTAAAATCCTGATTGCTTCTATAATAATTTGTGTGCATCATTTATATAGTGTGGAACTGCCTCCATCCCTCAAAAGTAGGATTGTCCATAATGGCCACTTGTATGATATCTGCTGCCCATTGCTGGAACCAATATACTAGACAGTTCCAAAAGTGAAACATGGTAGGGGCTAGTTTTTCAATCCATGACACCTTTACTAGAAATGATAACTGTGATAAAATTTCTCATTTGGTTTCATATAACTAGTTATGGCAAATTATATATTTGAAATAAGTGTCATGTGTGCAGCTTCACCAATTGGATCCATCAACATGAGTGGCATTATGACAGGCAAATGCATCGCCAAGATTGCTGCCAATGATCCCACCCTCAGCATTGCCCCTCGCAAGAATGGTAGCCCTGAGAGGTCCTCAATCTGGAGCACCATTCCAGAAGCTCTGGAGGACGTCACAGCGCTGTTCTACGATGAGGACAGGAACGAGATCTATACTGGCAACAGTCATGGGCTGGTGCATGTGTGGTCTAGTTAGGTAGTAAGTAATATGTATATATATGTTGCCCGTTCGATTTAACCCGAAGATTGGATTAGCTTTACCGCATTCTGTATCACCCCTTCTTGGGGCTACCTAGTTTTGTATTTCTGGCAATAGAATGTAATTCCCAGGGCAGTTACGAGAAAATGTAGTTTCTCTGTAAATATCTTGTGTAATGTCCTATCATCCAGCATGTTCAAGTAGTAACATAGTAATTAGCCTCCCAGCCCCGACCTCCAAGCTTTTGGCAGGAATCATCTGAAATGCTGAGCTGTGTGCTTCTCAAATATAGCAGTGAAATGATGCGTGTTCTCTGATAGAATTGGCATACGTACTTGGTCAGGCCGAATTTCTGGTGGTGATTGCTCTAGTCCTACTTCCTAGCCTGTAACAAAGTCCGAATTTCCAAGTCTAGCTACTCAATCTCCTCTGCTAACATGTCGTGATTACCAAGTTTTTGTTTTCCACGTTAAGAAATTGCCTCAACTTTTATTTCCATCGAACACAATGTTTGACAACAAATTCGAGCAAACGCCTAAAAGAATCAAGTGTTGAACGGTACAAAAGGTTGATTTCACTTCGTATGTAAACACCAGCAAGCCATCTGCGGTACGACGTTGATGCTTCATCAAAGCACATTACATATTGGAAAATGGTAGATGATAATATGGTTGTCAAAATAGAGGAAGTGCGGACCGATGTTATTTCCTCGTAAACAAAACAGAATAATAATATATATATAAAAAACAACTTGGAAGAATCCAGAGCCACAGATGTCTCATGTCTGCCAGCTCCAGAACAAAATTCAAGAATCAAATTACATGAAACGCTCGACCAAACAACGGCCTAGGTATTTACATCAGACTAGAGAACATTCTGCCCAAGGAGAGCGGATCACACTATGGTACGGATACAAGGTTTCAGTAGTTCTCGTTGGGCACGAAATCGAAGGTGACATCGACACTACCTGATGATTCTCCAGTGTCCTTGAAGTCAACACCAACGATTTTTCCTCTGTACTGCTCTTCTGATTCCTGGTACTCGGGCTTCACACGGCGCACGGGAACTGTCACAGAATACACGGTGCCAAGGCCAGCATCAGTCGAGATATCCACCTGGACACTATCCCGTGATTCTATCTCAACAAATTCTGATAGTGCCTCGACAATGTTTTCGACAATCTTTTTCTTTGCTTCATCGCTGACTTCACACCTGTCAGAGAACAGTATCATCTTAAGCCTCTGCTTTGCAATATTGGCATTTGAGTTCTCCTTTATGGTTGGTGCGGGGAAGATTATCCTCCATGCTAATTTCAGACGGTCAAGAAATCCCATGTTGATGACATTGTGGAGGAAGCCTTCCACATCTTGAGTTATAGGAGAAAAGTCCTTCCTTGAAAGAGCAAAAGTTTGAGTGGAGCTCTGTGAGCAGCTTTGACGCTCAATGCATAGCCGCCTAGGTGTAAGCATAATGTTGTTAGATCCTCCACGAGGGAAAGCAAAAAAGTGTGCCTACAAATTCATAGAATAAGCTGTTAGATGATATCCACCATGATTTTTAGACTTTAAGCAACACCAAATACTATGCTATTGTATAAAAAGCACATTATGAATGCAATAGTAGCATTTAAATGGGAATGTGAACCAAAGATGATAACCTTTGCAATACACTCAAAACAAACAGGCAATATTCCCTGAACCATCACGTATCTTCTTAACAGTTTCGATGGGCTTTCAGCATGGAAGTCCAAAGGGGTTGTAGTAGGGGGAGAAACAGTTTCGATGGGCTTTCAACATGGAAGTCCAAAGGGGTTGTAGTAGCGGGAGAAATGGTACAAAAGGGCGAGCAAAATGGAGAACAAGATTATTCTGTTCTGGTTATTATTAATAATAGTACACATGGCTGAGCAAAAGGGTACACATGGGTGAACATACAACCTCAGATCTCTGCAAGCACAGTGGCGCATTAAAAACAGCACATTAGTAAATTCCTGTACTTTCAGTCAAAATTCCAAGAGTGACACACCGCCAGTGTCAAAACCTGGCATAATCCATCAGCAGTATTAATTTTAGTACACTAGGTAGAGAATTTTGACAAAGCAACATGACAATCAGGGTATATGTGAGCACGTAAAGGCCAGTAACTGTGCCAGAATGGTGCATTAGTTTATATACAGTGCATCACATATATGAATATATGATTGAAACTTCGCTTTCCACAACAAAGGTAGCTTAAAAAAGTGTGCATCCCAAAGAAGCAAATATACAATGGACAGAGCAAGAACAACGCAAGAGCAGGGTAGAAATAACCCACAATTAAGTGAACACCATTCCTATTAAGAACACAACAAATCCTCAGGAGCTTTCCCTGAAACTCTTGCAGACAAGACAAGCTACGTGATATGAACTACTGCCATACCCCTGTCTGATTTCAGGAGAGACAAAACAAAGGAAACTTGAGGCTGAGATTTGCTAGAACAAAAGGTTGACACACACCGAATCCTAAATAATGAAGTTCCTTATTCATAGTCTACTACCACCATCCGATCAGGCTAGGTTTTCACCCTCTCCCAAACATACTACCAGGTGCCTATGTACATCCAAGTATATTTCCGTGTTATGGTCGTCAATGCTAGTACCTTTTTATTACGCATTCACCAATTCCACTTGCTCGTATTAGAGAACTTGGTTGTGGTGCAAGAGGTAACGTGTCACGGGTTCAAATCCCTGTACTCCTTAAGAAACAAATATGTGCAGCACCTCCTACGTATCCTGAAAATGAATATGTTCTCAAAAAAATAAGCCCTACTAGCTTGAGGACACCTGCGGCTGAAATTTCATAGTGCGCGTTATTCAAATTCCAACAGTTTCTCAAGGACGACCGACCGGACACATTGCGCTCAGAACAAACAAATAGGAAGCCCACCAAATGCCCATGTTTGATTCGCGCTATATAGAAGAAACAAACAAATTCCCTCTAAAAAGAAGTGTAGAGTCGAACATCGAAGTACTAGATCCAAGACAATGCCAGAGCACGCATCCAAGAAACAAAATTGCAACTTTTGTACCCATGTCACAAAATAAGGGGGGCAGCTAATTGAATATGCTGTTTCCCCAGCCAAGAAGAAAAAGCTAATGGATTGATTGTTCATGGTAAAACGAAGTGCATCGAGTACAACATCCGAGATGCCATCCCATTACAGGAAAACCTGGTTTCTTTATCCTAGGGTTTTGGGGAAATGGAGATGAGGGATTGGGGAGCGGACCTTGGAGCTGGCGGCCGCGCGCCTGAGCGGTGGGCGGAGGGCGGACGCGGAGGGCGCGATTACCGCGCTAGCCTCGCCGCCGACGCGGCAGGAGATGGCCGTCGCCGTCGCCGTCGCCGTCGCCATGTGTGCGCGAGAGCAGCTAGGGTTTTTGCCTTTTAGCCCTTCTCCTTTCTGTTGGATTCTCTGTTTGCTCGCTTGTTCAGTCTTCAGTCTGGCTGGACTTCGTTGTAAGTAGTGGTGGCCAGATTGCCGGCCGGGCACGACCGGGCACGATTAAGATTGTAAAAATTGAGTTCTATTACGGGAAAAAAAGAGACAAATATATTCAAAATATAATAAATAGCTTTATTAGTGTTCACATGGTTGTCTCATTAAAACTTTTGCTTAGTAAAAACTCAATATGAGAAAATATTGGCAAAAGAAAAAAGAGTACAACATATAACTCTGCATACATCTATGTTCTAAGTATTGTTGTCTAGTTACATATTTTCGAACACATGTGCCAACTTTGGATTATCTACAAAGTGTTGTTTTCGTACATCAGCTTATTCCATATCATTCATAGTTAGAAGTATCCCTACCATCTCACTCGTGAGATGTGTTCTTGTCCCCTCCTATATTCTTCCAGAAAGACTGAAAGCAAACTTGAACGAAGTCGTGGAGACAGGAACAGCTAACACATCACATAGAAATATGGATATCATAGGATATGTTATCTTATGGTTATGCCACCATTGCAAAATTTCAAAGTCATTTGCGTTAAAATCCACCGTATCGCTGTCGAGATAGCTGTATAGTTCTCCACTCTTTGGGTGGGAGATTGGTCTTGCTTGAGGTGGCGGTGTAGAATCTGAACCCCTGGACCTGGAGGAGGAACCTGCACCCCAGATCTTACCCCACACATTTATATTATTGACTGTGGTGGGTGCTATTGGAGGTCGTTGCAAGAGAACTCCCTGAAACTTATGTTCATACCTTTGAAAAAGCTCAAAAAATTTAACACAAACATCTGTAAAATAGTGAGAATAGTCTTAGCTTTTAGCATCACTAAGAATTTCAAGAACATTAGCAAATCCTTGAATTTTAGCTCTAGGATCTAAAATAAATGCAAATGCATATATGAATGGGATTTCTCTATAATATTTCAAGTATTTTGATTTCATAGCAACGATAGCATCTCATAAGACTATTTTATCTTCATATGCCTTCAAGTGACTAGCAATCTATAGAATAATATGCACAATAATAGGAGACGTTAGATATACACAACGGATAAAACAACAATGCAGTGATAAAAAAGTTCCAAAATCTAAAGTATCTTATGAGCAACAAACCAAAGCTACTTAGTCAATAGTACACTACCGTCAGTGCTATGAAAGTGCATTTGAATATAAAAAAAGAAAAGAAAAAGTGCTCTTATATGGTAAAAGGCTCTTAAGCATCAAGTAAGTAGAGTTTCATCTTACCGGCATGTTCAAACTAAATTTTCTTGGATGTATGCCCATTGCCCTGCAAAAGTTCTTATATGCTGCTATTCATTGGTTAGAATAATTTAAGAAAGATATCGCATTGCAGAAAACTTTAACATACATATCCAACCTCTTCAAACTGTATTTTACTATAAGGTTAATATATGACAAGCGCATCGCTGATGTAGCAAGAAGGATTCGACGTATGTTGTAATACCCCGGCCTGCTCGTAGCATGGCCCATGTGGCCTATGAGGAGTTGTGTGGTGGGATTAGTCCCACATTGCTTGTCTCAAGTGAGTTGTAGTAGTATATAATGCCTGTTGGATCCAAACATAGCACCTCCGGGTTAACCCTTTACAGGCGAGGGCGAAAGTGTAAGTGAGGTGCTATGTGTATGCTGATCCGCTTCACGGTGGTGGGCATTGAGCGGATTTTGGGTCGTGGTGTTACGGATGGTATCGAGCATCAACCTTCACCGCACGAGCACGCGTGCGGGACGAGCGGGCATATGGTGCATGGCACGTGTGGGCGGAGTGGACACATGGCATGGCATATAAAGACGGGCCGCGGACGTGTCGAGGGGTGGTTCGGGCATTTGCGCAGATGCGATATCTTCGCCGAGTCGCCACTTAAGGGGTGAATGTAATACCTACTGCTCGTAGCATGGCCCATGTGGCCTATGAGGAGCTGTGTGGTGGGATTAGTCCCACATTGCTTGTCTCAAGTGAGTTGTAGTAGTATATAATGCCTGTTGGATCCAAACATAGCACCTCCGGGTTAACCCTTTTACACGGCGAGACGAAAGTGTAAGTGAGGTGCTATGTGTCAGTCCGTCCTCCACTGAAAATTTGGGCATTGAGCGGATTTTGGGTCAGGGTGTTACATATGTACTCAACAATGGAGTGAGAATATCCATTGCCCTAGAGTTTGCAGCGGCATTGTCTAAAGTTATGAGAATATTTTGTTTGTAAGACCAAAGTCTTCCACGACTTTCATAATACAGTATGCAATATTCTCACTTGTGTGTGCTACATCAATAAGTTTGAACCCTATAATTCATTTTTCATTTCCCATTTGTCATTAATATAATGAGCAACTACACTAAGGTAATCCTCCCTAGCCCGACCACAACATATGTCCGAGGTCAAAGCCAGTGAAAACGTACACGTACCAAATAGTTCTTTTAATTTATTATGGCGTTCATTATAGAATTTAACTAAATCACTAGTTGTGGTATGTCTAGAAATGATAGAAAATCTAGGATTATGCACAGTCCTTATGTAATTTTTAAAAGATTTTGACTCCCAAATGTCTGACTCCAAATTTGTAATTTGAATCCTCAGTGTTCACAAAGACTATCCCTGGATCAAGAGCTAGTGCTCATAATTATATTATTGGATATCAACACATATCATGAAAATACAAAGCTATTGCATAATAATAAACAAAGTGTAAATATACCTTATGGCATTTGACTTGCAGAATAGCCAGACAGACCAAATACCTTTCAAAGAACAGTAGCGGAAGCAGAATCAAAGTATACCATATTGAACCCTCACGATATACCCACAGGCAATCAACTGGGGACCGCAACCTAGTTCTTAGTCTTCTTAATCTCCAGTCTTGATGAATGCTCATAAGTGTCCATGTAGCCTTCCTTTATGCTTAACGACTAAAAGAATATAAAGAGCAAACATGAGTACACAACCATACTCGCGAGCCAATACATAGAATTCAACTATTATATATACAAGGCTAATCAAAGGGAGGTTCAGGTTTCTTTTATTTGCACAAAGCTAATGTAGGACCGTAAAGGCGACTAGGGGGGGTGAATAGGCAGGCACTTTCTCAACTTTCTCGCCTAAATCAACTACAACACGAACTTTACTCCTTTAGCTATGAAAGCTAAGAAGATCAGTAAGCGCACATTGGAAGCCTTGTGTTGGATTTGATAAACCCCTCAACCATACGACACAAATGGAGAAAAGAACTCACTATTCAATCGGTATCTGGCGGTCCGACCGGCTACCAGGCGGTCCGACCGACAAATCAATCGGATCGGACCGGCTATTAGTGGCAATCGGACCGGTGGATATCGGTTCGACTCGGCAAGATTAGCGGTCTGAACGCGCGGCGGTCGACCACTGCACAACCGGTCGACCGGTTCACCAAAGATGAAAATCAAGTTCAACTCCAAAACGAAATTTGATCCAACTTTTGATTCAACCAATGAAACTTGACCAAATTTCGAGCACACCTCCCTAATGATATTAGAGACCTATTTCTAGCGACGATCCTTCAGATCCACTCCGCAGAATCGATCTCTCAAGGTTTTACAAAAGAAGTGCACAAACCCTAGAAATATAAAAAACTTGATTCAATACTTGCTTGTGGGGGTTGATGATCTAGATGACTCTAGGAGTATTCCCACACATCAAAGCAAGATAACATAGGCCAAAAGACCAAGCATAAACCTTTGAATCAAGGAAGCACCAAAATCATCCAAAAGAGAGAAGAACACAAAGGGAACAATTGATCTTTCAATTAAGCATCACAAGATTGTTTGATCACACTGGATACTTACAAAGCCTCTCCAACAAGGAGGGCAAGAGCTCACACAAGGAGCACACTCACAATCTCTTCAAACCCTAGTTCTCCTCTCTCTCCTCCAAACCCTAGAAAAAGGAAGAAGGGGCCAAATGAATACTTGAGAGGGTTTTCCATCTCCCCCCTTTCTATTTATACTAGAGACCTAGGGTTTCACTTTTGGGACCCAAATACACATGGGACCCACACACACATAACTATTGAAGCAATCGCCTGCTTCACCACGTGTAGGTTGATCAGCGGTTCTCATCACGTCGCCAAGCCTCTCTTGTCCGAATCCCATCGGAACCTCCCAGAGACTCGCACCGATATCCGCACCACCTGATCCAACCAGCTGTACCGAACTACCCGTTCGATCCATCTTGCCCATTCTACACCATGCTTGTGTCACACGACCACCCAGATCCATGATCGTTCGACCTCACCGCAAGCGTAGTCCCGATCCACTTCACCGTTGACGTCGCTGACCTGCAAGCCACCTGCACAGCCATAGACAAACAAACCGTTTCTGGGAACAAGTTCTTCACAACTTGACTCACGTTAGCTCCGCAATGCAATATACAACAATAAAGCATTGAACTCCATACATAAAACACATTCAAATCAACTCAATGCAAACTTGGCTAACCTCCAGTCATCCGGTCCGACCGCCCCACAAGGTCGGCCCGACCGATTTCAGCCGGTCCGACCGATCCCACAACGGCGGTCGGACCACCAAAGGACTTAGCCAAATTTCAGCGTGAAAATCCAAACCTTCGAATTTTTAACTCAATAGAACTTTTGACTGGGAGCTCCAAAAATGATGGGACCACATCCAGGAGACTCCCCTCACTTGCCTACACAACCTATTTTTGGCTCACCCAAAACCACTTTTCAAAACCGGCCGGACCGCCACCATGGCCGGCTCGATTTTCCACGGCGGTCGACCACCGACACAACCGATCGATCACCGTGGTCCGACAACCGAGCAAACCCAAAACGCGAGATTTTGCAAACCAACAACGCCATTGCCAATTCACTCATCATCCTGAGATCGTGCACATATCCTCACGATATCCACAGCTAAGTTTTAATTAGAGTAGTTAGTAAACAATTCCCATGACTTAGCATTTTAACTAACACAAGTTTTCATAAACTGAGTTTTGTTGTAAAGTACTAGTGGAGGCTTCAACCTCCTATATCATATCATATTCTTTCTCGGTCACATCCTCAGACTTATCACGGGTCCTCGATGAAGCCATCTCAATTCTCTGTGTTTTCACTCATATTTTCATACCACCCACAATTTGTTTTATAAAAATGAAATAAAAGCTACTTCAAGTAAGTTCTCAGCACTGCTCATGACTGTGAGCATGGCTATCCAGATAGTTTTCTTACTCTGCAGAGTTCGTATACTTTACCCACAAGAGACAATCAACTCATAATGTCCCTAATACACTTCCATAGGCGTGTAACTAAGTTGATTATCTCAAAGCCTTTACAATACCCTACCCAATGCAACCCCATCCGCTAGGTTCAGTAAAGAGGTGGTTTTCTAATGTAATATAGTCGCACCACCCTTTGAACCACCATCCTCCGGGTGGTTGTCCACTAAGGCCGTAGTGCATACCACACCCTGTAGCCCCTTTTTGCGCTGTAGTGGTTTCCTAATGTATTATAACCGCACCACCCCGGAGTGGTTGCCCACTAAGACTATAATACATGCCACATGAGCGAGATGATGAAAGCAACGCTGAGGCGAAAAATTAATCAACCAGTCGCACTCCATTATAGACTTATGGTTGCACTGCTTTTACGAGAGATCATTACAATATCGGGTCCTTAATTGACTAGGCGGAACATCCACATACCCATCCCGTCGTGCCCCAAGCACCACCACTCTTTCCACCACCCGAGTGAAATCATTTTTGGTTTTCTTTTGTTTAAAAGTACTTTCTAGCTCACCATACCATCCAGACTTCAGCCTCGACTGCCCAATCTCATTTTAAAAGGGGATAATGATGTTATGGTAAATTATTGCCCACATGATAATGTATCTAAGTAAGGCTAAGCATGACACATAGATACAAACTTATTAACTAGTATGTAAACAATTAATTCTAGGGTGACAAATGATAGTGTCCAAGTTCAAGGATTGGAGGTTTATACACAATTATCATTAAGGTAGTAGCTATGAGCTTGACCAAAGATATTTGGATAAATCATAACAATGCAATTTCATATTTTAAAATAATATAATTGCATTTTAAAAGTAGGTGCAAAATGATCAAAGTGTTGACTCACCTTACTTAATATTCGATAACCTCGGTCCGTTCTTTCTCAATGTTTCGTAATTATCTCGCTCAATGTTTTGATAATCATCCTATTCAATGTTCGATAATCATTCTACTCACCGCTCGATAATCTTGGTCTTGGCCTCGTTCTTGTTGGGAATGTCGCTCCTTCATGGCTTCGAGTCTAATTACGCATCACGATTGAACCCAAGAACGCCTAAAAGCAACCAAATCCAATAGATCCAAAGACATTCAAATCAAATGAAAACACTTCAAATGAAAGTAAACAAACCTAGACGTGTTTGAAGAAGGAAAACACTTCAAACAAAACTAAACATACTTATCAGTGTCTTGAAAGAAGGAGTACTCCAGATAAGACCAAAACATACTCATCCGAGTTGATGAAGGAAATATCACAGATGAATTATATCCAAGGATATTTGGAATGAAGGAAATACTTGGACAAACTATAACCAAAGGAAGTTGATGAAGGAAATTCATGCAGACAAATCAAGTATATCCAAGGATATTTGGAATGAAGGAAGTACTTGCACCAAAGTAGATAGATCTAAACTCTATTTGTTTGGTCTAGTGTTGTGGCTTTGGGTTGATAGTTAGATATAGTCAAACTTAGGGTTAGGTAACCTTTTGATCCAAAGCGAGGCGAGGATCAAGATCTCAAGAAGTCCATTGGAGTAGGAAGTTATGAATCTAATCTGGGAGGGTGAGAATGTTCGTAGGAACATTCCTTAATGGCTACTGGATTGGGAGATCACCCAGCTTGATAGGATCCTTTGATCCACCTTTGGATCATGAATTGTACTTCTACCGTGAGTGAATAGCGATGGATGATAGCTAGAGCCTATGTGATGTTGTTTGGTTGATGAACTTCTATCATCCACTTGGGAACATACCACCGTTGCTCACACGACACCTAGCTGCTCTAATGATTCTTTAGTTATTACTTCCTATTTACTAAGAAAGTTTCATGATAGCCAGGTGAGACCTACGTGTAGGTGCGAGGTTCGCTCTAGGCAAATATAAGTCTCACCGACACATGGGACCTAGTTTGTTTAATGGTTTTCTTACCTATTCATATTTATCAAAGAAGTTCCATGAGCCTTAGCTGGAACTTCCAAGCATTGTCTAGACATCAGCCTAACAACTTCATCAGGGGCGTCTACGGGTTTGGGTTCATCTACGAGGTGACCTTTAGTTAGTGCATAAAAACCTCGAAAATTTATTTAAGGTTAATCATCCAAGAAGCAACCTCCAGCTAAAATTTCATGATTTTGGAGCTTGTTTGCTACCTTAAACAAATTCTTCAAAATCAGCCTTTAATTCAAACCCTGCCGATTTCACTGTTCTGGGTCCGAGTCGCTCGGGCTTAAGCCAATTGACTCACTTCAACCAACTAACCGCACCGCCTCGGCGCTTAGGCGCGGCATTGTGCGCCGTTGATCGCATCGAACGGCTCACGATCGCGCGAACGCTCGGACCATCCGAGCGCCACCATGTGAACCGCTGATTCTAAATCAAGGGCTCGATTCGCAGAACGCTCGACCGTCCGAATGCTCGCGCAATGTGAACCGTAGGATCCAAATCAACGGCTCAGCAAAATGGGCGCCAAACCGCTCAAATCACCCGTTGCTTTTGGACCGTCCGATTTCAATTCGACGGTGGATGAGTCGCTCCTTCCCTGTCCCGAGCGCTGCCCGAAGCCAAGCAATGGCGTGAGCAGAGGAGAAGCGCACAGCAGGCCACCCGTGGTCACCTTTAAACGGCTTGCTCGCTGCGATTAAATGCACGCCGTGCTCTCCTCGTAAGTCCATGGTTCAACCGCTTCCCGCCGCTTCTCAAAGGCTCTCATGGCGGTGTTTGACCCGAGAGGGTTATTGCCGCTGCTCACCGCCATTCCCCGCTATATAAGCCCCTCCGTCCGAGAGACCATGTGAGAGGTCCTCCACTCGAGTGATGAGTATTTGACAAGTGTGTTGATTAGATTGAGAGTTGAGGTTTTCGGCTTGGACTGCTTGGTCGAGACAGGAAATCGGAACTACCGTATGGAGCGAAGTTCATTAATCGGAACTACCGTGTTGGAAAAGGAACTTCCGATTTATCTGGTTTTGCTCTGGTCAAGGAAATCGGAACTTCCGCATTGGGGTAGCGGAGTGTCCAAAATTCGACATTGTGTGTTCTCTAAGATATCAAATCGAATTAAATATCTCGAAAGTCGGTTGTTCCGATATCGAAGTACCGCAGTTGTTGAGCGCGAACTTCCGATATTCCCGATAGTAGCGGATAATTAAAATCGAACTTCCATTGTGGTAGCGCGGAACTTCCGATTGTGTCCGAATCGTGCGTAGAAGGATAAATTGTGATTTTGATTGTGTATGAGTTTGAGTCTTATACAAATATTGATGCTATGATATTGTGCAATGCTATGTGATGTGTTTTCGTCTCAGGTTGACCGCAGGCATCAAGATGGAGTCGTGGCGAGACACGTGGATCGACTAGGCGCAGGAGGCGTTGAGGTCGAATAACGGATGTGTCAAGACGGCGTGAATCTTGAAGCGGTTGCAGTCGTGCACAACAAGGTGTACGGAGGCTTCTGTAAGGTGCGCAGGGGCGAAGGGTCTTTTCGCAGCGCAAAAGTGGAGGCGGTTCCGCTCGGTGTAGCGGCTTAATGGGTTGGAGGCCCATTAGCAAAGGCTATAAATAGAGGAGAACCCCGAGTTAGGGTTAGACCTTTGGATAGAAAATTAGGTTAGCTCTAGAAAAGGATTTGTTTTGCTTTTTGAGAGCTTGTTGAGAGGAGAGTATGAACTCAAACCTATTGTAATCTTTCCTCTTTATGCTACCTCTCAGTAATCCATGTTTCAATCCAATGAAATCTGAGGTTTCATTATCCGATTTTGCAACTCTCTCTCTCTCTGCTCATATTGAATATCTAGGGTTTTGCATATCTTTTGATTCGCTTTATGAGATAGCATGAAACTTCATATTTAGAATCGCTTTGGTATTGCTATTACTTCTCAAAGTTTCATGCTCTAAGAATCTGAGAATCTAGCTTATCATTGGTTTTGGTTTTTCTTGCCCCTTCTTCAAGAAATCCGTCTTTGGTTCGATTATTGAATCTTTGGTTGCGATTCTTCTCCATAAGGTCAAGATGGTGTTTAGGATGATGTCCTGTAAAACTTGACTCGAGAAGAGCATTCAAGATTAAGTAGTTTGATTTTTGGGCAAAACCCGAATGCTCGCTTCTTGGTCGATAATCTGAGCTTCCGATTTTATGCAATGAAGTATCATAAGCGGAACTTCCACGCTATACATCAAGGAACTATCAAGCGAACTTCCGCACTCACCGCCTGAACTTCCGATTTCCAGAAGAACAGCCTGAAACTTGTTTTTGTTATTTGATCTTGCTTCATTTACTTTGTTTAGATCTTCAGAGATCTTTGTAGGCTGGTTTTAAATACAGTGAAGGGGAGTATTAATTTTTAGGCACCATTCACCCCCTCTGCCATTTCGTCCTTCAATTGGTATCGAGCTTGCTAGCTCTTCTTGATAGATCTTAACCGGCCGGTTGAGCCATGGCAACGACAAGTATTCCACCAAGCCTCCGCTTTTGATGGTCCGGATTACCCTTCCGAAGAGCCGAATGGAAACTTACATCCGTGCTCGTGGGTATGCCATCCGAGAAAGGTGAAGGTTAGATTTGTCGCTCCTCGCCGATGAGAACATCAATGCCGGAAACATGGCCGATGTTGAGGCAAATGCTAAGGCAAGGAACATAATCATTCGTGGTTTAAGCGTATGAGTTTGATCGTATTTCTCATTTGATTTATGCTTATGACATCCGGTGACCTCGATGCATACCATGAGGGCACCACTAGATTAAGACGGTTCGACAAGACCGCCCAAGCGTGAATACAAGAAATTTGAGATGCTTGTCGGTGAATCTCTCGACGAGTGCTTTTCGCGCTTTCACAAGATTTTGAGAAACCTCCGAGCGGTCGGTCTTACATACCCCGACTCGGATAACGCCGATGATGCTTTCGTGACTTGATCTTCGTGGTTTGGGAGATGAAAGTGACTACCATCAAAGATAGCACGGACCTCTCGACCGACTCTTGATGCGCCTGACTGCCTCAAGACTCACGAGATTGACATTGTCTCTCAAGGTCAAGTCACAACGATGGCTTTAGTCACCGATCCCACTCGATCTTCTTCTTCGAAGTCGACACGTGGGTTCTCCTAGTCGCTCTCGTGACATAATCGATGATCGCTAGAGCACTTGAGGATGAATAACTAGCCCTCCTAGCTCTAAGTTTTCCCATGCTTACAAGAGGAGGAGGATGGTAAAAGAGGAGGTCCTGTGATTTGTTTCGAGTGTGGTGGCCCCAACCACATCCGAGCAAACCGTCCCAAGCTTGGGAAGGGCAAAGGTGACTATGGCGGTCCAAGCAAGAACGACTACATCGACAAGAACCGCAACACGAAGCCCTCAAAGACTGATCAAGGCAAGAAGAAGTTCGCAACTTTGGGAAGGCAAAGAAGTTGTTCCATCGCTCCTCACCGCTCGATTTAACTGACACCGCGAGGTGGAGGGGTGGAGGACGATGATGGGAAGGACGATCATGATCCCAAGGACGACAACTTCTCCTAAGATGTGCTTCATGGCCCTGGGCGAATCGAGCGACAAATGAGTCAGATCCGACTCGATGAGGTTAGTCCCACTTATGACCAAATTTTTAATGATGCTTTTCTTAAGCTAGGTAGATTCCATGCTAAGTCTAGGCTAAGTGTGCCGGGTTGGAGAAGGAAGTAGCTAGACTATCACGAGCTTACTTTACTTACATCCGCTCCTCCCGTGATGAATGTGACACATGTCGTGCTTTGATTGATGATATGGAAAAATTAAGGACCTTACATGATAGTGTGTCCTCCGAACTTGACATGATTAAGGTAGAGAACATTAGCCTTCTTGTCGAATTAGAGATGAGTAGGGTAGCACCTCTTTCATCCACTAACGTTGAGGCTATCGCTTGCACCTCATGTGAGGTTAAGAACAATTCGCTTAGAGGTCTTTATACCATGTTGCTTGATCCGCCTCAAACTTGTGAAAATTGTAATAAACTCAAGATGAACCTAAAACGGGCGTATCACAAAATTGTCGAATTTCAAGTCGCGCTTACTAGAGCCTATTGTTTCTTGTTTAAATCGTCCTAAGTTAATCAATTAGAATCAGATTCAAGCAGCTTCAAAAATGATTGATCACAAGAATAAATTGACTCAAGATGCTTCTAAGGACCTTGTTAGCTCACCTTGCAATCATTGTAATAAACTAAAATGTGATTTGGTTGCATTGATGAAAAATGTGTGAAGCTAACTAAGGACCTTCTAGAGACACAATCATCCGCTTGTATTGTGTGTGTTGGGAAGAAGCCTAAGGGTTTGGTAGAGACGCCTAGTAACGTGAACTAATCTGCAGCGTAGGACTGTCCCTCAAAGTCTACCAGCGCGCACAAGCCAATCTTTCCTCTGTTGGTTCTTCTTCCGCTTCCTTACCTTCTCACGTCCCTTCTTTCTCCTCGCTCTTCTTGCACCCTCTCTTTCGGGAGTGTCGATCTTATGAACACTCTCGAGAGGTTTGTAGGAGGCAAGAAGAAGCTCAATCTCATTCTAGACAAATCTAAAATTTGCAGATTTAATCGTGGTCTAGGATATGATATCCATGAGGATATGAGGAAGCATCCAATTGCCGTGCTCAAAACCATAGCACTGTGTGATCAAAACTAAGCCTGTGGATCGAGAAAGTCAATTTTAAGTCACTGGTTTTGTTCAAAGGATTTTCGACAAAGAAGGTTGTAGCGCCCCGCTTTTTGAGTTTTTGAAAATTTTAAAGGAGAACCATTTGTTTCTATTCGTCAAAAGCTTAATTTGGGAATTTTAAATCCATTTGCGCTTAATATGAGTTAATCAAACTTCAATTAAATTAAAGTTGGTTTAATTGAATTTTCTGGAATTTAAAATCAAAATTATTATTTTAAGAATTTTCTTGGATTTTAGAAATTGATTTTCCTTTTCCTGAAATTAAAAATTAATTTATTTGTAAAAGAAAAGAAAATTTAAAGTTAAAAGTATTTTTATTAAGTCTAGAATAATTCAAGGAATTTCGTGAATTTTTCTAGAATTTTGGAGTCTATTTGCTATTTTCTAAATTGCCTTTTGATTTATTTGAATTTCAAATCAAAATGAATTTAAAATCCTTTTTCTGTTTGTGGGCCGAATTTCTCCGCCCATCTCCTCGCTCCGCGCGCGCCCACTCTCGCGCCCGCTTCGCGCCCGCGCCTCCCATCACCTCGGCCGTTGATCTTCATCCGGCCCTCGCGCCCACGCCGCCGCAGCCCCCGCTGCTTTTGGCCGTTGGATCGCGATCCGACGCCATCGCGCCGCCGCTTCTTCCGCTTCCCACCGTCCGATCGAATCGGACGGCGCCGCTTCATCTCTCCTCGCGCTTTTGACTCCCACCGTCCGACGGAATCGGACGGCTCGCTTCACCCGCCTCTCGCTTCCCACCGTCCGACCGAATCGGACGGCGTCCCGTATCGCTCTCGCCAAGGCCGCTCTCTCTCCCACGCCGCCTAGCGATTCCCGCCGCTGAATCTCGCCAAGGCTGCCTCGCCCCGCCTGCTGCGCTACGGCCAGGTTCGCCTGCCCCGCCTCCGCCGCCTTCACTCACGCCCGCTTCGCCGCGAGCTCTATAAAGCCGCCGATTATTTCTCTCTCTTCTCCTCCTCTTCGCCTCGGCCAAGGCCCTGCGTTTCTCCCGAGCGCCACTGCTGCTTCTCGCCTGCTCGCCGCTGTTTCTCCCTGTAGCACCGCCACCGCCTCCCGCTTTTCTCCGCGCTGACGCTGCCGTTTCTGGGCCGCCGCCGCCACCGCGCCTCTCGTCTCTCTCTCTCTCTCTCTCTCTCACCAGGCCCGAGCCCACGTGGTTACCCACGTGGCGCCACGCCGGCGCCGCGGCCAAGATTCGCCGCGTGGCGCCACGTAGTGCCACGTGCGCGCTGCGCAGCAGCCGACGTCAAAATCGGATTTTTCAATTGAAAATAATTCAAAATCAAAATCCAATTCCATCATTTTATGTAATTTTGAAACTTCTTTTGGCTATAACTTTCACATCCGAACTCCGATTTGGGTGATCCAAATTTCTAAATTTATATAAATTCACCCTCTTTCATTTGGTACTGGTTTTGCAATTTTTGGAGTTCATTTGGTGCTGTTTTATTTATTTGTTGCTTTTCTCGCACGTAGATTCCGCGCTTTAAGATTTCTTCAATTCGACGATCAAGACCCTCTCCTCACAACGAAGGCAAGTCGAGGCCTTGACCATGTTGAGCCCATTTTACAAATGTATATTGCTTTAAAGTATCATGCATGGCTAGTTTTATTAAAAATGGTTTTGGGAGTAGATAATTACCAAATTGCCATTATGCCTCCTTGATAAATTGAAAATGAAATGTCTCCTTGAATGACATATATCCTTGGACACCTTAGGATGGTTGATACTAGTTGGACATAATTGTATTACCAACTTGGGAGCGATATTGCTTAGACATGCTCTAGTTACCCGCAAGATTTCGATCACTTGTTCAATGATGAATGAAATTTGACTAATGGAACTATGGAACAGTGGTGTGAGGCCACTTTTATTAAAAGATGTTGTGCCATGGCAGGGATTGCCATTTGGTCGGGATTGAACAAAAATGATTTATGCTCGGGCTTGAGGTAGGAAGCTAGAGGGTGTGTGATGCACATTGGGTTGTGGTAGACTTGTCCGAGCAACCAACTAAGGACTTAACTTTGCAAGTCATTGATCCGGTCACCGTGCAACCATAAGTCCCAGATGGGACTGACCGCCAACTAATTAGGGAAGTTTTGAGTCGGTTCTGTTAGGGTTGATTATTGGCGCAAGAGGGGCCGTGATGGCTAAACCTTAGCGAGCGTAACCGAGGCAAAATGGAACTTTGTAAAGGCCTTGTGATAGTCGCTAGTCGCACACCGGAAGTGTGTCGACTGACATTGCAAGTGATTTATCTCTTGTGGGTAAAGCCGTACAACCTCTCGCAGAAAGGCCAAAATCTATTCGAATAGCCGTGTCCCCTGCTACGGACATGCCCGTGATTTCGCGCAAGGGTAGTATTTTCAAAATGTGGTTTGTTCGATGGAAAGGTTTGGTTGAATGGTTGGGAAGTGAACGGATGTTCACCGCTTGATTCAAAAGAACTTGGTTATCTATGTATTATTCTTTTAAAATCCTCGCTTTGCAATCTAATTAATGTATTTATTGTTAAACTTGCTTTCGCAAATTAACCATAAGGCCACCCTTGCTTAAGCCTCGCATGAATACTATGTGCATACATTTCTCACGACTTGCCGAGTACTTTATGTACTCACCGCTTTATGCCCTTTGTTGATCAAATCCAGCAGAAGAACCAGAAATGTTGAGTACTATGAAGAAGGCTACTTTGAAGACTTTATAACTAGGTCGCGCCCTCCACTGATTGCTGTGGGCATGTCGATTGGGCTCCACGTATTTTGAGATTTCACGCCAGATACTGTTGCTAAGCCCCGTGAGGCGACTTTTGTAAGAACCTTGACCATAAGGTCTTTGCTGCTTAAATTAATATTACTTTGTCCGCTTCATTAGTTCGTCGTTGAATGGTTATGAATGCATCATTGTTGCAACTGCAAGCTAGCTACCGATCATGGGACTAGCTTGGTATGCACAGAGGGTCTCGGGTTGTGTGACACCCGGGCGCCGACAAGAGATGGTATCGAGCCATATCGACCGTAGGACGAACCTTTAGCTAGATTGGTCGCCTTAGTCAAAGATTCAAAATATATTTTCTAAATCAAACCAAGCAATTAACTTGACTAGATATTCTTCTCTCATCTTATTCTCGTTCTTTCTTATCTTATTCTATTCTTATCTTATCATCTTACCCTCTTATATCATTCTTGAATTCTTTCATCTTATCTTTCTCGAACTTGGTTTTCAAATTTAAATTGACTCTCATCTCTCGGATTATCCCTAGGATCGAGCCCTTCAAGATCAAGCAATGGAAGTATTGAAGTTCAAGATCCGCAATTGCTCCAAGTTGCCCTCCGTAAAGATTAGATTAGTAGCTGCCTCCCTAGTTTTAGAGTCGCTTAGTCTGCATGTAATAGTGCTTCGTGCTTAAGTGTCCCTTTGGTTTGCTTCTTGATAGCTTTCCCGCTATCCGCTCATGGGTAAAACCAATTTTTGTCCGCATTAGGTTGATCCATCTATCTCCCTTGTTTCTCGCTTATCTAAATGCTTTCCTCTCATCTAAATTGCTTTCTTCTTCTCGCCTATTAAACCAGGAAGCTTTGTCGCAGATGGTTCGACCTGCAACTCCGCAAGCCGTGATGAGACTCAAGCGCCAGCGCTCCGCCTTCCCAGCCGCCAGATCCGGTTTGAGTCGGCTCATGGCAGCCTGACGCACTGATGAGCTCTTGATGCGTAACATGACTCGATGATGAATCGCAGAACTGCAGGCCGCCGCCTCCTCGCAATGATGAATCGTATCGCCAAGCACCGCCACGCCACGCCGCTTCCACCCCGCTTTTTCCTCACCCAGTTGGCGAGTTTTGAGGACCCATCCGCCACTTTCTAGCTCTCTGAGCCATTGGACGCAGATGACCTGCTGCTCCATGGAAAGAAGCTCGCTATCACCCGCTGTGATGATCGCGAGAAGGTTTCAGATGCCACCCACCACCTTGAAGGTACCGCAGAACGGTGGAGAACTATTGTGCCGCCATGGAAACCATGAGAGTATCACTTGGGCCGAAGTTTTCAGAGCTTTCCGCCACTCCCATATCCTCGATGGAAAGGTGGAAATGAAGAAGAATGAGTTCCGTGAGTCGCAAAGAAGGCAACACGCCGCTGAGTGAATACCTTAATGATTCACTCGCTTGTCCCGCTATGCCCTGCAGGACGCCACGCATGATGCCCGCCTAAGCGCTTCAAGAGAGGACTCAACCCCGCTTGAAGGTGCAAGTCATTGGGAATGACTATTCGATTTCCAAGACTTGGTGAACAAGGCCATGCTCATCGAGGAATCCTACCGTGAACTTGAAGAATCCCGCAAGAGAAAGATGATGCAAAGACATGCTGCCCATCGCCTCACTCCCAGAGAGCCGAATGAATGTGCCGCCTCCCGCCGTGTTGCTCCACCGCCACATTCAGAGCCTCAGAAGCAAGACTCGCCCAAATAGCTCCAAGTGACCCGCAGCCGAGATCTTTTGACTTGTTGAGTGACAGAGAGCGTAGGGTAGATAGAGGTCACCTTGCTTGACTACTTCATCTGCTCGCGTGTTACTCAAGATTGGGTGCCAAAATCACTGTTGATTCACCCCAAGATCGAGACTTTACTGCTTGACTCGTGGTCACGGGCCGAAGGAAAGGTCCGGATTGTAGACTCGGGTTGTTCACGCCATATGACTGGTGAGTCCTGCTGGTTTTTTCCCTAGCTCGCGCTCCTGTGATGAGACGATCACCTTTGAGATGCTTCATTTGGGCGCCATCGCTAAAGGTAAAGTGAGCATTAATAACCTTTATTTTGAAAGATGTTGCCTTAGTAAGTAAGTCGCAGATAATCGCTTTCAGCCTCTCACCTTCATGATGACGGCTATGAGGTGAGCTTTAAGAAAACAATTGCAAAATTCTTGATTCTTCTGTAGTCCGTTTATGGATTTCTGAGATGGGAGGATCTTTCGTGCTGATTTTTCCGAGTCTTCCGTGATCCTCTCGTGTTTAGTAGCTTCAATCCCGTGATCCGACTTTCTCGCATAGGAGACTTGGTCATATAGGATTTGATCATCCGACTGAAAGTTAGCGGCCACGATCTCATTCGTGGTTTGCCAAACTCAAAATGGTCAAGGATCTTGTTTGTGCTCCTTGCCAAGACGGCAAAATGGTTGCCGCTTCACATCCTCCGCCATAAAGTGACTATGACAGATGCACTGTGTCAATCGCCCATATGGACACGAGAGGGACCAACTAGAGTGCAACAAGAGGGGAGGAAGTGGTACGCACTTGTCGTGGTCGATGACTTCTCGAGGTATTCTTGGGTGTTTTTCTTAGCCTCAAGGATGAGACGCTTACTCTTTTTCGTGGTCTTTAGTAGGCTTCTGCTGAGCTCCTGTGTGCATTACGAGCAATTCAGACCGATAATGGCACCGAGTTCAAGAATTCCTACTTTGAGAGTTTTGTGGTGAGACAGTGTAGAGCACCGCCTGCCTCCATACGCCCCCAACAAAATGGCGCTGTGGAGAGGAAGAACCGCACCTTGGTCGAGATGACCAGACGATGCTTGATGAGTACTCTACACCTAGGAAGTTTTAATGAGGCAATTGCTACCGCTTGTCATGTTTCTAATGTAGTTTTTCTTCTGCACTCTTGCATCGCACTCTTATGAGTTGAGATATGGGCGAAAACCCTGGCCTCGCATTTTCGTGTTTGGTTGCAAGTGTTTTATTCTCAAGTCCGGGAACCTAGATAAGTTCGAGTCACGATCTTGTGATGGGATCTTTCGGGTTACTCGACTTCTTCTCGTGCCTATAGAGTCCGGAATCATGAGTCTAGTAAATTGTTAGAGACTCAGTGAGGTGACCTTCGATGAGGCCACCCGGGACTAGGCCCGATATCTCGTGTTCTTTAGAGCACCGAGTCCATCTTTGTGGACGAAGAGGAAGACTGAGATGAAGGTTGTCCACTGATCCAGCTTCTTCCTCCTCCTCTTGAGGTGCCTTCTTCCACCGCACTCGAGGAGATCGCCCTTACCTTCTCGCTTCTTCAAGCTAGTGGCCTGCTCCTATCTCATCCGATCATGAGGTAGAGGCCACTTCTTCATCTCACCCCGACCTCCAAGACACATTCAAAAGGACCATCCTTCAGAGTGTATAATTGAGACCTCTTCGAGCGTGTCACACGCTCCAAAGTCGGCTTGTCTCTTTTCTCGCTCCATTCTCGCTTCTTCGCCTCATTTGAGCCTAAAGATGTTTGTCATGCTCTATCCGACGAGTCTTGGACAAACGCTATGCATGAGGAGTTGGAAAACTTTGAAAGAAACAAGGTCTGGTCCCTTGTTGAGCCCCTCAAGGTCACAATATCATTGGGACCAAATGGGTGTTCAAGAACAAGCAAAGTGAAGATGGGTTAGTCATTCAAACAAGGCTAGCCTGTAGCTCAGTGGTACTCTCAAGTTGAGGGTCTAGATTTCAAGAGACCTTTGCCCTCGAGCTAGACTTGAAGCCATTAGAACTCGCTGCCTTTGCAGCTTCTAAGGGTTTCAAGCTTTACAGATGGATGTCAAGAGTGCCTTCCTCAATGGCCTTATTGAGGAAGAAGTCTATGTCGATACCTCCTCGGTTTCGAGAACCCCAAATACCCTAACCATGTCTACAAGCTTTCCAAAGCTTTGTATGGACTCAAGCAGCTCCTGAGCTTGGTATGAAAGGCTTAAGTCCTATCTCACGAGCTATGGTTTTGAGATGGGTAAAATTGACAAGACCTTGTTCATTCGCCGCCTTGGCACCGATCTTCCGCTTTCGCCCAGATCTATGTGGATGACATTATCTTTGGCGGCTCCTCGCATGCTCGCTTCCCAATTTTCCGATGTCATGAGCTCTGAGTTTGAAATGAGCATGATGGGCGAGTTGAGCTTCTTCCTTGGCTTCCAATCAAATGCAGACTCGGAGGGTACCTTTCTTCATCAAGGCAAATACACTCGAGACCTCCCGGCGCTTCGACATGAATGATGGAAAGCCGATCAACCCAATGGCATCTACAAAGCAGCTCGATCCGTATGAAGACAAATAACTCATGACCAAAAGGAGTTCAGAGCATGATTGGCTCTCTCTTGTACCTCATGCCTCGAGACCGTACATACATTTTTCTCGTGTGTCTTTGTGCTCGGTTTCAGCTTCTCCTCGCAGATCTCATCGACAGCAAAGTGAAACGCATCTTTCTGGCACCTTCGAGCTACCATTGACTATGGCATCCGTACTCTTCCTCTTCTTGTCTATCTCTTAGAGCTTTCTCCGATGCGCACTTTGGCGGGTCAGAGGATAGATAGAAGAGCACTTCCGCACTTGCCAATTCATTGGCACTTCTCGCCTCCTCGGTCGCCGAGGAAGCAATCCGTTGTTGCGCACCCACCGCAGAGGCCGAGCACGCTGTCGCAGCCTGGGCTTGTCGAGCTGCGCTTGATGGTCTCGACCGCAGGATTTCGGGTTATCTATCGATCGCGCTCCACTCTTCCGTGATAACACGCCCGCGATTTGCATTGCCAAGAACCCAAGGCAACATTCTCGACCAAGCATATTGATATCGATATCACTTTCTTCGAGACCATGTAGAGAAGGGTGACATTGTGCTCCAGCCAGGAGAGTGAGCACCAGCCATGTGATATCTTCACTAAGCCTCGGATAGTTTTGCCACCTCGCTGGGAGAGCTTAGTGGTTTGTCCTTACGGACTCGCCGTGAGGGGAGCTTTGTGCTACATTGTGATTATATTATATTATATTATATTATACTATACTATTACTCCTTTCTCGTTTCATTTTTGGGTCAAGTCCTTCCAAAGATAGGTTAGAGTGGTTCTCTGCCAAATTGCTTTGATGCTACATTTATCTTGTGATTCTAGGATGTCGCTTATTAGTCGTCTCTTCCTTCTCTAAGTACAAATTTTACTCACTTCTTATAGGTTCTAGCAGGGTCTAGCCACCCTTGGGTAGACAGACAAAGTGTTTGCTCCTTAGTGTATGTGTAGATCAATTGATAGTCCTAGAATCATATGGGGTAGATTAGAACCCGTCTCGAGCGATAGTTTTCTATATCTTTCTATGCTCTAAAGGTCCGCTTTTTCTGCTTTACTTATCGATTCTCGCTTTTCTATGCAAAATCACTACAACAACTTCAATTTCCGGACAAAGAAGCTCGATGGTTTCTAATAGGTGGAAAATGAGAGGGTGATTCAACTAAAACTTGTGGGGTTAAAAGGGGTAAGATGTGATACTAGTTAGCTAAGTATCTAATACTATTTTTCATGGATCAACCTTGCTCTTTAGTGGTAATAGATCTTACCTAATCTTCCCGATTTTTATCTTCTCAATCAATTACTCGCTCATTCAATACTGCTAGTTGAATTGGGAAGTTGAGTTTTGGTTTTATGATTCCTTGCCGCTTTTTTGAGTCTTTTATAAGCATGTTCAAGTTTGTACACTTGTTGTTTTGGCTTTCGATTAGGGGTATTCCATTCCCTAGTCGCTAGCATTTTGCTTTCTTTCGCCTTTGTCCTTGAATCTAAGTCTTTTGTCGCTATTAGTGGGCTCCTTTTTACTCCATTGTTGGTCCCATTGCTCATTCGCTCTCCCGGTTCAGAGTTGAGAGTCGACTGAGTGTAGGGATGTTTCAATTGAAATTGAGGGAGTAAGATTCTTAGCTTAATCTTATCCTCCTCCCTTCAGCAAGTCTAGATGTAATTCTGGTATGGATTGGTTGTCTCAAAGATAAGGGACAGATCGATTGCGCCAAGAAGTGTGTCCTTCTATCTAGTCCTTCTAAGCAAGGTGTTCGCCGCCAAAGTCGCTAGGCCCGCATCTCTTCAAGCGCCAGCTAAGCCCGCCTAGATATTAGTGAAGTCCCAACGGTTCGTGACTTCATTGATGTCTTTCCAAGATCTTCCAGGATGCCACCAGCTCGAGACCTAGAGTTTGTCATTGAGTTAGTTCCCTGCATCACTCGATTTCAAAGAGGCACTATCGATGCCACCGAACGAGTTGGTGGAGTTGAAGAAGCAACTTAATGAGCCGCAAGAAAAGGTTTCATCCGCCTCTAGCTCATCTCCGTGGGGTTGTCCTCGCAATCTTTGTAAAGAAGAAGGACAATACTTTTGCATGTGCGCTGATTACCGTCCGCTTAATGAAGTAACGGTAAAGAACAAGTATCCATTGCCCGCATCGATGATCTCTTTGATCAATTAATGGAGCTCGAGTATTCTCCAAGATTGATTTGAGAATGGGATATCATCAAGTTCGGATACGACCGAGGATATTCCAAAGACGGCTTTTTCTACTTGCTACGGCTTGTATGAGTACACCGTCATGTCATTTGGCTTAACCAATGCTCCGCCCTCGTTCTTCCGATATCCATCGAGGCTTCGATATCTTTTGCGATGTTTCTACGAGGACTCTGGCTGTGTCCTTATGCAAGAAGGCAAGGTAGTGGCCTATGCATCAAGGCAATTGAGGACTCATGAACTCAACTATCCTACCCATGACTTGGAATTAGTCATGTGATTCATGCACTTAAGATTTGGCGACATTACCTAATCGGTAATCGCTAGAAGTGTATTCGATCACAAAGCCTAAAGTATTTGTTCACCCAACCGATCTCAACCTCGTGCAAAAGAGATGGTTGAGTTGATCAAGGACTATGACATGGGTATTCACTACCATCCGCAAGGCAAATGTCGCTGCCGATGCGCCACGCATAAGCGCATTGCAATGTCTTGTTGCTCCAGAACGCCAACCCACCCTTCAGAATTTCAGCGCCTCAACTTGGGTTTGGTTGAGCATGGTTCCTCGCCGCTTTGGTTGTGCAACCAACCTTGGTGGGTTGGATCAAGATTGCTCAAGAATCGGATGTTGGGATAAACCGCATCAAGGAAAATGTCAAGGACGGCATACAAAAGTGTTTCTCCGAGGATGAGCATGGCGCTGTAAGGTTCGGCAACGCCTTGTGGTTCCAAAGGACATGGAATTGCGGAATTTGATTCTCCGTGAAGCCCATGATTCGCTTCTTGTCTATTCATCCCTGGTACACAAAGATGTATCAAGATCTCCGCCGAGATTTTGGTGCACCCGAATGAAGAGGGAAATTGCAAAGTTCGTTGTCGAGTGCGACGTGTGTCGTCGTGTCAAGGCCGAGCATCGCCGCCCGCCAGATCGTCACCTTTGCCAATTCCAGAGTGGAAGTGGACTCGACGGATGGATTTTATCACGGTCTACCTGTGTCTCCTGTGGAAACGATGCTATTTGGGTTATCATCGATCGATTGACTAAAGTAGCTCATTTCCTTCCCGTCAAGACTCAGCTTCACAGGCCTCTTAGCCGAGCTCTATGTCTCCGCACTGTAAGTTTGCATGGGATACCAAAGACGATCATTTCGATCGTGGTTCTCTGCTCACTTCTCGATTTTGGCATAGCTTGCAAGAGGCTATGGAACCCATCTTAATCTTTAGCACCGTGATATCATCCTCAAACCGATGGTCAAACCGAGAGGGTCAACCAAGTGTTGGAAGACATGTCTGCTTGTGTTCACATATGGAAAGCATTGGGAAAATGCTTGCCATTCACCGAGTTTTCTTATAACAACAAATTTTCAGCCGCCTCTGATGGCACCTTTCGAGGCCTTATACGGAGAAAGTGCGTAACCTCGTTGAATTGGTCCGAGACCGCGAAAGACCATTCTTTGGCCCGAACTCGATCAATGAGGCCGAGAGTCAAATCCAACTTATTCGTGATCGCTATGCATACCAATCCGCATAAAAGAGCTATGCGGATCGCCGCTGCCGCGAGTTGAGCTTTGAGCCCGATGACTTTGTTTATCTCAAGGTTTCTCCTTTGAAGGGCCATCAACGTTTGGCCAAGGGCAAGCTTAGCCTCGATATGTCGGTCCCTACCGCGCCGCCGAGAAGAAAGGAGCCGCCGCCTATAAGTTGGAGTTGCTCGCCGCACTTGAGGGGGTACATGATGTGTTCCATGTGTCCCAATTAAAGAAGTGCCTCCTGCTCCAATCGAGGAAGCTCCGCTGGAAACTCTTGATGTCCAGAAGATTTGACCTACAAGGAGCACCCTGTTCGCATCCTTGAAGAGACTGAACGAAGAACGAGGAATCGTGCCATCAAGTTCCTTAAAGTTCAGTGGTCAAACCATTCTGAAGATGAAGCCACTTGGGAAAGGGAAGATCGCCTCGCGCGCACTATCCATCTTTCTTTACCGAGTGAGCCAAATCTCTGGACGAGATTTTTGTAAGGGGAGGTTTTGTAACATCCCAAATCTGGAATTGAGTTTCAAGTGTAAGAAAATCAGGAGGAATTAAAACCTTTCCCAAATCTGGAATTGAGTTTCAAGTGTAAGAAAATCAGGAGGAATTAAAACCTTTCTTGCATCTTGAAACCCCTGGTCGTTTTTGTAATTCTTTTAAAAAGAATTGTGGAAGATCAAATTCAAATCCTCATTTAACCCCAACCAAAAACCTCCTTGGCAAAGATCCGTGCCAAACCCGTAAACATTTTCCCCGAGTCTAGGGTTGATGTTTGACACCTCAGAATTATTTCATAATTTTTAGAAATTATTTGATAATTTTTGAGGAAAATCAAACCTTGGTCAAACCATAATTCATCACCTTCTGAAATTTCTGGAGAAAAATACCCTGCATAAAAACCTCTGGAAAATTTATTTAAGGTTAATCATCCAAGAAGCAACCTCCGCTTAAAATTTCATGATTTTTGGAGCTTGTTTGCTACCTTAAATAAATTCTTCAAAATCAGCCTTTAATTCAAACCCTTGCCGATTTCATCTGTTCCTTGGGTCCGAAGTCGCTGCTTAAGCCAATTGACTCACCAACCAACTAACCCCACCGCTCGGTCGCTTGGGCGCTGGCATTGTGCGCCGTTGGATCGGCATCGAACGGCTCACGATCGCGTGAACGCTCGACCATCCGAGCGCCACCATGTGAACCGCTGATTCTAAATCAAGGGCTCAGATTCGCGGAACGCTCGACCGTCCAACGCTCGCGCAATGTGAACCATACGATCCAAATCAACGGCTCGCTAAAATGGGCGCCAAACCGCTCAAATCACCCCGTTGCTTTTGGACCGTCCGATTTCAACCGACGGATGAGTCGCCTCCTTCCTGCCTGAGCGGCCCGAGTCAAGCAATGGCGTGAGCAGGAGAAGCGCCAGGTGCACCACCGTGGTCACCTTTAAACCGGCTAGCTCTCACGCATTAAATGCACGCCGTGCTCCTCCTCGTAAGTCCATGGTTCAACTGCCCCGCCGCCTCAAAGGCTCTCATGGCGTGTTTGACTCACGAGGGTTATTGCCGCTGCTCACCGCCATTCCCCGCTATATAAGCCCCTCTCGTCCTTCCATTGAAGCCTTTCAAACACTCGCAAGCTCCAAAGAACCTCTCTAGTGTTTGCTTGAGCTCAAAACTTGAAACCTTCATTGCCGCCATTGCCGAGCTTCAAGCTCTTCGTGAAGGCGGCACTCTTGGGCTTCATTCCTTTCAGCCTTGCTCTCTCGATTCCTCTCACCTCGGTGATCATTAACCTCATTCAATTTGGGTTTTGGCCGCAGGAGCAAGCTTAATTTTGATTTCCCTTTCGCCGAAGCCCTATTTTTCTTCATCGAGCACTCCAGCCTCTCGGTGCTTTCTTCGTGCTCGTAACTCCTCTTAGTCCCTAGTTGCTTGGCACTCGCCAATTGGACCGCAGCAGAGCTCATTTGCTATTTTCGCTTTTGACCATTTTCGGTCATCTCTGCCGCTTTCCGCTTGCCGGCTGCTCCGAACGCCGCAATAAAATGTTGGTTTCTTTGGGTGCGCAAGATTGTTAGCAACCCATTTTGGGCATTTTGCTCGCGCGCCGCGACCGTAGTCGCCGGCGACGACCATCCTTCACCGCTGCTTTGTCGGATGAAAACAGGACGAGCGCTTGAACGACGTTCACCGTGGACCGCTGGATCCGAGATCAACGGCCCAGTTCGAATGAACGTCGACCGGCCCGAGCGTTCGATCCGCGTGGACCGCTGGATCCAAGATCAACGGTCCCTATTCGAGTGAACGCTCGACCGTCCAACGCTGATCAACAGGATCGCTGGATCCAAGATCAACGCCCTGCGCAGGTGAACGCTCGACCGCCCAACGCCCCGATCCACGCGGAACCGCTGGATCCGCATCCAACGGTGAGCGCTAGGTTTGTGAATCGCGCGTGCGCTGTTATCTCGTGGGACTTGGACCGTTGATCCGAGATCAACGATCCAAGTTCGCCCACGCCGATTTAATTTCTCGGTTTTTCCGAAAGGATTTATTTGTCAACCGAAAATGTAGTAACTTGTAAAATGCATAACTATTTTATTTTAATTCCTTTTGGTTGATTCAAATTTTGTTAGTTGTATTTTTAACTAAACTGTAATCTCAAAATGTTTCCAACCCCAAAGATAGCTCCGTAAAATTTTGCTAATGAATAGTAGCATTTTGATTTATAAAGCTGAGCAAAATTGATTTGCTCATATCTTTTGCATTAAGAATCCAAATCAATTGGTTCTTGTTGCATTATTTCATAAAAATCATGCTCTTCCTATTGTAAAAATTTGAGAGCTTTTTGTTGAAGTTGACTGTTGACCTTTCGGTTTCTTTTGCCTTATTGGTTCTTTTGATTCTTTCGATAGGATCCGAAGAGCACATTAACACCGAGAGTGATCCCCAGCAACATCTTGACCCACAACAATCAGGCAAGCAGTTTGATCATGTTAATCCTATTACTTTTCAAGTCTACTATATTGATTTCAACTCGTATGTATGCATTGCTATTTTGTTGTCAAAATTATGTTTAGTGTCCTATAGTTGCACAATCTGTAGGACTTGTTTATCCTCTACTACCATGAGCTTAGGTTATTTGCTGTGGTCGGAGTCCGAGGGAGGGACTTGGATCACTTAGTAGCTTTCGATTGGAAAATGCTTAGCCATGCTTAGTTCGGTAGCTTTGGGCGATCATCGACTTAGTCGATGGTCTTGATCACACAAAAATTATTATTTTTCCATTATGTCCAGCACTTTGTGCTTTGTTTATTTTGCAAAACAAAAACTGAAAAATGAAAACGGATTTGGACTTGGGCATAATGGTATGTTGGTGTGGTGTTTTTGGGTGTGATCGGAATGGTGCCCAAGTCATCAAGGACCGAACATCTTGTTACACTAAACAAGCACTATTATGCGTACTAACCACATGAGGGATATATGGGACCCTCTTGACTTAGTACTTTGGCGTGTGTTATCTCCGAGTCGCAGGAGGAAAAGTTTTGTGTGTGTGTTGTGTGAAACAGTCATGTGTTCTTGTGTTTGTGTTGGGTGTGCGGTGGTGGGATTGTCGGAAGGTTCTCCACCTCGAGGGGCGCAGATTGTCCAAGGCTTTACCCGTGGACGGGTAGTTGTCCGAGGTCACACGACTCGACACAACGTATGGCTTTCTATCCATACGGCGACTCGGGTTAATACATAATATTGGAAACGCCTCGTCAGGACTTAGTCGTGTCGCAAGATACCAAAGGCGCAAGTGCTTAATCATGTGGCAAAAAGGCGGTCCGACATGTGGGTAAGTTGGTACACCTCGCAGGATAAAACTATTCGAATAGCCTCGCCCTAGGTTATGGACACGCTTGGGGAGGTCTTCCAAGAGTTAGACTACAACATTTGTTTTTAAAATTAAAACTTGATATGGTTGGTATGAATGGGTAATTCATACTATTGTTGTGGTGACTATTGGGTTAGTCACTTCGTGTTGTTGTTGTCTTTCTATCTACTGTTATTATTATTGTTCTCTCTGCTATTTGAACATTAAAAACAGATTTGTCAAATTGCTTTCAATCTATTACATTATTGCAAATAGAAACTTGCTTTATGCTAAAATGAACCATACAAATTTCCACTTCAATGAGCTTGCATGTAGTATAAGTACAGTTTGTTATTCCACATGTAAGTCTTGCGAGTACATTCAGTACTCACCGGCTTTTGCCTACGCTTTTGTTTGTGGGGAGGAAGGTGAGCCCCAAGGGCCTCACTTTTGTGAGATGTGTCCGTGGATTCGACGACTAGCTTGGCGGTCCCACGGTTGCCTTGTGGGTTAAAGGCACACCGATTGGCTCTTTTGTTTATGGTCATCTTATGGCACTTTTGCTTCCGCTGTTAAACTTTTCTATGTATATGTCGTTTGGCCGGTCGGCCTCTCTTTTGTAATAACTATCTTTTATTTATGCTATCTTCTGGTTGTTGCTTTGCTTCGGTTCTATGTGGATGAATGGAATTGATGCATGAGCTTTGTAAAGAGGTGTGTATACTGCATTCTGGGAAGTATACATGTCTCGAGTCTCGGCTTATCTGATTTGTGATGCTAGGGCCGAATGGATGGCTAAGCATTACAAGCCCGATAAACCGGGGTCTCACAGTTAGCTTCATTACTTGCGTGGCTTGGTATATTCTAAAGCAGATATATTCTACTAGGCTGATCCTTAGTTCTGATATCTGCTAAGGATTACCTCTAGTTAGGTAGATAACTACCATACAAGGTCTATGGGCTCTTACATGCTAATTCTGGTTTAGTGATTATACTTATTGTCTTGATTACTATCACTATCACAAGGTTAGGTCATAGCCACAACTAACCTTCATTAGGGTTTATTATTACTACACTTTATTTTGCTCCAAGCGTCGAGGATACACTTAGTTGCTTAATCAACTACTAACAGGGTCCATATGTCAATTAACATACATGCATATACATATACTTTTACTCCTTTGCTTATTCTCGGTCCTAAGTATATGTGAGCTTATGTCATTATGATTACCAGTTACTGCTGTAAGATTGAGGTGGCCGACTAGAGGGGGTGAATAGGTGGTTTTAAAAATTCTTTCGGCTAAAATCAATTAATAATGCGGAAGCTAATAACAAATTGGTTTTGCACAATTAAAACCTAAATCAACTAGGCTCCCCTAAGTGCACCAACAATATGAATACAATGCAATGAGAGCAATCATACAAAGATATATAAGCAATTAAAGCAAGAATGTAAATTGCTCAAAGTAAAGCACAAGCAAGCCAAGATGACACAATTATATTTTACCGTGGTGTTCGGAGACTTGCCTGTCTCCCCTAATCCACGTTGAGGTAAGCCCAATCAAATTGGACCGGCTCCACTAATTAAGCCAACACCTCCGAGGTAAGTCCAACCACTTGGAACGGTTCCAACACGAACCAACACCTCGCTCCACTAGGGTTGCTCTTCCTCCACTCCAGAGATGGCGAGCACCAAACCACTCACAACCACGCCGGGCCTTCTCACAAGCTTCTTGAGAAGATCACCGATCACGACGTCTCCACGCTGTCTAGGTGTCGGCAAACACCAAGAGAAACAAATCTCAACTCTCACTTGAACTAATCAAGTGTCTAAGCTCAAGTGGATACACAATCTACTACCTAAGGCAACACATGCACTTAGGGTTTGCTCTCCAAGCTCACTAAGTGCAACACATGCACATAAGAGATAAGAGGCTTGCTCTTAGCTCAAGGAATGAGTACGGCACTCACAATCACAGCAACAACAACTCCCAACCGGCCAAGGTGAGTATTTATAGTCCACACATAAAAACTAGCCGTTAGGGGAAAGATTCCCTAGAATCTGACAAGGGCCGGTCTGTCCACCAACTAATGGCCGGTCGAACCGCTCATGCGCCAACGGCTATAAAACTAGCCGTTGGACTCACGACCGGTCGGACCGCCAACTAATGGCCGGTCTGACCGCTGCAAAATCGGTCAGACCGTTAAGGCTGGGCGGTCAGACCGCTTGAGGAAAACCAAATGTACCGTAAAAACTTTCGGTACTTTCGCTCTCCGGTAGTACCGTTTATTTAACGACGGTACTACCGCACAGAGAATCATCTCAAGAGGCCACTGGTCCGACCGCCCAACACATGGCGGTTCGACCGATTTGGCACCGGTCAGACCGGTCCATACCGGCGATCTGACCGCCAGGCCACAGAGACTTTGCACTTTTCACTTCGCTCAAATAGCAAAACACATTCGCCCATTTGAGTACAATTCCAACAAGGTTTCAAAGATGATATTCTCAACAAGTTGCAAAACACATTTGCCAACCTTTAGAATACTCACAAGAAGGAATAAGGTACATGGACTTACACCATTTACAAACTTAAGTCACATGCTACAAGAAATCAAACATGAGCATCAACTATTTGCAAAATACATTCGCAAATAATAGCATCATGCCACAAGGCTAAGGTGTATGGACTTCAACCATTTGCAAAATATATTTGCAAACTATAATCCCATACTACAAAGATTAAATGCATGAGCCTCGGCTATTTGCAAAATACATTTACAAATAATAGCTCCATGCATAGATGAGTTAAAGAAAACACAATGAGCTATCAACACATGACTAACTCATGCTACTAGTCAAGATCCCTCTTAATAGTACGACAACCTATACTAGCAATCTGGTCTTCCAACCAAACTTCAAGACTGGTAAAAGACTAGGAACACATCCTTAGCCCTAGCTAATCATACCTTTACCTTGCATCTTCTTGAAGCTTGATGACACACATCAACACTTCAAGTTCGGGTCCTTGACTTTAACAATCATCAACACATGATGATCTTCTTCACTTCAGAATCTTGTCTTGAACATCATCAACACATGATGCATTCTTTCACTTGATCTCCATCAATGCATGATGGGTCTTCTCTTGACTTGATGTGCATCAACACATGATGCATCCTTTACTCCAAGTCTTGATATGCAGCATGATGCATCCTTCATTAGACCTCCATCAACACATGATGGGTCTTCTCTTTAAACATCATTGACACACGATGATTCCCAGTTCTTCAAGCTCTTCATATGCATCAACACATGATGCATTCTTTACTTGAATCTTGACTTGATGATCAACTCATGATGATCCCAAGTCTTCATCACCCTGGAACATAATCTATTCATCCAACTCATGGAAAATGTTAGTTCCACAATATGATTATCATTTATTACCACACCATACCATTAACTCATAATGGTGGGACAAGATACTTCAATCTTTCCTTTTTTTGGTAATTGATGATAACCACTTCAATTGCACATAAATTGAATGTAGATAATTGAACCAATATACTCCAACATGAGTATATATGAACTACGCAAGTTATATATACCCCAACATGAGTATGTAAGAACTACACAAGTTCTATATACTCAAAACATGAGTATACGAGAACTATACAAGTTCCATATACTCAAAACATGAGTATACAAAAACTACACAAGTTTTGTATACCCAAAAGGATATGTTTCAAAGTAAAGATCCCTAATATATGTGGAAAATGGAATATGGATCAATACTAATGAAACCATAAAATATAGAATAAACTCTCCCTAAATGTGTGCATACACAAATGTGTAATAAGATTATATGCACATATTCAATTTAAACTTATAGTTGAGTTCAACCTATATTTTGGATCCGAGGAATGCAACAATATATAAGATTAAGATGTCGATTGCGTACCTCGTTGAATTTCACCTTTATATCCAAATGAGACTACACAAAATAATACTGGACAAGAGAATTAGTCTCATAATTGGATTTGTCATTAATCACTAAAACATTCCATTAACTCATAATGGCGGATCTAGATCCTTCAACTGCTTAGGTCCTTAGTGTCTTTTGACGTGATTGCAAAACCTAGACTACCCTTAATCAAAGTAGCTACTTTACCTAATCAAGGATTTGTAGGGGATACTTGTTTGTGTATGTTTCTATGATTTATTATCTTATTCCCCTTAGTGTTAATATTACTAATGGTTGGTCTTGACCTAAGTAATATGATGACTTATTCATCTTACCATATCATAAGTCAATAACACTATATTGGGTTAGTCTCGACCAAAAATCCAAAATAATGGCTTAATAGTTTAGGACCCTACTATCATGTAGGCACTTTTAAATATAAGATTATTTTGATAATGCCTAATTGCTTGGAATAAATCTTGAATTAACTATTTTTACTAGAAAAGACAATGGCTGATTGAACATTCACCTATCTGATTATACTATCGCAATCTAACCATCCATTTAATTATCCTTTTAATTACTTGATTTGTCCATTGACTGTTACTATATGAAAATACAACCTGTCAGTTGAATATCTACAAATTAACTAACCTTCTAATGGCTTTAGCTAATTACTCAATTAGTCACTGTGGGGGCCCAACTGTCATTCAGATCTACATACAGATAATTATCTATGAGTGAGTGATGAGGGGCCCACTGTCATTGCTAGAGATAGATAGAGGAAGAATGCACAGAGCAGGGGAGGGCTAGAGGCGGCTCAAGCAGGGCTCATCACCAGCGAGGGGGGCATTGGCGGCGACCGAAAATGGCTAAAATGGGTTAGGGAGGGAGAGGCGGTCCCGACAAAGGTGACATCGCTGGTCGAGAGGCACTAGGGCAGGTGCTGGAGGGGGTAAGGGGAAAGAAGGGGGCGCGCATGAGCACCAGGAGAGCGAGGGAACCTTACCTAGCTGGTTGGTGGAAGCGAAGGTGGTCCGAGGCAGGCCGACGATGAGAGTCGATGGCGGCGCGGTGAACTTGCCACGGGGGCAACACTACGGGGAGGTGGAGAAAGTGTGAGCATTGGGTGATGGTTGGGGGAGGCCAGGGGTGCTCCAGCCGAGACGAATTAACGCAGGGCTCACCGGAGGAAGTGTGGTGGTGGAAATGGTGGCTTCTAACCAGATGTGAAGAAGATGACACCGCCGGCTGTTCTTGTGAACGATTAGGGAAATTGGTTGAGGGGAATGAAGCCTCATGATCTGGAACACATGTTGACGCACATAGGGAAGGAAGGGGCTCACTGAGACGGTGACACGGTGAGGGCAGGGTTGGTGGCTAAGGACAGGGCTCCACATGCTCAGCTCCTTGGGCTCAGTAGAAAAGGGGGGAAAGGGAGGAGACAACAGGGAGGAATGAACGAGGCTCGGGGCAGCCTTTTGTAGATGGGTTGGTGATGCTCTCGGTAATGGAAACAATGGCATGGGTGCGTATGGGTGGTGGCGACATGCGCGACGTGTGGGGAGACGCATCCGTGTGGGCGAGAGGGAGGGCGAGGACGTTGACAGTGGTGTGGCAACAGGGGGCGTGAGTGACAGGGCAGGCGCGCGATCAACGGGGGCAGTTGGTGGCCGGCATGGGCCACAGCATGGACGAGTGCAGGCGCTACCGGTTTTCTCGGGAATGAAAAACAGTGGGTTGGTTTGGTGATGGATATGGTTGGGTTGCAACAACAGGTTCAGTCAAAGGAACAATTATACAAGAAAACAAAAGAGGAAAACAAAAGAAAGGACAAAGAAAAGAAAAGAAAAGAAAGAAAAGGAAGTCGAGCTAGGCCGAGTGGTTATGACTCTGACCGCACTTCTGTGGTTTTAATTTTCTTTTTCTTTACTTTTTAAACTCGATTTTGAATTCAATTTTTCTATGTTTTGGGTCGAGGATTCAAATAACAACTCAAAAATTTGAATATCGATGAAGCGAAACAAAAGTTTTAAAATTCCATATTTTTAGCCTCTTGAACTAAAAAGTCAATTTTGGGATGTTACACCAAAGTTTAAAGGTAAATCCTTGGAAGCAATTAAATGACAAAGAGATTAACGAAATCGTACTATCAGGGTTGTACTGAAGTTGTGCCTATGTAACATCACAAATTTGGAGTTCATTTGAAGCATTTAAAAAACTAACCATTTGAATTTCCTTAGTTAAGTCAAAGCTTAAATTGTATTTTCAGAAATCAAAATATTTAATGTGAATAATATAAACTTAAATTAAATTGAAGCTATTTTATTTGGGTTCCTTGAGTTCCAGAGTATCTTCTCGAATTTTTGAGAACTTTTTGGAGTTTATTTGTTATTTCTTTGTGCTCAGTTTTAGTTAAATATAATTTCCTAAATTCAAAAAGTCTTTTTATTTTTCAAATTTCCCTTTGGACCGAAATCCTTTGCACTCGGACCATTTTATTTTCTTTCGGCCAGATTCCTTTTCCATTTTTCCTTCTGGCCCAACCCAGCCGCCTTAGCCTTTCTGCCCACGCCCGAAGCCTGCTTCGTGCTGCAGCCCAACTCCCTCAGTCCAAGCAACCATTTGCCTCGCCTCCTCCCCTCACTGACCGGTGGTTCCACCTTGTCAGTGCTAAGCCGCCATGTCAGCGTTGTCTTCAACCCAGTTTCGTCCGAGCCCATGTCCGAGGTAGACACACTACCGCAGCCGTCCCGAATGCGAATACTCCCCTCCCATGCCTATATGAGCTGCCCCACCGTGTCATACCAAGAAGTCACCGTCGGAATCGTCCTTGTCTTGTCGGATTTTGCTTTTATCACCGCTGGCCGCCGCAAGGATTCCTTCGCCCATTCCGCCACCGTCGAAGCCTCTCCTGTCGTGCCTTCACCGTCGTTGAGTTTACCCTTCCACATTCGACATCGTGCTCCCATCACTGTCCCTAGAGAATCGCCACTTCATCGTCGCCCCTTCTTCCCCAAAATTGACCGCGTTGTGCTCCGTTACATCTCATCGCTAGTGAGCTCCCTCGCCTTCCCAAGTGTGTCACCACGTGTTCCCCGTCCCCCTCTTATGATCCCCCATCTCCTTGTCATCTCTCCGCGTGATGCCCCGTTGCCGTTGATGTTCTTCTCTGTCGCTGATCTTCGTCTAGCCATCGCTCCGGTCAATCTCCATCTGTCCTGAGCCTCGCATTGTGTTCCTCACGCCATCGCCAAGCCCATGCTCCTCTCCTTCCTCCTTGATGCACCACCACCATCCAAAGAATCCATGCGCCCTTGGGGTTCCATTTTTGCCCTCGTCGTTTGTCCTCTCTCCGCCGTCGAGCACAAGCCGTCGCCGCCACTTCCTTTGTTCCACTGCATGTCTCTCTTTCTCTCTCTTGTATGTGGGCCACCCCTGTACAACTCGGCCCCATATGTCAATCTCTTTCTTCCTCTCTCTCTCTCTCTTACAACTCGGCCCCATATGTCAATCTCTTTCTTCCTCTCTCTCTCTTACAACTCTGCCCCATATGTCAATCTCTTTCTTCCTCTCTCTCTCTCTTACAACTCTGCCCCATATGCCAATCTCTTTCTTCTCTCTCTCTCTTACAACTCCGCCCCATATGTCAATCTCTTTCTTCCTCTCTCTCTCACTTATAGGTGGACCTCACTTGTCAGTGTCGTTTCTCCTTTTTCTTTTAAGCCGAAGGAATATTCTCTGGAATATTCTTTTCCTCTTTTTTACTTTCTCACAAATCTTCCAAGAGTCCGTTCAAATTCCTAATTTCATATAAAATTGAAGATCAGTATACAAGCACAACAGAAGTCTTGTATTGAATTCAATTTAAACCCCAGAGCAAAACAACCCAAAACAACCAAAACTCAATTTTCAAGTGTCGGGCAGTCTGACCTCTATGTCAATGGCGGTCGGACCGGTCACCTTGGGCGGTCTGACCTCCATCCTGATGAACAGTGAAAATAGTTCAAAAAATGAAGTTACAAATAGGTGTAACTTTTGATCTACAACTCTAAACTCGATGAAACTTGGAACATACCTTCTCTAGGATATCATGAACATATTCCAATCAAAGATCGTGAAGATCCTTGGCAACGTTCCAACCTTTTCACGTTTGAGTGAAGGATGGTTCAAAACCGAGTCAAAACGAAAACTAGATCCAAAACCTTGCTCGTGGGTTAGAGATGATCAAGATGATCCTAGATGAGTTCCCACATGTCACAGCAAGCAAGATTGGGGGCAGAAACCAAAAGAAAACTTGAGAATCAAAGAACGCCCCAAAATCACAAAATAGAGAGCAAGAACGAAAAGAGACTCATCTCAAGATAACTTGCATAGATTGATTTGTGATTGCTGCTGGTTTACAGCCACTCCATCCAGGAGGACAAAACTCAATACATGAGCACACAATCAATCTCTTCTCAAGGATCCTAACCTCTCCACTCCCTAATCTCAAAAACAAAACTAGGGTTTCAAAATAAGCAAAATGATCAAGGAGGTGCTACAGCACCCTCCCATGTTTATAGTGGAGCCTAACCTTCTAGAAGAGTTCCTATTGGGCACCCGTTAAGCCCACGCACAAACGGGTTTAACTTGCGCACGTATTTTAAAGCATCGTCTTCATCTTCTCTTGACCTAAACTGCTTCTCCTTGCGTCGTCTTGCACCGCGGTTTAGCCAAAAGCAAACAAGGCAGTATTTTAGTGATATTACCAAAATACCCCTTCCTGATCCTTCTCCAAATACCGAGTCCAATCTTCATGAAGCAGTTCCATGCTTCGCCACGTATAGATTGATCAACGGCTCTGATTATGTCGGCAAGTCTCTCCCATCTGGCTCCCACCAAAACTACCATGGCACTTGCACCGACACCGCACCGATTTATGCAACCCGTCGCACCGAACTTCTCGTTCGGTCATCCTTGTCCATTTTGCGCCACGCTCAAATCCAATGACTTCACCCGACACCATTGATCGTTCTGAACCTCAGCTCTCAAGCCTAGTCCCGATCATCCTCGCCGTTGACCATCGTTGATCTCCAAGCAACCTGTCGGGACCCAAATATGCAAATCCTCGTATTCCGCACTAGTCCAGATCACGCTAGTCGTCAACATTGATGAAATATCACATCCATACCACGAGTACATTTAAATAAACCTGGGGACCTTACGGTCGAGTTTTACATTTATTAAGCCATGCAACCGATAATAAAGAAATAAAATCGAAATAAACTCCGTGGCTCCCATCAATTTACCAAGCAACCGTCGATCAAGACTTAACGCTCAACCTTCGTGAGAATTCTTCTTGACTCCTCCACTTCGTTGATTTGTTTAGCAAGAGTGAGTACACACTGCACTGCAAGTCATACCACAGAATGCATTTATACATGATGGCTTATTCCAAAGAAATGGCGTGGTTATAAATGCAACATTTGCAATTGAATACAAATAATAGATTGAAAGCATAATTCAAAACAAATAGACAATAATAAGTTAACAATTGATTTCACAAAGGACACACAGTCTAATCAAGTTCTTTCACACAATTTGAACAAGTTACAAACACCCTTCCCAATTGTTTTATGAAAAATCTACCTCGTGTGAAATTCAGAGCATGTCCATAACCGAGGACGGCTATTCGAATAGATTGGTTTAAACACTCTGCAGAGGTTGTACACTTTACCCACACGATGAAACCAACCGGATCGAGTTGATCACAACAAAACCTTTCGAGACTTCATCTCAAACAATGACACTCTGGTGTGCTTTGCATGCCATCCAATTTGTACACACTGGCCCTTTGAACGACACACACCATTGGACAGGGATGCGTGCGAATCGTCCCGCGATGTGACATATCACACCTCCGACCCATCACATAGCTTAAATACAACTCGAGTTGTCAATGTCAAGACTCCATAACTTACTAAGTCAGGCCCGGCCATACTAGGCATGTGGTCGACAAGAAGGCCCAGTTCAATGGCGCACAAAGTTAAGTCCTTAATTGACTAAGGCAAGACTTCCAGCTTTTCCCAAATCACAAAGTTTATATCACACGATCCACCATTCACACGAATCCACCACTTGCCTCGAGTCTAAATCTTTTCCCACCCGTTGATTAAGTGCAACACATGCCACCAACGAGTAATAGCACACAAAGACACACAGATTCATCACACGTTCCATAATCACTTATTCAAGTTCATAATTGCAACTCTCACATGAAATGATGACTCGTGGCATGGCTAAGCGGCCTAATCGTATCTAACCAACCCACGTTGGTGCTACGATAATACCAACTAATAATTAATCAACCTAGGTGACAAAAGATCATGGCATACAATAGACAAGGTGGCATAACAATTTGGATTAATAACTACACCCAAAAGCATTTAAATAAATACTTGAAATAGAATGCAATACATTGAAACAAAGTATTTTGAAAACGGGTTCAAAATGATCAAAGGTATAACTTGCCTTGGAATAGATCTAGATATTGGTCCTGGTCTTGAGGTGCTCCTTCTTACGAAAAATTCCCAAGTATCGACGCCTACTCGCAAACGAGACAAAAGAAACAAAACAAATAAATAACAGAGGCAAACAAACTCCAAAAATTAAATAAAATTCATAAATAAATAGATCTGAATTTTATATAAATTTACAAATTTGAATGGGCTCAATTGGACTTGGATGCAAAAATATGGGCTTTGGAAGATTGGAAAATCAATAAAACCCTAAATTAGATTTTCTCGAATTTCCAATTAATTTTATAAAGGAAAATCGAATTATTGCGCAATGCTTTGCGCCACCGAGAATTTCCGGAAAAGGAATTAAATTTAAAGAAAATCGACAGTGGGACCATCACTGTCACTTTCTCACTCACGTGGGTGGGTTCACCGAGCCGAGGTGAGGGTGGCGGTGGATCGAGCCACGCTGGCGGCCGATGTGGCGCGCCACGCAGTGACACGCCAAAGATCGAGGATGAGGTGGTCGCACACGTGGGCGACCACGGAGGCAAAACGACGGCGACACTCGGCGACCACGGACGGCGGATGACGGCGACTTCGCGGTGGCGGAGGCGCGCTCTGACTCGGTGCGACTGGCGATTTCGTGACGCGTCGCTTCTTGCCGAGATGACCGTAACGGCGGCGACACGAGGAGCGGCGGAATGCGCGGTGATGGCGGCGGCGAGGTAGGGCTTCCCGAGGCAACGAACGGCGCGAGGTTGCCCTTGGCGAGACGAACGGCCGAGGTTGAAGCTTCGATTCCTGAAACGACGACGATCTAGGGTTAGAGGTCGCGGCGAAAGGCGGCGGAAGTGGATGCGATCCTCGTGACACGCGCGGCTTTAAATAGGGCCGAAACCCTAGAACCCATGTCGAGGCGGCGGCGGCTGGAAGAATCGGAACGAAGTCCCGTCGGAGAGCGATGAACAATGTTTGGTGGGACCCACTTGTCACGGCAGCTTCTGGACGAAGGGTGTGGCAAAGACGATGCCTCGGCGGTCCCACTTGCCAGAGAGACGAGGCTAGCGGGCGAAGCAACAGAATCGACGACGGATCCAAGGGCCGGAGCGAAGAGGCGCGCGCAACATGACGGCGTGCGATAAGGGGACACGCGGCGGAGATCCAGCGGCCAAGGCGGAATGGGTCATGGAGCGAGGCGAGGAATAGGCTTTGGCTTTTAAACAAGTGGAAATCCGAAAATGCAAATAGCAATTAGAGCAAATGACTTTGGAAAAACCAAAATTCTCAATGGCATATAGAATCTAAATAAAATAGTTTTGACAATTGTTGATGTTGGGATTAAGCTCATTAAATCAATTTGTCCTTAAAGTCCATATTAAGCTTTTTAAATTAATATTCAATTAAAACCGATGAATTTTCTTGGGACTTAAAAGATTTTAAAACCTGAAATTTGGGATTTTAACCCAACAATAGACCAAGAAAATTAGGAATCTCTTCGAAATTTCAAACGAATAGAACTATTAACTGGAGACTCCAAAAATTATGAGACCAAGTGCATTAGAATCCCCTCTTAGACCGCCTAGGGACCTCTATTTTTGGCCCAAAATAAAAACTCTCGAAAAAACGAATCAATAAATATAATGGACCGATCCGAACCTCTTGCCTATACCCATTTTTGGCCCACTCAAAACTCCAATAAATATAATCGATCCGTCGCCATGGTCGGTCTCGATCGGCCGTCGCCTTGGCCGGTCTAACCGTCTCCTTGGCCGATCTGACCGCCGCCCTGGCCGGTCTGACCACCGCCCTGGTCGGTCAGACCGCCTATGACATGACATCACTGGACTTTTGCTGAAAATGCTTGATTCGACGAACCTTCAACGACATTGCTAATTGTAACATCATCCTAAGATCATGAGCATATCCCCATGACATTCACAATTTTAGAGTTGCTTTTACTTTTTTGGATTTATTAGTTTTTTCTTTTGGATTTTTTTGTACTTTGCGTGTTGTTTTCTCTCTCGTTAGACGATATGTTTCAAGGAGCAGGAGCAGAAGCAAGCTTTGAAGATTCAAGTGTAGTAACCGAGCAAAGCCAATGCAAGTCATAGTTGTTTGACCATATTGAACCTGTGATTTCAAAATTATATTATTTTATATCAAATTGCATGGTTTAGGAATAGTTAATCACCTATTTGTCGTTACGCCTCCATTGATTATTTGAATTCCATGAATCATTTGTCACTATAGGATGGTTATTATTAGTTGGATATATTTGTATCACCAACATGGTTTATCATAGAGATGCTTGGTCATGCTTAGTTACGATGGGCTTATGATCACATGTTCAATATTGATAATTTGACTTAATGATATATGAAATTATGGTGTGATGCCATTGTTGTGCAACTGTGGTGTGATGTCACTATTATACCAATTGTGGTGCGATGCCCTTGTTGTAAAATTTTGTGGCATGGCAGGAGTTGTCATTGGTTTGGTTTATGCTCAGGCGAGTGATCGTGCAGTAAAGAGGGGCGTGATGCACATTGTTTTGGATGAGGTAGTCTCCCTTGAGTAACTTGTTAAGGACTTAATCTTGTGCGCTATTGAACATGGCTATATCGTACAACCACATGTCCAGTATGGGATGGATCTGGCTAACTAATCAGCAATGTCTCAGCTTAGTTCTGTTTTTAGAAGCGTAAGTTATGGGATGGACGTATACTCATAATGGCGCAAGAACTGGGTTGGAAAGGAGCTTTGTAAAGGTCTTGTCATAATCACTTAGTCACGCACCTACGGAAGTGTGTGAATGGACATTATAAGTTGATTTATCTCTTGTGAGTAAAGCTGTAAACCTCTGCATAGTTAAAATTGTTTAAACAGCAGTGTCCCGATTATGGACAATGCTTGTGGATTTCACACGAGAGGTAGAGTTTCTTTATAAAAATGTGTTAGAAGGTGAATGGGAGATTCATTTGGTGAATGTGATGTTCGCTTGGTGGATGGGATGTTCATTGATTATTTCAAAGTAATTGTTTATTTATTTGTTATTTTTTTAATTACGTATTTCAATCTATTTACTGTAATACTGCTTTCTACAAAACAACCATACAACTAATCCTTTATTCAAGCCTTACATGAATATTAATTGCATATTATTCCTTACGACTTGTTGAGTACTTTATGTGTTCATGGCTTTAAACTTTACTACTTAGTTGAAGAATATCAAGCTACTCAAGAGTTTTACGAAGAGGAGTTTTGTGTAGGCTTTGCGAATTAGGATACGTTCTCCACTCGATTGCTTGTGGGCATGTTAAATGGCCTTTATAAGTTTTCCGTTCTGCTGCAAGAGTTTATTTGTTTTTTAGCCCTGCGTGGCAAGTTAAGTAAATATTAACCATAAGGTCCAGTTATTATTACTATTTGTTATTTTGATATCTTTTTAGTTAAATCGATAAATGGATGGTATTTCATCGATGTTTCCTATGTGAGCTAGCTACTGATCTGAGACTAGTTCAGAATACACAGATAGTTTCGGATGTGTAAATATGGGTCCCGACAGCCTACCTCATCGTCCATCCTTGCCTTGCTTTACATCTTGCAGCATGTCTAATCAAGTGCCCTGTTCCACCTAAAGATGTTGCAAGACAATTCATGTTTACAAAATTTACAAACAGCAGATCTTACCAGAGCTCCTTGTGCGTATTCCTTGGATGTCCAACTGAAATCTTCCCAGTCTCCCGATGTAGTTGACCTGGATCGCTTTGTCGCTGGTGGTTACGGACATAGATGCTGCCGTAGAGCCTGATTGTGGCATTCCTCTTGCTTGCCCTGGCGGTTGGCTTCCTCCAACTTGGTCTTGTGGTTGGCTTAGGTATCGACATTCTCCAAGGATGCAAGATCTTTCGGTGAAACCCCGTAATCACCAATAGCAAAACTATCATAATTTTTCATTACGAAAACCGCAAATCGAAACTTACACTACTAATAATTTCATCTTAGTATAAAAAATAGCAACAATAAAAATATGTAAAAAAACAGTATTGTACCTCTTTTCCCGACTTGTTATTGGGTTTCAAATTTCAACAAATTTGGCCCAGAATTTTCAAATTTTGCCAAATTATCACACAAGGAATCTAAATTGGCACAACATAATTTGTAGAAGAGATTGAGGAATGGATGGGTGAAGCAGCTGCCCAACTTTCTTTTGGCTTCACCAGTACTGTCTCTTGCAGTTCATTCTATTGTTCATTACACAAAAATGCTTCACCAACTCTTCCAGTCAACTAGCATACATTAGCTTATTATTGACACTGTTGAGGGGTGGTCAGTTGAAGCATATAAAATATCAGATGTTGCTACAGTGTTGAAGAGTGGATTCTCTACTGGACTAGCTAACAAAGCACAGGGTACTATTACAATAGCAGCTATCAACATTTTCCTGTCATAAAAGATTACTGGGCTCACCATCAAAATTATATTCTTCAACTTTCTTACGCATGATTTTGCCTCCAACTTGCTAAAATATAAGTTCTATCAATGAGGTCAGAATACTCTGAAGCTGCCTAGGAAATAAGAAAATTTGAAGTGACCTGAAAAACAGATAATTTAAATCGACCAAGTGATATAGCCTACTAAGAATAGTTATGCATAAAGCTTTTAGATGAACCTAATCCTGCAATATTTGAACAGGATATGCAGAGGTTAAGAAGAGAAAATCAGTTGCAACCAAGGCTGCTTCACCATCTTTACATAACAATAGGTCAACTGGCCGAATTCTCAAAGATAATAAGGATGAATGCCCCATATTAGTTCTCCCTTTCATTTTACATCTGGCATTCATGACATTCACAGCTTTCTTTGTGATGCACGTCCAGGTCAGTATTATGCCTTCCTATATTAAAACATAGTTTATTTGGAGGCGCTGCAGTGCAGATTCCATTGCTTAAGCCTCATCTTTTGTTTCTTTGGTGCAGGTGTCAACAAGATTTTTGTCCGCCAGTCCACCGATTTACTGGGCCGCTTCTCACATTTTGGTTTCTCCCAGCCACTCTTCTGAAAGATGGGGCTACTTGATCTGCGTTTATTTCATTGCTTATATTCTTCTAGGTAGTTTGCTCGTCTCCAACTTCTACCCGTTCACATGAGAGCAGCTGACCGAACAGACATGGCAATTGCATCATCCAACAATCTAAGGGAGCAACGCCGCAATGGATAGCCCGCCAGAGTACTTATCTATCTGTCGCTGAGGGGATGAACTCGACTAGTTGGGTCAGAAAATTCTCCACGGTGGTGGTGTGCGCTCCTGTGCAGGTGATGTATCTCGTTCCATACAAATTTTCAGAACAGAATACGCTTGAGCTGTTGTTAGAATGAAACCATCTTACTCACTGACAGAAACATAATCCATGCATTCAATCTGTGAAGATTTCTATGTCACCTGCTAGAGATATATATGTGTTAGAGTAGGATTCTAGATATTATTTGGTTTTATTATCTGTAACATGTACTTGTGTATATATATTGCCCATTGGCCTCCTGATAATACAAGTTGCTATTCCTAACATGGTATCAGAGCGTACCTAGGGTTTCGCTTCGCTTGTCGCCCCGCCACCGCCGCTCTGACGGCATCGTCTCTTGTCGTCGTCCGACGACTCCCGATCGGACCGCGCCGCCTCCGGTCTCCAGACGCATCGTCTGCTCCCCCGGCTACTCCGCTGCCGTCGCCGCTTGCCGACGTCTCCAGGGCGCGCCACCGACCTCCTTGACCTCGCACTGCGCCGCTCGGGACCCCGCCACCTCGGCTTCCTTGTGACCACCTCGGATCCGCGCCGACACTACCGCCGTGTCCGCCGCTCGGGAAGAAGCGCGAGGGAGGCGAGGGAGGCCCTGGGCTCGGTCGCCTCCTCATATTGAGAGGGAGGATCGCACGGCCGCTGGTGGGCTCCGCCGCTCGGTTGCCGTCACCGCCGCTGGTGGGCTCCGCAGCTCCAGGCTCTGTTGTCGCCGCTCGGCGGTTGTTGCTCGGGTGATCCACTCGTCACCGACACCGCCGCCGCCATCGCCGCTTGCGGTCACCGCCACCGCCGCCGTCGCTGGCAGGGGGATTAGGGTTCCCCTGCCCTTGCGTGTGCGCGTGGGTCGCTTCATCGCCAGTGGGCCGGCCTGTTTAAAACAGGCCGGTTGAGTACTGTGCCGAAAAAAACGTCGGTCTGATCGCCGCGCCGTCCAGCGCTGCCTATTAGACTACGTTATCTTGGTTGCCGCACCGTCCAGCGCCGCCTACCAATGGGCACCATTTCTCTCCCTCGCTGCCCGGTGATCTTTGACGGTGTTAATTACACCGACGTCGTGTCTCACATGCGCATCCACATGCGTGGTCTTCGTCTCTAGGGCGTCCTCTCTGGCGATGTCACCTGCCCGCCCTGCCTTACTCCTCCGACGGAGCCTACGTCTGCTGCGCTATCCTCGGCGGTGACAAGGTCTGCTGTTGAGGCCGCGGCTTCTTGATGAGAAGGCCGCCTCTGCCTACCAAGAGGCTCTGGATTTCTATATGGATCGCTTGACTGCCTACAATAAGTGGTGCGACGACGACGCTCGGGCTGCTGCTGTCTTCATCGCCAGTGTCCAACCTTAGTTCTCTTCTAAGGTTATGGGATTTTCTTCGGCTGTCCAGATGTGGACTCACCTTCGTCAGCGCTACGAACCCTCTGGAGATGCCCTCTACCTGTCAGTGGTTCGCCAGGAGCACTCTCTTCAGCAGGTGACGCCATCGTTGACGCCTTCTATGCTCGAGTTCTGCATGCGGCGCCAATGGACTCTCTTCGCACCGCCGGGCCGCCGCGCCTGTTCGTCTTTGCATGGTTATGCGTCTTGACCGGAGTTTCAGCGTGTCTACGAGTTCCTTGCTCGCCTTCGTCCTGAGTTCGAGCAGAGGCGTGCCTAGCTTCTTGCACGCCACCCTCGTGTCACTCTTCTAGAGGCCCTTACCAAGATACGTGCAGAGGAGACTCGTCTGAGTGGTGTTGGTCTGATGCCACTCCCCTCCGTGCTCGCCGTCCGTCCACCTGCTACACCGACTGCTTCACGCTTCAAGACATCGCCTCCTCCGGTGGCCGCCATCGGTGGTGGTGGCCGCCCTCCATCTGGCGGTGGCCGTCCTCGCTGCTCCTACTGTGACAAGGTTGGTCACATTGAGTCTCAGTGCTACAAGAAGCAGCGGCATCTTTCACGCCTTTCTTCTCCTAGCACTGGTACCGGTACTTCTACATCGACTACTTTCGCGATTTCTCTCATCGGCGCGGAGATAGCGGACTTGACGCCGCTTGCCGCTTGAGTTCTTCCTCGATGTGTTCTGCGGAGTTCTGCGACTGACTTTTCGAGCACTGAGAAACTACCTCCTACACAGTCAGGTACCTCCCCGTGGATCCTTGATTCCAGAGCATCTTTTCACATGACTTCCGATTCTTCCACTCTGTCTTTTGTTACACCTCTTGATTCCCCTGTCAGCGTGCTTACTGCTGATGGTACCTCTCTTTCTGTCTCTGGTCGAGGACCTCTTAGCAACTCATCTTTTCATGTTCCTTCTGTTGCTCATGTTCCTCGCCTAACCATGCAGCTTCTTTCTGCTAGACAGATTACTAACCTTGGTTGTCAGGTCATTCTTGATTTTGACTCTTGTTGTGTTCAGGACCGCCACACGGGGGCTCTGGTTGGTTCTGGCCCTCGGCGCCTTGACTCGCAACGTCTCTAGGAGCTTGACTGGCTTCACCTTCCTTCCGCTGCCACCGTCACCACCAGTCTCTCCGCTTTCGCCACTCCGTCTACCAGCTCATTCCAACAGTGGCACCACCGTCTTGGTCATCTGTGTGGATCTCGTCTGTCATTTTTAGTTCGTCGTGGTCTTCTGGGGTCTGTCTCAGGTGACGTATCTTTAGATTGTCAGGGCTGTAAGTTAGGGAAACAGATTCAGCTTCCCTATTCTCATAGTGAGTCTGTCTCAGCGACCATTTGATCTTATTCATTCAGATGTTTGGGGTCCGGCTCCCTTCCTTTCGAAAGGGGCCCATCGATATTATATCATTTTTATAGATGACTTCTCTCGTCACACTTGGATATACTTTATGTCTTCCCGTAGTGAGGCTTTGTCTATCTATAAACAATTTGCCACTATGGTTCGCACACAGTTCTCCACACCTATTCGAGTCTTTCGTGCTGACTCTGCTGGCGAGTACCTCTCTCATTACATGCGTAGCTTCCTTGCTGAGCAGGGCACTCTCGCTCAGTTCTCTTGTCCTGGTGCTCATGCTCAGAATGGTGTCACTGAGCGCAAGCATCGTCACCTCCTTGAGACGGCTCGTACACTGATGATTACCGCCTCTATTTCACCTCACTTTTGGGCTGAGGCTGTTTCCACTGCCACCTATCTCGTCAACATCCAGCCCTCTTCTGCTCTTCAGGGTGAGATACCGGTTAAGCGTCTTTGTGATCTTTCTCCAGACTACTCTGCCATTCGTATGTTTGGCTGCGTTTGCTACATTCTCCTTGCACCTCGAGAACGCACCAAACTGACCGCTCAGTCTGTTGAGTGTGTTTTTATGGGATACAGTGCTGAGCACAAGGGCTATCGGTGCTGGGATCCTGTTGGTCGACGGATGCATATTTCTCGAGATATGACTTTTGACGAGTCTCGTCCCTTCTACCCACGTCCTGCCTCTCCTTCGGTTTTCTCTGTGGAGTTCCTGTCTTTTTGACCTTTTCAGATACACCCATCTCTGTCTTGCCCTCGTCCATCCGTCCCACAGAGTCTCCACATATATCTCCTGAGGCCTCTCCGTCGTTGTCGCCTCCTGCTTCGTCGCCTGTGGCTCCTCAGGCTCCTCCAACTCTCTTTTACACTCGTCGACCTCGTATTGAGGCTCTTCCAGATGAACCATATGTTGGGTTACGGGTAGGCGCTACGATAGCACAAAACAAAATTTACCGCGCAACCAAGGAACCACCGCAAGTAATAGATCACGAGATTACCGCTACACGCCGACTCGTAGCGAAAGTAGAGTCATTGTAGCGAGTTGATGCAGTCGTAGTCGTACTCACGACGCGTCTCCTCCTTCGAGTAGTCGTACTCGATGCGCATCTGCTTCTTCGAGTGGTCGTACCCACCACACGACTTCTTCTCCGACTCCGGTGATCAACACAAGTCGCGGATCGTCCTAGTGCTGATGCTTCGCAACAACACCTCCGAGGTATCCACACGTACGGGGCAGGATCACCACGCACTGGAGTGCTAGCTCCGGCAGCGTAGTAAAGAAGGCGTGGCTATTAGGGTTTCATGAGTTCTTCCAAAGATCATCCTCTTCTCCCATTTACCCCATGCCACCGCCCCTCTTTATATAGGCATCCATGATGAGTCTCGTACCTGAGGCCCATTAGGAACTCGTGGCCTATACGAATTTGGATCACCATCTAAAACAGATCCTTGCCCTTTAAGTGTGCGACCCCACAGGTTCATGTGTAATCGGTTATGACTCGAAAACTCTTTTCCGATCACTAGTCGTTAGCGGTACCTAGCAGCACATAACGATTCCCAAAGACACATAGAATAAATCGAACGAACCTTGATGTAATATGATCTATGATCAGGTCCTCATCACTTACGACCAGTTCGTATCTCTATACGACCAAGTTGTAATTGGTCACGACCAGTTCGTAACTCCTTACGACCAGGTTCTTACCATTCTGTGATTACATTTGACCAGTCTACGACCAGCATGTATCTCCATACGACTGGTCTGTAACTGATCGAACTAAGCGACCTACTCATGCATTCTCCCTTTGCCTCATGATGTCTGGTTGAACTCCAGGTGAGATGATGTGTCATCCATAGACTATTCAATACTTTCTCGATCGAGTGTCGGATAACATCATGTGGTCGACACTTCGACCACTAGTGGCATGGCCATGCACTTTCTTTATCCGATCACCACGAGGGGCCCAGAGACATCTCTCCTGTTATGTTAGGAGGGGCAAATCTCATCTCGACTAGTCGCATCCCTCCGCATGTTTCATAGCATACCCGAAAGCTACCTTTATAACTACCCAGTTACGGAGTAGCGTTTAGCAACCCCTAAGAGTGTTATTACACATGTAGGAAACCATGATGATCTCAGGTCTAAGGATTATACATCATCATTACTTGAGACCAACTAATGACACAAAGATTTATAACAATCTCAATAGTATCTCAATGATGGGTCTATCCAACACCATGTTCTCTAACATGTGTTCACATTATTGATTTGATATCTCCATATCTATGACCGTGAAACAAGGTCATCAATCAATACATATGCTAGTCATAGAGTCACTGGTGTTCCGACCAGTGACCTCCGACCAGGGATACTTTTAGAATGACATCATATAAGTTAAAGAGTTCCACCAACAAGTCACATACTTGTTGATCTATAACAAATGATTCATTCAAGGAACACGATAACATATTATCAAAATCATGAACATATTGAAATATCATCATCTCTATGATTGCCTCTAGGGCATATTTCCAACACCATCTTCCCCTGATGTTTCATCTTCTCCTAATGCTCCATCTTCCTCTGATGGGCCATCATCTCCTCGCTACGGTCTCCGCGATCGTCGGTCGATTCGGCCTCCTGCCTGTTTTGGTCTTGCTGGTGCAGCTACTCATGAGTCTGTCTCCTCACAGGGATGTTTGTTATTTCACCCCAGTGGCAGCATGCCATGACCGAGGAGATTGCTGCTCTCGAGCGTATTGGTACTTGGGATCTTGTTCCTTTTCCATCTCACTTTCGTCCCATTATGTGTAAGTGGGTCTATAAGATTAAGACTCGCTCTGATGTCTCTCTTGAGCGCTATAAGGTGCGTCTTGTTGCTCGTGGCTTCCAGCAGGAGCATGGTCGTGACTACGATGAGACTTTTGTTCCTGTGGCCCACATGACCACTGTCCACACTCTTCTTTCGGTGGCGTCTGTTCGCCATTGGTCCGTTTCTCAGCTTGATGTCAAGAATGCCTTTCTTAATGGCGAGTTGTGTGAGGAGGTCTACATGCATCCGCCACCTGGGTATTCTGTTCCTGAGGGTATGGTATGTCGTCTTTGTCGCTCTCTCTATGGCCTTAAACAAGCCCCTCGTGCTTGGTTTGAGCATTTCTCCTCTGTGGTCACTGCTGTTGGCTTCTCAGCTAGTGATCATGATCCTACTCTTTTTGTCCACACTTCGTCTCGTGGTCGGACTCTTCTTCTTCTATATGTCGATGATATGATCATCACCGGAGATGGTTTTGAGTACATTGCCTTTGTCAAGGCTCGTCTGAGTGAGCAGTTCCTTATGTCGGATCTTGGTCCTCTTCGTTACTTCCTTGGGATTGAGGTTACTTCCACTCCAGATGGTTTCTTTATGTCCCAAGAGAAGTATATTCAGGATCTTCTTGATCGCGCTTCTCTCACTGATCAGCACTGTTGAGACTCCCATGGAGCTCAACGTTCATCTCCGGCCCTCTGATGGCGAGCCTCTTTCTGATCCGACTCGCTATCGTCATCTTGTTGGGAGTCTTGTCTACCTTGCTTTTACTCGTCCGGATATTACTTATGCAGTTCATATTTTGAGTCAGTTCGTTTCCACTCCCACTTAGGTCCACTATAGCCACCTTCTTCTAGTTCTGCGATACCTTCGTGGGACTATCTTTCGCCGTCTCTTCTTTCCACGCTCCAGCTTGTTACAGCTTCAGGCTTATTCGGATGCTACTTGGGCCAGCGATCCCTCTGATCGCCGGTCTATCTCTGCTTACTGTGTTTTTCTTGGTGGTTCTCTCATTGCCTGGAAGACGAAGAAACAGACTGCAGTATCCCGTTCGAGTGTAGAGGCTGAGTTGCGAGCTATGGCTCTCTTGACAGCAGAGATTACTTGACTACAGTGGTTACTTGAGGATTTTGGTGTTTCTGTTACTACACCGACTCCTCTCTTGTCGACAAGATCAGTGCTATCAAGATGTTCGTGATCATATGAAGCATGAGCTCACCAAGCATATTGGTGTTGATGCTTCCTTCATGAGTTCTTGTGTGCATGATCAGGTGATTGCTCTTCAGTATGTGCCTTCAGAGCTTCAGATAGCGGATTTCTTCACGAAGGCCTAGACTCGAGCACAGCACGGCTTCTACCTTTCCAAACTCAGTGTTGTTGATCCACCATGAGTTTGAGGGGGGTGTTAGAGATATATATGTGTTAGAGTAGGATTCTAGATATTATTTGGTTTTCTTATCTGTAACATGTACTTGTGTATATATACTGGCCCATTGGCCTCTTGATAATACAAGTTGTTATTCTTAACATCACCAACCTTTATGGTACATGCATGCCATTCAAACTGAAGCATACATGTATTCGGTTTCCAGGCATGTGGTTTTGGCGTGTCACCCGTGCCCGCCATCTCCGTCTCTGGAGGTTCCGGTCTAGTTGACCATCCAAACACCGACAAATTGTCGCAGTTTTCGGTGTCGCCAGCGGATCGCGGCGCCAAGGAGGGAAGCCGACCAAGGTGACATCCAGAGGGTACAACGCCGGTGCCCCAGGTGGAACGGGGGGCGTCTGTCACCGCGCGTATGGTGGGTGGGTTTGGACGTGGTGGTCAATGTGGATGGAGGGGTCTTGGATGGCGGCGGCGGCCGCGGCGCTGCACAGGATGGTTGCAGTATTATGTTTTTTTGGTCCGTTTATATAAGATTTGTCTGTTTTTTAGCTTAAAATAATCAGATTTTAGTTTATTTGTAACTTTATTATACATAAATTATAATAATTTATTTATATAATTTTTATTCTCTCACAGTAATTATTATTAAAAGTCTTAATAACTCATTTCCACCACATGATTTAAAATCTAATATATATGTTGAGATATTGAACAAAAAAAAGATAAAAAAGTAAAATTTTATACCAACAAAATACAATAATATAGTGAACAGTTATATTATAAAAAAATTATAATAAATTCAAACTCAATTCATCATATGAGAAGAGTGTAAATCTAAAAGCATATCGAACGGATGAAATTTGATTATTTTGATAAAAGAAAACAGTCGAATATTGTTTAGCAAATCTCTCTCCTTTTTTAAAAACATTTATCGTCTTTGCTACTCCCGTGGAGTGAGCTTGTGCACTGTTTCGTGATGGTTTTGAATTTGCGTTTTTTCTTTCTTTCAAGATTGGCATGGCATGATACAACGTGTTATCTAACTGAAAATCTCCGTGTTCCTTGTCTTCCTCGATATGTGAATCCGTGTGTTTCATCTTCCCCATCGTGTGAGCCGCTCAACCTGTCCCAAAAACCTAAACCTCATAGGATTGTTACCAGCTGCCCTCCGGCGACCACCTGGAATCTCGTCCGTGGGGAAGACCACTCAGTTCTGACGGAGTCATCTACATTGATTAATACACCAGTGGACATGATCGCCTAGTCTACATCGATATTGGCTGACACTGTCGAGAAACTCAAAAACACATTGTACTTGAAATTATTTCGCCATCTTCTGACCTAATAGCGATGGCCTAGTAGCTCGCGAAGAGAAGTGTCCATTTCATGTTTGCTAGCTAAGGAGCGAAAAGAGCAAAAAAAATCAACCCAACGAAGCAACACCAGTTATCTTCTGCCACCCTGAGCCAATTCGCGACTCAAAAAGTACCAGATTCAGTTTAAGATGACAAGATCGCAATGCACTTATTGTAAAAGTTTAGCAAATCAATGAACAGGGAAAAAATTAGTAAATCTAGCATACGGATAATATCAGCATCTCACGACGCCTGAAGGCATTGTGCCTCGAAAAGAAGCTATTAACTATGCTCGTAGATGTGATATAGCTAGTTATTCATCAACTGTGAGCTTCAAGTTAGATCAACGGATATATCCAACTGGGCAGACTGAAGGCAGAACAGCGCTACCTGTGTATAAGCAACAAGATTTCATTCATGTTCTTCAAGGGGAGCAAACACCACGCAGATTGGATGCATGGTCAACTGACTGGTTTTTGACCTTATAGCGGTATCCGGAACTTCTCGAAAACAACGATAGCAACAATTGGTCCTGCGAAATCTCCAAATGTACAACCTGCAAGGCATAGGAAAATACATTGTCAACTTAGTTTGAGTTGAACCAATGCTAACATGCTGGATCTGAAAGTTCTTTACGATTTTCCGCTAAACTTCTTCAAAGCAATTTTAGAGAACACTATAAAACCTTAGCATAGCATCTTAGTGGATTTCTTGTGGTGTCAATTTCAACACCAGAGACAGATTTAAATCGAAAAAGGTAACGTGATGCATGAAATCACTCCACAATAATATGTTGAGGACTCATTTTTTACTTCACCTTTTGAAACAGAAAAGGCTGCCACCCAACTTACCAAAAAGCCCAAAAGCAAACAGAGCATCACATGCAAAATAAAGAAAAGTAATTTATGGTGAATTTTGAGGAACTAAAAGTTCTGTTTATTGCCAACGCTAAGTGAACTTGAAGGTCTTCAATAAACATTCTTAAGTCGAGAAACAAGATGGCATTGGTGAATGTTGCATCATCTAGTACTTGCATTGAAGGAAAACAGGAAGTGATAACTCACCAAGCCACTGTCCATGTACTGGATGCATGAGGGCACCAAGGCCTGCTCCAATTGAGGCAAATACCAAAGAGAAACCACATTTGATGGTTATGCCATAGATCCTTCTCCCAAACAATCTGAATTTCTTCATATCGTTAAACAATTCCTCATCATTACTAGGCTTACGAATGAAACATTTGTAAACCTCAATTATAGATTGCACAGCCCAAGCAGCAGCTACTCCCAATGCATGTGCTGTTTGAAGAAGGAAAACAATGAGCAATAACCTACAAAAACAAAAATGACACTGCAGGTGAATCTTACCTCGGAATGTTGTCCTGGCAACACAGTATGTGTACTCTGGAAATGACACCCCCCTTGCAGCTTTCCTCTTTGATGATTTTGAAGCATCTATAGAAGAAGAATTACAAGATAAGGCACCAAAGTGTGACAGCTGATAAAGTGATAACCATATCACAGTCCACACGAAATTAAAACAAAATAATTGTCAGATTAATGTTTTGAGAGGATCAGAATAAACACGATAGAACTTATCAATAAGCTTACCATGTGATCATGACAGAAAATGTAGCTAGCATATCTAAGATAAATTTGGAGGCAAATATAAGCCTGCAAAGAGACAAGCTCTATTGAGACTAGCCAAACTGCCGTAGGCTATACTTTTCTGGCACTTTGGGATGAGCTCAGGTGTTATTCAAGTTTGACCAACAGTCCAAGCTCAGCCCAAACTTAAAATGCTATCTTAACTTATGTTCACACAAGCGCTACCCCTAATATTGCCAAATTATGAACAAACTAGTCCATTAAACATGCATGAGAAAGAAGATTGTAAAAACATAACAGTAAGAATTTGTGCAGTCCAAATGTCATTTTGTTGCCTACAAGTTCGGACCACACCTTAAAACTACAAGCAATTTGCGAGTAGAGTTGAGCATCCGATAGTTTTTATCGAGAGCAACAGCAATACAAGACATGTCAATGGCCTGCTGAGCAAGGTATACAGAAAATTTGAAGGCATGGAAAATATGATAGTATGGCTATGATTAATCAAAGAATGCATTGTTTTGTATGCAAAATAATTCTATGATCATTGCAGAATTATTCAATTGGAACAACAATCACATTCAGATTATATAATTGATCATACAGGTCATTATCCTGATTTTAATCTGGACTAAGATATTCCTTGCTCTACATGGCAAAGACATCGGTTTCCATTAATCCCTGTCAGCTGAGAATTGAATGAATATTTGAAATTGGAAATATTGGCATCTCTAGATAGCTACATTAACTGTTTGCACACAATGCTTTCTAATACCAACTTGGGTTGAAAAGCTCACATGTCCAATAGTTTAGTTCATTTAGTGTTATCCATTTAAAGAAGACATAAGGCACATTTCTAGGCCATCTGTATAGCACCTTATCATCAGAGCAAAAATGAAAGATCATCTTTAAGGCCATTTGGAAATCAATTCGGAGGGGAACAATGGTAAAACTACTGACTGAACCAAAGTAGTCAACTGGAAAAAAGAACTTAATTAAGTACTGCGTACAGGTAGTTCAAACATTTTTCTTCTTGTACAGAAAATGCATTCCATTCTCCAGATTCATGGTTATGGAGTTAAGGGGGGCGACACAGGTTAAAGTTGCTACATGATGGTCTAATACAATGCCTATGTCACCAACTGGTGGGCCCATATAAGCACAATAACCCAAGGCATCCCTTCAAATATGTTGCTAGAATATCTGGAAAAAAAGAAGAGAAACCTTACCTTTAAGAAGCTTCCATGCTGTTCTTTTTGAAACATGACAAACCGCAATCCTTTCCAATACTCGTCTGGTTGTTACAACAGAAGTCTGAATGTACAAGAAGTCAAGAACAATAACATGCAAGTGACTTTCTACTTTGCATAGGCAAAATAGTAAGGGCCTTTTAGGCCAAGCTTAAGCTTCTACAATAAGCCAGGTTAGATTTCAGCTTATAAGTGCCATAAAGGGATAAACCCCTCCTAATGGCTTCAGCTTATTTGGGGCTTCTAGTACAAAGCGGACTTAGGCTTACAGGATAAGCCCAGGTAGCCCTACCTGTATGGCCTAGCATCGACTTCCAGACCCTTAACAACACGGATACTTGAAACAAACTTTTAGTTCACAAATACAGAGAATAAATTTATGTTTATTTGGAAGGTAGTCCAGCTGGAAAGCCAAGATCAAGACAATAATGATTGAAAAAAAATCAGCAAACATCAAATCTGCATGGATCAAAATACGTTTTTGGTGAAAGGGAAAAAGCAAAGCAACAATGGAGGTCAGTTAAGATGAACAAATGGGAGTATCTAATACCAAGTATAGAACTTACTGCATCCGATCAATCACTCTAACCAAGCATGTGTCTGATCAGTCACTCTTACTATAGAATCTTTGTGAAAAGTGGTAGTTTCAACATCTAAACAATACTACTTGCTATTGGAGGCATAATGGCCAGTTATGAAAGACTGCTAGAGTTGATCACACTACTTTACTAAAAGTATCAGTGGGTAAATAAGTACCTCACGGATGATTTGCTTCACTGAATTGTGGAAGGGAGTAACCAGATCGACAGGCTTCTTCTCTGGTTGAAGCAGATTGTCGTCGTCGTCGTCGTCGTCATCTGTGTGACGAGGTTCCAAAAGCGGCAAATAGTATAATAAAAAGGACCTCAGGGTTGTCAAACCAAAATTCTTATACCCAAAGGCAGAAAAAAGCGGCTTCAGCTCCAAAGGGTATTCCTTTATTGGGTGTTGGATGGAGTCATATATCTTGTTATTAAGATCATTAACAAGATCAGGATCATCATTCAATCCAGCAGTTGCACCAGCATCACAATAGGCAATAGGAAAACTTGGAAAACTGAAGCAAGAAAGGGAATTTTACCAGTATTATTCTATTATGTCAATATAATTAAAATGCCAGTAAGGAAATGAAAAACTACATGCAACTTGTCAACGTCAGCAAACAGCATCCACAGTAATGGGTAAATGTGCAGTTACATATGGTAGTGAAGAAATCTTATTATCATTTGTTTGTTTGTGTAAGTGCATTACTTGTACTAGTTAGTGAACAATGCTACTAAAAACAAACTTGATCAACATTTGCATAAATTCATAATACCATCACAATTCTTCTTTTAGTATCATTAGATGGATGAGGATAGTGGAAAACTGGAAAAAACTGGAAATCCACATCTCCATCACTGCTTAAATATGCTTGTTTCAGGCCTCAGCTCCAAAGGGTATTCCTATATGGTCTCTCTAATCCAATCCAATATTTTACATTCATGGACCAACGATCATTGACAGTGTATCAAAAGAGGATACTTTGACATAATCCATGTACACCTCAGGTGCACAAAAGCGTGGATAGACCACAACATCAAGCTTCAGAGTGTAACAAATGAATTGATGTCAAAGGCCTAGTTTTCCTCGGTTGATAAAAAATAATTATGCAACACCGGAAAACATTGTTCCAATGAAAACAAAGAAAACACTTGCGACTAGCTGTCCAAAAACAATCTCAACTCTGAACACGAAGCTGTAACAAATGCAGTGGCTGTTATATCTAATTCACAAAACAATGCTAAAAGGTACAAATGAGGGAAGGTTCTACCATGTAACGCATCATGCACCACCAATACATAAATATTAAATAGAAATCACAAAAAGCTCACGATTTCAGTTATACAAAAGTAACATAATGCACCAAATACCTCGACCAAACCACAACGCAAAAAAACCCAACATGACCTCACGACTCACACTACCAGCTTAGCAAATAAAACCCATGCGATGAGCAGAAAGACTTAAAAACCTTCTAGTCAATCCAATGCCTGCAAGCGCATACTTTACTAGTTTTAGACATTCAGCTTTCTCCTACGCAACACATCAACGACAGCAAAAGCAACGGTAACTAAGAGCATTCATCCCAGTCTCTTTCCATGAACACCTTCCTCTGAGGGGCATTCGCAAACGCATGTAAAACCCAAGCACAGCACAGACAAGCGTACCGCACCATGCTTCAATACCACGCAGATTAACAATCACAGGAGCAGACCAATCGCGTATCTACAAGGACCTCTCCCGTAGTTCATCGAGGATCGAAACAACCCACACTATAGTAGGTTCCTGTTTCCTCCCTCGATCCGTGGAGCACCGACCAAACCGGCACCACCGGCACCCGGCGAGCTGAAGCGCGAAGCCGCAACCAAACCCTAGCGAAAACCTGCCGCGCAATGCGTCGAACACCCCGATCGCGGCACGGGATGCCATAGGGCGAGACAGACAAAAGCCCTAGTAAGAGATAACGATGTGAGGGGAGGGGAAGGGGGACGAACCCGAAGAGGTGGCGCGCGGAGAGGGGGACGCCGGAGGCGGAGAGGGCGGCGGCCGCGGAGGCCGCGGCGGCTGCGGAGAGGGCGGCGTGGGAGTGGGCGGCGGTGGAGGCGCGGGGCGCGCGGGCGGCGAGGTCGAGGAGGAGCGCGATGCCGACCGCCATGGGCGCGGGTTCTCGAGCCGGAGTCGGGGGCTGGTCGAAGTCGAACTCGCCGGCTCGCGGCGTGGAGAAGCGGCGGATGTAGGCTGGTCGGCGCGGTCTGGGCTTCCGTTATACGGGCTCTTGATCGTTGCGCTTGCTTTGGTTAGCTCGTTACCTTTTTGTTTTTTTGGTCGTCGTAACTACGCCGAATCGAATCAAAACACCTCTCTCCCGGTCAAAAAGGAAAAAGAAAAAGAAAAAGAAAAGCTTAATTACATAGCTTCTCTCTCAAGAAAAAGAAGAGAGAGAAAAAAAGGAATGTACAGGGACTGGCAGGTGTTAAGGCTCCTCCTATGTTCAAAATTTGACACTACATTTATTTGTGATCTATAGAATTTTATCTATTATTTGCCCTCCTTCTCATATAATGCAAATTTAGGCTACTCTCATCTCCAATTCTTGGCTCCATAACTAACAACATGTCTGAAAGAAAATCCAGATTAAAAGGGAATTAATTCAGCAAAACAAATTGAGATACAACACAAATCATGCTAGGTGTGTGCGACCGCACACAGTCCCGTGCTAAGTACAGCATGTATGAAAACCGAGAGAGAAACGCGGGGGGTTGAATGAATTCATGGTTTCAGTCTTCGCGTCAGCGCAAACTATAAACAGTAATAATATTTAGAGTAGGAAATGTTTTTCGCAGTTGTATGCTTTCACAATTTCAACTAATATATAGTGTGGTAACATACTTCAAAAATATATTGTGGTACCAACTAATCTAAGTTTAGATTATTTTACCATAGTACAACACCCAAAATATAAGTTTAGATTATAATGTTTTTGTTCGCTATCATTATGTTTAGATTAAGAATTTTAGATAACACTAAAAACCAGTTAGGCCTTGTTTGGATACATTGTAACTCGGAATTTAAACTAAAATCGCTTCTAATCCGAATGGATTCGTTCTAACCCCTCCCTATCCAAACAAGTCCTTAAATATTTTTTTAAAAGAAACCACCCTTCTCCGATAACCGCTATAGTTTTTTTTAGACCTCACTATGATTATTGCGATTTAAATCCTTAACTACAAGCACATTAGCATATGTAGTCAGTGGCAGAGCATTGGTTGAAAACAAGAGGGGGCCAATTTGTCGATGTTAATCAATGGTTATTGCAATTCTCCATGTTTACACCCAAAATCAAGCTTCTAAAACACAAATCCAAGCACATAACACAAGATAGGAGGGTTGGATTACTTGTGGGTCGAATAAATCGGACTAAAACTCATGAGAGTACATGGTCTTTTTCTCTCTCTTCTTCTTTCCTAGGACAACAGTATCTTTGACCTCCTATTTCTCCATGGAAGTAGCATAATTGGTCCATTTTCTTCCACTTTCCCTACTCTTCTTGCCCTTTCCTTCTCTCTGCACTTCTCTACCCCCCTACACCCACGGCTTGATAGCAGCAGCAACTGCTGCAACCTCACACATGATACAATACATAAGCAAGAGGAGTATATAGGGTTGCAACAACCGGGGAGACAACCATAGGTGGTGCATGATGGAGAGGACACATGAGTGTTGAAGGGCTCAGCGTGGCCCAATAATCGATTGAATGCCATATGGGCTTAGATATATAACTAGGCACTAAAAAAAATTGCAATGAAGGGGAGGCTGGAACCTTGTCTGGCCTCAACGAGGCTCCACCACTGTATGTAGTGGCAAATCTAGAAAGTTGTACTCTCTAAATTATCAAGCATACGGGTAGAGGAGAATAAGTTGATGCATCTAGATGATATAGTGCAGATAATTCATAATTCTATGCCTAAGCTAGACTCATAAGCCATGGTTAAAAGGCAACATATCTGGTGCACATGACCCATTCTATGAACATGTTGACAAACTCGCTAGTGTCCATCCGATCCGAAATCGACAGCTGAAATCGCACACTGGAGGTCACACGTCCCACTTACGCCGCGATTTGGCCCCGTGCAGTCATGCACTCAGCGTCACTTTGCAAAAACCTCCCCCGCACATTCGTACTCCCTAAACCGATACCATGCTTTGTGCCTCCTCCCATCTATCCCCTTTTCCAAACCACCCCTACCCACCTCCTCTCTGGAGCATTGCACTAGATCCACCATCGACCATACGCCTCCTCCCCTCTGCATCGTCGTCCATCTAGCGCTGCCGCTCCCATCCGATCGCGCCACCTCCTCTCGGCCATCCCGACAACGACTAGGGTTAGGGTGGAGGCGACGTGCCACCTCCTCGTTGATGCCCCTACCCACCGATGATCCGCCATCCTTCACCGGTGCCACGCCACTGATGCATCACCCCAGTCGACCCCTACTCCCATAACCCTATCGTCCCCATCAACTCACCTAGGGTAGAGTGGATGGCGACTTCCTGTGCATGGACAGCACCACCCGTCGCTGCACCTCCATTGTCGCCTCCCCCTCCATCATAACCTCCCCTCCATAGGTGGCGCTTCCCCCGACATTCATCCCAGGTTGGAGGTAGCTGGGGTTTGTGGCGCGGCGGTGACCATGTATGGGGCTGGCTTGGCGTCGACCACCTAGAACTGAAATCGAGCCAGCTGTTGCGAGGCAGAACCGCACAAGAAGAACTACATGTTAGAGAAAATTCAGAGGCTCAGAGCCAATATGTATGAACTATTGAATGCTTAAGCACAATCTGTTATGTTGAATGTTAATTATCAAGTTCTTGTATCAATTAGTATTTCAGAAGCATGTGTCAGGTTCTTGTATCTAGTTGTTGTATGTGGTTAAGTTCTTGTGTAAAGCATTGGAATATTGAGGCAATGTTTTTGTGTTAAGCATCAGGATCTTGTACATTCGGCTTACATGCTACTGAAGTTTTTTTTTCATCTCAAATGGATAAAAGTGTAGGTCATTCTATGTGTGGATATCATGGGGATATACTCCAGATCTTAGGATGATGTGACAATTGGCAATGGCACTAACGGTGTGACGTTTCGCGTGTTTTTTCAAAGATTCAAGATTGTCGTCTCATGGTTTGACGTCGACCGGTCCAAGATCGGTCTGACCGCCCTAGCGGCGGTTGGACCGGCAATGTCAGAAAGTATTGGATTGAGCTGGGCCAAAAATAGAGATAGCAGGCAACAGATGGGATTCTATTGCACTTGGTCTCATAATTTTTGGAGTCTCCAGTCAAAAGTTCTATTGGTTTGAAAATTCTAGTAGGTTTCGGTTTTCTAGAAAGGAAAAATGGCTAAGTCCCAACTGGCGGTCTAACCAGCCCTGGGGGCGGTCTGACCGGTTTTCACTTGGTTCGTCCCCCGTCGTAGCGGCGATATTCGGTTGTTAGGTCAAAGTCATGAGTTTTAGGGCATATATGTTGCATGATGCATGTTTTGACTAACATGGGTCAAGTTGTGAAGAACTTGTTCCCAAATTCGGTTACTTATCTATTGTTGTGCAGGTGGCTTGGTGGTCAATGACGGTCAACGGCGAGGATGAGCGGGACTAGGCTTGGAGAGCTGAGGTCCAGAACGATCGACGATACCGGGTGAGGTCAATGTACTCAAGCATGGTGCAAGATGGACAAGGGTGACCTATTGGCTAATCCGAGGCGCAAGATGGCGCAAGATGTAGCTAGTTAGGTCAAGGGGTGTTAAAGACTGCGTATTGAAATGCGTGCGTAAGTGTCCCGTTTGTTTTGGGCCTTAACGGGAGCCCAATTGAGTCAAACTTCTAGAAAGTCTAAGCCTCCACTATAAATAGGAGAGGGAGGTGGCTGCACCTCCTCTTCGTCTCTTTTGCTATTTTTGTAAACCCTAATTTTCTTAGGGAGACCTTTTGTGGAGGCTAGGGTTCTTGATAGTTTAATGTGATTTTCGTGCTCTTGGATTGAGCATTGTCCTCTATTGATGGAGAGGCTGTAAGCCCATATCATATCAATCAATCAAAGGAAAGTTTGATCAATGTTTTGTCTCATTGCGTTCTTTCTCTATATTTGATGATTTTGAGTATTTCTTTGATCCGCGAGTTTTTAATTGAATTCTTCATGTGATCTAGCTTGTTGTGACGTGTGTGAACCTATCTAGGATCATCTTGATCATCAATCACCCACGAGCAAGATCTTGGATCAAGTTTTCGTTTTGACCCGGTTTTGAACCCTTCTTTGATCAAACGGAAAATGATCTTTATTCCTCCAAGAATTATCATAATTTTCGATTGGAATAGCTTCCTGATATCATAGAGAAGGTGTGTTTCAAGTTTTATCAAGTTTGGATTTGTAGATCAAAAGTTTCATCTATTTGTAACTTCGTCATCGGGCTGTTTGATCTGCTCGAGGCGGCCGTCGATCGGCCAAGATCACCGGGCCGATCGGCGAGCAATCGGTCCGACCGCCCTTGAGCCAGTAGTCTGACCGGCAGTACACTGAGATTTGTTATCTTGTGTTTGATCTTGTGTAGTATTGCTTAGGTGTTTTTATTGGATTCAATATTAGTCTTCCACTGTACTGATATACTGATCTTCATAGCTTCCATAGCTACTGGAGTGAAATTCGTGTTGAATCCATTATCTGTGAAAAAGTGAGCGTGCTCCTATTCACCCCTCTCTAGTCGCTTTTCGGTCCAACACTATGTCTCTTTGTCATACGAATAGAAGCTGGAGCTTTGTGTTGTATGACCTTTGTGAATTTTGGGTAGGAATTCAACTTCATGATAATGGAAATGTATGATTCATAAATAGTATCAGGTTCATGTCAATTTTGAGTGCATCAGCATTAAGCAAAAATGGCAGTACCTAATTGTTATGCCCACTTGTCAGTTTGCAAAAATGGAAGCAGCTTTTAGGCATGCTTAAATGTGAAAATCAAATGGTAAACTACAAGCACTTCTTATTTCTTCTCATGTAAAACTTATTACTTTCATTCATCCAGAATTCTCAGATTCAATTGTACATTCTCATACATTGACATCTATGAATCAGAGTGAAATTTTATAATTCAAATATCATCCATGGTTGCAGGGGCTCAAGAAAGAACTAGACACATGGGCTATCGTTGCCCAATGCTTCAAATGATTCATATATATGGAACAAGTGTTATATATGCTGCTGTCATCACAATTCGTCAGAATAAGTTTTCATATATCAGGCAACAACAACACCTAGTAGCAATTTATCATAGATTTCATTCATTACAATTCCCAACTATTTCATTACACTCTCTCTGAAGTCTGCACGATATTGGCTCTTAACAACAAGAACACTATCTGCAAAAGAACAAGTGTTACATCCACACTACCTGATATTGTGCTCAGTGTATGCAAACACTCAATTGTCCATCTCCACTCAAAACACCTCATTCAATCAACACCTCATTTCACCTAAATTCACCTAATTTCACATACATACACATTGAATATAAATGAGAAATAACAACATGCTCATTTTTTGACAGAAAGGCAGTGGATTGCCATTTATATTAATCAGATCAGGATGTAAAGGTCTATTTACAGAAACAGAGGCTGGACAAAACCCATCCGTCCTCAGTCAATGACAACATGATAGAAGCTACAACCAATCAGTCCATGCAATTTATACACACAAGTCATACAATAAAAAAAATCAAACATTCATGAATCCTTCGGCTTCTCCTAATGCTTGTCCATCTGCACCCATGCAATCCATGCACTGAAATTTCTTAAAATCACAACTTAGTCATGAATCTGCAGCCAAGAAATAACAAAAAAAATGCTGAAATTATTCTTTGAAATTTCTTCAAATCACAACCTTCACAAAATGAGCACAACTATACACTTGGATGCATAGGCCGACGAGGCAGAGTTGATGGTGGAATTGATGGAGGAGGAGGTCGCGATCGAGGATTCATGGATGCGGTTGCTTGAGCGCCTAACCCTACCCATGGGAGAGAGTTGGGAGGAGGGCGAAATTGGGAGGAGGCAGAAGAAACCCTAGGTCGCGTGCCTAGGCTTCGGGGGCGGTTGCGTTGATGGAGGAGGATGTGCCGATGGATTTCGTCGGAGCGGCGACGACGCAACACCCTCCCCTAACACTAGCTCGTGTGCTTGGGAGGAGGGGATCGATGGGATCATGGGAGAGAGTTGGGAGGAGGGGATCGATGATTCGATGGGATCATGGGAGGTCTTTGGGGGGGGGCAAAATGCAAAAGCGCGTAAGTGGGAAGGGGTTCCACCGCTTTAGATCTAATGTGGTGATTTCGGATCGAACGGCCTTGAAGGAGTTTGTGCATATGTTCACCAATATGTGCTTGTGAACCAGATATGTTGCCATGGTTAAAGGACAGATGTCTTCGGTATAATATAGATCAAGAAGAAATAAACATTTAACCCTCAACGTCCGTGACATGAAGGTTTATTTGGAACACGAGAATATCACAGGAAACAATTCAATTTTTTTATAGGAATATAGGAAAATCCCCATGTTTCTAAACATTTCTTGTTCACTTGTACAACAACTAGCTAGTCAAGCTAGTAGCAATGCTCTCAACGAATTGATAAGTACAAGCACTGGTCTACACTTTCATCAAATCATACGGTATATTTGTTGGCCCAAGGATTGTTTTGAACTCACACAAGCACTAATGGATACACTTCCGATGGAAAAGAACTGAATGACAACTCAGTTTTGGTGCACTAAACAACCGCCGCACCTTTTTGTGTATATCTCTGTTTTTATGTCTTCCCTGATTTGCTATAGTTTTTCACAACTGAAAACCCGAGAGTTATTGACTACAAGCACACACGCAAGCACTAGCTAACAGACAAACCGAATTTCAAGCAACTAACACACCTACGACTCGGCCATATTCCCCACAACTCGGATCATGGTCCGATTCACACTAATATGTAAGCAATCTGTAAACTCTGAACTCTGATAGAGAAACATGCTTGCTGAACTCTGAACATTGATAGAGAAGCAAACCAAAAACTCTGAAAGAGTTTCAGACAAAACATGCAATGGAAACATATGACTTAGCAACATGATTATTTCTATCAATCACTCCCTTAATCTTGTTACACGCCCTTTACGTCGATCATCCCAATCTTGCGACGCATCTCCAAGAACTTAACCCGTCCAAGTGGCTTAGTAAGAATGCCGCAAGCTGATCTTTCGTCACCACATGTTCCACTCCTACTTTCTTGCTCTCAACACATTCTCGTATGAAGTGATATCTTGTATCAATGTGTTTGCTTCTATCATGAAAAACAAGGTTCTTGCACAATGAAATAGCTGATTTATTGTCAACTCTCAACTTAACCTTACTTGATTCTTTATTCCTCAAGTCTGCAAGCAATCGATCCATCCACATACCTTGACACGCCGCTGAAGTAGCTGCAATGTACTCCGCCTCACACGACGACAAGGCTACTATCTTTTGTTTCTGTGATACCCAAGAAATCAAGTTCGGCCCAAGAAAGTATACGACTCCCGTGGTGCTCTTGCGGTCATCAACATCGCCCGCAAGATCGCTGTCACTGTATCCGATCAGCGGTGACTCCTTTCCTCCTCCTCTCTCATATCGACAACCATAGCTCAGTGTACCACTTACATACCTCAGTATTTGCTTCACAGCTGCCATATGTTGTGTTGTAGGAGATTCCATGTACCGACTAACAATTCCAACTGAGTATGTAATGTCGGGCCTCGTATTTACAAGATAACGAAGACTCCCAACAATGCTTCTATAGAAAGTAGCATCAATAGAAGGATTTGGACTTACTTTACTCAGCTTCAGCCGTGCCTCCATTGGAGTTTGAGTTGCATTGCAATCTTCCATGCCACACTTCTCCAATATCTTTTTTGCATAAGCAGATTGACACAGAGAAATACCTTCAGGTGTTTGCTTCACTTCTATCCCAAGTAGTAGCTCAACAAACCAAGATCACTCATCTCAAACAAGAGCTTCATCTGTGATTTAAACTTCAGTATCTCTGTGGTGCTCGACCCGTGATGATTAAATCAACAACGTATACACCCACCACCAGAACCGAATTTCCCATTCTCTTCTTGTACACGGCGTGCTCAAGCGGGCTTCTCTCAAACCCAAGAGACAGAAGACTACTGTCAAGCTTGGCATTCCATGCACGTGGTGCATGTCTAAGCCCATATAATGCTTTCTTCAACCTCAGTACCTTGCCCTCTTTTCCTCTCTTTACATAACCTGGTGGTTGTACCACATACACCTCCTCATCTAAATCACCATTTAGGAATGCCGATTTGACATCCATATGGTGTACTTGCCAACCATCTTGAGCAGCCATTGCAATGAGAAGCCTCACAGTTTCGAGCCGTGCAACCGGTGCAAAAACTTCATTGAAGTCCACTCCCTGTCTTTGCACATAACCTTTTGCCACGAGACGAGCTTTATACTTGATGATATTACCTTTTGAGTCTTTCTTCACCTTGTAAACCCATTTTTAACCGATGGGTTTGAATCCAATCGGCAGGTCCACCATTTCCCAAGTACCATTGTCTTCAATGGAACGCATCTCTTCTTTCATTGCCCGTTGCCAGTTTTCTTGCTTCTCAGCCTCCTCAAGACTTAATGGTTCATCCAAGGATAACAAACACAGTCCGGAGTAGGCTGGTTCTACCTCAGGCACAGAGTCGTATAACTCTTGGATGGACCTGAATCTCTGTGGTCCCTCCACTGAAGTAGACGAGCTTGTCGCCACCGATGTAGGTGATGCATTCGGCACGGGCGACACACCTGTCGCGGGCACTACTGGAGAAGTGGCTGGTGTGGACGGTGTTGGACTAACTAGCCCCGTATTTGTGTTATCATCATCCACATCATGAGCATCTTGATCACCATCTTCTTCATCGCCTGAATCCAGAAGTGGATCAACAGAGATGGTGAAAGTATCACCACTGTCATGCGCATTGGTGGAATAAACTCCAGGCTGCTTGCTCCATGTCCATCCCTTCTCCTCCTCAAAAATTACATCGCGACTAACGTGCACCTTCCTGGCTTTAGGATCATAAACTCGATAAGCTTTGGATCCTCCCTCATAGCCAAGAAACACCATTGGAGTGCTGCGATCTTCAAGCTTCTTGAGATGAGGATTCACCTTCTTTACATGAACAAGACAACCAAAAGTACGAAGATGATGCACTTTCGGTTTCTTTCCATGCCATGCCTCATACGGTGTCTTACCGATGAGACAGTGTGTTGACGCACGGTTGAGGAGATACACAGCTGTCGCCATTGCCTAACCCCAAAACATACTTGGTACATCTTTGCTCTTGAGCATGCTTCGAGCCATAGCTACCACGGTTTGATTTCTTCGCTCGACAACCCCATTCTGTTGCGGTGAGTAGGGTGCAGTGAGGAGCCGTTTGATGCCTAACATTCCACAATAGTCATTGAACTTGGTTGAAGTGAACTCACCACCCCGGTCAGTATGGAATACCTTCAGTTTGTACCTTCATTTGGCATTTACTTCCACTTCAGCATAGGCTTTGATCTTCTTGAAGGCAGCTAGTGCTTCATCTTTGGTCTTGATCAGTACCAGCCACATGTACCTACTGAAGTCATCGACTAGCAGCAGGAAATAGCTTTTGCCTCCTGGTGTCACTGGTGAAACAGGCCCACACAGATCACCATGCACTAACTCAAGTGCTTCCTCCGCACGATAGACAGTAGCTTGCGGAAATGGTGCTCGACGCTGTTTCCCGATCATACATCCCTCGCAAAGCTGTTCAATGTGCTTGATGTGAGGCATGCCTTCTACCATTTCCCCTTGAGACATATTTCTCAGCGAACGAAAATTCAGATGCCCATACCGAGTATGCCACAACCACTCCTCATATCTACATTTGGACAGCAAGCAGATTGGTTGTGTCAGATTGAGCTTCAACAAGTACAATCTATTCTTTGACCTCTTCACTTTTGCAAGCAGTCTCTCACGATCATAGAGATTCAAGAACCCATCTTCTACAATTGTTTTGCACCCATGCTCATCCAGTTGTCCAATGCTCACAATGTTACTTCGCAAACGAGGAATGTAATACACATCGGTAAGTAACTTGTGTTCCTTGTTTTGGCATTGAAACAGTACAGTGCCTCTTCCACAAATGTTCACAACTGAGCCGTCACCAAATTTGACCTAGCCATGCACATCAGTATCCAATGATTTCGCACGGCTGAAATTCATGCGATCTGCGCAGAATCCAGTAAAAATTAAAACGGTAGCGAAATTTCGGTTTTGATAAAATTTATTCAAAAAAATTCGAATTTGCATGAATTATGTTTAAATTTGATTATTTTTGTAAATTTAAAATTCAAAAATTCCGATTTTTTTTTGAAAATTTCGGCCAAAATTTGCCGAAATTTTCGGTTTTCGCCGGTAACCGGCCCTACCGGTCCCCTCCGAAAATTTTTTGCCACCGAAAAGTAAAACACTGGTGGTATCTAGCTTAGTGAACATATCTTTGCAGCCAGTCATGTGGTTACTTGCTCCTGTGTCAAGATACCATATGACATTGTCACTGTTGTCATGAATGCCTAACTTCGGCCTCACCTTCTCCTCATTCAACATGACTGTTTCATCCATCTCACAGGAATGCTGTAACACCCCGTTTTTCGGTTAATGAATAGTGTTTACTATTTAACCCTTATTTTCAATTCGTGATTTCAATTTGTAATATTTTCGAAGGATTTCAAACTTCTTGTTAAGCTCGGATTTGTGTTTCAAATCTTTCCGTGTTTTCAAAATTTCAAATTCAAACTTGTAACTCCCTTTTCGGTTTTGGAGCCTTAACCCATTTTAGCCATTCTCCTTTTTTCTCCTTGGGCTCAGCCCGTCCCTCCCTCAGCCGGCTCGCTACCCCTCCCTCTGGCTTCGGCCTGCCTTCTTCCCCCCCAGAACCGAGCCGGCCCAGCTCAGCCTCTCCCCTGCCGAATTTTCTCCCCCAGAGCCATCTCCTTCTCTCTCTCTCCCGTGGCTGCTCCCACCAGCTCCCGTCACCTCCACTGTGACCGGCCCCAGCGCCACCGGCTCCGCGGCACCGCCATCCCCTGCCACCACCATCCCGCGCCCATGCCCCTGCTCCACCTGCTCCTCCGTGCGCGCGCAGGAGCCCATGCCGCCTTCTCGGGACTCCGCGTCGCCCGGGCCCCTCCCGCACCTGCTTCCCCTTTCCACCGCCTATAAAAAGACCTAGAGGAGCCCCTCCACCTCCCTACTTCGCCCCCCTTCGCTTCAGGTAAGCGCCATTGCTGCTACTGAGCTTCCCGTTCGGCCGAATCGCTTCGCCGCCGATCTCCGCCTCCGGCCATCTCCCGGCGCCGCCACCCCCGTCACCGTGCGCCACCACCACCCAGGAGTGCTCCCCTCCAAACCCGAAGCCTCCGGACCACCGTAGCTCCAGATCGGCTTCTTCTTCTCCGCTCCCGGCCGCCTCCCACTCCACCGCCGATCTCCCCGCACCGGCCAGCTCCCGCCGCCATTGTTGGTCAGGTGAGCTACGGAGGACCCCACCGAGGCTGTGCTCCCCACTTCTCGGCGCGCGCTGGTCATCTTCCGCCCCGCCGAGCTCCCCGCCGCCTCCTCGCCCGCGCCGCGCTCCGGTCAACCTCCGGCGCCGCCACCCCCGTCACCGGGACCGCCTCACCGAGGGGAACCCATTTTGGCAACCCGGCGCGCCGCCCTCCTCCGCCGGCGACGAGCCGCGCCACCCCCGGCTTCTCCTTCGGCCGCGCGTTGTCGGACGACACGGTCACTGTAGCAGAGTTTGCCGGAGGGTTACTATTCACGTTAAGGGTTAAACCCTGTTTAATTAGCGCTAAGCACCGCATAGTCTCCCTGACATGTGGGCCCAGCTGCACGGTTAAGCATTTGGTTTAACCGAATTTTTGAACTCTGAGGCTGACGTGTGGGCCCGCGACACTGTGCTGAAGACCGGTGCACCCGTGGACCGGCGCTGCGCGTGTTGGCCTTCGGCCCACGCCATAGTGCGCGTGGACCGGTGCCCCTGTGTGCGCCCGACACGTGTCAGCGCCACGATTTTCCAGCCATTTCTGATTTTCCAGTCAATTGTAAATCCTGTTTAAAACTTCAAAAATCCATAACTCCCTCATTATAGCTCCAAAAATTATGAATCTTTTTCCTAAAATTTTCTAAAATCAAGATCTTGCTAATGGCACTGGTCTTATTTAAATTGGAGTTCATTTGCTTGGTAATTTGTATTTATTTGCTCTCTTTTGTTGTTGTATCTTTTAGATTTACCGGTCGAGTAGGGTTCAAGACTGGAGACCCCACCGGACAAGCTCAAGAATACCTAGACCCTTCTACCTTTATCCCAAAGTAGTCAACACTTTGATCATATTGATCCCACATTTTATGCAAATTATATTCTTTTAAAATATTAAATTGCATGCTCTAATTTCTATGCAAATATATGTCAAACACCCTAAGGTAGTTAAATGCCTACTTGTTGATTAATCATTTATTACCTCATATCCTTGAAAATTGAACTCCCATTATCCTTGTCACCCTAGTAAATACCTGGTAACATACTAGTTATAGGTCGTACTTAAACGCCATGCTAGACTTGTTTAAGTGCAGGGGTATTTTACCCCAAATCATCATCCTTTAATCATGACAAATGTTTTGGGCGATCATTGAGGAGAATGATCGGATGGTTGGATAATTTGTTTTATACTTCTCAAAACCCTAAAACTTGCTAATACTACATCCAGGCGGATGGAGAGAATGGTGGGTGCCGTCCAGCACGAGAGCGATTGGTATGTGGTATGAACAAATGCAGGTGGATTAAGGACTTAATCTTGTCATGACCTCCGTGTAAAACAAGTACAACCACAAGTCCGCAAAATGCAACTTGGCTTAGTAAATTTATCGAACCACGAAAGTCATCTCATTTGGTGGAGGAGGCGGTGGTGCATGGAGCCGGAAGGGACAGAGGGTGAGGTCACCACCACGCTCGTCGTAGTGGTGAACATCCCGCACAACTTATGGGCGCAACCCCATATGGGTGAGATGATGGAAAGGGCGAAGTGGATTGAAAGGTTACTGTGACGACCGCTCAACTACATGACTACGGAATCATGTGGGGTAACGAGTATGATTGTCTCTTGTGGGTAAAGTGTATAACCTCTGCGAGTCAAAATCGTTTAAGCAGTAGCGCCTACGGTCAAAGGCGGACATGGGAACGTAACTTGAGTTAGTTCTATTTCAAAAACCTTTGTGGGTGGTATAAAAACCAGGTCGGGGCCTGAGATTTGACTTTTCCCTGGATCGTCATATCCAGTGTTGTTAATGTATGGAGGTAGCTCCAGTCAAATGAAGCATGAGACAGAGTTTCCGATGGAGGGAACCTCTGCTGTTATTACTTATTGCACAATTAATCTCTTTAAAAATGCAATTTGGTTAAAATGCTAAGTGGTAGGATTTTCTAATACCTGTATTTACAAATACTGCTTTACGCAAATAAAAGAACCCGAGCCAACCTTGTTACACCTTGCATGTATATTATTGCATCTGTTGTGTGGGCTCGCGAGCACGGTAGTTGTGCTCATCCTCGCTCTCTCCCAAATCCTCAGAAGTAGGAAGACCTGAAGACTACGACTACTACAAGGATCCAGAAGTCTGAAGACCCAGGAATCGTTGAAGCGTAGTTTAGTCCTTAGTTGTTCTAGTCTCACCCCAGTCTAGCTGACTCCGTCGGTTCTTGTGTACCTCCTATATTGTCCGGGGATTTCGGATAATATCGGGTGTACACGGGTTCCCGATCACTTACTGCGGTAAGATGTGCCCTCACCCTTGCTTCCGTTGTCGCCCGCTATCTTTTGTAATGTACTCATTTGGCCTGTTCGGCCCTTATTGTAAAAACTGACCCGAAGCGGTCTATGTAAACTCTGATGTGTAAATTAATGAATGCAATGATTTTACGCCATGTATGGTTTGATTTAGCAATGTGCTTGTGAAGTGCTATCTACTGATCCAGGGAATAGCACAGTAATTTCACAGAGGATTTGGATTTACAAAATCCGGGTCCGACAAATGCACTAGTTCACAACACTCAGACATGAGTAGAGCAGGGTCTTCATCATCTTCTTTCTGAACAAGGTGTGTCATTCCTTATTTCTTCTTGGATCTACATTCAACAGCAAAGTGCCCAAGGTTTTGACAATTATAACAAAGCAATTTTTTTTGTCAATCTTACAGGTCTTCTCTCCGAGTCGTTTCCGCGCTCGCCATTGCCGCTGCGGCATCCACGGCCTCTGCCATGTCCGCGGCCACGACCGCCGTCATTTCCTCGGCTCTTTGATGAGCCAGATGAGCTCTCAGCTTCTCCCTTTGCCGCCTTGATCTTCCACTGTTCGAAAGTCAGGAGAACCTGTTCTTCTTTGTCGCTGCCAGTGCCACCTCCACCATGACGAGCTAGACGCTCCTCGAACGCCTTAAGCCGCCCAATGACCTCATCGACAGACATCGCATCGAGATCGTTGAATTGCTCAATCGTAGTAGCAATTGAGGTGTACTTGTCAGGGACAGAGCGTAGGAGTTTCTCAACAATATATGTTTCCTCCATCTTTGCGCCAAGCCCGCGGATTTTATTGACGATCATCATCAGCGGTGGTGCGAAATCATCAACAGTTTCGGTTTCCCTCATGGACAGGCCCTCAAACTTGCGTTTGAGAGTTTGTACCTTAGCCTTCTTGACACGATCTCCACCAAGGTACATGGTCCTCAGTGTGTCCCAAGCATCTTTAGCCTTCTTCTTCTCAGCCAGGAGAAATAAAGTCTCCTCTGGGATCGCTTGGTAGATTGCCGCCAAAGCCATCTTGTCTTTCTTCCTGTCGACCGCCACCGCAGGATTGTCAGGAACAAACGCGTCCCATACCCCTTGCGCTTCTAGGTACACTTCCATCTTGATCGCCCTTGCCGCATAGTTGCTCCTCGTGAGCATAGGATATTGCAGGGACACACTTCCCTCCCTTGCTGCCGGCGCTCGCGACATCGACGTCTCTTCTTGGTCGTCGTCGCTTCTAGCGCTCCCTGGCAGGTTTCCACGCGGCATGCAGTTGGGCATCAACTGAACGAAGCTCTGATACCAATTGTTGGACTAGGGATTGTTTTGAACTCACACAAGCACTAATGGATACACTTCCGATGGAAAAGAACTGAATGACAACTCAGTTTTGGTGCACTAAACAACCGCCGCACATTTTCTGTGTATATCTCTGTTTTTATGTCTTCCCTGATTTGCTACAGTTTTCACAACTGAAAACCCGAGAGTTACTGACTACAAGCACGCACGCAAGCACTAGCTAACAGACAAATCGAATTTCAAGCAACTAACACACCTACGACTCGGCCATATCCCCACAACTCGGATCATGGACCGATTCACACTAATCTGTAAGCAATCTGTAAACTCTGAACTCTGACAGAGAAACATGCTTGCTGAACTCTGAACATTGATAGAGAAGCAAACCAAAAACTCTGAAAGAGTTTCAGACAAAACATGCAATGGAAACATATGACTTAGCAACATGATTATTTCTATCAATGTTTGCTTCAATTTGCTCTACTAATTAATGCATTGCACTACATGCAATGAGCCAATGATGCATGGTCACAACTCTTTCACATCAAGAAACATGCTTGCTCCCCTTCGTATCTAGATAACAAACATTATATATGTTTCACCAACGATCTGACTGATCCTCATCAATTGTTTCTTTAAAGGCCTAATTGTTTCTTTAAAGGCCTAGGTTCCTAATTAGACAATTAAGCCTTGCCCTTCCCCAACACCTAGGTTTAGTAAACTAGTGCCAATCACTCGGGATTATGCATCATGATCTCAACAAAAAGAGGCCTTGGCTTCTAGAATGGGGATGGAACCCTAACAGTACTCCTTGGGAGCAAAATCCTGACGGCCAAATGGCACTTAAGAACATTCCTTCTGGCTCATGCTACTGTCCTTGTCCGGTATCTTTCTTGAGAACATACATATACTATGTGCCTATGAGAGGTAAGATATAGACCTAAGCGTTGGTTGCTGGCTACCTTGAATAGCAGCAAGCTCACCAAGAACAAGAACAAGGTTTGCAAGCCACTCCTTGGGGGTTCAGCTCATCCTAGTCCCATACACCTTTGGAGTTCAAGGAGAAGGAATGAGACAGTCACATGCGATGTTCGTGTCGGCGATAGAAGGGCGTAGTGTGCCGGGACCCACATGTCAGTGACGCAATTGTTATATATAAATGCATTACACAATAACCTAAGGTGGAGTTGAATTGAGTATTCTTAGCTTCACATGCTTAGCTTGTGTGTATTATAATGGATAAGACAAAAAAAAAACAATGCAGCGTGAGGGAATTGCACATGATATAGTGTACTTTAAAGTCTTATAATATTCCATTTTGTAATTGCCATTTGTGTAGTCCACAAGTTCTATTCATGTGCTATTGGAAAGGGAAGATTACCATTACCTCTTGGGTAGTGTAGCTTCTTAATTATTCCCTCTCAAAACACGCTGCTAGCATGGTCCAATGTGGTGCCGTTTATCAAATTGGTTTATTTAGTGAAATTCAACCCAAGTGAATTTTCATTAACAAATAATCATTTCGTACGTTTATGCACAGATTAGCTAAAATGTTTATGCATTAGATACACTACTAATGCTGGATTGGAGTACTACTGAAAATGCATACTTGTGCAGCACATAAATGGGTACTCCAAATGATATTTTTGTAACATATTAGTTGGACTTAGAGGTTGCAATTTCTTCTGTTGGTTGTTCTTGTCAGCTCAGAAAAATGGTAATGAAACATCTGAGTTTTTTAAATGACTAGAAATTTCTGAAGATTGTGTTATCTGCTCTTTGCCCATGGCTATATGAAAGGTAGGAAGCAAGATTTCTCATTCTTAAATGAAAAAGAGACTGCATTTGAAACCTGAAGTTCACTTGTACAGTGCTTAAGTGATACTTCCAATCTACAAATGCAAGTGGAATGAAAAGTAGAGGACACCAAAAGGTTGGTTATATGCAGGAAAGGATGCTACAAATAATGCCTCATAAACAATGCCCAGTTGTTGGTACGAAGGATGATACTTTCGAATTTACAGTACAATAGCACTTCAGCGTCAAATTTGATAAGTTCTGATGATTTCTTGGGGACCCTAAGCTCCAGGCAAATGATCTATTGCTGAAAGAAATAAGTGTCTTGGATCTTTAGTTGATGGTTTGTTTGAATTGAAGTACTCTTTTTTTTGGTCATGTGAAGTTCATAATAACGGAAGCGCAATGCTAACTTTTCCATCTTGAAAGGAAAGGGGAAAGGAAGTACAGCTGCCCTTGAATTATTCACTCTTACATGTACTATAATGTATAGCTTCCAAACAAAAAACTAATGAAGTGAAAAAATGATGATAAGAACTTGTGTAATTCTGCTTTTAGGAAAGCATGCAGGCACTTACCCGGTATTGTTTTTGAATTAGCACTTGAAACCGTTTCTGCATCAAAGTGAAAACAGCTCAATATTTTTCAGAGAAGCTGATTTTCTTTTCAGACAAGCTAGACATATCATACTGCTGAAATTAGGAATAAATTGTCTCTCATGTGGTTGTTACTTGTTAGAACTGTAGTGCTTGTGATTTCTACTGTCATATAATCCCCATGAGACTTGAAAGAAATGATAAACAATGTAACTTGACCACCGAAAAGATAATTACCTTAGATAGTAGGATGAATCAAGTCAAGACAACATAATTCGAGCACCAAAGGACTGACTACCAGCAAGATACAAGGATGAATCAAGTCAAGACAACATTAAGATGTCCACTTAAAGAATGTGTTTGAAAATCATATTAATTTTAGGACCCACATTGTTTAAAAATATATATATAGGGCCCACAGATGGAAAGAACAAAATGGAAGAAGATAGGATCAGCTACACAGTGGGATTAGGCCCTCTGTGCTTATGGACTGCAAGAATGATAGGATTATTTGTCAAGATTTGTGGCTTGGCGCATTTCGCTCGAGTTCATGGACCGCGAATGATTGATGCCTCTATGAAATGTCCCTTTCTGTTTGTACAGAAGGTCTAGCATTAGTGATAGAAAATTGCCTTTTCGTTTTCCGCAGAAAGTTCAGTAATAATGAGAGCTTGTGTGACCTTACTTTCATTGTTGTTGGCTTTTGATGCATCATTCCCCCAGCTACCCATTGTCACCTAATGCTGAAAAGAAAATTTCATTAGTTATTAGTTATCATAGAGTACTACTACAGTACAACTGTGTTAGGTTTTAATAGAACATTTAAGCATGGCCTTGACAAGTGAAAGACTATTTTAGACATGTTATGAGATGACGAAGACAATAACATTAGTTCTGGTAACAATCGACTGCAACTCGTACATCCAGGAATGAATATATATATATATATATATTAGGTAACTGATGAAAAATCCATTACCATCGGTATTCGTGTATATAGTATAGTATATCAAGGATTCAAAAGATACATTCCTAAGGCAAATTTTCAGTGGTGCATACTGGTCAAATATAAAAAATTTCATGGTTATGATCGGCTAAACAATCAATTTCTGGGCAGATATAGTATTAGACATTACTTCCATGAGTCCACTATTCCGTACTTTGTGGCTCCTTAATCCTTATTTATAAGCAAGAACTGATGGTATACAGACAGGCTTAATAGGCATACACGATATTTGTAATCGGGTGATCTGAAATTTTCAAATTTCACTTATATCCTCCATTACTTCAAAATTCTAGCTGAAAAAGTATATTCAAATTAAAAGTTCCAGTATTTTGCACCTCTGCATTCCTGTTTAACAGAAAAGAAATATGTGCCCGTGGGTAAACCACCAGGATAATGTTAAGGCTGTAGTCTATCAGTTTACATTGTTATGTGGACATAATTACATATAATAGTTGATGTATTAGCATATATATTATAGTTCCTAGTTCTACATCCATCCTGGACCCTGGTAACAGATAGGCTTTTGGAGTAGCCTGGGGAGGCTAATGGATGCTAAGTGTTTGAATTCAAAGGTATGTTGTCGGCGAGAAATGTGCTTTTTTTTATCTTACATACTTGTCTGATCTGCTACTTTGCAACCTAGCTCTCTGACACTGTAGATATAATACTACTAGGGCTTCACAAAATATTAGATTGAGGTAATTAAGGAGGAGCATTCCAGACTCAGGTGCATTGATGTGTGGTCTAATCTTGTATTTTACCTTATGTATGGGCCTAGTTATCATTTGTTGGAGATATTAGAGTTTAGATAAGAGTCCAAGTCGTGTGCGAGTCCGATTGTAATCTTTAGCACTGTAAATAAAGGGTATTGGGTCCTAAGGGACACACACAACTATTCCCAAAATTCTACATGGTATCAGAGCCAATCCATCACAAACTCTAACCCGAGCAAAACCTTACCTCAGAACCATCGTCGTTGTCCTGAAAAGCCTGTTGGGCCTCATATGACCATATGAACGATTCCTTTTTGAGAAGCCGAGTAAGCGAAGCCGCGAGAATGCTAAAGCCTTGAATAAACGGCGGTAGTAGCCTGCCAAACCCAAAAAACCACAAAGGGCGCGAACGGTCCTGGGCATAGGCCAATCTAGGATGGCCTGAACCTTCTAAGTGTCCATAGCCACGCTGTCTCTAGAGATGACATATCCCAAGTATGAGACTGATGAGTCCCTGAAAAAACATTTGCTCCATTTGAGAAAAAAATTGTGTTGCTGAAGAAGCTTGAAAACGGCCCGTAAATGGTGTAGGTGGTAGGTCCAAGAGGTGTCGTAGATTAGCATGTCATCAAAAAATACCAACACAAATCGACAGAGAAATGGTTGAAGAACTGCATTCATGAGTGCTTGGAAAGTGGCCGACATGTTGGTTAAACCGAACGACATCACTAGAAACTCAAAGAGACCCTGATGTGTGCGAAACACGGTCTTCTCAATGTCTAGTGGATACATTCACACTTGGTGGTAACCATATCGGAGATCAAGTTTGGTGAAAAACTTAGCACCTTGCAGTTCATCAAGTAATAATTCCACCACCGGAATCGGGAATTTATTCTTTATTGTCTTCGTATTTAATGCCCAGTAATCCACACAAAATTGCCATGACCCATCTTGTTTCTTGACCAACAATACGAGCACAGAGAATGCCGAGGAACTCCTGCGGATGATGCCCTGAGTGAGCATGTCATCGCACTAGCGTTCCAACTCATCCTTCTGGTGTTGTTGAAAGCATCTAGGCACCTAAAAATAATTTTGATAATTAATGGCAACAATGTGTTATGAGACTAATATGTGTGCTAAGTTGTTCTAAAGGCTTAGTCCCAGTGTTTGAATGATGACATGAAAATGGCAATACAAAGATGATGAAAAGATCGACATGGCTCAACACAAAGGTACTATGTAGGCTAAGGATTCTTTTATAGTTTTTTTTTCGGTCTCGGTGATTGGAGAAAAGATCAGATTTATAGGCTAGACGCCGTACTATAAAAGGGATCATGGCTAGTAGCTTGAGGACTTATTTTATGACATTTTGATCAACCAAATGTCATGCATTGCAGTTAGAATTGCATCTGGAAATAATCCAGTAAAATTGGTATGACCGCAATTGATGAGCGGTACTACCGCAGTGCGGTAGGACCGGATTCTAGTTGGCGGTACGTATTTTCCAGAGAGCGTGTTTTTGGGAGTTTTCTTCTCCCCTGAAGAACGGTATGACTGCATCTTTGGAGCGGTACCACCGCAGTGCAGTAGGATCGATGTTTACATAGCGGTACATAATTTCCAGAGAGTATGTTTTTGGGCTTCTTTTATCCTCTGGAAATTGGTAGTACCGATTGAGTCGAGTGGTACTAGCACTGTGCGGTAGTACCGGACCTTGTGAGTATGGTAGTACCGCACCTTTCTGTAACAGCTAGTTTAGAAGTATTTAATGCACTCATTTCGATCGTTGAACAGTGAGTGCAGTAGTACCGGGTTTGTACAATGGTACTACCGCATCCGCTGATTTTTTTTTCTGAGATCAGCTTCAAACGGCTAGATTTGTGGTTGGGACTATAAATACCCCCTCACATGCACCAAGCTCAGAGTCTTGGATCTCATTGAATACATTTGAGCCTCTAGTGCACTCTCTACTACCCATTTGCTCATATTTCTCATTTTGAGGTAGTTGAGAGCATTCAAGTGCATTGAATCATTGGTTGATCCTTTTGGCACTTGTTTTTTTAAAACAAAAGTTGTGGTTTATTACTCTTGGTACTTGCGGCACCTAGATGGCTTGGAGAATAGTTCGAGTGGTGATCTCTTCAAAGAAGATTCTGAAGTGACCTAGCAACAATTGTGAAGTGGTTGTGTGCTCACCATCTCCGGAGAGGAGGAAGAGCAACTCTAGTGATCGAGGGAAGTGCTTGTGTGGAGCCGACTTGATTCGTTCAAGTTACCTCATTATGGATGAGTAAAGACCGACAAGTCTTCGATACCATAGGAAAACATTAATTGTCTTCATTGCGGTTTTTGTCTCTTTTGTCTCTTAGCTTTACTTATTCCACATTTACACGTCTAGCTCTTAGTTGTGTATACTTGCTTATCTAGAATTTTTTTTAGTATAGGTGTCCTAGCAAAACACTTGATATATATATCTTAAGTTGTGCTAGAATTCTTTAATTAGATAACTCTTGCTAAATTTTTTAATTAGAGCATAAGTTTTTTTTTATAAACCTCCTATTCACCCCCTCTAGTCGGCCATCCTTGATCCTACATTTGTGCGTAGCAATAAGGATGCACCGCTATTGGCTCTGTGGCAGGTAGGAGATGAATACGGTGGTCATGGGAACAGGTGGGTGGGAGCCCCCGCGGTTTGGCAAAAATGATATCAAATTCATCGAGGAGCTCGATCATCACATCCTATCCAGTACATCCCAATGAGAACACCTCCGGTCGTTGTGCGGCCAAGCCATGCTAAGCAACCCTTCCGCCGTCGCGCGTGAATGACATATGGAGATGCTCAAAATCCCAAAGAATTGGGCCTAATGTGCATAGCCACTTCACGCCGAATACTATGTCGAAACCGTCCAGTAGAATCGCATAGCAATCGATGTTGTAGTATTCTTCCCCAATGCGAAGTCCCATTGCTGGACATCTTCCGCTGCTGGCTAGGTGGTCTCTGTTTGCCACTAACAAGTTCATGCCCGTGCGTGGCTGTAAAGCCACACCGCCCCTGGCTATCATCTCTCCGGTAATAAAATTATGGGTTGATCCGCCCAAAAAAGCGATGAGATCAATGTTTCTCACTTTTACCGCCAGTTGCATGGTGCGCTTTTGTGAGGTTGCACATCCGCTAATGCATATAACGATATCCCCAGATCTGCAATTTACGTTCCCTGTGCACCTTCGTCATCAACGCCAGTTGACGGTGCCCAGAGATAGAACAATCGTTTGCACTGTTGTTGCGGTGAGAATTTCTCATCACAATCAGAGCACAACCCTGCTTCCCTACGCGCTCTCACCTCCTCTAGTGTCAGGACTCATCGTGGAAGCCGGCCTGGTCGAGCACCCGTGGAAGCCAGTGCTTGTGTTGTTGCTTCCACGGTGTGCTGCGTTGGCCCCACTCCCGTGGTCATTGTCAAGCTGGTTATAGTGGCGCCCCTGGCTCTTGCTCCTCCTTGGTTCCACTTCATGGCCATCTGAGCATGAATTTTGTATGCTCATGCTAGACTCATGGCAATCACTAGATTAGTTGGTGCTTGCAGTTCTAAGTCAATTCATAGTACCCCTTGTAAACCAAACTGTAAATAACTGGACTTGTTGCTCTTTCGACAGCGGTCCTGCACAGCTAAGGAGTGCTAGAAATTGATCTTGGTACTCTTGCACCGTTCCTGTACGCTTTAGGTTGATGAGTTCCCCGAAGGGTTATGGCGTAGTGGAGGACCGAAGCAAAGGTGCACCATCTCGCTAAAGCATTTCTATGACACAGACCCCATCTCATGTTCGATTCGACTATACCATAGTTGTGCAGCTCCCGTCATGTGGTATGTCGCCAACCAAACCTTTTCATCCTCCATTGTTCATTGCCCACGGAAGAACTGTTTGCAATAGTTTATCCATGAAAGAGGATCATCCTTTCCAACAAACATTGGAAATTCCAGCTTGTAGAACCTGGGAACTCATGTGTGTCCGTCGTTTACCGTCGCATCACTCGCCTGCTGTAGGGTGTTGATTGACTTCTGCAGGATGCTGTCGCTTGGGCTGTCGGTAATCAGCTTCCCCTTGCCTTGCCCCAGCCGACCAATGGCCAGATGGTGCGCCTTTTGTTGGTTGTCGAGATCAATCAATTTTGCTTCGACGACATCCAACTTCTCAAGCTTCTTCATGATGGCCAGAAGATGCAAAACCACGACGTTTGATGTTTAATCATTGCTTGACATGATGTAGCGTGCAATGCTTGACTCTGATACCAAGCTGTCATGACCAAGCTAATGAATCGGGTAATCATGAGTGATATAGGCTTTGGCCTGGGCTTCTTCCTTGGAGTCGTGACTCGGTAGCAGAGAGCAAGCTCTATGGATAGAGATTGCATGGGGGATAGGGCACAACATATGTCAAGAATGAGAGAATTGGAGAGGGAGATTGGAACTAAACTTCTTGATTGCCTTCAATGATAAAACACAACATCCTTATATAGTGGATGCTTACCCGTTTTAGCTAACAAGAACTCTAATACAATCCTTTCCGAAAACCAATCTCTTCCTAATTCCTAAGTGTCCTAAAGGGACTTATCTAGTAACCTGCCACATCCAGAAGGGATACATAACTTATCTCTAATAACAAATCTATGGAATCAATCCTCATGTTGTTCAGCTGCATCAAAAGTAGTCAGAAGCGTTTGACGCGGTTGGACCGATTGTGGACCGGTCGAACTGGTCATTGCACGGATCGGACTGGCCAGTGCGGTTGGATTGGTCATTGCACTGGTTGGATGTAACATCCCAATTTCAAGAGTCTTAAAAATCCTTTGAATAGTTAGTAAGAAGAAAATTCACCATTTGGATTTTATTTGAATTTTTAATTAAAGCTTAATATGGACTTTTAGCATTAAAATAATTTAATATGATTAAATCCAACATCAATAATTATCAAAACTATTTTATTTGGATTCTATGGGCTTGGATATATTTTCTAGAATATTTTTGGATTTTTTTCGAGTTCATTTGCTATTTTATAATTGCTATTTGGATTTTATGGTATTTTCTAAAAATAAAAACTAAATAAAATATCGAAATGGTTGCTCGGGCGAAACCCAACCTGTTTTCCCCTGACAAGACACTCTGCGCCAGCCGCCAGCCACACGACTTGTGGTCCCCATATGTTAGTCCCTCTCTCTCTCATGCCGCACCCGAGCTGGTCCCACATGCCAGTGTCACCTTTGCCTCTTTCCACTCGCGCCTGTCCAAGCCTCAGCCAATGACGAGTGGGTCCTACACCGCAATGTCATCATCGCCCGAACGAGACTCTCGGTTCGATTTCGTCGGCGTGCGCGCGCGCCGTTCGACGCAGATTCCACGATTCCTCGGCCCTATCTAAAGCTGCACCCGCGTCACGAGGATCGCATCCACCTCCGCCGCCTTTTCCCTGAAGTCGCCAACCCTAGGGCGCCACCTTTTCGCTGAATTTGGAGCTCGAACCCTAGCGCCATCGTGAGCTTCTTCGCCAGAATCCTTCACCGCCGGTGAGCTTCAGCCGTCGTCGAGCCCACCGTCGAGTTCGCTGCGTCACGGTCTATCTGATGAGCGCATCCTTTGTCCTGGGGAAACCCTAGTTTGCTGTTGCCGCCTTCAGTCGCGCCGCTTCGCCGCTCATCTTGTTGCCGCCGTCGTTCTGGTCGTCGTCGGCGAGATATGATCGTGTCACCAGATTTCCCCTTGTCGCGCTCATCCAAATGCGCACTTCCGCCGCCACTGAACCACCGTCGTTCGTCGGATCTGTGGTTGCCGAAGCATCACCGGCGTTTCACCGCCGTGGCATGCCACCTGTTGCCACCTCAGAGCCGTGTCAGCCCTCGCGCCGCCGTGTCGCCCACGTGGCAGACGCGTCAATACCCGCGTGCCACCCCAGCCTAAACCCCAGATCCAATTCCATGTGGATCTGTTCCACCGTGAGCCAAGCCTATGCCTTGTTGGTCCCGTTGTTAGGTGCGTTGTTCCATGAATCCGTGAACCCGTAGACCAGCAAGCCTTTCTGTTGACTCTGTCTATAGATTGTGGGTCCCACCTATCAGTCTCTCAGCCATTTTTTGGGATTTATTTTAATTCCAAAATTCCTTCGCTAACGTCAGCTGACGTCATATTCCGGATTTTTCCAATCGAAAAATAATTCAGAAATTTCAATTTATGGTATTTTATTTAGTTTTGATCTTCCAAAGGCCATATCTTCTTCATCTTAACTCCGATTGAGACCATTCAAATTCCTAAATTAATATAAATTCGACATCTATGTATTTAATATTTTTATTTAATTTTTAGAGTTTTTTTTTATCTCTGTTATTTATTTATTTTATTTGCGAGTAGACGTTAATTCTTCGAGGACTTTTGAAGGAGTGCACCAAGATCAAGATCAGTTTCTAGACCTATTCCAAGGCAAATGATACCTTTGATCATATTGCACCCAGTTTGAAAAATACTCTGATTCAAATTATTGCATTATCTTTTAAGTATTTATTTAAATGCTTTTGGGATTAATTATTAATCCAATTTATTACATCAACCTTGTCTATTGTTATGTCATGATCTTTTGTCACCCTAGGTTGGTTCATTATTAGTTGATATTATCGTAGCACCAACGTGGATTGGTTAGGTACAAGTAGATTGTGTGGATATCATGGGGATATGCTCCAGATCTTAGGATGATGTGACAATTGGCAATGGCGTTAACAGTTTATCGTTTCACGTGTTTTCAACAAAGTTTCAGAACTGTCAGGTGACAGGCGGTCTGACCGGCCATAGCATGGCGGTCCGACCGGTCCCAAATCGGTCAGACAGGCCATGAGCGGCGGTCGGATCGGCAGTGACCAAATGTGTCAAAATGAGTTGGGCCAAAAATAGAGGGTGTGGGCAAGAGAGGGGATTCTATTGCTCTTGGTCCCATAATTTTTGGAGTCTCCAGTCAAAAGTTCTATTGATTTTAAATTTCCAGTAGGTTTCGGATTTTCAGGGGTTGAAAATCGGCTAAGTCATTTTGAGCGATCGGACCGGCCTATAGCTGGCGGTCGGGCCGGCCTATAGCTGGCGGTTCGACCGGCCCTGAGGGGCGGTCGAACCGATTATCACTTGAACGTCGGTCTTCGTACCGGCGTTGTTCGTTGGTTAGGTCAAAGTCATGAGTTTCAGTGCATATGTGTTGCATGATGCATGTTTTGACTAACGTGGGTCAAGTTGTGAAGAACTTGATCCCGGATTCGATTTGCTTGTCTATTGTTGTGCAGGTTGCTTGGTGATCAACGACGGTCAACGGCGAGGATGATCGGGACTAGGCTTGGAGAGCTGTGGTCCAGAACGATCGACGATGCCGGGTGAGGTCAATAAACTCAAGTGTGGTGCAGAATAGACAAGGATGACCGAACGGACAGTTCGGTGCGACTGGTTTGATCAAGCTATGCAGGAGTCAGTGCAAGTGCCATGGTGGTCTCGGTGGGAGCCGGATGGGAGAGACTTGCCGACATGGAGAGAGTCGTTGATCAACCTACACGTGGCGGAGCAGGCGAAGTGCTTCGCGCAGATGGAGTCGGTCTTCGGAGAAGTACCGAGAAGGGGTATTTTGGTAATCTTACTAAATACCACCTTGGTGACCTTTTGCCAACCCGCGGCGCAAGACGACGCAAACAGAAGCGGTTTAGGTCAAGAGGTGTTGAAGACGTCGCTTAAAAATGTGTGCGTGTGTGACCCGTTTGTGTTGGGCCTTAACGGGAGCCCATTTAAGTTAAAACTTCTAGAAAGTCTAAGCCTCCACTATAAATAGAGGAGGGAGGTGGCTGCACCCCTTTCAACCATTTCATTATTCTTGAAACCCTAGTTTTGCTTAGGGAGAGGATTAGTGGAGGTTAGGGTTCTAGAGAGTTTTGATTTGATTTAATGCTCTTGGATTGAGCTTTGTCCTCCATTGATGGAGTGGCTGTAAACCCAAACCCTATCAAATCAATCCAATGAAAGTTTGCTCAAAGATATGTCTCTTTGCCTTCCTTATCTCTATTTGGTGATTTTAAGTCTTTCTTTGATTCGTGAGTCTTTGATTGATTTCTTCATGTGATCTAGCTTGCTGTGACATGTGGAAACACATCTAGGATCATCTTGATCATCAATCACCCACGAGTAAGTTTTTGGATCTAGTTTTCGTTTTGACTCGGTTTTGAACCATCCTCCTCTCAAACGGAAAAAGGTCGTAACTTTTCCAAGGATCTTCACGATCTTTGATTGGAATAGTTTCCTGACATCCTAGAGAAGGTGTGTTCCAAATTTCATCAAGTTTGGAGTTGTAGATCAAAAGTTACATCTATTTACAACTTCGTTTTTCATTTGTTTTTCTTGTTCATCGATCGAGATCGATCGCCTTAAGGTGACCGGTCCGACCGCCATTAACACAGAGGTCAGACCGCCCAACACTTAAATTTTTAGCCCGTGTTGATTTTGGTTGTTTTGCTTCGGGGTTTAGATTGGATTCAATACTAGTCTTCCGCTGTACTGGTATATTGATCTTCATAGCTTCCATAGCTATTGGAGTGAAATTTGTATTAAATCTAATCTTGGTTGAAAAAGTGAGCATGCTCCTATTCACCCCCCTCTAATCGCCTTTTCGGTCCAATAGATTGCTTAGCCATGCCACGAGTCATCATCTCATGTGAGTTGCAAATATAAACTTGACTAAGTGATTATGGAACTGTGTGATAAACTGTGTGTGTTGTGTGCTATTACTAGTTGATGGCATATGTTGCACTTAACCAATAGGGTGGGAAAAGATTTAGACTGAGGCAAGTGGTGGATACTGTGTGATATGGTGGAAGCTGTGTGCATGGGAATATTGGTCTGTGTGATATTTAGTTAGAAATTAGAAGTCTTGCCTTGATCAATTAAGGACTTAACTTTGTGCACTATTGAACTGGACCTTACTATACGACCACATGTCTAGTATCGGACGAGCATAACTTAGTAGGTTATGGAGTCTTAAGATTGATTACTCAAGCTAATAGGTTAGGCTGTGTGCCGGTCTGGAGGTGTGATTCTCACATCGTGGGACGGTTCGTCGCTTCCCTGTCCAACAGTGTGTGTCATGCCAAGCGCTGTGTGTATCGATTGGACGGCGGTAAAGCACATCGGGAGTGTCAATGCTTGAGATGAAGTTTCTGAAATGTTTTGTTATAATTAGTGCTAGCTACACTGATTATATCGTGTGGATAAAGTGTACAACCTCTGCAGAGTGTTAATCAATCTATTCGAATAGCCGCGTCCGCGGTCATGAATATGCTCAGGAATTTCACACGAGGGCTAGATTTTCATAAAACATTTGGGAAGGGAGCTGTCTGATCTAAGTCATATGGCTGTGTGAATAACTTGTTTAGACTATGTGCCCTTTGTGAAAATAAATGTTAAATTATTATTGTTTATTTATTTTAAATATTGTTTTCAATCTATTATTCATATTCAGTTGCAAATGTTGCTTTGTGCAAAATAACCATAGAAGCCATTCCTTTGGAATAAGCTATCATTTATAAATTGCATTCTGTGGTATAACTTACGAGTACTGTTGTGTACTCATGCTTGCTGCAAACATCAACAGAAGTGAAGGAGTCTTCGCCTGCATTTGAGGAGGAGTTCTACGGAGGTACTGATCGTTAGGGTCTTGATCCCAGTCGGTTGCCTGTGGTGAATTGATGGGATTCCGCTGGAGTTTATTTTTGTTCCCCTGCTGCTATTTTATTTATTGCCAGCCCTGTGAGGCTTAATAACTGTAAACTCGACCATAAGGTTAAAACCATTATTTGCTATTCAAATCAGCCATTTATTTTATTAATCGTCTTGTGTGGATCGATAGTCATCTATGTTGATACTGTGTGCACTAGTGTGATCCTGGACTAGTGTATTATATACAGAGGGTCCAGAATTGTATTTTTAGGTCCCAACATTGGATCGGGCAGTGTATCGGTCGTACCAGTTGGACCGGTTGGGCCATCGGTTGGGCCTACTGCTATGTTGCATGATCTTTGACTATAATACTTACCCCACATGATTGGAAGAAACACTGAATCGACTGGAGAGAGGGTAGAGGAAGAAGTGGCTAGGGAAGAAGAAAAAGAAGAAGGGAGGGTATCTGGAGAGGCGCTCAGATCCTGGAGAAGCGCTTGAATCTGGTGTGGTATGCTCAGATCTGGTGTGGAGAAAAGGAACGCTTGGATCTGGTGCGCTCGAATTTGGTGTGGAGAAAAGGAACTCTCGGATCTGGTGTGGAGAAAAGGGAGAAAAGGAAGAAAAGGAGAAAAAGGAAAATAAAAAGGAAATGGAAGAAAAAGAAAGAAGGGGGATCTGATGTAGATCCAGATCGGTGGAGGATTTGGTGTGGTTAGGTGATGTGGTATGGATCCAGATTGGTGTAGGATCTTGTGTGGCTGAGGGGGATCCGGTGTGGATCCAGATCGGTGGAGGATCTGGCGTGGCTGAGGGGGATTTGGTGTGGATCCAGATCAGTGGAATCTGGTGTGGCTACGTGTGCTGCGTTGGGGAAATGAGAGAGAGGATGATGTGTTTGCTGCGTGTTCTTGCTGCTGGCTTGGTGGTGGTGGGGTTTTCTTTTAAGTTGTTGCTGATTGCTATTGTGAAAGTGTTGATGGTGGAGGAAGCTTAGGTTGTGACCATATCGGAGGTTACGATGGACGGTATGGAAGACAGGGGAGAAGGCGCTCATGCAAAGTGGTGTTGGTATGGGTGCCTAGGGATAGTGTTGTTGGAGAGGTCTGGAAGAAGATTGGGACTAGAGTCAAGCGTAATGGTCTATGGTGGAAGCCGAGACTAGGGGCGCGTGGGTAGAGGTGGTGGAGGCTCGGGGTGGCTGAAGCATGAGGGTAGAGGAAGAGGAGATTGAGGTTGGGGCAGCTGGTAGATGGTGGAGATGGATTTGGTGACGTCCTTGGTAGTATTGGTGGTGAGCAATTTTTGATCTTTGTAATGGTATTGGCTATGGAGTCGATGCATGATAGGTTTTGGTAGATTCTAGTAATGGTATTATAATATGCAACAAGATGAACATGATTGTTATCTCATACCCATTTTGAAGGGGAGTGTTGAAGATATTAGAGTTTAGATAAGAGTCTAAGTCATGTGCGAGTTTAAGAGTCCAAATCATGTGTGAGTCAGATATTAATCTTTAGTACTATAAATAAAGGGTGTGGGGTCCTTCGTCAACAGTCAACACATAAAACTATTCACGAAATTCTACACCATTGTTTGATGCAAGTCAAGAAGAAATGGAGTTTTTGTTTGCGGACATCATAGGATTCCATTTTTTCAATTGATAATGTGAAGATTTGATCCTATGCACGAATTGATTACTCAAAAGACTTGAACCATTAGAGAATAGAAGTATATTACACTTCTACATGTTCTTGTCTACGCTTGACTATACCGCGATATCGGGGACATCTAGTTCTGTCGGCCAATTTTGTGTAGCAATCACTAGTCAGTCACAACAAAAAAATATTGAGGTGTTAGAAATTGGCAAGTTACTGTATTAATAATATTTTCAGAGATTATTTTTCTAAAGGAAAAAGGAGGAATGGAGCAAATCATGGGATTTGGGCACCTTTAACTGCAGAGGGAAAGAGGGCCGGAGAAAGGGGAGAAATTCCATTACAGTTTCACCTTTCATGAACAAAGTAAAATGCTGCTTTTGATAAGGTAAGAGGAAGAGAGAGTGAAAGAGATGAATGAATAGCTAGGTGAGGCCCATGTGTTAAACTTTAATTTACTCCATGCACATGGCATCCTCTTATTTCTAAGCTCATTGGAGTCCAAAAACCCTGCCTTACATGTCATCCTATAGGCAGTGCCATGGACCACACCTTAAATATTTCTGCCATGCAGCACTTAAAACTCTGACCATGATTTAAAGACAACAGTTACCTTAACCTAGTGCTACAAAGGACACTGTATGCACTGGTAACAGTTCATCAGAAAGTTTCAGTTTTCTAAGCATTAATTGTTACAAGTACCTTTACATCCATCAGTTCCAGATAAAATATTACTGCAGATGTACTCGGCATGGTGATCCTTACTCCTCTTCCTCCTTTCCTTTTCCTCTTTGTGTCAATTCACAAATCCATTTGATAGAGAAGCACACAACCTTTGATTTTAAGTGAGGGAGCAGCAGCAATTCGCTCTTTCATGCTTGTCTCATCATGGCTTCTTTCTTCTTTAGCATCACTGCATCATTTGGGCCACTAAAGCTCTTGCCCCTGTGAGAAATTCTTGATGCTTCCCAGCTCCCAAATGGCCATACAACTCACACTTCTACTTATTTCATGTAGCCTTTACAGTATGTATTCTTCTTCTTCTTCTTCTTTCTCCACATCCTCCTCCCTTGCACTGCTGGTGCTGGTTATCTCCACTTGCCTCTCCTTGCTCTTCTCCAACCTTAGGCAATTGATCAGAGCCAGCAGCCACAAGGCTAAGCCTCTCCCTTCCATGAAGGAGGCTGTTCATCAAGAGAAGAACACTGTGTCACAAGATGAGGTTGCCGATGAAGCGCCGGAGGATCTGACAGGAAGCCTATCGGAGTATTCAGATTGCCCGGTGAGCGAAGAGTGCAATGAGGAGGGCTCGATGTCTGACGACGACGACGACGACGACGACGAGAGCCTTATTGAGATCTCCCTTGTTGATGGGCATTATGTGGGGCAAGGGGAGCAGTGTGCATGGAAGGAGCAAGACCTCCTCGCCGAGTTTTTGCCGGATTTGGTGCTTGACAGGAGGGACTTCATGGACATCTTGTCGGAGATCAGCGAGGAGGACAACCTCATTGAGATTGACATTGCAAGGGGCTCCATCAAGTACTCGAACTTCGGCATCAAGGCATGAATCTACCAAAGGTTTGGTAAAGTTAAAAATCCTCTAGATTGCTTCAAAGCTTTGATCAGGGAAAGGTAGTAGGTTGTACTGGCCTACATGTGGTTCAAGGCCTTTTTTAACAAGAGCTCAATTTTCTTTTGTGATTCTTCAGTGGAAGCCTTGTTGCATCTTTTATTGTGCTATCTTTCTGAATATTATTATAGAAGAAATAACACGCGTGCACATATTTTGATCAAAGGAAAAATGTACGTATTCATGGCCCTTCTTTTCATATATATATATATAGTTTCAGACTTTCAGTAGAAGCTAATAATGATGTCAGTGATGTGCATTTGTGTCTACTCATCTGTCCCGCTGCTAGGATCATCTATCACCAAGTGGTGGGGTACAATTGATTCATTTTGCTTTTGCCATGTAAAAAATAATTTTTACAGCTTAATGTGAAAAGTACAAAACTTCAATGTAGTTTAACATTTGAATGTGATTTTTGAACTACTTGATGTAACTTAGCTTTAAGGTCAACTTTTATACTTCTGAATCAAATGCTCAATATTTATTGAGTAAAAGTTACTGGCATATAGTTCAAGAAGTAGTTCGTTAGGTTGTGCTGCTTGGCCCTTTTAGCAGCCTGGTGTTTGATTTGGAAAAGGCTGTGAGATCTTCATGATTTGGGCCTCTATTATGAACTTCTAGCACTAAGTATCACTGTACCAGTGTCCTAAATTAGTGCTACTGATAGACCATATTGTGTTCATTAGGGAACGTTGTTGGCTCAGAGACCTCCTCTTTTGGAAAGAGATTTTTGGCAGGAGATTTTTAATTAGTAATTATTTCAGCTGCTTAAGTGACTGAAAAAGAGCTCCAGAGTTATGATTTCTCTGATTTCGTCTTGGCATGTTCTTTGTCCTTGTTTTGAGCAGAAAGAAAGGGCAAGCATTGACAGCATGGTAAATTTGTAATTTTACAGGGATGTTCAGACTTCAGACAAGTGTGTAAAAAGTCTCCACAAATATGACGTACATGCGTGTCCAATGGTGAACACTAAGCACAAATCAATCAGTCAAAGCATAGCTTTGTTAGATGTCATGTATGCACCCACTAGGAAACTAACGTGAAACAAAAGCAACTGGTATCTATGGACTAAAGTGATCTATAGTCATTTTCAGTCTGAAATGAACTGCAAGTCTGCAACCACTTTAAGTCCTCCTATTCTCCATCTGTTACGGTGCAAATCAACCGGATGTATACACAAGGATGTTTTGAGGGTTTCATTTAAACAAATCACGAAAGAAATATACAATCATACAAAAAAGGATTAAAAACATAAGGTGATTCAAACGGATATATACACACACATCACAGACACATTTTTTTTTTGTTGAGGTTAATTAGAACATTCTTATGTGCATCACAAATGGCCAATATGTACCCAAGGACAGGCTAAGCTAAGCTAGCACACAATCGGCTTGTTGGGGTGCATGCTGGAAGATCCCTCCGTTGTACCATCCGCCAGCGCCATGATCGTACCTCACAACCGGCCCGTTCGGCCCTCTCCGCCGGCGCCGGCCGCCGGCCGCATAGCCGTCGTCGCCTTGGAGAGCGACGGAGCTGAGCGCTTCTCGCGTCGTGAGGGACGCGATGGGCTTTCTAGACGCCGCCATGGCTTGCACAGCTCGCTGTGCTGCTACCTTGGGTTGATGATTATCGGAAGGATTAAGGACGAGGACGATGACTTTCGCCCTATGACATTATTAACCGTGTTAATAGTAATTTTGACATTTTGGTATGTGCGTGCAACCTAAGAAATCTAGGCCCTTAGAGGGCACTGTCGTGTGCCCTGGAGCCACGGACGGTGGAAGTCATACCTACCTGTCACAGAATTGGTGAGCCACCACGAGAGGCGCGAGAGGGAAGTGAAAAGTGTATTAAAAAGGTATTTTTGATACTATTTAAAACTTTAATATATATATTTTTTTTCTTTGGATTTTTTCTTGTTTTTTTACTTCTCACTCGCTTCAAATGTATTATCACATATACCAGATAAAATTTCATAATTTATATATATATAAAATCACAACGCAGCACAGTACATACAATTTCGAACATGGGTGTCAACCGTCACCATCGTCACCCTTCGCTACCTTCGGTGACTCGGTGAGGCGATGGACGGTGCATGTAAAAAACTATTTGACGACGCGGCGGTGTGCAATAGCACACCATCACCGGACGTGGCGGCGGGCAGTAGTACACTGTCACCGGTTGCGGTCGCCATCGCGTCCGGTGATGGTGTACTACTAGTTTGGATCGGATTTATGAATCAAAACCCTTTGTATATTTCTGCACCAGTCACATGATCAGTAGCTAGTGCACACAGTAGAAACATCATTGATCACAAGTTCGAATCACTAAATAGCATTAATAAACAACTGGGTACCGGCCTTGTGGCCACTTATTACAAAAGAGGTCAATAGACCTTGAGTCTTACAACAACAGAAACAACAAATGATAAACTATGAGTGGTGGTTCATCAAATTACCTACCGACATTCGACTGGGGAGCGTAACCTAGTACTCCGGGTGTCCTTCATCAAAGCCACAGACGAAGTAGTTGTAGTCATCCTCGGCATCATTGAAGGCTTTTGAGATTTATTTTGAGTGTAGCATGCGAGTACATAAAGTACTCCAAAAGTCTTGGGAAATATGCCTATGCATAGCTTTCACAATTGGGCATATAGGGTTCTTTTGCATAACGAAATATTTTAAGTTTAAACAATTTTCATAAAAGCACATTTGACCAAAAAGTTTTTTCAATAAATAAATTAACTATATCTCTAGTGGAGGTTCTAGTTACCAACCACTAGTATCAAGACTCTAGCTGCCAGAAAACTACTCGAGAGTCCAAATTGCTACCGGTTCTCAAAATTTACTCTTTTGAAATCAAAACCAAAATCTACCGTGTGAAAACGCACTTTGCCCGCCTTTGACCGTGGGCACGGCTATTCAAATAATTTTTAAAACTCTGCAGAGGTTGTACAACTTGACCCACATGAGATAATCGACTTATAGACACGCTTCCTTGGGCGTGCGATTAAGCGATTATCAAATGGCTTTTACAATACTTTATCCTAACATTAGCCCGCCCGATGAGTTTAACCCCAGGTCATGGATGTCATTTACCATCGACCAAGAGCTCACCATTGTGGGGGATAACCTGCCCGAACTTGGATGTCATTTACCAATGCTCGGCGCAAGCACCGACAGACATGGACGTCAATTACCATCGTCTGCACTACTTTGGTAACTCCTACCATCTACAGCCGGCGGACGTAATGCTAGAATACAGTAAATTATTCAGCCAGGTCCTTCCCATTTAGGATATGTGGTTGCATGATATTGCTCAGTTTGGATAATCACAAGCGTCGGTCCTTCATATGACTTGGGCGGAACTTAACACAACACAAGATCTTGTACTCTAGCTGCACCTACCTGATCTTATCATCCTCTCAAGTCTAAAACATATTTTTATCATTTTATTTTATTTTTCAAATACTGACATTACCTCATGTCATACATTTGCCAAACAAAACATAAAGGGTAAAAATGGTTTTTCTCCCGCCAAAGGTTAAATAAAGCTGCAAAGCAAGTCTAAGCAATTGTGTCGTACAAAAATATTCTGCAAAGTTGTAATCAATATTACAGAATTTATACGCTAGGGTTACAAATGTATAGGATAAGAAATATCAAGGAAGTCATTAACAATCATTAGGTTTTAACTCAAGGAAGTCATTACCAATAATTAGGTTTTAACTAACATCCTACAATTTAATTTCATTATTTAAATAAAATAGCAATGCATAATAATTTAAACCTAAACACATAATTTACAAATCATAAGTTCAAAATGGTCAAAGGAGACTCGCCTTCGGTGACGTTGGAGGTAAATTGTGGATATCATGGGGATATGCTCATGATCTTAGGATAATATTACAATTGGCAATGGCGTTGAAGGTTTCTCGAATCACATGTTTTCAGCAAAGTATCGTCTTTGTCGGGTCTCTGGCGGTCGATCGGCGATGTGATCCGACCAAGCCACCTCAGCGGTCGGACCGGCCATGGCGACGATCGAGCGATCAAGATATTTGGTTGAGTTTGGAGCCGGCCCAAAAATAGAGGGTGTAGGCAAGAGAGGGGATTCCCCTACACTTGGTCTCATAATGTTTGGAGCTTCCAGTCAAAAGATCTATTCGTTTGAAATTTCCAAAGAGGTATCGGATTTCCAAGGTGAAAAATTGGCTAAGTCCCTTGCTGGGCGGTCTGACCAGCCAAGGGGCGGTCAGACCGGCCCTTAAGTGGCGGTCTGACCGGTTTTCACTTGATTCATCGGCTTTCATAGCGGTCCTTAAGTGGCGGTCAGACCGGCCCTTAAGGATAGAATTGAGTCTGCTCCTTGTGAAAAATACTTAGAATCTGGCAAGTTGGTTGCTAGATTAGAAGCCATTCGTATTCTGCTTGCATTTGCTGCATCTATGGGTTTTAGGCTACATCAGATGGATGTCAAGAGTGTATTTCTGAATGGTTACATAGAGTAGGAAGTGTATGTTAGGCAACCCCCAGGTTTTGAGAATTTCAAGTATCCACATCATGTTTTCAAGTTATCCAAAGCTTTGTATGGTCTTAAGCAAGCCCCAGAGCCTGGTATGATAGACTTAAGACCTTTTTGTTTAAGAATAATTTTGAAATGGGTAAGGTGGATAAGACTCTATTCATTCTTAGGCATGGCAATGATTTCTTGCTTGTTTAGATTTATGTAGATGATATAATCTTTGGTGGTTCTTCTAATACTCTTGTTTCCAGTTTTTCTGAGACCATGTACAGGGAATTTGAGATGAGTATGATGGGAGAAATCAACTACTTTCTGGGGCTTCAAATCAAACAATGCAAGGAAGGGATCTTCATCCATCAAACAAAGTACACCAAGCATTTGCTCAAGCGTTTCGAGATGGGTGATTGCAAGCTGATCGCCACTCCCATGGCGACTTCGACTGCTTTGGATCCAGATGAGGAAGGAGAAGCCGTGGATCAACACGAATACCGCAGCATGATCGGCTCCCTCCTGTATCTGACGGCCTCAAGACCGGACATACGTTTCACGGTCTACCTCTGCGCGAGGTTTCAGGCGTCTCTGAGGATTTCACATCGCCAAGCCATCAAGCGCATCTTCAAGTACATTCATTCTACCCTCCAGTATGACACTTGGTATTCCTGCTCTTCTTCCTTGTCCATTCGGGGGTTTTCTGATTCTAATTTTGCGGGTTGTCGGTTAGATAGGAAGAGTACCTCAGGCACTTGTCTTTTCTTAAGCACTTCTCTTGTCTCTTGGTCTTTTAGGAAGCAGTCTTCTGTTGCACAATCCACTGCAGAAGCTGAATATGTAGCTGTCGCTTGTTGCTGTAGTCAGATTCTGTGGATGGTGTCCACTCTTAAGGACTATGGGTTAACTTTCGCTAGTGTTCCTCTTCTCTGTGATAACACTTATGCCATTAATATTGCTAAAAACCCTGTGCAATACTCTAGGACCAAGTACATAGACATTCGCTATCACTTTCTTAGAGACCATGTTGAGAAGGGTGATATTGTGCTACATTTTGTGGAGTCCGAGGCTCAGTTAGCTGATATACTCACCAAGCCTTTAGACCCAACTAGGTTTGCCACCTTGAGAAGTGAGTTAGGGGTAATTTATCCCTATGGGTTGGTTTGAGGGGGAGTTGGTTCTTTTATGAGCTTTCCTTGTTCATCTGATCTTTCTTTGTTCTTTTCTGAACTTGTTGATCTTTTTAGTCTTTTAAATTTTTTCGTGCATCTCATTGTATCATATTGCATTCATATGAAAATCACAAAAAGATGCATTGTAATATAAGCTTTACTGTTTGTCTTTTAAACTGATGGAGTTTTGCTTATTACCCTCTCGAGCTTTAGTATTTCAATTCTTGCTCAATACCATGTCCAGTTCTTTGACTTGCTAGAATTATCATACTTTCACATATGTAGCTAAGTCTTTGCTAAATGTGCTAGAACCTTAAGACAACTTGAACTAAATATTTCACTTTATGGATCTTTTAGCTAGTTGCATAATTTGTGACATTGGCCCTGTCAGAATTGCTTTGTTAGCTCTTGAATTTAGGATTAAACATCTCGTGAGCTTCTTGTTCCCTTGCGAATCTAATACTGCTCTTATGCAAAATGAAAAATCAAATTTCAAAATATGTGCCAAACTAATCTCACGAGACTGCTTGTCAAAGACATGAACTTGGAGATAGTTTGATGATCCAGATGATCTCATGGGGATTGCTTGTCAAAATTGACATGAACCTCAAGATTTGTCGTCCTAGTTGAAGCTTAGGAAGAGATTGTGGACGGCTCCTTGTCCAGTATTTTCTTCACCAAGATAGGCCGTTAATTGCATTGGTTGAAGCTTAGAAAGAGTTTGTGGATGGCTTCTAGTCCAGGATCTTCTTCACTAAGATAGACCATTAATCAACATCAATATTCATTGCAAATGTAAAACTATTGTAAAAAATGGGTGACTGAAGTTCTTTGAGCAAAATGATTCAATTCCGGAACTTTCTGTATTTAGGATGGTCATTGTTAGCTTCTTGATCTCACATTGACATTCTGACATGGCCATTATCACTTTAGGATATCTGTTGATGAACTTGCTAGTTTTGAAGCTTTGCTTAAAATGTTACAATTCATCGCTTTTACTTGGGCCTTCTTGCTTAGCTTTGATATATATGTCTTAACATGATTTTGCAAGCACCTTTAGGCTTGATATGTATTGAGTGATAGTAGAAATACTAGCTTGCTCTTTTGGGTAATCTCCAAAGCTTCTTGTACTTAAATTTGCAAAATTTAAAAAAAAATGAAGCCACTCCATTGCATTTCCTGCAGGCTCTTTCTTATGCTTCTTCCTCATTTCTGCATTTATTATCTCTAGATGAGAGGAATGCGTGATTCTTTGATGACTCCATTGTCAAAGGGGGAGAAGAAGTAGCAAAAATGTTAAAAGGGCGAGCTATTTGGAGAAAATAGAGAAAATAAAATTTTCTGAAAAAATGATGATCAAAGTGAGAGGGAGCTATTTGCATTCTTATGATCGTATTGTCATTTCTGAACTTAAATTGCATTTCTTGGAACCTCACAATGATCAAAGGTCAAATTGAACAATTGTTTTTTCATGTGGACCTTAAGTGAGATTTTTGACTCTTCTCTAGAAATTGAAGCTTTCTCGCTTTCTTTTGCCCTATCTTGCTTGCCTGTACTAATCTGAAGCCAACTTGGTCATTTTCTTTGCTTTCTCTTGCTCTTGGACCAAGTTGTGCCTTTATGTAAAAACGTGAGTATTTTTTACTTTTCAAACCTTAAACTTACATTTTTGGAAAATTGCCAATGTGTTCATCAAGGGGGAGATTGTGGATATCATGGGGATATGCTCATGATCATAGGATGATGTTACAATTGGCAATGACGTTGAAGATTTGACGAATCACGCATTTTCGGCAAAGTATCTGTGTTGTCAGGTCTCTAGCGGTCGACCGCCAGTATGATCGGACCGACGACGATGTGATCGGATCGCCATGGGCGTCGGTCGGACCGGCCAGTATGTTTGATTGAGTTTGGAGCTGGACCAAAAATAGAGGGTGTAGGCAAGAGAGGGGATTATCCTACACTTGGTCTCATAATTTTTGGAGATTCCAGTCAAAAGATCTATTCGTTTGAAATTTCCAGAGAGGTCTCGGATTTTCAAGGGGGAAAATTGGCTAAGTCCCTTACTGGGCGGTCAGACCGGCCCTTAAGTGGCGGTCTGACCGGTTTTCACTTGATTCGTCGGCTTTCATAGCGGCGATGTTTGTTTGTTAGGTCAAGTTCATGGGTTTCAGTGCATATGTGTTGCATGATGCATGTTTTGACTAACGTGGGACAAGTTGCGAAGAACTTGTTCCCAAAATTGATTTTTTGGTCTATTGCTGTGCAGGTGGCTTGGAAGTCAACGAAGGTCAACGGCGAGGATGATCGGGACTAAGCTTGGAGAGCTGAGGTTCAGAACGATCGAGGATGCCTAGTGAAGTCATTGGATTCGAGCACAGCGCAAAATGGATAAGGATGGCCGAATGAGAAGTTCGGTGCGGCGGGTTGCATCAAGCGGCGCGGGGGTCGGTGCAAGTGCCATGGTGGTTTCGGTGGGAGCCGGATGGGAGAGACTTGCCAGCATGATGAGAGCCGTTGATCAACCTACACGTGGCGAAGTATAGAATTGCTTCATGAAGTTTGGACTCGGTCTTTGGAGAAGGATCGAGAAGGGGTATTTTGGTAATATCACTAAAATACCACCTTGATTACTTTTGGCTAAACCATGGCGCAAGACGACGCGAGGAGAAGTGTTTTAGGTCACGAGAAGATGAAGATAGCGCTTTAAAATACGTGCGTGAGTTAAACCCGTTTGTGTGTGGGCTTAACGGGTGCCCAATAGGAAACTCTTCTAGAAGGTTAGCCTCCACTATAAATATAGGAGGGTGCTGTAGCACCACCTGAAACTTCTTGTGCTTTTATTTAAAAACCCTAGTTTTGGTGCTTTGGGAGAATAGTGGAGAGGCTAGGTTTCTAGAGAGGGGATTGATTGTGTGCTCATGTATTAAGTTTTGTCCTCCTTGATGGAGTGGTTGTAAACCAGCAACAATCACAAATCAATCCATGCAAGTTTTCTTGAGATGAGTCTCTTTTTGTTCTTGCTCTCTTTTTTGTGATTTTGTGGATTTCTTTGATTCTCAAGTTTTCTTTTGGTTTCTGCCCCTAATCTTGCTTGCTGTGACATGTAGGAACTCATCTAGGATCATCTTGATCATCTCTAACCCACGAGCAAGTTTTTGGATCTAGTTTTCGTTTTGACTCGGTTTTGAATCATCCTCCTCTCAAACGGAAAAATGTAGGAACTTTGGCAATGATTTTCATGATCCTTGATTAGAATAGGTTCCTGATATCCTAGAGAAGGTGTGTTCCAAGTTTTGTGAGGTTTGGTGTTGTGGATCAAAAGTTAGACCTATTTGCGATTTTATTTTTGGGCTGATTTTACTGTTCATCCGGCCGGAGGTATTATTGCCAAATCCTTGCATGACTGAACGGGGTCCTAACATTGGAGTCCTAGGTGCATTGTCTGCTGACGGACTATTGTAGTATGACTGGTTCATTCGGGACCTAGAACTGTTGGCTCCATGTTGCGATTGAAAAACTATTTTTCTCTTTCAGGACTCAAACAGTTGACGCCGAGCATCCTCTTGCACAAGAGCTTTGTTGACCATCTATTGAAAGTTGGGGTAGTCATTTGACACCAGTTGCACTTTGGGGTTGGGGTCAAGTCCTTCCAAGAAGCACCATATCTTTGCTCCCTTATTTGCAATGTCTTCTGGTGCATACCTTGACAGTTGAGTGAATTGGTTGAGATACTCTAACACACTGAGGTTGCCTTGCTGCAGCTTATGGAACTCCCTCTTCTTCATCTCCATCATTCACATAGGAATGTGTGATGTGCGAAAAGCAACATAAAACTTCTGCTAAGATATAGCCTAGACATTCTGGTGAGCTGCGTAGTAATTTTCCCACCAAGTTCTTGTAGTGCCTTTAAATTGATGAGCAGCATAGAGAACTTTTTCTTGATCATTGCATTGTGGCAAGGTAAGTTTCTTCTCGACATCATTAAGCCAATCACCAGGTTTTATTGGATCAACTAAACCAGCGAAGGTTGGTGGCCTGGTTCTCATGAACTCTCCAAGTCTGGACAGCAGTGGAAAAACTGGAGTAGGAGCTGATGCAGGCTGATTTACTTGATTTCGAGCAAGCGTCTAAAGTAGTTGCAGTTGCATGAACATCATCTGCTCCATGTTCATCCGGGGCTGATTAGGAGGTGGTGGTGGTAAAGGTTCTTCTTCGAAGAGCAGTTCCGGCGGAACTTGGGGTTCTTGCTGTTCTTGTGGTGCTTGAGGCAAAACTGGTTCCTGAGGAAGTGGTTGGCCACGACCTCTTCCACGGTTTTCCATCTGATCGGACCAAGGTTAGCAGGGGAAGAGAGGGAAACGCAGAGACAAGAAAAACAAGGAAGCTTGCAACAACCCACAAGATCCAAATACTTTATAGCAATGTAAATTACTTTTTACAACTCAAAGGGAAATCGTCTACTCGATCGAAACTCTTAATCTGGCAAAACGACTCAATACACAGAATGAGCCTTGACAACTTAGACTATATGGCTTGTCCAACATCGCATTTTCTGCCCACGGTCTTTGATTAGTCTTGCCTGTTGTTGTTGGAGGGTAGAGATGACTGACGACTTTACGATGCTCTCTTGATGACTCCATTTCTTGTGGTCATGAACGTAATGGTAAGAATTGTGTTGACCAACTATAGAAATTACAAGGAGAAGATGATCCATGTAACTTTGTAAAACGGTAAAGGAAGAACTAGGTAAGGAAGAATTCCACGAAGAAGGTAAGGGTAGAAAAATGAGGATAACACAATATTATTTTTCTTTTTATAAAATAAATTTTGAAGTTTTCCTACTAACGGCCAATCTAACTAGGTCACGTCGTACAGTCGACTCGACACTGATAACAACTCTATCAGGACCGGATTTCTGAATCTGACCCCTCTGTATATTTCTACACCAGTCCCATGATCAGTAGCTAGTGAACACAGTAGAAATATCGTTGATCACAAGTTCGAATCACGAAAGAACATTAATAAACAACTGAGTTCCGGTCTTGTGGCCACTTATTACAAAAGAGGTCAATAGACCTTGAGTCTCACAACAACGGAAACAACAAATGATAAACTCTGAGTGGTGGCTCATCAAATCGCCCACCGACATTCGACTGGGGAGCGTAACCTAGTACTCCGGGTGTCCTTCATCAAAGCCACAGGCGAAGTAGTTGTAGTCATCCTCGGTATCATAGAAGGCATTTGAGATTTATTTTGAGTGTAGCATGTGAGTACATAAAGTACTCTGTGAGTCTTGGGAAATATGCCTATGCATAGCTTTAACAATTGGGCATATAAGGTTCTTTTGCATAAAGAAATATTTTAAGTTTAAACAATTTTCATAAAAGCACATTTGACCAAAAAGTTATTTCAATAAATAAATTAACTATATCTCTAGTGGAGGTTCTAGCTACCAACCACTAGTATCAAGGCTCTAGCTGCCAAGGTTTCAAAGATAGGGCTCTAGCTGCTAGAAAAGTATTTGAGAGTCCTAACTGCTCCCGGTTCCCAAAATTTACTCTTTTGAAATCAAAACCAAAATCCGCCCTGTGAAAATGCACTTTGCCCACCCTTAACCGTGGGCACAGCTATTCGAATAGTTTTTTTAACACTCTTCAAAGGTTGTATAGCTTGACCCACACGAGATAATCGACTTATAATGTCGGCCATGACACCGTTCCTTGGGCGTGCGACTAAGCGATTAATCATATGGCTTTTACAATACTTTATCATAACATTAGCCCGCCCGATGAGCTTAACCTCAGGTCATGGACCTCATTTACTGTCGACCGGGAGCTCACCGTTGTGAGGGATAACCTACCCGGACTTGGACGTCATTTACCAACGCTTGGCGCAAGCTCCGAGAGACATGGACGTCAATTACCATCGTCTATACTACCCGGGTAACTCCTACCTTCTATAGTGTGCGGGCGTAATGCTATAATATAGTAAATTATTCAGTTAGGTCCTTTCCATTTAGGACATGTGGTTGCATGGTATTGCTCAGTTTGGATAATCACAAGCGTCGGTCCTTCATATGACTTGGGTGGAACTTAACACATTACAAGATCTCATGCTCTAGCTGCACCCGCCTGATCTTACCATCCACCCAAGTCTAAAATATATTTTCATCATTTTATTTTATTTTCCAAATACTGACATTACCTAATGCCATACATTTTCCAGACAAAACATAAAGGGTAAAAATGGTTTTTCTCCCCCCAAAGGGTAAATATAGCCGCAAAGTAAGTCTAAGCAATTCTGCCATACAAAACTATTATGCAAAGTTGTAATCAATATTATGGAATTTATACGCTAGGGTTACAAATGTATAGGGTAACAAATTTCAAGGAAGACATTCACAATATTTTGGTTTTAACTAACAACCTACAATTTCGTTATTTAAATAAAATAGCAATCCAATAATTGAAAACTAAAAACATAATTTACAAATCACTGGTTCAAAATGGTCAAAGGACACTCGCCTTCGGTGACGTTGGAGGTAAGCACTTCCTGTTGATCCAAATTCATGTCTACGACGTTAGACTCTACATGAGTGAATCGAACCAAATAAATAACAGAAGCAAATAAAAACTAAAAATTATAAAATAAATGCTAGAAAGTAAAAAATTGAATTCAGATGAATTTAGGATCAAGAATTGACAAATTTAGAGTTTGTGCGAAGGAAAACGAACATATAAAAGTTTGGTAACACATAAAATGATAAGTCACATAGACCGCTACAGTACTGGAATTTATACTATTGGGGACTTTGCTAGTTTCGGTTATTTACGGAGCATAGCTAATATTTGAGGGCATGACAAGGTGGGTCCACAAGCCAGAGAAATATCAACGAAGCAAAAGAGGAATGGATGAGACAAAAGCTTGTGGGACCATGATTGAAGTGGACAGAAGTTGAACTAACAACTAGCAAAGCTAAGAACATAAATGAGCAAAGCTCCAGCGCCCGACCATGGCAAATGACGCTGGCACTAGAGACGACGACATGGTCGTGAACACCAAAAATGGGATCCCACCGAGCTCCTCTACCCATATGTGATGGTGGCTCGGCCGCGAAGCCTTGTCTTGCGTGTGGCGGCTCTTTGGGCGGCATTGCGATGGTCGTGAGGCGTCGGCGAGCGGATGACGCGGGAGACAAGGAACATGCGCACCAGCTATGCACAGCACGAGGGTGGTGCGGCGCAGCTTGGGAGGCCAAGATGACTGGAGAAGTGGTGCGGCGACGATGGCCGACGGTGGAATAAGGGCGGCACGGTGGTAGCGTCGCTCGACGAGAAATTGAACAAACGGAGGTAAGCATTAGGTAGAGTAGATGATGGAGATCGTGTAGTAGTGAAGAATTGAATTTTGGCCCACTAGAGACGGCGAATCGATGACGGAAGAAGATGATGAACGATTTGGGGAAAACTCAATTCCCGACAAACCCGCACGAAAATCAAATTAACTTCACATTAGAGTTCAAGATACTCGGGAACACGATATGATGCAGAGAGAAATCCAAAATTCTCACCGGAGCGACGAATGTGCGATTTGGATGAAGCGACCGTTGTCCGGAAAAACAGAAATGTGATGCCGTTGGTGCTCCGGTGGTAATGAGACTTGGAGGGGATGTAAAGGGTGTCTAAGAGTTGCTGTGTACCAATTTATAGCTTCATCTGAAAATTGAAACATCGGGAACGCTATTAAGAACGCCGGCGACATTCGCAGCTTCTGTTTGGAAACCGAAAGAAATGACAATTTGCGTTGATGGGGGATGTGGTAACGGTAGCTTTGATAGCACGGTGATGACGAGATCACAACGGTTGAAACGAAATTGAATTTGGTGATCCAAGTGAGAAGATATGGAGAAAAGAATGTGTTCTGATGTTTGGCTTCGGCTGGCTTCGAACAGGGAATAGCACGCACACATCATAGGTTGAAGATGACGACAAGGAGAGAGAAAAAGGAAGAAAAGAAAATCTAGAAAATTCAAAAATAAATTAAATTCAGAAAGATCCAAGAAAATTCCACAAAAATCCTTGGAACCTAAAGAGATTTAATAAAATAATTTTTAATGTAATTGATGTTTATTTTAATCATTTAAAATGTTTTTAATTTTCTAAAATTTCAAATTAAGCTTTAAATTAATGTAATAAATTGCAAATGATTCATTTTAATTTTAAAACTTCAAAAGGCTCTTTGAATTAGCAGAAACTCCAATTTTAAATCCACATCTTTGAATTAATTATTTTAAAATAAATTTATGAAAATGCCAAAATTTGAGATGCTACATAGTGTCCGCCACCGCGTCATCAAATAGTACACCGTGGCCGGTCGCGGTGTACTACTACCCGCCGCCGCATTCGGTGATGGTGTATTACTGCTCGACGTCGCATCGTCAAATAGTACACCGCAACCGGTGACGGTGTACTACTACCCACCACTGCATCCGATGACAGTGTACTACTGCCCGCCACTACATCATCAAATAGTATTTCACATGCACCGTCCATCAACTCACCGAGCTACCGAGGGCTGCGAACGGTGGTGATGGCGAGGTTGACACACATGTTTGAAACTACGTGTGATGTGTTGCGCTGTGATTTCATGTGAAAAAATTCAGAATTTTTTCTAGTACATGTGATAATATATTTGAAGCTACGAGTGCGAGGTAAAAACATAAGAAAAAAATCCAAAGAAAAAATAATTTTAAAAGTTTTAAATAGTGCCAAATAGTGTTAAAAATAATTTTCAAATACCCTTTTCACTTCCTTTGTCGCGTCTCTCGCGAAAGTTCCCCAATTCCATGGAGGCACGTACTCCCACCATCTGTGGCTCCAAGGCTCGGCAGTCCCCTTTGCCGTGCCCCTAGGGGTCGGACTCGGCCTAGTCTGTGCTTTAGGTGCCCGGATTTCACAGGTGGCGTGCGGTGGGGAGTCCGGTGCCTTGGGGCACGGTGGGAAGTGCCATTTTTGGCCTTAACGTATGGATAATGCCAAAATTGCTATTAATGCTGTGAATAGTGCTATATGAGCCAAAAAAAAATATGACTTTGGCATTGGCATCAGGAATGGAGGAGGGACGTGGTCTACCATGTCACGGATCCGGATCCTCTCCAATAAATTACTACAGAGGTCAACTATGTGAAGTTTTGTGATAAATTGGCACCATAGATCCTCTGCATTGAATCCCTTGTTGATCTAGCACTTTGATTTTTGATTAGACGATGGAGATTGCTCGTAACATCCTTACACTGTAGATCCCCTACATTGAATTCTTCAATACAGAGGATCCCAATCCACCATGTCACTCCATGGATGGTATTTTGTGGCCGGCAATACTATACACACACTGATTTTTATCATTGTACGTGTACGATGCATGTAGCGGCCGGATGACGCCTCGGCGGACATGCAGTGTCGCGACGCGGGCGGTTGAGTCGGCGGGTGCTCGGAAGAGGCACGAGTGGCGCGGCGGAGGCACAAGCAGAGGCGCGCCAAGACCGTAGAGGCACGTAAAGAGGCACGAGCGTGGTCGGGCGGGTGAAAATTGGTTCACACAATCATCCTTACACTCGTAAACCAGACGTAACGGACCAAATTCCAGAAAATCCAAAACAAACCAATCTAAAGTTGTCGGTGAAGCTTGAAAAAAAATGCATAGTAATAGTAGGCTTCCCATGCTTGTTGAAAACTACAAGGTCATCCTAGGACACTTAACTTTTTCACATCATTGACGCATGACCAAGGTGCTAAGTCTGCTTAGATCATGTATTTGGCACACTTTCTCTCTGCAAAACGGGGCCAGCAACTTAAAAAGAATTGCGCCGGAACAAGCCTTGGCGCGGGTGCTAGCAAAATTGGTTTGGCTTTTGCTGGTACCAAGCATCTCACATAAGCTTGGTACAGTACCAAGTAGAGGTGGAAGTTGGTCCGTGCCGTGCCGGTCCGGCCCGGGCCCATTGTACTTCGGGCCGCGTCGTGCCGTGCCGGCTCGGCCCGGTCACCCTACCATGCCATGCCGCGCCGCCCACGCCTCCGGCCAGCCCGCACACGCCCAAAGCCCATCGTCTTTGGGATCGCGTGCATCACCAAGCCCCACCAAAATTACTATATACGGCGGAGGTGGCGATGGTGGCGGCGACCACCATCTTCATTCCTCTCGTGACCGCCTAATAAAGAACTAAGTTAAAATTGAATTAATTGGTAAAAACATAGGCACGTAAATATTTCGAGGGAAAAATTGAATTTTTATTGATATTTTACAGATACAATATTACTGCCTCGTTAAAACCTTACGCCCCAGAGTGGGGTTCCCCGAGTAAGGAAAAGAGTACAGTAACAACATGTGTACATACTAACTACTCATCAATGTCGAGATCGTTCATGCGTTCGAGGTCAAGATACGCCGCACGATCTCAAGATCCTCCAGCTTGATGTTGTTCTTTGCTCTTTAGCCAATTTCGATGCTATGCATATGATTGCCTCCACCATCTTAGGCGTGAGGGATGATCTTTTTTCTTCAATTATTCTCCCTACCATGCGGAACGTTGCTTCTGAAGAGACAGTGGACACCGGCACCAGCAGAACATCCCGTGCAAAATGTGACAGCACAGGAAATGTTCGCTTATTGTTCTTCCACCACTCGAGCAAGTCTATCTTTTCACCGGAAAGATCAGGATCGATGTTTGCAGAATCATGCTCCAGGTAGTGGTTTGACTTGCCCTTTAGCTTCTTCCACAAGTCGGATGTCAAGCTTTTCTTTCCTTGTCGCGTCTGCTGTGAGGCCTCCGATCTCGCGCTAGTGCCGAATTTGTCATGATACATGCGGAAAACACGAAAAAGCTCATCTTTAACATGTGCGAAAGCTTCTGGGTAATTAAGACCGAGGCATTCACCTATTCCCTCCAGACCGAGCTGCAAACCTGGCAACTTTTTCGTAGGATCGAAAATGATAGCAAAGCAATACACGTGTGAAATAGAGCCAAAATATTTAATAAATTTTTCCTGCATTAGTGCGACAGCATGAACTAAAAGTGGATCCTTCCTAGATTTGGCAATCTTATCTGCAATTAACCAAATATATTCTATAACTAAGGGAGAGGTAGGGTAATAAACACCAGATAACATCTTTGTTGCTTTATAAAAAGGTTTTAAAACTCTAAAACGACTAGCAACCGCCAATCAATTAGTAACTACTAGTTCATTGTCTTGAGAGTTAGCGTTGACAAAAACGGATATGACATGTTCGTACCCTTGTAACTTCTTTAACATGATATAGGTTGAGTTCCACCTCACCTTCATGTCAAGACCGAATTTTCTTGGCTCCTTCCCATTGGCCGCGTAGTACTACGCGAACCTAACTGCCACTTGTGGGGAATTTGTGAGGTAGGGAACGACGTCGCGTACATTATTCAAAAATCCACCAATCGCTTGCATACTATCTTGAACAACAAGGTTCAAGATATGGCATACACATCTCTCGTGGAGAACATAACCACCAATATATGTCTGCAAGTTTGGGGTAAGGATGGTCATAGCAGTCGTGTTGGTTGATGCGTTATCAAGAGTTATAGAAGCAATCTTATTATCTATCTTAAAATCATCAAGTACGTGTAGTATACGCTCGGCAATGGCCTCTCTCGTGTGTGATTCGTTAAATAGCTTAAACCCTATGACTCTCTTGTTTAGCTTGTAATTGTCGTCTAAATAATGTGCTACAACACTAAGGTAGGCACTTCTCTGGTGTGATGATGTCCAAATGTCTGAAGTTATAGCAAAAGAGAACTGAACTTGTAGGAATAGTTCTTTTAGCTCTGCTAGTTCCTTACGATACATCCGTAAAATATCAGATGTAGTGGTTCTCCTACTAACATGTTGGTACTGTGGGCAAAAGCCGCGTTGGATCATTTTTTCGAACGCGCGACTTTCACCCATCCTAATCGGTTGACTTCTGCAACAATATATCTAGCAATTTCCTCACGAGCAGAAAGCGGGTTGTATACCCAAGTACTTACAGAGCCATCTGCCTCGAAGTTTAGCTGCATTTGTACTCCTCCCCCTCGGCTCTGCGATCCGATCTTACGCAAGCATGCTTTGTAGTGCCAGTTCAAGTGCCCTGTCCCTGCAGCGCACGAGCAGATAATTTAGCTTGACAATAATTACAGGTTGCGATATCTACCATTTGGTCGTCTTGGATTTCTTGGCTCCAGGTCATGTGCTTCCAGCAATTCGCCCTTCGTCCGCACTCCGCCAATGTTCTTTGTCCGTGGACGCGGGAGAGAACTCTGGAGGCCCCATTGGCTCTGGATTGCCCTGGTACTCCTCGTAGCCCTCCGTACCATCCATATGACGGTCATCCATGCCGTAGTCTCCCATGCTTGGTGAGAACTGGCGAGCATCAACGGGAGTCGGAGCCGGAGGAGGACTAGGGGAGCAGCGGCGAGAGCTTACACTAAGTCGTCCTACTGTCCTTTTCGTGCTACGACTCCTGAGTAGCATACCGCTCGGGAACTCCTTGGTGCTCCGGCTCCTTGGCAGCATAATGGGTGAATAGATGGTGAATAAATGGGGATAGTAGATGGATGTTGAAGAAATGAGGAGAGTAGATGGGATGATGAAGAAATGAGGTGATCACGTGAGCTGTGAGTGGATGAAGAAATGAGGTGATCAGGTGAGCTTTGAGTGGATAAATAAATGAGCACGGTGCTTCGTTTTATAGGCACGATCGCGCGGAGCCGTTGCTTCTCTTTGCTTATCACATCAAATTTTTCTTTCGATTTGATAGAAAGTAAAACTTTAGTCTCATCTTCTCTCAACGGTCACCCGGCCGGATTCCCTCTGCCCCCGTGATCGTCCTCTCTCTCTCGGCTCTGCCCCCATTTCTCTCTCTCTCTCTCTCTCCCCGCTCCCCGGCCCCACTCTTTTTCCCCTCCGTGCTCTCTCTCTCCCCATCCTCCCGGCCCCTCTTTTCCCCCCCGCCCCTCTCTCTCTCTCTCCCCCGCTCCCCCCGGACCCTCCTCTCTTTCCCCGCCGTTGCTCTCTCCCCACTCCCCGCCCCCTCGCCCCCCTCTCTTTTTCCCCGCCCCTCTCTTTTCCCGCAGATGGCCTCGCCTCCTCGCCATGCCCGCCTCCTTGCCCCCTCCGCCTCGCTGCTCGCCAGCTCCGCCCCCGCCTCGTCTCCGTCGCCTCCCTTCCCGTCGCTTTGGCTCCATCCCTTTCCCCGTCGCCCCTCACCGTCCTCGCCTCCCCGTCGCCTCCACTCCTGCCGCCTCCACCCCGTCCCCGTCGCCGCCTCCACGGCTCCGCCCTCGCCTCGTCTCCGTTGCCTCCTTGCCGCCTTGGCCCATCCCCTTCCCGGTCGCCGCCTCCCCGCCGCCTCCACACTTCGTCCCCGGCCACCCTCGCCTCCCAGTCACCCGGCCGCCTCGCTGCTCAATCAGTGCTCGCCGGTCCGCCTCTCCCTAGAGGCCGAGCCGGTGGCCTTCGGCCGCCCCTCTTCCGATGGCTCGGTGGGAGGCAGAGGGGCAGGAGGCGACCGGCGGTAGGCGGCGGCGGGGGCGAGGATGTGTGGCAGAGGCGAACCGGGCAGCAGCGGGCGGGGCGAGGATGCTTGTGATGGCGGCGGCGCACTCGGCCGCCCCTTCCCATCACCTCCCCGCCCTTCCCAGCCTCCTCCCGCGGTGGCCCCGGCCGCAGCCGGTCGTCGCCGCCACGGCGGCGCGCGAAGGCGCCGGCGTCCCGGCTCCCACGGCAAGACGGAGGTCGGAGTAGGCGGAGGCGTCCGGCCGGGCCCTCGGCCGTGCCCGGGCCGTGCCGTGGCCGACCCGAAAGACGCGGCATGATTTTCCATGCCGCGGCCGCCGACGGCCGGCTTTGCGCCCAAGACGGCCACCATTCGGCCGGGCCGGCCGGCCGCCACGCGTGTCGGTCGGGCCGTGCTTCGGCCGGTCGGGCTTTGGGTCGCCTGTAAAAGCACGGCCCGACTCCCACCTCTAGTACCAAGAACCACACCCTAGCCCGTTTGAGGTCCACGTGGCATACATAGTGTCATATTGAGGTTTATCAACATATAAATCTCAGTGTACAAATGCGTCCCGGCCCTTAAGTTTGCTAAATCATAGAGCCCGTCGGTCAATCATCGGTAAAATAAGAAGAGAAACAATTAACACATTTGAGAGACAAAGTATGGAGGAGGACCAATATCTTCATTCATCTGTGTATCTGTTGTACATGACATCCTCATATATATAACCCATAGGGGTGAAAGCCCTCTAGGGGCGGTTTAATTCACCACATCCAGCAGTCGTGTGGATTGAATACCATATAAACCCTCACTATTATCTATGAAGATAATACAGCTTGTGTTGCACAAGTGCAAATAGGTTGTGTGAATAGTCCTCTCACAAAGCATATCAACCCCAAGTTCTTCTATGCTCATGAATTGCAAAAGATGGATGAAATTAAAGTACTGCATACTAAGTCATGTGAAAATCTTACAGATTTATTCACTAAGTCACTTTCAGCGTCTAGCTTTGAAAGATGCATACATGCAATTGGAATGATGAGACTTAGAGAAGTGCAAAATTCAGGGGGAGAATTTTCACGAACTTATTATTGAAACTTGATCACGAAGATCGAGTACACAAAGAATAAATCCTGGAGATTAAATGGAATTGGGTGGATTGTACTCTTTTTCCCTTGACGAGTTTTCCTAAAGTATCTCGGCTAAGGTTTTTAATGAGGCAATTCGTGTAGCACAACAGAACGTGTATCATGTACTCTTTCTCTAAATTTTTCTCACTGGTTTTTGTGGAGTTTTAACAAGACATGAACATGGTGGATGAGTGCCAAAGGGGGAGTGTTGGGAAACCCATGATGGGCTAATCATCCATCCAGTAGACTATATAAAGGAGGGACCCCCAACCATGTACTACAATTTTATAGAAGAGCAATAAAGAGAAGCAAGAAGTCCCCTCATATCCATATGTTCAATATACTATTTTGTACTTGTGTTCTTGCATTGTTCTTACGATTCTACGCTTGTCTACGAGGTAATCGCTCGGACTGGACTCGCCACCGACGGTTCCTCAACACTTACTACCTAACTAGACCACACATGCACCAGCCCATGACTGTTGCCAGTATAGATATTGTTCCTGTCCTCATCGTAGAACAGCGTTGTGACGTCCTCTAGAGCTTCTAGAATGGTGCTCCAGATTGAGGACCTCTCAGGGCTACCATTCTTGCGAGGGGCGACGCCGAGGGTAGGATCGTTGGCGGCAATCCTGGCGATGCATTTGCCAGTCATAATGCACTCATGTTGATGGATCCAATTGGTGAAGCTGCACACATGACACTTATTTCAAATATAATTTTCCATAACTAGTTATATGAAACCAAATGAGAAATTTTATCACAATTATCATTTCTAGTAAAGGTGTCATGGATTGACATACTAGCCTCTATTATGAATATTGTGTGTATATTGAAAAGGCCCAATGAGCAATATATATAGGGTACAAAGGGTGTATACTATATATAGACAAGACAATACAAAAGATAGATAAATAAATACAAAAGAATCCCTATTCTATTCTAATACATTATTCTAACACCCCCTCAAATGTAAGATGTATGCAATAGCATGGCATTTTGAAAGGGTTGACACTAAACTAGGGAAAATCCAAAGTCCGAGTCTTGATAATATCATAGTACCTTGCAGCTCTTGAAAAATATGTCGACAAAAGATCTCCTCCCATCCAGTGTCGTGCGACAGCCCATAAAACACAAGGTGCAGGAGCAAAGTCGATCGTGGAAACACAACAAAGAAGATGATGAAACCGACGTGAATAGAGAAAGCTGTCAAATCAAGCCGAAGAGGAATAGATAGAAGCATGACAACGCAGATCGAAGCCCAAGACATCGGTGGCGCAGTTCACAAGAAGCACAACAGAGACGCAGTGTGAAAGAAGCACGACGACCTTAAAAGCTTGAGGCGGCGGCTCAGAGAGAAGAGGCATCATCATAAAGATTTCTACGATCTGCAGCCACTCAGAGAGAAGAGCGGCGACTGCTGTCATGCCAAAGAAATTCCTAAGCTTCTATGACTGACAATAATTTTTTGGACTCGCATGGCTTAGATGAACTCAAATATAGAGTGATATAGACTTGGATGGGCGCAACGGAAGAAAAACGACATAAAGGATAGCTAGCGGTAGATACTAGCAAAACTTGGAGGAGCAATAGACTCAAGCATAACTAGATCCACACAAGGAAATCCTATGCTGGACGTCTTGTCCAATCACCACAGATGAAACTTGTGCTCAACCATGGACGAAGAAAAATGGATGACATGTGCAGCGTGACCACGGACGAATAGATCCATGCTGCGTCTTGATGCGCCGAGCCGTCGACTTGGCTTCGCACTGCGAACCAACCAACACGCGAGAAAGATGGCAAATCGATCTGATGATGGCCGGCAGCGACGAAAGCAGAAGAGCTGTGCACCCTCGAACCGGTTTCCGCACAACATGAAGAGGCTCACGGGCGAAGTGCATCAAATCGATCTGGTCAGCAGCATAGAAGAGCTCCGTGGAAATAGACCATGGCGGCAGCACAGAAGGAGCGACGATGACCAACTGACGATGCTCGTCGAAGTCGACTCGCGCTTGGTAAAGATGCAAGCAAGCTAGAGCACTTGCATGCATGCACATGATTAAGGAGCAAACAAACCGACCGAGCACATGCATTCCATGCAGATCAAAAAGTTCCATCCATGGATGCATGCATGCTGCTACCACGCGGCACCCAGGGAGGGACGAGTGCGCGGTCTAAGGACCATAGGATGAGGCCACACGCGTGAAGATGAGCGAGCCCTTGAGAGCAGCGCCGCCGAATCCGAGGCAGAGCACCGGGCGACATATCTAGCCGCCCCGGGAGCGAAGATTGCTCCTCCCCGGGGCAGCAGGCAGCGGTAGACGAGGGGCGGCTAGGAGGCGGCAGCGGCTATGGTAAACCCTAAATCTAACCTTTGCTTTGATATCATGTGTCGGGACCCAAATATGCAAATCTGGACCCTCTGTGTATTCTGCACTAGTCCAGGATCACGCTAGTGCACACAGTGTCAACATTGATGAAATATCACATCCATACAATGAATATAAGAATAAACGAGTACTTTTAAATAACAAATAACTGTTGGGACCTTACGGTCGAGTTTTACATTTATTAAGCCATGCAAGGCTGACAATAAAGAAATAAACTGCAGCGGAAACGAAATAAACTCCGGTGGCTCCCATCAATTTACCACGTGCAACCGATCGATCAAGACCCTAACGCTCAACCTTCAGAGAACTCTTCTTCAAAAGCAAGCGATGACTCCTCCACTTCATTGATTTGTTTAGCAAGAGTGAGTACACACCGCACTGCAAGTCATACCACGTAATGCATTTATACATGATGGCTTATTCAAAAGAAATGGCTTCGTGGTTATTTTGCGTAAATGCAACATTTGCAATTGAATACAAATAATAGATTGAAAGCATAATTCAAAACAAATAGACAATAATAAGTTAACAATTGATTTCACAAAGGACACACAGTCTAATCAAGTTCTTTCACACAATGAACAAGTTATCTCACACACGGTGACCCTTCCCAATTGTTTTATGAAAATCTACCCCGTGTGAAATTCGAGCATGTCCATAACCGAGGACGCGGCTATTCGAATAGATTGATTTAAACACTCTGCAGAGTTTGTACACTTTACCCACACGATACAATCTGTAGCAATCATCGACCATAACAAAACCTTTCGAGACTTCATCTCAAACAATGACACTCTGGTGTGCTTTATCGCTAGTCAATTTGTACACACACCCTTGGAACGACACACACCATTGGACAGGATGCAATGAACCGTCCCGCGATGTGACCCAAACACGGCAGTACACACCTCCACCATCACATAGCTTAAATACAACCTGAGTTGTCAATGTCAAGACTCCATAACTTACTAAGTCAGGCCCAGCCCATACTAGGCATGTGGTCGTACAGTAAGGCCCAGTTCAATGGCGCACAAAGTTAAGTTCTTAATTGTCCAAGGCAAGACTTCCAGTTTTAACCCAAATCACAAAGTTTAATAAGCACACAGCTCCACCATTCACACAGAATCCACCACTTGCCTCAGTTTAAATCTTTTCCCACCCTGTTGATTAAGTGCAACACATGCCATCAACGAGTAATAGCACACAGCACACACAGTTTCATCACACAGTTCCATAATCACTTAGTCAAGTTTATAATTGCGACTCAGATGAAATGATGACTCGTGGCATGGCTAAGCAGTCTAATCATATCTAACCAACCCACGTTGGTGCTACGATAATACCAACTAATAACGAACCAACCTAGGGTGACAAAAGATCATGGCATACAATAGACAAGGTGGATATAACAAATTGGATTAATAACTATCCCAAAAGCATTTAAATAAATACTTGAAATAGAATGCAATACGTTGAAACAAAGTATTTCAAAAACTGGGTTCAATATGATCAAAGGTATAACTTGCCTTGGAATAGATCTAGATATTGGTCTTGGTCTTGAGGTGCTCCTTCTTCTGCAAAATTCCCCGAAGTATCGACGTCTACTCGCAAACGAGACAAAAGAAATAAAACAAATAAATAACAGAGGCAAAACAAACTCCAAAAATCAAATAAAATTCACCATTAAATAGATCTGAATTTTATATGAATTTACAAATTTGAATGGGCTCAATCGGAGTTCGGATGCAAAAGATATGAGCTTTGGAAGATTGGAAAATCAAATAAACCCTAATTTGAATTTTCTTGAATTTCCCGAATTATTTTTATAAAGGAAAATCGAATTATTGCACAATGCTTGCGTCAGCCGAGAATTTCTGGAAAAAGAATTAAATTTAAAATAAAATCTGACAGGTGGGCCCCACTGTCAGTGGCTTGGCCCACGGTAGACCAAATCCACCGAGCCGAGGGAGAACCAGCCCGGTGGACCGGGGCGACGTGGCTCTGACGATGCGGCCACGCAGGCGACACGCCAAAGACAGAGGGATGTGGTCGCACACGTGGCGACCACGGAGGCGTAACGCCGGCGGCACTCCGGCGACCATGGATGCGGCGGATAACGGCGGCTCAGCGGTGGCGGAGGTGCGCTCTGGACTCAGTGCGACCTGGCGATCCTGGTGACGCGGTCGCTACTCGCCGGAGATGACCAGAACGGCGGCGACGACACGAGGAGCGGCGGAGCGGTGCGGCCGATGGCGGCGACGGCGAGGTAGGGCTTCCCCAGGGCAACGAGCGCGCGCATAGGGTTGCCCTTGGCGAGGCGAACTCAGGGGTGGGCTCGGTGGCGGCTGAAGCTCACCGGTGGCTGCGCAATCCGGCGAAGAAGCTCACGACGGTGCTGAGGTTCGAGCTCCGATTCCGGCGAAACGACGACGATCTAGGGTTAACGGCTGTGGGGGAAAGGCGGCGGGGGTGGATGCGATCCTCGTGACACGGGCGCGGCTTTAAATAGGGCCGAGAAACCCTAGAACCCATGTCGAGAACGGCGGCGGCGCGCGCGGAAGAATCGGAACGAAGTCCCGATCGGAGATGATGAACAGTATTTCGGTGGGACCCACTTGTCAGCGGCAGCGGCTCGGACGAAGGTGTGTGGAAAAAGGCGACACCTCGGCGGTCCCACTTGTCAGAGAGACGGGGACGGCGCGGCGCGGGCGGCTGAGATTCAAGCGGGAGCCACGCGGCGACAATCCAACGGGTCAAGGCGGCGAGATCGCGGGCGAGTGGCAGCCGGGCGATGGCGATCCAACGGCTGGGAGCGAGCGGGCTGGAATAGTGTTGGGCTTCGCCCAAAGATCGTTCAAGGATTTAAAATAGATTTTTCTTTTAAATAAATCCAGAAAATGCAAATAGCAATTAGAAAATAGCAAATGACTTTGGAAAAATTCCAGAAAATTCTATAAAATACATCCAAGCATATAGAATCTAAATAAAATAGTTTTGACAATTGTTGATGTTGGGATTAAGCACATTAAATCAATTTGTCCTTAAAGTTTATATTAAGCTTTTTAAATTAATATTCAAATAAATCCAAATGGTGAATTTTCTTGCTACCATTATTTAAAAGATTTTTAAAACTCTGAAATTTGGGATGTTACATCATGTTATGAATATTGTGTGTATATTGAAGAGGTCTAATGAGTAATATATATAGGGTACAAAAGGTGTATGCCATATACAAATAAGACAATACAAAAGACAGCTAAAGAAATACAAAAGAGTCTATATTCTATTCTAATACCTTATTCTAACAGCCCTTACCATATTTCACAACTGTCTAGTGTATTGGTTCCAGTAATGGGCAGCAGATATCATACAAGTGGCCAATATGGACAATCCTACTTTTGAGGGATGGAAGCAGTTCCACACTATATAAATGATGCACATAAATTATTATAGAAGCAATCAGGATTTTAGTACCATCATCAGCCGCCGCCTCAGATTTGCAGTACGAGATGATCAGGTCCTGGTCACTAGTAATGTAAATATTGTTGGTGCTGCAATCTTGATGCCAAAGCAAATGATCTTCAAACGAGGTCACAAGCTCTCCTCGGAAATTCCATACAGCTACTGTTCTGTTTCGGAATGTCAAGAAGAGATTGTTCTCGTACAGAAAAATGAATGCTGATGGGGTCATAAACTTGGTAACACTGACTTCAATTAGCTCAGAACTCCGCACCTTAACAAAAACCAGGAAATTATTAGGCTTGCCAATAGCAAAGATTATGGGCTTAATGCAAAAGTCGAATATAGCACATGAACTGTTCATACATCAAGTATCTGCAATCTTGATGTCAACTTCGTACGTACATATCGACTTATCTATGATATGTTAGCCGTAGTAAAACTTGCCCAAGCTGGACTCTTTTTCCTAGCTCCACTCCTGCTACCACCCCTGGTTTTCATAGCATCGTCCTGACTCTCTATCTTCAGAGTGCACAAAACTGAATTTAGTTTAGTTGTCGAGTCCATTTACTGTAACCATCATGGTGCAAGTAGGCAGTAGGCCACTTCATTTCTTGCTGGGCCAAAGATTAGCATTGAGGTCAAAGTATAATAACTGAAAGTCAAGCTGTAATCTGGAATTTCTAAATAGCATTCAAGCTTGAGTACCCAAGATCGACGAGGGTAAATATTTTTGAAATAGATGGGGGAACGGTACAGTGTGTCCCAGATTCAGAGAATTAGTTGAGTTGCCCTTTTTACACTCCATCCGTTTATTGAATCTATATTAAATACATTATTTAATCACATGCTGTAGCATCCCGTTTTCCGGCGCGGCCCGGTCCAATCTCCATTTCTGGCCCAGTCCGCCCGGCCGCTTTCTCTCTCCCTTATCTCTCGCGTCGGTCGTATCTCTCTCTCCCTTATCCCTTCATCCCCACCGCCTCGGTCGCTCCATCTTCTCCGCCTGTCGCCGCCGCCTCCTCCCGCGCTCGCCACCATCTCCGCCGCCCGCCGGCCTCCGTCTTCTTCACCCGGCCGGCAGGTGCCTCCCACCTCTGCCCATCGCAACGCCTCGCTTTGAGCTCGCGCCGCCTCGGCTGCCCGAGCTCGTGCCTCCTCGAGCCGGGCCTTCTCTTCACCCCGCGGCGTCGTCCGTGAGCTCTCCGCCGCGAATCCGTCGGCGCCCTGCGTCGCCTCGTCCCGCCATCGCGCTGCAGCCTCGAGCCCGAGCCCTCTACGCGCGCTCGCCGCCACGCCGCCCGAAGCCGCACCACCTCTCCGCCGGTCCGAGCCTTGCCGCTCCACGGTCGGCGTCTCGGCCGTCGCCCACTCTCCCGCCAGTGACCCCTCGCTGCGCGCCCGCGTGACCCCTCCACCACCTCCACCGGCTTTAAGTAGCCCTGCCTCTCTGTCTCCCTGCCTCGCTCTCCCCGTGGTAAGCACTCCAGCCCAACCCCGATTCCGACCATTCTTCTTCCTCGGGCCGAAGCCCTTCCGCCGTCGTTCGGCCTCGCCGCCGCCGCCGATCGCCGGGCGCTGGAGCGCCATGGCGACGCCGAGCCTTTCTCGGCCGGTCACAACACTCGCCTCGGAGAATCGGCTCGTCGTGCACTCCTCCCGCGTCAACCCGACTCCCATCACCGGCCACCTCCCGAGCTCCTCTGCCTTCGCCATTGGCTCGGTAAGCTCTCCCCCCACTCATGTGGGTCAAGTGCTCCCTTCCCTCCAGCCGTCGCCACTGTGGCCGCCAAGCCTGTCCATCCCCGGCCGCCACCAGCCCCTCTTGGCTCAATGCCGCTCCGGCCCAGCTCCACCTTCCTCAGCTCCGTCGCCGCCCGATTGCACCTCGCCTCACCCGGTCAAACCGGCCCGTACACCCCCCTTCTCCCTCTCGGTGCATCTCTCTCACCTTGGCCGAGCCTCCCCTTCCCCCTTGCCCTGCCCCTCTCTGCCGACTTCTCCCCTCTCTGTGACATTGGTGTGATCAACAATAGTGATGCCTGCAATTCTTGCCGCACCAGTTCAGCATTTTGATTAGTAGTGATTGGAGTAATCTGACATTTGTAGAGATCAAGTATATATTGAATCATATGTGTTTGTCTTCGATTGTTGGTTATTGAACAATAGCTGTTGTCAGTGAATTGGTTTGTTGAGATCATCTCTTCTGCGGTTCCTTGAAAGTTGTAGCAGTGATCAACATCAGTGGGGGGCATCAATGTTTGATTGTGAATTGTTGTTGTTTGTCGACTGTGTTTCCTATTCAGTGTATTGTTAAAGGAGCAGCGATCATCAGTAAGAGATATCGACATTGTTGTCAATAATGTGTGTTTTTGATATGTGTGTGTGTAAACCGGCAATGGAGTTATTTGTGGAATATTATGACCTTCGATAAACTAAATTGATTGATTTGGTACTTGTGAATTGGTGTTTTAATTCAATAAGTTGTTTGGTCTAGAATTGAAAGCTTGTATGATCGATGTGGCTGTAGATTGAGTGCTGGCATTTGGAATATCTGTCAATTGAGTTTCGTGTTGTAGAAAATTTAAATCATTTGTTATTCGTCCGCTTCAATTGTCAACGTTTGATTCGTAGTTACTTTCCCGGATCATAGTGGTAGCAATGATGTTGCAATCGATCCAACGATTAAGAAATGTTACAATAGGATCAATCGTTTTGCTGGTAGTAAGATTGATTATTGCTTAATTGTCTATGGTTACGGATCATCAGTATAAGTGTTTTGGCAGTAACTTAAATGATTGGTTGTGATCCTGATTGTTAGGGATAGCTTTAATCTTCAGTAGCAGTATTGTCTATTGGATTTGTTAATCAATTGTTAGCTGTTGGTTAGTGTTTCGTCAATAGGTCATGATTGTTGGAAGTAATGGTATTTGGTGAAAGTTGGAAGTATTGATTTGATTGCTTTATCAATCCGTATTGTTTGGCAAGGATTTGTGATTCTGGCATCGATTATTCGGCGATAGAATCCGCGTCTTTATTTGGTAGCAGGTTGTAGTAGTAGGTTGAGTAGCTAGCAATTAAATCGTTGAGTATTATTTTGGCAGCTGATATTAGTATTGAATTGCCATTGGATTGTGTGTCGATCGGGTATCCTCGATTTGGTATAGAACCAGTAGTTAAGTTGCCTTGTCGCCTGAAGAAGGATAGTCTTGCAGTAGAGCATTCCGGCAAAAGCTCATTCGACCTTACCCTCCTTTGTATCCTCCCTCCGGGCAGACATTATCTGCCATTCCTCCTTTCGCCCAACTGGTCGTTTGACTCTGTCAAATATTCCAGTGTCGCTCAAACCCTTCTCTCAAGCCTATCCTCCGCAATCTTTCTGAGGCTCTTGTGTTTTATTTGGTCTTTTGGATTCTTTGCATTTATTTGGTTTTCAATCGTTATTGCGTAATTAGAAATCGAAGTCCAGAAGAATCGACGGCTCAAGCAGATCCAAGATTCAAGCAAGGACGCCGATCAAGAATTCGAACCTCTGTCTAATCAGGCTTTGAGTAAGATCAAGGCCACGGTAAAAATAGCCCAGGCGAGTCAACACTTTGATCGTATTGATCCTACATTTTATGCAAATTATGTTCTTTTAAAATATCAAACTGCATGCTTTAATTTCTATACAAATGTATGTCAAACACTCTAAGGTAGTTAAATACCCACTTGAATATTAAGTAATTATTATACCATGTCCTTGATAATTGAATACCCTGATTCCTGTCACCCTAGTAATTATACGATAACCTATTAGCTATAGTCCGTACTCAAGTGCCATGCTAGGCTTGCTTGAGTACCGGGGTATTAACTACCCCAATCATCATTCTTTAAGCATAAAGATTGTTTTGGACAGTCATTGGGGTAAATGACTGAAGTGGTTGAGTTAATTTGTTTCACACTTCTCCAAGACCCTGAAACTTGCTAATACCACATCTGGGCGGATGGTAAGAGTGGTGGGTGCCGTCGTGCACGAGAGTGGTTGGTATGTGGCATGAACCGCCTGGATGGATTAAGGACTTAATTTTGTCATGACCTCCCGTGTAAAACAAGTACAACCACAAGTCTGCAAAGTACAACTTGGCTCAGTAAATTTATTAGACCCCGAAAGTCATTTCCTTTGGTGGAGGCGCGGTTGTGCAAGCAAAGTCTTGAATGGGACACCGATGGTGAAGTTGCCAGCTGCGCTAGACGTTGTGAAAAGCCGTGGTCCATCTGCGTTAGCGACTGTGGTGAACATCCCGCACAACATATGGGCGTAACCCTATATGGGTGAAATGACGGAAGGGGCGAGATAGATTGAAAGGTTACTGTGATGGTCGCTCAACTACATGACTACGGAATCATGTGGAGTAACGAGTATGATTATCTCTTGTGGGTACAGTGTACAAACTCTGCAGAGTCAAAAACTGTTTTAAACAGTCGCGCCTACGGTCAAAGGCGGACATGGGAACTTAACCTGAGTTAGTTCTATTTCAAAAACCTTTGTGGGTGGATTAAAAATGTGGTGGGCTCATCTAGCCCTTGTTTTGGATTTTTCCTGTGTAGTCTTACCCAGTGTTGATAGTCGGTGGATGTAGCCGTTATCAAAATTAAGCATGAAGGTGGAGGTAGCCTCTGTTTTTATTAATTATTGCACAATTAATATCTTTAAAAATGCAATTTGGTTAAAATGATAAGTGATATGATTTTCTAATATCTGTATTCACAAATGTTGCTTTGCGCAAATAAAAGAACCCGAGCCATTCTTGTTAAACCTTGCATGTATATTATTGCATCTGTTGTGTTGGCTTGCGAGCACGGTAGTTGTGCTCATCCTCGCTATTTCCCCAAACCCTCATAAACAGGATCCCTGGAGCTGTCGACTGTATCAAGGATCCAGAAGTCCAAGACCGTGAAACGTTGAAGCGTAGTTTAGTCCTTAGTAGTTCTAGTCTCACCCAAGTCTAGCTGACTCCGTCGGTTCTTGTGTGCTTCCTATATTGTTCGAAGTTTTCGGATAATATCGGGCCTACACGGGTTCCCCAGTCACTTGCCTGTGGAGAGATGTGCCCTCACCTCTTTGCTTACGTTGTTGCTTCCGTTATCTTTTGTAATATATTATTTTGGCCTGTTCGGCTTTTATTGTAAAAATTGGCCCGAAGCGGTCTATGTAAACTCTGATGTGTAAATTAATTAATGAAATGATTTTACGTCATGTATGGTTTGATTCAGCATTGTGTCTGTGAAGTGCTATCTACTGATCCAGGGAATAGCACACTAGTTTCACAGAGGATTCGAATTTACGAAATCCGGGTCTGACACATGCGGTTATCTTGATTCTTCATTTCATTTCCATCTTTTTGTCGTAGCCGTGACAGTGGGGTCTTCAAGAGGAAGCTCATGCAGCAATACGACGGGAATTCAGCAGTGAGATTCAGAACTGTTAGTATATTTCTCTTCTTTTTTTTCCTTTATTGATTTTGCAATTCATGGGTATATTTTTCACATGTTATCATGTCATCTCCCATTAGCTTTTTCCCAATTTGAGCACTCAGGTAGATGCAAAAGCATTGCGCAAACATCTCACAGACTACATGATTGCCCATGAGTATAATGAGAAGAGGCCGCCAGCTATTAATAAGAAACTACATTTTTTCACTTCTTCCCAGCTGTTTTTTTTTTGCAGGAAAAGGTTTTGTGTGTTTCTGAATTGTTTTGACATATGAGAGCTACTATTAACACAAGGATTCTAGTATTATAACATAGTTTCATCATTTTGAGATATATCAGTAGCTCATAAAAGCTAGTAGTAGCTTCTTCCAGTTGAAAACTATTCTACACAGCATCTTGCTTGCCATTCTGAGCATCTTGCTTTGACGTCTGGCCTGACACTTCACATGAGTTGATTAGCATGGGAGACCTGACTCAGGGAGGGAGGTAAGCCAAGAAATTAGTGAGTCGGCTACAAGATCCAAACATAGTTTGACCTCTTTAGCATGTGGCTTGACCTCTTCAGTCCCAAGTCTCCAATCAAATATCATATCCTCAGGGTTGTCTAGCCAGACAAAAAATATTTACTTTTCAATCTACCTCTATGTACCAGCTTTTCTCAAGAATAGAGCACATGGCACCAACCAAACAAACCTTTATTGTTTCGGTGGGATAGGCAGGTGCAGCCCTAACTCAAGTTGGTGCAGCAATAACTTGCACACTAATGCAGCACACCATGGCTCCTAAACAAATTCTCTAAGTGCGCAATGAACAGCAGAGATGATTCGACTAGAAATTGCGCAAACAACACTGGTGCAGCCAACAAACATACTCCCGACAGATTGCAAACGAAAATTGGGAACAACGGCCTTCCTGAGTGTTGGTTTAATCTTGTCATTAGTTTAGTTTTTTACTTTCCGTTTTCAGTTGTAAAGGACTGCCAAAGTGTCGGGCGAATCCAATAAGTTTTACGTCAAGTTCAGAGCTTGTCCTCTGTTCTGTTTTCTTAGCTTCGTCAGTTAACTGTAGCAGTTCATATTGTTTTCGAGAACAAGTCCGTCTGGATGTTCAGAACTGAAAACGATTCTGATTGTAATTCTTTGTTCGTAGATAAAAGAAGGAAAAAAAACGGAAAAGTCGCAGGTAGTATATGCGGCGCAAATTGAAACCTCCTATGCGTTCGTTTGTGATTTCGCTCTTGTGATCGAAAGGGTTCTTCGGCGTTTTTCTGAACTGTTCGTCGGCTTCGACAGACTTGTTCAGATTCCGACTGAAGTTTTATCTGAAGCTTTATGTTCTTACATTTGGTATCAGAGCCTCGATCAAGGAAGACGATGTCAGGTGAAAGGTCACCAAAGAAGGAGCTGCTATCGAAAGCAGCACCAACAGGCGTCGAGACATCGTCGTCAGCAAGAACACAAGAAAGAGGAGGATTTGTGCCGATACAATATCCACTACTGAACAATACCAATTACGAGCTCTGGGCCGTAAAGATGAGGATCATCCTGCGCTCACTGGGCGTATCGTCGGCAATTGAGGGCGAAGCACTGGTCGAGTTTGACAAAAATCAGGGAGCTCTAGCTGCAATTTCTCAGGCTGTGTCAGATGTAGTAATGCTGGCAAAATCGGAGAAGCAAACCGCAAGGGAAGCTTGGGAATCCATAAGAGATATGCGTATTGGTGAAGAACGAGTTAAAAAAACCAAAGTGCAACCTCTGAAGAGAAGCTTTGATCAGTTGATCATGGAAGATTCAGAGAGTATTGGTGAGTTTTCTCATAAACTCACTACTTTAGTTGCTGAGATACGTTCCCTCAGCACAGAGATGAAAGAAAGCATTGTTGTCCAAAAACTGTTCAGTGTCGTTCCCGACAAATTCCTACAGATTGTCAGCACAATTGAACAATGGGGAGATATGTCGATGATGTCTCTGTTAGAGGTAGTCGGGCGTCTAAGGGTGTTTGAAGAAAGCATCAAGGGGGCGACGCACTGAAAGAATTGAAGAAAAAAAGAGCAATTAATGCTCACTCGTGTGCAGTGGGAATCTCTGGCCGTTAAAGAAATGAAGACTGGTGAGAGCTCTACCAGGGGCACGAAGAACCACGACTGGCGCGGTGGAGGCCGTGGGTGCAGCCAGGGACATGGTGGTAGACGAGGCAATGATACCAAAAAGAAGCTTTACCAAAAAAACAACAAAACAAAGATCAAATGTTTTAAATGCGATGTATATGGTCATTACGGCTCAAAATGTCAATTGCTGATGAGGGAATGATGAATTTCACTCAAAAGCAAGCCGATGATGAACTAGCTCTGTTAATGGTTGAAACCTGTGGAATTCAGCAAATAGACAGCGGTCTGTCTAAAAAGGTGATGCTGAGTGAAAACAAGGTATGGCCAAAACTTAACTCTGAAGTAGAGAAAGTTGATTGCACTTGGTACCTCGATACAGGTGCTAGTAATCACATGACAGACATCAAAGAAGTATTTGTTGAACTCGACGAGACAGTGGAGGGTAATGTAAAATTTGGTGATGGCTCTGTGCTTGATATTCGTGGCAAAGGGACCATGATCTTCAAATGCAAGAACAAGGAGCACAAAGCACTCACTAAGTATATTACATACCTCAATTCCGAACAATATCTTAAGTCTCAGGCAACTTGATGAGATAGGGTGCGAAATCATCATCAAAGATGGGATCCTGACTATCTTTGATCGTGAAAGGAAGCTGTTGGCCAAAGTAAAATGCTCTAGTGATCGGTTGTATCTTCTGAACCTACAACTAATAGAACCGATATGCTTGCTAGCAAAGGGAGCAAGCATTGCCTGGAGATGGCATTCGAGGTATGGTCATCTAAATTTCAGAGCATTACGAAATTTATCTCAAAAAGGGATGGTAGTGGGGCTGCCTCACATAGATCACATTGAGCAACTTTGTGAGGGTTGTTTAGTTGGAAAACAATGCATGAAGTCTTTTCCACAAAACTCTATGTACAGGTTATAAAATCCCCTTGAGCTTGTTCATGGAGACTTGTGTGGGCCAATCACACCATCCACACTAGCAGGAAACAATTACTTCTTTCTGGTGATTGATGATTGTACTAGGTACATGTGGGTACTACTTCTGAAAACAAAAGATCAAGCTTTAAGTGCACTCAAGAAGATCAAGCTTAAAGCAGAAGTAGAAGCAGGTTGTCGAGTCAAAGCTTTTGGGTCCGATAGAGGGGAAGAGATTACCTCAAAAAACTTTGAGGAATACAGTGATGGTCAGGGCCTAAAGAGATTTCTCACTGCACCGTACTCACCGCAGCAGAATGGAGTGGTGGAAAGAATAAATCAAACTATGGTGTCTATGGCTCTCAGCTTACTTAAGAGCATGAGTGTTCCAACTACTTTGTGGAGGAGAAGCAGTCATGACGGTGGTATACTTGTTGAATCATTCGCCTACAAAGAGTCTACACGACAGCACTCCCTATGAAGCATGGTACAAGAAGAAACCAAGAGTTCAGCACCTACATACTTTTGGTTGTCTTGCTCATGTGAGAACGGTGCAACCACACTTGAAGAAGATAGATGACCGAAGCACACCAATGGTTCTAATTGGCTATGAACCTGGATCAAAAGCTTACAGGCACTATGATCCTACATGAAGAAGCTACATGTCACTAGAGATGTACTCTTTGAAGAAGAAAACAGTGGGATTGGAGTATTGACTCAGAACACAAAGATGATTTGGTGAGTAACAGAAATTCCTTTACGGTGTATTTCGAAACTGAAAATGGTGGATTGTCGGATCATGGGACAGTAGAAACAACATGAATTATTCCCGAGCCACTAAGTCCACAAACTGATAGTCCAAGAACTCCTCAGTCGCAAATATTTTCAGCACCTGGTGACTCTCCAATAGAAGAACAGAATTGTGGTTCCTCGTCAGAAGGACCATTGCGGTTAAGAGATCTGAAAGATATATATGAATCTACTTATTCAGTGGAGTTACAATACTCAGGACTTTGCTTACTAGCTTTGGAAGAACCCACCAGCTATGAAGTAGCAGAAAAAGAGAGATGCTGGAGACTTGCAATGGAGGAGGAGATGAAGTCTATCTATGACAATCAAACTTGGAAAATTATGGATCTGCTAGCTGAGCGAAAAGCCATTGGACTGAAATGGGCATATAAAATCAAGAAAGACGGTAAAGGGAACATTGTCGAGCACAAAGCTCAATTAGTGGCAAAGGGGTATGTTCAAAGACAAGGGATTGACTTCAAAGAAGTTTTTGCACCTGTGGCTAGGTTAGAAATAGTGAGGTTGCTCATTGCTTTAGCTTCTCAAAAGGGTTGGTAAGTTCATCACATGGATGTCAAATCCGCATTTCTAAATGGGGAACTAGCTGAGGAGGTGTTTGTACAACAACCTCCAGGATATATCCAGAAAGGGAATGATGAGAAGGTGTTGAAGCTCAAGAAAGTATTGTATGGGCTTCGACAAGCTCCTAGAGCTTGGAATTCTAAACTTGATCAGACTTTGGTTTCACTTGGTTTTGAAACAAGCGAAGTGGAATATGCTATTTACAGTAGAATTCAAGGGGACATGATTATTTTGTTTGGTGTATATGTTGATGACTTAATCATCTCTGGATCAAGTATCAATGGTATAACCGAGTTTAAAGATCAGATGAAGAGGATGTTCAGTATGAGTGATCTTGAACTCTTGAGATATTATTTGGGTATTGAAGTGAAGCAAGAAGCTAGAAGAATCACTTTATGCCAAGCAGGATATGCTGAAAAGCTGCTAGCTTTCTCAAGTATGCTTGACTGTAATCCCTGTCATACTCCCATGGAGAACCGGTTGAAACTAAGCAAACAAGGAGGTGGTTCTCCGGTAAACAATACTGAATATCAAAGCATCATTGGAAGCTTATAGTATTTAGTGAATACGAGGCCAGACATAGCATATTCAGTAGGTATCGTAAGTCGATACATGGAAGCACCCACAACATTTCACATGGCAGGAGTAAAGCATATTTTGAGGTATGTGAGTGGTACAAGAGGCTTGTCGACGATCAAATCGCCGATCTTATGAATATATAAATGAAAAGAGGAAAAATGTGCGTGACTTCTGGGAGTGGATCTAACTTGCTCTTTATTGCTATGAACTCACAATTACAAACACTGCGAGTATCTAAAAACACAACACTTTGCTATATCTTGCTTGATGTCTTCTGCTTGTGCTGTCTATGTCTTGTAACCGTGTCCTCTCGCTCTCGTCAGTCCTTCCATGACCCTCCTTAAATAGTTGATGAAGCGGTGGCGCTTATCCCATGAAGAGACATCTGTTGGGGAGCGACGCTACTCGTCAGAAGAGGCAGCGGTTTGGCGGTTCCACTAATCAGTAAAGGCGGTTGGTGAAAACGTCAACTGTTCTGCGGTTAATGATTCAGGAGACGTTAAATCATTAGCCGTAATAGTGTTGTATTATGTGGAATATGAAACACGTGGTTCATTCATCACATAGTGAGTGGCGTGGTCGGAGACTTGACCTAAACGCCTGTTCATAGCTTTACAAGCACTTACCTGGTCGTGGACTAGGCTTGGAACCTTGTTCCGACCAGGGTATTTATTATATAACTTCCGTAATACCTACGACCAGTTAGGTCGGTGGTCTTAGAAGTTACGACCACGAAGACGTATGGTCTTTATCATATATTAAGATAATATATGAATATTTTAATACTCAACAGCTAGCCCCCGAACTTTTAAATGAATGTTGGTCGTGCGGACAAGTTCTCCGATGCAATCATATCGAACAGACCTCTCATTAAATGCCGTGAGACTCGAGGCGGTCTGTATTCATTTTAAAGTTGAGAAACTGCTTTGGAAAAAGGAATAAGCCTTTCTGTCCACCAGGTGAAAAGGTATTTGCCCGTTGGACTTCTCGAAGAGTCGATTCTGATGAAAATGTCTATAAACGACCCTACTGAGTGCTTTAAACCTTTACGCCTCTATCTCCAAGAAAATCTTCCTTGAGTTCTTCACCCAAAAAAGGAAAGCATCATGTCGGACCTCATCGCAAACTGGTCGATCTCCGATCTGAGCGAGAGAAGATTGGAGAGTTTGGAGAGGGTTGGTGATGTGACAATGGCCCGATCTTCCGAAAGGTACTGATAAATCGATTGTGGAGATCTCGACGTTGATGATCCAAAGGCTCCGACCAAAACAGATCGAACCCCTTGCAATCACTACACCACTGCTCCGTTGGTTATCAACCGTGCCGAACACGGTTGACCTCGCCAAGAAGGCTATCTCCTGCAAGCGAATCGAGAACACAAGCAAGAGAGTTTAAGACGCAATATGAAATTGTATTGCGAATAAAGTTTGAGTTCACAAGTGGGGTTTCTCAACCGAACATGCGGTGAAACTGCTAAGCAGAATAATCTTTAAGAAAAAACCCGAGGAAAACTAGAGAGGTGTGACCTCCTTAAATAGGGAAGGGGGAAGCCACACTTATCTAATGAAAAGGGAGGTGGTACTATTCAATTTTACTGTTCATGCGGCCATGGTACTGTTCACGTGAACAGTACCGGCCCAAATAGCCCAAGTTACAAGGCCCTCGGCCCACTTTGACTCGGACTGGAAAAGTGACGTGACTTGTTTTGCAGTTTCTGATCTGCTCGGATGGAGTTTGGAGGTGAGACCAGATCCATCTGAAAATAGACTTCAAGAGCTTTCCAACAAGTACTCACGGCCCCCAAAAAGCCTTTTGGATTAAAAGTTATGGCCGTTTGAAGTAGACGCTGTTACGAAGGCCGAATCTGAATTGAACTCACGAATAGGACTTGGATTGCGCTTGACGGTTCCACTTCTACACTTGAGCTCGCGTGATTCTTTCCCATGGTTCCTAAGGACAATTAAATCATCACAAACATTAAGTAGTATACCATTATTTGAAATATTTGTATGCAAACTTAGGGACGATTCACCGATGGTTAAGTTGGCGTGCTCGCGCCGAGTCATTGGTCCTTGTATCATAGTTTCAGTTTGTTGAGTTTGTTGTGGAGTTGGCATAGTTGTATCTATAGAAAGGATGTCCTCATCATCCTCCCCTTCTTGAATTGGAGTCGTCCTCGACTCAAACTCATCTTCCACGCCCAAGCAAGGTCGCAAATCTGCAATGTTAAAGGTGGGGCTAACCCTAAACTCGCAGCAAGTCTAACTTATATGCATTATCATTAATACGCTCAAGCACTCTAAAAGGACCATCTCGCACGAGGCATGAGTTTAGACTTTCTCAATTCAGTGGAATCGTTCTTTACGCAAGTGTAACCACACAAGATCACCGTGTTCCAAAATAACATGCTTGCGTCCTTGACTACCAAAGAACTTTATATTTAGCATTCATAATTTCAATGTTCTCTTTAGTTGCTCATGCATCTTACGATCAAATCAAGACGTTGTTGCAAGATCGAAATTTACCTTCTCGTGTCGGAAGAGGCAACAAGTCGATAGGTGCACGAGGTATGAAACCATAAACAATCTCAAAAGGGCATTTCTTTGTGGTAGAATGCGTAACGATTATAAGTAAATTCCACATGAGGCAAACATTCCTCCCACATTCTTAAGTTCTTTTAAGCACGACTCTAAGCATAGTAGACAATGTTCTATTGACTACCTCGGCTTGTCCATCGGTTTGAGGATGACAAGTAGTGGAAAATAATGACTTAGTTCCCAACTTACCCCACAAGGTTCTCCAAAATGACTAAGAAATTTAGCATCACGATCCGAAACTATCGTATTCGAATACCATGCAAGCTTAACAATTTCCTTAAAGAACAAATCAAGAATATTTGTAGCATCATCACTTTTATGACATGGTATAAAATGAGCCATCTTAGAGAATCTATCCACGACAACAAAAATACTATCCCTCCCCTTCTTTGTTCTAGGAGGCCCTAAAACAAAATCCATAGAGATATCTTCCCAAGGTATGCTTGGAACAGGAAGAGGTATGTATAAACCATGAGGATTAAGTCGTGACTTAGCTTTTTGGCAAGTGGTGCAATGGGCAATGAAGCGTTCGACGCCACGCCTCATCTTTGGCCAATAAAAGTGGTGGAACAGAATGTCCTCGCCTTCTTCACGCTGAAGTGACCCATCAATCCTCCTCCATGCGCCTCAGAACAACAAAAGACTAACAGAGCCACTGGAATGTAAAGCTTGCTAGCACGGTATACGAACCCATCATGCACAATAAATTTATTCCAACCCTTCCCCTCTTGATAATTTAGCAACACATCTTTAAAATCAGCATCATGCACATATTGCTCCTTTATTGTCTCTAACCCAAAGATTTTGAAGTCAAGTTGTGAAAGCATGGTATATCTCCTAGACAATGCATCGCCTATCACATTTTCTTTGCCCTTTTATATTTAATGACATAGGAAAGGATTCAATAAACTCAATACACTTAGCATGTCTACGGTTCAAGTTGGTTTGACTTCGAATATGTTTCAAGGATTCATGATCAGAATGTATTACAAACTCTTTGGGCCATAAATAATGTTGCCATGTTTCCAAAGTTCGAACTAGAGCATATAATTCTTTATCATAGGTAGAATAGTTCAAACTAGGACCGCTTAACTTTTCACTAAAGTATGCAACAGGTTTTCCTTCTTGAATTAACACACCCCCAAGACCTATGCCACTAGCATCACATTCTAATTCAAAAGTCTTGCTGAAATCAGGAAGTTGAAGCAAAGGGGCATGTGTTAACTTATCTTTGAGAGTGTCGAAAGCTTGTTGATGATTGGTGGCCCAAGTAAAAGGAACACCCTTCTTTGTAAGCTCATTCAATGGTGCAGCGAGGGTGCTGAAATCCCGAACAAAACGCCGATAGAAACCAGCGAGCCCGAGAAAACTCCGCACTTGTGTGACCGTTTTAGGAGGCGGCCAACTCTAGATAGCGATGATCTTGGCTTGATCAACCTCAATTCCCTGCGGAGTAATAACATACCCAAGAAAACAAACTCGATCGGTGCAAAAGGTACACTTTTCGAGGTTGCCAAACAAACGTGCATCTCTCAAAGCAATAAAAACAGCACGTAAGTGTTCAAGATGCTCATCTAGTGACTTGCTGTAAATCAATATATCTGTAACATCCCAAATATGGAATTGAGTTTCAAGTGTAAGAAAATCAGGAGGAATTAAAACTTTTCTTGCATCTTGAAACCCCTGGTCATTTTTGTAAATCTTTTAAAAGAATTGTGGAAGATCAAATTCAAATCCTCATTTGACTCCAATCAAAAACTTCCTTGGCATAGATCTCATGCCAAACCCTTGGAGATATTTCTCCTGAGTTCTAGGGAGGCTTGGCAACACCTCTGAAGTACCTCATGAATTTTTAGAAATCATTTGGTAATTCTTGGAGGCAAGTCAAATTCGGTCAAACCCTATTTCTCCTCTTCTGTAATTTCTGGAGGAAAAATTCAGTGTATGAAGGCCTCTGGAAATTTTATGGGAGGTTCCTCCTGCTGTCAGCAAGCTCCAGTTAAAATTTTATAAATTTTGGAGTTTGTTTGCTACCTTAAATAATCCCTCAAAAATCAGTTGTTCAAGTTCAAACCTTAACTGGTTTACACTGTTCCGTAGGTTCGAATCGGGCTCGGGCTCGAGCCACTGGACTCGGTCCAGCCCACTAGCTGTACCAACCCGATCGTTCGGGCGCTGGGGTCGTGAGCCATTGGATCGGCATCGAACGGTTTTCGACCCGCCGAACGATGGAGTCGTTTTAATCCACCCGATCTAACTCAGCCGTTGGATCGGCATCGAACGGTCTTCGACCAGCCAAACGCTGGGATCGTTTCAATCCGCTCGATCTATCCTAGCCGTTCGATTTCAATCCGACGACCAACGAGTCGTCTCCTTCCTCTGTCCGCGCGCGCGTGAGCCTCTGCCATGGCGTGCGCAGAGGAGGAAAGCAGTGGCGTGCAGTCCACTCTATGTCCACTTTTAAATGGCTAGCTCTGCGCGCATTGAATGCCTGTCGCACTCCTACTGCAGTAGGCCATGACTCAACTGCTCCCAATCGCTCTCAAGTGCTCTCATGGCAGTGTTGACCCGACTGGAAAACCGGCCGTTGCTCTCTGCCTTCGCCCTATTTAAACTCCTTTGTGCTTCATCCTTAGCTTCCTTTAGCACTTTCGTAACTCCAGCTAGCATTCCCCATCTTGCTTGAGCTGCAGTTCCTCGCAATCTCCTCGACCGCCATTGTTGAGTGTGGAGCTTGCGGTGGAGGCGGTGCAGTGGGGGTTTTCTTCTTCAAGTCTTGGCCCCCTCTGCTCCCCCTTTGCTCTCTGGAGCTTGACCCTCACTCGGTGTGGTTCTCTCTTTGCTCAGGTCGTTGTGGCCTAGTGAGGACCTCACCGCAGCCTGCTCGGTCACTGTCACGGAGCCACCCGTGGGACTCGGTCGTTCTTCACTGTAAGTTCGCTTTACCCTATAGGAGCTTAGGTGTGTTCGCATTGTCTTTTGATATTGTCCGTTCGGGAGTCCTCCCGAGCCATACCTACTCGGCCGCATTCCGTGGTCGTACCGCTGTTCTCGGAGAAGCCGCCAAGCCACTGGCAAGGCGTGCGGGAGGCGCTGCCTCGTGGTTGGAATTTCGACCAGTCACTGTAGTTTGGTCGTTTCGACCAGATGCAGTATTGTTGATGGGTAAATAGGTCGTCTCGTAGCCCCCAGAAGTGCCCTTATGCCTATAAGGGAGAGGTCTGCGGGTGATTGTAAGTTCTCCTACAATCACCCCCATAGTCGTAAGTCTCACTACGACTACGGCGTGGTCATAAGTCCGTCTTCGACCAGTACCCAGTCGTAAGTTCTGTCGCGGCTGGTACCTAGTCGCAAGTCTGTCTACGACTAGCACCCAGTCGTGGGTACTACTACGACTTGTACCTGGTCGTATGTCTTACTACGACTTTGTCAGAGTCCTAAGTTCTTCTACGACCACTACCTGGTCGTAAGACCTTCTCTTGGTCGTATCTTTAGCATTAAGAACCCAAATCAATTGATTCTTGTTGCTACATTCTTTATAAATCAGTACCTTGCTTCGGTAAGATTTTCAGAAAATTTTGTAGAAAGTTTGCTGTTGAGTCTTTGCATTTTATTTGTTCTTATTGGTTGCTTTTCGCTTTCTCGTTTGGATCCGAAGAGCACATTGACATATCTGATCCTCAGCAACATCTAGACCCACAGCAAGCAGGCAAGCAGTTTGATCATGTTAATCCCATTACTTTCAAGTCTAATACTTTGTTTACGAATCACATGTATGCATGCTTTTGTGTCAAACTAATTTTTCCGATTAGAGGTAGTTATTCCTATTGCACTGTTGCCCTCAAATTGTTATCTCCTGCCACAACCTTAAGTTATTAACATCGCTGGTGGATTAGAGCCCGGTGATTTAATTATGCTCTTTTATTGTCTTCTCGATGTCATGCTTAGAAATGCTTAGATGTCGGTAGTATTGGGCAGTCATCGCCTTAGTCGATGATGTTGATCACACAAATCTTATTACCACTCCATTATGTCCAGCACTTTGTGCTGTGTTATTTTGTAAAGTCAAAAACCGAAAATAAAACTGCTTTCGACTTGGGCACAATGGTATGTTGGGGTGATCTGTTGGTGTGACTGGAATGGTGCCTAGGTCATCAAGGACCGAGTTACTTGTGTCACTAAGCCAAGCGCTTATGCGTGCTAACCACGCGAGAGGGATATGGCACCTCTCTTGACTTAGTACTTTAGCGTGGGTTATCTCCGAGTCGTAGGAGGGGGTTGTGTGTGTTGTGTGAAACATGATATGTGGTCGTGTTCTTGTGTTGGGTGTGTGGTGGTGGAGATTCCGGGTAGGTTCTCCACCTCGAGGAGCGTCGTAGTTGTCCAAGGCTTTACCCGGGAAGGGTAGTTGACCGAGGCTTTACGATGGCTCCGACACAACGTATGGGTTTCTATCCATACGGGCGGCTCGAGAGTAATTGCAATATTGGAAACGTCTCAGAGGACTTAGCCGCTTAAGCATACCTTCTAAGTGTGCTTAATAGCTTGGCAAAAGGCGGTCAGCGTGTGGGTACATTGGTACACCCGCAGGATAAAACTATTCGAATAGCCTCGCCCTAGGTTATGGACATGCTTGGTGAGTCGTCGCAAGAACTAGACTACAACCTTTTAAAATGTAAAACTGGTCGTGGGTGGTATGAATGGGTAATTCATGCTATTGTCGTGGTGACTGATGGGCTAGTCACTTCCAGGGCTGTTGTTGTGTTCTACCTACTGTTATATTACTGTCATTTACGCTTATTTGAACACTAAAAACAGATTTGTTAAAACTGCTTTCAATTGTACTATCTTATTGCAAATGAAAACTTGCTTTATGCTGAAAATGAAACCTGCAGCCTCCACTCAAAAAGCTTGCATATAGCTATATACAGGTTTGTTATTCCACATGTAAGTCTTGCGAGTACATTCAAAGTACTCACCGGCTCTTGCCGGCTGCTTTTGTTTGCAGAGGAGGAAGGTGAGCCCCGAGGGTCTCACTTCTGTGAAATGTGCTGTGGATTCGACGACTAGCTTGGCGGTCCGGTCGGTTGCCTTGTGGGTTAAAGGCACACTGGTCGGCTCTTCTGTTTTATAGCCATCTTATGGCACTTTTGCTTCCGCTGTTCAATCTCTTTATGCATATGTCCTTTGACCGGTCGGCCTTTCTTTTGTAATCACTATCTTCTATTTTATGTTATATTTGGATTGTTGTTTGTGCTTCGGTTCTATGTGAATGAATGGAATTGATGCATGAACTTTGTTAAGAGGTGTATACTGCATTTTTGGGAGGTATACATGCCTCGAGTCTCGGATTATCTGCTTTGTGATGCTAGGACCGAATGGATGGTTAAGCATTACAAGCCGGATAAACCGGGGTCTCACAATATCATCAAAGTAAACTACCACAAACTTACCAATGAAAGCACGTAAAACCTCGTTCATTAATCTCATGAAAGTGCTAGGGGCATTAGTTAAACCAAAAGGCATCACTAGCCACTCATATAACCCGAACTTAGTTTTAAATGCCGTCTTCCATTCATCTCCAAGTTTCATTCTAATTTGGTGGTATCCACTATGCAAGTCAACTTTAGAAAATATTGTAGAGCCACTTAATTCATCAAGCATGTCGTCTAACCTAGGAATAGGATGACGATATCTAATGGTAATATTATTGATAGCTCTACAATCAACACACATACGCCACGACCCATCTTTCTTTGGAACCAAAAGTATAGGGACAGCACATGGACTAAGGCTCTCACGTACGTACCCTTTGTCAAGCAAGTCTCGCACTTGATGCTCAATCTCCTTAGTCTCCTCCGGGTTGGTTCGGTATGGCGCACGGTTGGGTAGGGAAGCTCCTGGAATCAAATCAATTTGATGTTCAATACCCCTAATTGGTGGCAGCCACGAGGTATCTCAACAGAAACACATCCTCAAATTCCGCAAAGGTTAATGACAAGAGACGGCAAAGAGCTAGATACATCATTAAGTGAAAATAAAGCATCTTTGCATATCAAAGCATAGCATGGCATTTCATCATGACAAATTTCAGAAGATCGATTTGGTTGCAAGCATGACACAACCCTTTAATTTAATTCCCTCGGTCCTAGAACTAGATGGCAACCTCTCTTTCTTAGGTGGGAAAACATCCTTCACTACTTGCTGATTTTCAGATTCTTGTTCAAGTTCTTTCTTCTTATTTTCAGCTAGCTCTTTATCACAATTAGCAATTTCAGTACGTGTCAAAGGTAGCAAAGTTATTTTCTTTCCTTTGTGCGCAAGAGAGTATTTATTACTTCTACCATGATGAGTTGCATCGGTATCAAATTCCCATGGGCGACCTAATAAAAGTGAGCATGCTTGCATAGGTACTACATCGAAATCAGCAACATCATGATAGGAACCAATGGAAAATTGCACTCTTGCAGATTGTGTTACCTTCACCTTACCGCTGTTGTTGAACCACTGAATGTGGTATGGGTGAGGATGCGCACGTGTGGTCAAGCCAAGCTTCTTGACCAATCCTGAATCCACCAAGTTATTGCAGCTCCCGCCATCAATTATAACACGAACACGGCAATCATTGACGATGAGGAACATCTGAAACAAATTATGACGTTGTAGCTTCTCCTCTTGCTCTTTTTGAGTGCTCAGTACTCGCTGCACAATTATGGTTCTATAACTCGCCGTAGCAGCTGCACCTAAAATCTCCTCACCATCACTGTCTGTCTCATGATCATGATCATCACCTGCAAGGTTAGCTGCAAGAGCATATTCATCCTCAACATCACTAGCACTTACATAACCACCATCTTCTGTCGCAATGTACGCCCGCTGACTTGGGCAATCTCTCATGACGTGGCCCATCCCTTTACAACGGTGGCACACAATGCCCGTCGTACGGCCCGTGGAAGCAACCGATGAAGAGCTAGTAGATTTGCTCGCCTCGGGTGCGCGTGATGGTGGTGGCGGTGCTGCTGAACGCGCCCTACTCACAGAGGGGATGCAGCTCGAAAAACAGGAGGTGGGGCTGTCTTGGGTTGCCCCTGCGTCGGTCTCGATGTAGACATACCTCCAAAATTGCTCCTTGTCCTTTGTTGCCTACCCTGCAATTCTTTCTCTGCCAAACAAGCAAGCTGGAACAATCTATTGATATCATTATACTCTTTGTAATCAATTATGTCCTGAATTTCACGCCTTAATCCCCCATAAAAACGAGCCATCTTATCCTCCTCATCCTCTTCAACATTACAACGCAGCATGCCTATTTGCAGTTCTTGATAATATTCCTCAACAGATCTATTGCCTTGGTCTAAGCGCTGCAATTTCTTACGCATTTCACGTTTAAAAGCAGGAGGGACAAATCTAGCACGCATAGCTACCTTCAATCTATCCCATGTATCAGGGGCTAAGCCAGAATTAACTACTTGAGTCCACCAAATGATAGCAAAATCTTTAAATTCACTAGTCGCTTGTCTGACTCTATGCACTTCAGGAACTAGATGGGCATTAAATTTTTGTTCAACTGTCATCTCCCAATCTAGATAAGTTTCAGCATCATAGGTACCCGCAAAAGATGGTATGGAAAATTTAACTTTAGCAAACGGGTCATCATGAACATGAGCATTGTGATACTGAAAATTATTGTTACCTCCCATACCATGACGGTTTTGATGAGGACGGTGTCGTGGCCGTGCAGCACCGGCGTCACGGTTTTGTCTCTCATTATCATCTCCCTCCTCATGATCTTGGCCTCCATTGTTTGGTGGCCGATTCACCATTATTTCAAGGCGTGTAGTGAGTGTTGCAATGCTCTCATTAATGGAACGTTGCATTGTATCCATCTTCCTATCGATGTCATCAGTAATGGCAGTGCGTTGTTCATCCAAAAGCGCCATGAGCTCTCCTTAAAAACACACTCTTGCGCATCAGACGTCTCACCTGCCATGGTTAGTAGCAAACAAAAGACAACACAAAGGTATTATCCCTATCAACTACTAGGTGGCGAGAAGTAGAAACACACACTCTCAAGCGTCTTATCACACTCTTACAAGTGTTCTTACCAATGCAGCAGGTGGTACAACCGGTGGTGGTTCGTGACACCGTGTCGAGCGTGGGTACGATTGCAAGAGGAACCTGTTCGATCAAGAGTAGGTGTAGCTTGGAAGGCACAATATGGTAGCAATGGAGAACAATCGTTAATTTGTAATTGCATAGAATTGAATTATAGTCCAGATCTAACATTTAGCCTATGTTGCTGACCAACCAAGAATGGAAGAAGGCTAAAATCAAGTGTATGACAATGTGTAGGAGTGGTAAATACAAGATAATTCAATCCAATGCAATTTGGAATTGAAGAGCACAAGGATTGACTCAAAATTAAAAATCAAGATTTCATCCACTGGACAGCATGTCGGTATTTTGGCCGTAACTTTTGTCGATGCCTCTTTTTCACTGATTATTTTTTTATCTGTTTTCTGACGGCTTTTTCTACAAATTTTATTTTGGGGCCAACTTCAATCCCGACACGTAAATTCGCACAAAAATCACAATCACGATTGTTGCAGATTCAAAACAGATAATTGGGTCAAATTTCACCGCATATATCTCTTAAATTCCTTCCTGGAAGGACGTGAAATTTTACAGATAGATGGATAAGGAATTTTTGAATCTAATGGCGGTGGTCTCACTCAAAAATAATCTCGGAATCAAAAGATATGGCGTTTTTGGTGGCGGTTGCAGAGAAAGGAAAAAAATCAGCCGAATTTGAAAATTAGGGTTTGGGGTGAGGAATTTTTCTTTTGTTTGGATTTTTTTAATGGAATAAAGATATGACCAGCAACTAGACAATGTTAATATGGACACAAATTCAATTTAGCAAACCAAAACTAACAGATTGAAAGGCACAACGGGGTTTGGACAGCGGAATTAATTTTTTTTGTAGGGCAATTTTTTTTTTGGACTATAGGAAATAAAAACCAATCTATTAACTAGGGATACAAGAATTAACTCACGGGAAACCGTTGCTCTGATACCAACTGATGTGACAATGGCCCGATCTTCCGAAAGGTACTGATAAATCGATTGTGGAGATCTCGACGTTGATGATCCAAAGGCTCCGACCAAAACAGATCGAACCCCTTGCAATCACTACACCACTGCTCCGTTGGTTATCAACCGTGTAGAACACGGTTGACCTCGCCAAGAAGGCTATCTCCCGCAAGTTTAATCGAGAACACAAGCAAGAGAGTTTAAGACGCAATATGAAATTGTATTGCGAATAAAGTTTGAGTTCACAAGTGGGGTTTCTCAACCGAACATGCGTGAAACTGCTAAGGTAATAATCTTTAAGAAAAAACCCGAGGAAAACTAGAGGGGTGTGACCTCCTTAAATAGGGAAGGGGGAAGCCACACTTATCTAATGAAAAGGGAGGTGGTACTATTCGATTTTACTGTTCATGCGGCCATGGTACTGTTCACGTGAACAGTACTGGCCCAAATAGCCCAAGTTACAAGGCCCTCGGCCCACTTTGACTCGGACTGGAAAAGTGACGTGAGTTGTTTTGCAGTTTCTGATCTGCTCGGATGGAGTTTGGAGGTGAGACCAGATCCATCTGAAAGTAGACTTCAAGAGCTTTCCAACGAGTACTCACGGCCCCAAAAAGCCTTCGGATTAAAAGTTATGGCCGCTTGAAGTAGACGCTGTTATTTAATGCCGAATCTGAATTGAACTCACGAATAGGACTTGGATTGCGCTTGACGGTTCCACTTCTACACTTGAGCTCGCGTGATTCTTTCTCATGGTTCCTAAGGACAATTAAATCATCACAAACATTAAGTAGTATACCATTCTTTGAAATATTTGTATGCAAACTTAGGGACGCATTCACCTGATGGTTAAGTTGACGTGCTCGCGCTCGAGTCATTGGTCCTTGTATCATAGTTTCAGTTTGTTGAGTTTGTTGTGGAGTTGGCATAGTTGTATCTATAGAAAGGATGTCCTCATCAGTTGGGTTGCTACCCGACAAGAGTTTGATTTCTTGGAGATCGGCTTTTGGAGAGCACTGCCCAAGCGGCGAAGAGGGAGAAATCCCGGTGTTCCTCGCGTACGTTGAGTGCGGGCTCAAGCTTCCAGCACATCCTTTTCTTTCTCAAGTGCTGGAGTTTTATGAGGTTGAGTTGATCAACCTTGCTCCCAACGCCATTGCAAACCTAAGCATCTTCGTCTACCTCTGCGAAGCATACTTGGGGATTCCACCGTCGATGGAACTCTTCAAGTACTACTATCGGATGGCGAACACGAAGAAAACGACCAGCACCCCTGGGGAATGTACCCTAAGGCTTCATGACGGCAAGGCTGACGAGTACATTCGTATGTACTCGAAGTCTTCTTGGTCGTCATGGAAGAAAAGCTGGTTCTATATGAAGGTTACGCGAGAAGACGGCCTGTATTACAGCGGTAAGAAGGCGGTCGAGAACTCGCGTTGACGCGTTCCTCCTCAAAGAAGGAGGGGAAGTTGGGAGATGGGTTGAGGCTATCCATCTCTTGAGTGTCGAGGTTTAACCTCCCGCACGTTGTAAGGGACTTTTCCATTAGGAGGATTAGTCCTTTAAAGACCGTGGCACGCTCGATGCTCGTTCATTGGTGGCGACGATGCTACCAAGGATTCTCGATCCGTAATTTTTGTAAAATCCCGACTGATTATTTTGCGATTTGATCATTTTCGCAAAACTAAGATCTTTCATTTGTAATCGTAGTCTTGTCTTTCGAGGACGCCGAAACAGATCAAAATGATCCGTACGCGAACCCGATGACAAGGTGAAAGATCTAGACCCGCCATTATGAGTTAATGGATTGTTTTGGTGATTAATGACAAATCCAAATATGAGACTAACTCTTTTATCTAGTAATATCTTGTGTAGTCTCATTTGGATATAAAGGTGAAATTCAATGAGGTATGCAATCGACATCTTAATCTTATATATTGTTGCATTCTCGAATCCAAAATATAGGTTGAACTCAACCATAAGTTAAACTTGAATATGTGCATATGTTCTTATTACACATTTGTGTATGCACACATTTAGGGGGAGTTCACTCTATATTTTGTGGTTTCATAAGTATTGATCCATATTCCATTCTCCTCATATATTAAGGATCATTACTTTGAAACAAATCCTTTGAGTATATAAAACTTGTGTAGTTCATATATACTCATATTGCTTTATATTCAATTATTTGCAATTGTGTTGTGGGACTAATGTGTGTGCTAAGATGTGTTCAAGGCTTAGTCCCGAGTCGAATGAAGACATGAAAAGGAAATGCAAAGATGGTAAAAGATCAACTTAGGATCATGCATTCTCTTTTGGTTTGGTTTCAAAAGCAAAATCTCTTTCTCTGTGCACAATCGGAAGTTCCGGTGTTATTCTAGCGGAAGTTCCGATTATCGGATGATCCGAAAAATGCGCGGCTTGATTTTTCCAGAGAGCATCCGGTTTCGGGACTTAGCCGATTTCTCGAGGTGCGGAAGTTCCGCAATGATAAGAGCGGAAGTTCGGATTATCGGATGGTCCGAAAAATGCGCGGTTTGATTTTTCCAGAGAGTACCCTTTTAGGACTTAGCCATTTTCGCAAGTGCGGTAGTTCCGCAATGAAATGAGCGGAACTTCCGATAATCGAACTACCGCATGATAGTTGGCGGTAGTACCGCACCTTTCTACAATAGTTTGTTTAGAAGTATTTGTTGCATGTATATCTTGATAATTATTGTTAATCATTGTGGGACTAACATTTTTCATGAGTTGGATGAATAGGCTATGTTCTAGGGTGACGAAGACTTTGGATGACATCATGAGTTGATCGTCATCAAGTCAAGGTTTAAGAAGAGGATGTATCGTGTGTTGATGCATAACAAGATCTCGAAGAAGGAGATGATCATGAGTTGATCGTCAAGTCAAGAGAAGACCCATCATATGTGTTGATGGAGGTCAAGTAAAGGATGCATCATGGGTTGATGCATGTCAAGACGATGACCCGGACTTGAAGTGAAGATGTGCGTCATCAAGCTTCAAGAAGATGCTCATGGCAAAGGTATGACTAGCTAGGGCTAAGGATGTGTTCCTAGTCTTTTACCGGTCTTGGTGTTTGGTTGGAAGACCGGATTGCTAGTATAGGTTGCCGTACTATTAAGAGGGGTCTTGTCTAGTAGTTTGAGTCTCATCATGTGTTGATAGCTCAATCTTGCTTGCTCTAGCTCTACATGGCATGATGCTATTATTTGCGAATGTGTTTTGCAAATAGTTGAGGCTTATGCAGTTAATCCTTGTAGCATGTGACTATACTTTTGCGAATGTGTTTTGCAAATGGTTGAAGTCCATGTACCTACACCTTGTGGCATGATCTAAGTTTGCAAATGTGTTTTGCAAATTGTTGGGATTCATGCATTTTCCCTTGGCATGGTCTAAGATTGCTTATTGCTATTTATTTGGACTTAGATCATGATAGTGGCTCTTTGGAGTTGTGCTTTTTGATTTGATCAAATGTGTTTGAGATCAATCAAATAGGTGGGTTGTGTAGCCCTCTGAATAAGCTTTCCATAGAGTCCGAGATCACTCAATTCGACATCGAGTCAAAAGTTATGACATTTTTACCGAGTATCGTCTGTGCTGAAATTGGGCTGCGGAAGTTCCGATTTTTGTACTGCGGAACTTCCGATTATCGGAAGTTCCGATATTTGTACTGCGGAACTTCCGCACCAAAAGTTTTAACGGCTATTTTTTGAGCCGTTATGCACCCGTACGGCCCATGAACAGTAGAAAACGGAAGTTCCGATTTTTGCACGGCGGAACTTCCGATTATCCTGATTTTTGGGATTTCTGCTCCCAACGGCTAGTTTTTGTGTGTGGGCTATAAATACCCACCTTGGCCGGTTGAGAGACAATCTTTGGCATCCCATTTCACTCACTTGAGCTAGTGTGAGCTTCTCCTCTCAATTGTGCATGTGTTGCACCTTGTGAGCAAGGAGGGAGGTCTCTAGTTGCATGTGTTGCATCTAGAGGTGGATTTTGTATCCACTTGAGCTTGTGCATTCGTTGCACGTGGTGAGAGTCAAGCAAGGGGCTTGGCTTATTACTCTTGGTGTTTGCCGACACCTAGACGGCGTGGAGGCGTCGTGCCCGGTGATCTTCTCAAGAAGCTTGTGAGAAGGCCCGGCGTGTTGTGAGTGGTTTGGTGCTCGCCATCTCCGGAGTGGAGGAAGAGCAACCCTAGTGGAGCGAGGTGTTGGTTCGGTTTGGAACCGGTCCAAGTGTTGGACTTACCTCGGAGGTGTTGGCTTAATTAGTGGAGCCGGTCCAACGTGGTTGGGCTTACCTCAACGTGGATTAGGGGAGACCGGCAAGTCTCCGACCACCACGGTAAAACATAATCGTGTCATCTTGTTTTACTTGTGCTTTACTTTGAGCAATTTTCATTACATGCTTTAATTGCTTATATATCATTATATGATTGCTCTCTTGTATTGTCGGTGCACTTAGTTGAGCCTAGTTGATTTAGGTTTTAATTGTGCAAAACCAATTCGCTATTAGCTTCCGCATTTATATATTGGTTTAGCCCGATAGATTTTTAAAACCGCCTATTCACCCCCCTCTAGTCGGCCACCTCGATCTTACAAGTGGTATCAGAGCTTGGTCTCTCGTTGATTAGACTTAACCGTCTAGAGAGTAAAGGATGACGACTAGAGATTTAGTGCACCTAGGTAAAGCACCTATTTTTGATGGCACAAATTATGCCTATTGGAAAATCCGCATGATTTGTTATTTTAAGGCCATGGGCCTAAATATATGGCGGATTGTAGATGCGGGCTTTTCTCCTCCAAAGGATCCTTTTGCTCCAACCAATGAAGAAGAGAAATGCTCGCATCTCGATGCTCAAGCTACTAACGTTTTATTTAGTGCTTTGAGTATAGATATTTTTAATGCCATATGCAATCTCAAAAGTGCTCATGAGATGTGGACCCAAATTCAAGATAAATATGAATTGTCCACTTCCACAAGTGAAGATTGCACATATGAACGTTCGTCGGGAGAAGAATGCTCAATCTCAAACTCCGACGATTACGAGGACTCCTCCACTCCCTCCACATCAACTCGATGCTTCATGGCTCAAGGTAATAATGAGGTAAATGATAACGATGAGCCTTCATATGATGAGTTGATGGATATGCTAGAAGAGCTCAATGAATATTTAGGAAAGGAGAAATTGAAATTCAAAGTTTTGAAGAAAGAGTATGTCTCTCTTCAAAATGATTATGATGTTTTAAAAGATGAACATGAAACTCTCCTCCTAAATAATCTAAATAGCTCTAAAGTGGATATAGGCATTGCATGTAATTTATTAGATGATATGCCATGTGTAGTTGTTAACTCTTGCATGTTATCTAAGGTTGATATATCCACCTCATGTGAGGATTTACTTGAAATGCCTTGTTGCTCTAAATTAGATACTCCTATTTCCTCTATGCTTGTTGAGACTAATCTTGTAGAGGAAAATAATGAGCTCAAGGCCCAAGTCACAAATTTGAAGAATGACTTGGAAAGAAGCTATAAAGGGAAGGCCACTCTCGACGAAATATTGAGCAAGCAAAAATGCTTACAAGATAAGAGTGGTGTTGGCTACACTCCCAAGAAAAGGGAGAATAGCAAGACAAGGCACAATGCGAGACATACGAAGAAATATGTCAAGTGCCATGGATGCAATGGAAAGGGCCACTTCGCCTCGGTGTGTCCTAACAAGATGAATGACAAGCAATTGTCATCAAAGAAGAGGCAAACCGGCAAGAAGCAAGTGAAGAAGGTAAAAGATGAATACAAATTTCGAACTTGCTACAATTGCCGGGAAAAGGGACATATGAGTAAGGATTGTCCCAAAGGTATCACTCCTAAGCCCATTATTTATAATGATCATTATTTGCTTAGGAAGGATATTAATGGCAATGTGTTTGCTAGGAATGTTAGTTCACCTAATACTTTTGTGAGGGCCATTTGGGTGCCCAAATCTATTGTGACTAACATTCGTGGACCCAACCAAGTATTGGGTACCAAAGTACGCTTAAATGCTTAATAGGTACTTGGAGAGGCATTGGAGGCTTGGCTTATTCATATAAAGATGGATTCAATCATATATCAAATTGGAGCCAAGTTTGAGGATAATCGTTTCACATCAAGAACCAATGTCATCTCGGTAACAAGTATTTACATTGAAATATCTAGCCCCTTTATGCCTTGTGTAGGTTGCATTTCATGAAAATCTTATTAAAAGGGGTGCTCTTGCTCTATGTTCATAATGTTGTTATTAAAATTTTGAGCAAGTTGGAAGTGGCACATTAAGGGGGAGTGCTAAATCATAGCCATGTATATCACATCCCTAAATGTGCCCAAATAAATTAAGTGCTAGTATTGCTTTTCAAAAATAAGCCTTTTAGCCAAAAGTCAAAAATTTGATAACTATTAGTAATTCTTTGAAAAATTAATTGCAAAATGTATACAAAATGCTTTTGAAAGGTTTATCAAGGTTTTGGCTTTAGAAAACCTATTTTAAGTAAAAATGCATTTCTAGCCAAAATCCTACATTATAGTATCTTGTTTTTGACATAAACTAGATTTTTGTGTAAAATCTATTCTAAAAGGAATTTGAAAATCTTGCCAAAAGCAAAATCCTAGAGTTGGTCATTCTAAACATTTTTGGTATTCAAATGATTTCCAAAAGACCAACCTAGCAAAAGTTATTTGATTTCGAAACTCATCCAAAAACATACTTTGACCAAAAAGGTCACTTTCTAGCACTTAAGTGAGTTTGGCCATATGAACCAAAATTCTTCACATGAATATGTTCATAATGGTATTTATAACTCATTCATAAAATTGAATGCTTTAAAATCAACCAAATGCTCGTTTTGGTTTGTTTTGAAAAATTTCTTGAAAATAAAGCTTCAATTGCAAAATCAAAGCTTAATTCATAAAATTATTTCTTTAGATAGACATTAGTCTCTTTAATGCATAATGATCCTGAATGACATTTATTTGAGTGCAAAACTAGGGTTCGTTTGCATAAATATCAAATTCCAAGATCAATCCTTGAAGTGTTAGGATAATCGGAACTTCCGGCACTCCAGGTGCGGAACTTCCGATTTCCGGAACTTCCGCACATTAGTTGGCGGAACGTCCGATTGTTCTGACAAGTCAGCTATTTGATTCCATTCAAATTCTGAACCTTCTTTGGCTGCTTCCTGTGGTCAAGTTGATCCTTGATATCCTTGCTAGCTACCCACCACTCAAATACAATTGCATCTCTCAAGTGGTATTATTTCCAAGTGGTAGCTCCTTTTGATCATCTTGATCTCGGCATGAGATTTATCTTTCAAGTGATATCATCCTATTCGTTAAAATGATGTCCTCTTTTCATCCTTGCCGATCAAAATCTTCTCTTATCTAAAGCTTTCTCCGTTTTGTGGTATGTGTTACAAGTGGTATCAAGTTTCTACAAATGGAATTAATTGTCCTTGATATCATTCACTCTTACAAGATGGAAGATAATCCTTTGTGTGTCAAAGGAGAAGATGACAAGGAAACAAGAAAATCATTTGTATGTCAAATGAGAAGAAATAAATGCCAAAAGGAACCCTTTATGTAAGGGGGAGTTTTTCTTTGTGAAAAATCTCTTAAAAGATTTTGGGTTTCTTAAAATTTTGTGTAATTTGATAAAACTATCTTATTTGCCCAAAATGATTTATTGGATCTTGTGAATGAATGTGTTTCATTCTCATTTGCTTCATTTGGTATTCTTGGAGTGGCATTATAAATCATATGCAAGATTAGCTTTTCAAAATCAAGCCTTCCATTCGAAAGTCCAAATATTCTTTACAAGTGGCTTTTTGCTCAAAACGGTCAATCTTGTGAAAAACTATACAAAAGTATTTAAAAATGTATTTCAAATGTTTTCAAATGCTTTTGAAGTAAAATTCCTCTTTAGAAAACAAATAGCAAATTTGGCCTCAAAAGGATCTTATATGATCTTGATTTTGAATTAAATGACATATTTCTCTAAATCAAAATCTATTGAGTTTTTGAAGAGTTTTAATACCAAACTTATAAGGTTGGTCATTTTAAACATTTCTCAAGTTCAACGTTTTACAAAAGACCAACCGCTGAAAAGCTATACTTATTTGAAACTCATGAAAAACTTGCTTTGACCCAAAATATCATATTCTTGCATATAGTGAGTTTTGCTATTTGAGCCGGATTTCTTTGTGTATCTTGGCTTGAAATAGTATTTCTAACTCATACAAATCCAAGAAAGTGAAAATCTCCATGAAACCCAAATTAGCTTGCATTTTGGATCTTAAAGGCAAAATTGCTCTCTTTATATACCTTCAATGCGCATTTTGCCATATCTTTTGAAAGAAAAGTCCTTTTTTGAAAAATTCTTGTTGGAAAACACTCTAAATAGTCCAAAGTTAAAATCTTGAACTTTTCAAAGAAATTGGACTTCATTTGTAAAAGTATTGACTTTTCTTCTCTTTAAACTAAAATCTTACCTTCAAAGTTTAAATTGGCATATCTTTTGATTGGAGACTCCTTTTTCGAAAATTCTTCTTGGATAAGTTTCTCAGGAGTCTAAAGTTTATTTCTGCCAAATTTTAAGGTATTTCGACTTGAATTGAAAAAGTTTTGACCTTTTCTCTCTTTGCTCAAAAGCTGAAATTTCAGATTTGTGCATTGTTTTGAGCAGATTTGTGAATTTTGTATCTTTAAATGGGTTCACAATTAGAGGAAGCTATAATAATGAAATTTGATCCTCTATAGTGGTTCTATGTTTAAAAAAAATTCTCAAATTTATTGGAACCATTTTACCCATTTTCTCAGCTGTCTTTTGAGGCTCAAATGAATTGTCAAAAATCTGAAATCCTGAATTTTTCAGTTTTATGAAACTTTGTGATTTTCATATCTTTAAATTGGTTGACATTTGGTTAAGCCTCCCAAAATGAAAATTGTGTGTATATTCCAGCACTAGCTCCATGATTAATTTCATATTTTTCTGAGCTTGCTTCCATATATTTTCAGTATTGGCCATCTTTGATCTTCTCGTTTTGGAATTTGAAAATGTTCTTGAGAAGACTTCAAAGGAGATTATTTGAATGTATTTCAAATATCATTTCAAGTCGTATCATTTCAAGTGGTTCTCAATATTCTGATTTAAAAAGGGAAAATGTTATGATCAATAGGTTTATAACCTATCTTTGTTTCTCCTCTCATATCTTGAGAACAAAATCTCCTTTGGTCATATAAGTTCAATTCATACTTTTTGTGACCAACCTCGATATTTGCTAGTGGTATCGATTTGCAAACCTCCCTTGTGTCCATTTTAGTGATTAATGCCAAAAGGGGGAGAATGTTTATATCAATACTCTTCCATTTGGATGTTTCATTTGTTTAAAATGCCAAAAGAGGGAGAATTGCCAAAAAGGGGGAGAATGCATTAAATGTATAGTATATCATTCTCATATGCATAATGATTGACGTTTTAAAATTTCACCTTATGGCATGCATAGACATAGTTCATTAACTTAAATTCTCTGTTATGTCTATTTATATCCAAATGTTGTTATTGAAAATAGATTTGTCATCAATCACCAAAAAGGGGGAGATTGAAAGATCTAGACCCGCCATTATGAGTTAATGGATTGTTTTGGTGATTAATGACAAATCCAAATATGAGACTAACTCTTTTATCTAGTAATATCTTGTGTAGTCTCATTTGGATATAAAGGTGAAATTCAATGAGGTATGCAATCGACATCTTAATCTTATATATTGTTGCATTCCTCGAATCCAAAATATAGGTTGAACTCAACCATAAGTTAAACTTGAATATGTGCATATGTTCTTATTACACATTTGTGTATGCACACATTTAGGGGGAGTTCACTCTATATTTTGTGGTTTCATAAGTATTGATCCATATTCCATTCTCCTCATATATTAAGGATCATTACTTTGAAACAAATCCTTTGAGTATATAAAACTTGTGTAGTTCATATATACTCATATTGCTTTATATTCAATTATTTGCAATTGTGTTGTGGGACTAATGTGTGTGCTAAGATGTGTTCAAGGCTTAGTCCCGGAGTCTGAATGAAGACATGAAAAGGAAATGCAAAGATGGTAAAAGATCAACTTAGGATCATGCATTCTCTTTGGTTTGGTTTCAAAAGCAAAATCTCTTTCTCTGCACAATCGGAAGTTCGGTGTTATTCTAGCGGAAGTTCCGATTATCGGATGATCCAAAAATGCGCGCTTGATTTTTCCGAGAGCATCCGGTTTCGGACTTAGCCGATTTCTCGAGTGCGGAAGTTCCGCAATGATAAGAGCGGAAGTTCGGATTATCGGATGGTCCGAAAAATGCGCGGTTTGATTTTTCCGAGAGTACCCTTTTAGGACTTAGCCATTTTCGCAAGTGCGGTAGTTCCATAATGAAATGAGCGGAACTTCCGATAATCGGAACTACCGCATGATAGTTGATGTAGTACCGCACCTTTCTACAATAGTTTGTTTAGAAGTATTTGTTGCATGTATATCTTGATAATTATTGTTAATCATTGTGGGACTAACATTTTTCATGAGTTGGATGAATAGGCTATGTTCTAGGGTGACGAAGACTTTGGATGACATCATGAGTTGATCGTCATCAAGTCAAGGTTTAAGAAGAGGATGTATCGTGTGTTGATGCATAACAAGATCTCAAGAAGGAGATGATCATGAGTTGATCGTCAAGTCAAGAGAAGACCCATCATATGTGTTGATGGAGGTCAGTAAAGGATGCATCATGGGTTGATGCATGTCAAGACGATGACCGGACTTGAAGTGAAGATGTGCGTCATCAAGCTTCAAGAAGATGCTCATGGCAAAGGTATGACTAGCTAGGGCTAAGGATGTGTTCCTAGTCTTTACCGGTCTTGGTGTTTGGTTGGAAGACCGGATTGCTAGTATAGGTTGCCGTACTATTAAGAGGGTCTTGTCTAGTAGTTTGAGTCTCATCATGTGTTGATAGCTCAATCTTGCTTGCTCTAGCTCTACATGGCATGATGCTATTATTTGCGAATGTGTTTTGCAAATAGTTGAGGCTTATGCAGTTAATCCTTGTAGCATGTGACTATACTTTTGCGAATGTGTTTTGCAAATGGTTGAAGTCCATGTACCTATACCTTGTGGCATGATCTAATTTTGCAAATGTGTTTTGCAAATTGTTGGGATTCATGCATTTTCCCTTGGCATGGTCTAAGATTGCTTATTGCTATTTATTTGGACTTAGATCATGATAGTGGCTCTTTGAGTTGTGCTTTTGATTTGATCAAATGTGTTTGAGATCAATCAAATAGGTGGGTTGTGTAGCCCTCTGAATAAGCTTTCCATAGAGTCCGAGATCACTCAATTCGACATCGAGTCAAAAGTTATGACATTTTTACCGAGTATCGCTCTCGTGCTGAAATTGGGCTGCGGAAGTTCCGATTTTTGTACTGCGGAACTTCCGATTATCGGAAGTTCCGATATTTGTACTGCGGAACTTCCGCACCAAAAGTTTTAACGGCTATTTTTTGAGCCGTTATGCACCCGTACGGCCCATGAACAGTAGAAAACGGAAGTTCCGATTTTTGCACGCCGGAACTTCCGATTATCCTGATTTTTGGGGATTTCTGCTCCCAACGGCTAGTTTTTGTGTGTGGGCTATAAATACCCACCTTGGCCGGTTGAGAGACAATCTTTGGCATCCCATTTCACTCACTTGAGCTAGTGTGAGCTTCTCCTCTCAATTGTGCATGTGTTGCACCTTGTGAGCAAGGAGGGAGGTCTCTAGTTGCATGTGTTGCATCTAGAGGTGGATTTTGTATCCACTTGAGCTTGTGCATTCGTTGCACGTGGTGAGAGTCAAGCAAGGGGCTTGGCTTATTACTCTTGGTGTTTGCCGACACCTAGACGGCGTGGAGGCGTCGTGCCCGGTGATCTTCTCAAGAAGCTTGTGAGAAGGCCCGGCGTGTTGTGAGTGGTTTGGTGCTCGCCATCTCCGGAGTGGAGGAAGAGCAACCCTAGTGGAGCGAGGTGTTGGTTCGGTTTGGAACCGGTCCAAGTGTTGGACTTACCTCGGAGGTGTTGGCTTAATTAGTGGAGCCGGTCCAACGTGGTTGGGCTTACCTCAACGTGGATTAGGGGAGACCGGCAAGTCTCCGACCACCACGGTAAAACATAATCGTGTCATCTTGTTTTACTTGTGCTTTACTTTGAGCAATTTTCATTACATGCTTTAATTGCTTATATATCATTATATGATTGCTCTCTTGTATTGTCGGTGCACTTAGTTGAGCCTAGTTGATTTAGGTTTTAATTGTGCAAAACCAATTCGCTATTAGCTTCCGCATTTATATATTGGTTTAGCCCGATAGATTTTTAAAACCGCCTATTCACCCCCCCTCTAGTCGGCCACCTCGATCTTACAAAGGCTAGCTTTCCCTTAATCCTAGCACTTGCTGATGCTGAGGAGAGGACTGAAAGACTTAGGGTAAGCGTATTAACTTCTTTTCATCTTTCCAGTTATTTTCAATCAGTTTTAATCCTCTTTATGTGTAGTTGGTCGGACTTAAGATCAACGAGGCTACGGAGACATGTGAGCCTATTGATTATCCGACCAGCCTTGTGATCGCTGAGGGCAGCGGTCACGCTGAGGTAAGCAACTAAAAGAAATAACCTCTGCAAGATGAAGTATATTCTTCACCTGATTAACTTTGTTTGTTAATACAGGCGGCAATCACTGAGTCTCGTCTAGTTGTCTATGAGACAAATTGTTTCTCGAGACAGTGAAACTACACTTCGATCCAGAGTCGTGGACCTTGCTCTTGACCAGATGGTCGAGAACATTGCTTCTGATCTCCTGATCGGGAGTGTAGAGAATACAATTGAACCTACCAGTTCGGAACTGGTGGGAACAATTGGAAAGAAGAGAAAAACAGGCGCAACGGATTTTAAGCCAGCGCGCTATAAGATCAAGACTAAGAAAACAACCAGGTATGTACAATTTTTATATGAAAAACATACCTCGTATATTCCAAGTAGAATTTGAACTTTCTGTTTTCTCGTGCAAATCTCTTTGAATCCTCGGTCGCCCGATCGATCGATTCAACAGTCAGTGATCGGAGGTGGTCCTCGCCATTGTCTTCCTCAAATAGGACATCTTGAGGATGACGTGGTCGGAGGAGCCCCCGAGTCAACTTCGGCTCTGGAAACTGAGCTAGATCCCGTAGTAGTCACTATGCCGGAAACAGAGGTAGAGACCATCACGATCTTCCACAGTTCCAAGACTCAAGGTCATCCCTCCAAAACTAACAAGTTTCCTTTCTCAACTCGATTTGCCGCGAGTAAGGAACTTGATGATTATTGGGGGAGAATATCGGATCGTCTGACGCAGGCGAAGCCCGATAAAATTTGTACCGATTACAATGATGTCGTAATTCGGGTAAGTGTCTTCAATCCTCTCCATAACCTTTCTCAAAGTTCACAAGAAGGTTTATGGAAGAAATGCTACTTATGCAGCATATGATCGAAAACCTCGCTACGGTCGGAGGACTAACCGAGCGAGTTAGGATATTAGAGGAAAAACACTCTGAGATAGAGAGTAAGAGTTCCTCTTTTTTTTCTCATTAAAACTTTCCTTTTATTTATTCTCCCTTATCAAGAATTCTTTTGATAGACTTAGAGAAAATAAAAGAAGATGCTTTGGCTGAAAAGGCCAGAAGAATAAAGCTTGAAGAAGAACTTCAGGCTAAGAACGGTCGATCAAGTCTTGACGACCAAAGAATAAAAGCTTCGGATGATTCCAAGAAGAGAGGAAGGTAACTAGTCGTAGTCATGACTTAGTATGTCTTCCAATCTTTTCACTTAATACTTGCTTTGTCTATGCAGAACAAAAACAAGCATTGACCAGAGTGAAGAAAGCTCTGGAATTTGAGCAAGACAAGGGGGCAGCTCTCGTGCTTAATTTGGATGAGAAAATCACCTCGCTAAACAAAATGCTCTTTGACATGGGCGCGGGATCAAGCTTGCCCTCCTTGAGTGACCCAATAGAAAAGGTCAACTTCCTAGGCTCTTTGCTGGAAGAGCTCAAGGTTTTGCTCAAGACCACTAGGGAGAACTATGCCCACTCCGTTAAGGAGTCTATTGCTTGTGGAGTCAGTCTTGCTTTGGCAAAGCTGAAAGCTTCCGACCCATCAACTAACCTTCAAGCCATCGAAGAGGATTTCAACTGCTTACCCGCAGAGGCAAATCAGATCCTCGCAGAGATGAAACCTCTAGGCGAAAAGGTCGCAGAAGAGATGGAAGTCGGATCTCCATCTAGCAGTAGTTAGTTTAGGCATTCTCTAGTAGTTTAGCTGCAGGAAAAAAACAATGCATACAATGTAAAGACTTACCTTTCTCTTATCAAAATGGAAAAAATTCTTTTATTCATCCGGTCGACTTGTGAATTTATGTCTTACCTAGCCCATCGTTATATAGTAGAAGATCTTTCTTGTATAATAGTACCACCCGAGGCCAAGAATATAAATCCAAATCTCAACCATTACTTGTAAGCATGTACCGATAGGTAAAAATCGATCGTGGTAATACTAGGAAACCTTTATGGTCGGGAACTGTAGGTTTCGCTAGTTGTAAATCTATTTTAATGATCAAGTACTTTACTAAGACAACATATGGTCGGAAAAACAAAGAATTCTCCTTGATAAGAGGAAAAACATAAAAACATATGTTAAAAGGACAAGTGGTTTTACTTATGCGATGCTCAATCTTGGTCGGAATGAACCTAGCTAGGAAATAAAGGTATAAAATACATTTCGCAAGACGTGCTCATGCTCTTAATCCGACCGGGCAATGGGATCGAGGAAAAGACCGTCGCTAGGAAGCTCCTTCCAAAGAGGCGGAACCACGTGCGAAAAAGGAGAGACTTCGACTAGGAGGTTTTCCGTGTCCCAACCAAGAGCCAAACAAGAGTAGAAATGTAATTTTGAAACATAAACTATACGCTTTATAATCCGAGCATACGAACCGCAATGACTGTGATTAGGCAACGCCATATAAATAACATCACTCACTACTCCAAATTCAATTATCATGTTTAAAGAATTTAAACGAAAATAAAACGAAATGAAATGAAAGAAATTAAACAAAGAACTTACGCAATTGGTCAATGTTCTATGAATTTGACAAAATCCCGTAGTCGACATGGCTAATCGCATCGAGCCCGGCCTGTAACTCGACCACGTGTAAGGACCTTCCCATTTAGGGAGAGTTTATTGCATACCGCTTGGCTCTGAATTTTTCGAGAACGGATCACCCATGACTAGGTTGCGAGGTTGCACCTTACGATTGTAGTACCTTCGCACGGCTTGTTTGGTAGATTGCCGAACGATCAAAGCTTGGTTTCGCGTTCTTCAAGGAAATTGATGTCGCCGAAGTCGATGTTCTTCCCGATTGCTCAAATTAAAACAATCGGTCGAAAGCAGAGCCAATTTTCAATTCGAGGAAGCATAGCTTCGCCCCATAAACTAAAAAGAAAGGTGTTTCACCGGCCGCACGATCGTCGTGGTCCTGACGACCCATAAAATGAAGGAAGTTCTTGAACCCAAGCCCTCGACCGCTTTATTAATCGTCGAATACTCGGCGCTTTATCCTCGTATTAGGATACCATTGGCACGCCGATCGCTTCCATTGCTCGTGGATGAGCCACGTTTAAATGGATTTTGATTCCTAGTTCTTCGCAGAATTCCCGGAAATTGCCGCTTGAAGCTGGGTACCATTGTCCGTGATGATACGATCGGGTACACCAAATCGTAATCACGCTTTTGTTATGAACCTCTTAGCGGCTTGGTTGTAACTTTACAAGCGGCTCGCTTCAATCCATTTTGTGAACGTGTCAATCATGACGAACAGGAATTCGAAGCCCCCGGGTGCTCTTGGGAATGGTCCAAGAATGTCTAGTCCCCAGGTTGCAAAAGGCCAAGAAAGAGGGATTGTTTGCAAAGCTTGTGCTTACCGATGTACTTGTCGGCTATGAAATCGACATTACGCGCCGTCACGAGCTCTTTTGCATCATGAAGGCGGTTGGCAAGAGTATCCTTGCTCAAGGCTTTACCGACCAAGGTTCTCAGAGGAATGATGTGCTCCATGAGACTCCTTCATGAATTTCGGTTAGCAACCTAATGCCAGCCGATTGAGATATGCATCTCATCAACACCCCATGAGATCCTCGTTTATACAAGGTACGTTCGATTAGAGTGTATGATTTGGCCTTTCGTGCTATACGATCAGCCTCTACATCATCTTCAGGAATTAGGTCATGCTGAAGATAATTGTAGATCGATGTCATCCAGTCTCTACCTTGATCGTCACCGATCTGTGGAGCATCTAAGTTATCAGAGTCAATAGGATTGACCTGATGTAAACTATCGATGTTCTCGGAATGCTCGACTACCGAGGGCGAATCGAGTTGCTCGAGAAAAACTCCCGGCGGGACGGTTGACCTAGTGGAGGCCATCCGTGCTAATCGATCCGCTAGAAAGTTCTCCTTTCTAGGAATATGTTGATCCGAAACCGAAGAAGTGCTTTTCGAATTTCCGTACTTCCGCCAGATAGGAAGACATCTTGGTACTCGAGCATTGGTACTCTTTCCCTACTTGATTCGCTACTAGTTGAGAATCGCCTTTCACTAGCAATTTGCGAATCCCGAGCGAACGAGCTGCTCGAAGTCCTGCCAGCAAACCTTCGTACTCTGCCACATTGTTTGTAGCGGGAAAGTTAAACTGGACGGCATACTTGATGTGTTCGCCGGTAGGGGATATCAAGACGACTCCAGCCCCCGATCCCTTAAGCATTAAGGAACCGTCGAAGTACATTGTCCACTCGTCGTGGTGCTCGCATTTCAGGTCCTTGCTTAGATTCAGGTTTGTCCACTCGGCAATGAATTTCGCTATTGCACGAGACTTTATGGTCGTTCGTGAGATGAAATGGAGGTCGAACGCCCCTAGTTCCACCGCCCATTTTGCTATTAAATCCGACGATTCCCTATTTCAAGGACTTGACCTAAGGGATATCCAAGAGGCACGACCACTTTGTGGGCCCGAAAGTAATGCCTTAGTTTCCTTGAAGCCATAAGGAGACTATAAAGCAACTTCGCACTGTGGGTATCTTTCCTTTGGCCCATGTAAGACTTCACATAATACATCGGTCGTTGGGCGCCACGTTCTACGACCAGACACCGCTGATAGCTTGTGGCGTTGCAGCCACGTAAATCAACAGTGTTTCCCCTGGTCTTGGAGAAACTAAGACCGGGGCACTCGTAAGGTACTCTTTGAGCTTTTCAAAGGCATCATTCGCCTCGTCGCCCACTGAAACTTCCATGTTTAGAAAAAGTTTGAAGAAAGGTAGTCCCTTTTCCCTAACTCGCTATGAAACGACTTAGCGCTGCCATACAACCGGTTAGCTTCTGGACTTCCTTCTTCGTGGTCGGGGGCGCATCTGATGGTGGCCGATATCTTCACCGGGTTTGCTTCGATACCTCTAGCCAAAACTAGGAAACCGAGCAGCTTTCCAGCGGAAACCCCGAATACACACTTCTCCGGATTCAACTTGAGGTTATGTCTTCTCAAGTTATTGAAAGTCTCTTTAAGGTCAAGCATATGGTCACCGGAGTTGACACTTTTCACTACCAAGTTATCAACGTAGGCTTCCAAATTTCGACCTATTTGTGGGCTGAAGGTTTTCTGCATTAATCTTTGAAAAGTTGCACCAGCGTTTTTGAGACCAAAGGGCATTTTTACATAACAGTAAGTGCCAAATGGAGTGATGAAGGAAGTTTTCTCTTCATCTTCTTTACTCATACTAATCTGGTGGTACCCTGAGTAAGCATTTAAAAAACTTAATAACTCGCACCCGGAGGTAGAGTCTACAAGTTGATCAATGCGAGGAAGGGGAAAATCATCCTTCGGACAAGCTTTATTAAGATCTGTGAAGTCTATACACATCCTCCATTTCCCATTACTCTTCTTAACCATTACAGGATTAGCAAGCCATTGAGGGTGATGTACTTCACGAATGAATCCAGCCTTTAAAAGCTTGTCAATCTCAGACTGGATGGCATCCTTCCGGTCGGGTGCGAAACGTCTGAGCTTCTGCTTGACCGGATTTTTGTCAAGCTGGAACGCTAGCCTGTGCTCGATCACCTCCCTGGGGACTCCGGGCATGTCGGACGCTTGCCATGCGAATACATCCTTGTTTGCTCGGAGGAAGGAGACGAGCGACTCTTCCTATTTAGGATTGAGTCCTGCTCCGATCAGCACCTTTGGTGAGGATCCATCAGCATTGCTTGACATGGCGTTTCCTGAAGGAGCGCCTTTGTCGAGTGGAACCTCTTTGGTCTGGTCGGACGGTTTGGGCGTTATCTTGGGTCTGGAGTGCTTGACCTGCACAGATGATGAGTCAGAATTTCTGGTCGGTAACTCATCGACCAGTTCTAAAGACCTTCGATCACATGTGTATGCCATTTTGCGATCTCCACGAACCATGATCACACCTTTTGGTCCTGGCATTTTCAAACTTTGATACCCGTAGTGCGTGGCTATCAAGAATTTCGCTAATGCCGGACGACCAAGAATTCCATTATATGCGGTTTCGAAATCAACCACGTCAAATGAAATCTTTTCCGTTCGGAAGTTATCAGGGCTTCCGAACGTAACCGGTAAGGATACTTGTCCTATCGGTTTGGCGGTAGAACCAGGAACTATGCCATGAAAGGCGTATTTCACCGGTTTTACCTTTGATCTAGGAACCTGCATATCTTCTAAAGCTCCCGAAAATAAGATATTTAAAGAGCTACCACCGTCTATCAAAACTCGATTGACTTTGCAATTATTAATAGTAGGCTCTACAATAATAGGGAACCTACCCGGTCGAGTTGATGAGACGAGGCAATCTTCTTTGCTGAAGGAGATCACGGTATCCGACCACCTTGATGGTTTGGCGATGATCGAAGGTTCCGATAGGTTGACCTCTCGCTCCATGGCTTTCAGATGACGGCGTGAGTCGTATGAAGAAGATCCTCCAAAGATCATATTTACCGTGCGCTGAGGCTCCTGGTACTCCATCTCTTCGTCGCCATCCTTGTCCTTTTTGGAACTTGTTTCCCCCAACTCCTGGATTGCGGGAAGTGGGCCTTTACCTGCATAGAAATCCTCCAGCTTCTTTTGCCAAACACGACAGGTGCGCAAGTCATGCCCTGCCTGTTGGTGAAGTGGACACCACTTCTTACCTTTATTATGGCTATCGGTCGGAACTTTGGCTTTGCCCCGACCGGTATAGTCCTTCTTACCCTTGAACGGTTTATCTGGAACCGCTAGGACTTCCTTGGTGCCCATTTTGCGGTGCTTCTTCTTCTTGGAAACCTTCTTGGGATTCTTTTCTGACTTCTCAATGCCAGGTTGCGGGATTTTATCTTTTCGATCAATGGCTTCATTCCATTCAACCGCCTCACTAGCGGCCGCATACTTATCAGCCATGTCAAAGAGTTCGGCGGTTGTTCGTGGAGGATTCATAGCAATGTCCTCCGTAAACCGCCGATTCCTTAAACTCGCCTTGAATGCTCGAATCACGTAAGATTCGCAATCTCGGAATAGAATTTGAACTGGCCAACCTCTTGATGTCTTCGACGAGAGTTTCCTTTGGTTCTGCCGAGTCCGATGGAGATCATCCTCCTTTCGAGGCGATCGACGTACCACTCGGAAATTCACAATCAACAGATCGCAGAGTTGTTCCCAAGTATAAATAGATCCGACCGGTTGGTTAAGCAACCAAGACCGGGCAGATCCTTCCAGAACCGTGGGCAAATAATTAGCCATCACGTTTTGATCACCACCAGCCGCTCTGATGGCAGTGGTATATATCTGGAGAAACTCTAATGGATTTTGAGATCCATCGAATTTATCCATGTTGGCAGGTCGGAACCCATTAGGCCAACGTACAGCTTGGAGCCCTGCAGAAAAGGCTCGACAACCTGTAACTGATTCATAGCGCCTTCTTGGAAAAGGTGCCGGATTATGATCAGTAGGAGATCGGTTTCTTCTATTTGAACGCCGAGGCTCCGTCGTCCCGATCCGGTCGCAGACGTTATCATGACGCCTTTGACCATTAGCATGGTTCAGATGATGACGGAGATCATCTGGGCCAAGCAGGTGCTCTCCTTGGCTAGGGGAAGAGGTCGTTGTTCGAAACAACCTTCTTCCTTCATGACCTACTGGTCGGAATCGCCGAGGAGGTCTAGGTACCGTGGTGACCATGCTGCCCTCATCGAGGGAGGAGCGCTGAGACGAAGTCACCGTTAGACTTTGTGACATCCTTTGCCCCCTGCACGCTTCCGTGCGCTGCACAGTTCGTTGAAGAATTTCCGATACCTGCTCCACCAATTGGGTAAAGCCCGGAGCTTCAGCCAGGACAGGGTCAGTATTATTAAGAATATCTTGAATACGACACAAGTTCTGAACTGTTACCGAAGGTCTCAGAGGATTCATCGAAGATGTTGGTGTTCGAGACCAAGTTCCTCTCGACCTTTGGCCTAACTCCGTCATGCTGTCGCATCCTTGGTGGGCCGCACCACGCAGCGTATTAGCCGATGGACGCCCATCGGCTCCGCTGCTCTCGGTAGGTGGTGCTTGATTGCCGCGCCATCTCCATTAGCGGTGGTGACGAGGCGGGGTGTGCGGATCGGAGTGGCATCACGATCGGCATTTCCGATCGTGTTGACCTCATGCTTCCAAAGAACGATCTTCCGAGGAGCTTCCTTTGTGACTAGCGGAGAACTTCTCGGTGCTTCTACCGAGACTTCCACGATGGAGACCGGTCGGAGATCGAACCTCCCGAGGTCTTCGTGGCGGGCTCACCGATTCGCGGATTGCCGATCGGATATCGAGTCTTATCGTCCTCACTTGGTCCATTACCGGTGAGGGTCTCATCGACACCGCTACTGTGATGCGGTTGGTCCTCGAATTTCGAGGTCATTGGTGAATACACATCACCATGACTATGTCAAGGGTATATTGACCCTCGGGTTGTGGGGCCGAGGTGTTGTCACCTTTGTCGCCGGCCGGAGAAACCGGGCTTGAAAACATTCGGCGTCCCGATCCGGCCTGAACGATCCGATCCTCGTAAAGCGCTCTTGGCGCAGCGGTGTATCTTCATCCATCCGCTCAAGTTCACCGTCGGCGACCGCGAACCATCGGAGGAGGATGAAGATTCTCCATGTTGCATAGCTTGGATGCAGGCTTCCATGTCAAGGTTGGAGTAGTCATCCAAGTCGAACCAGTTTTCCTCATCCCATGTTCCTGCCATACTTGTGATTACGAATATGAAGAAAACGGATGAGTTGAGCGAAGAACCTCTTCAGAAATTTTTACACTATCTTCCCCACTTGACGCGCGGTACCGGCGATCAAATCGCCGATCTTATGAATATATAAATGAAAAGAGGAAAAATGTGCGTGACTTCTGGGAGTGGATCTAACTTGCTCTTTATTGCTATGAACTCACAATTACAAACACTGGGAGTATCTAAAAACACAACACTTTGCTATATCTTGCTTGATGTCTTCTGCTTGTGCTGTCTATGCTGTACCCCGTGTCCTCTGTCTCTGTCCGTCCTTCCATGACCCTCCTTAAATAGTTGATGAAGCGGTGGCAGTTATCCCATGAAGAGACATCTGTTGGGGAGCGACGCGCCTGGTCGGGAAGAGACGGCAGTTTGGCGGTTCCACTAACCTGTAAAGCGGTTGGTGAAAACGTCAACTGTTCTGCGGTTAATGATTCAGGAGACGTTAAATCATTAGCCGTAATAGTGTTGTATTATGTGGAATATGAAACACGTGGTTCATTCATCACATAGTGAGTGGCGTGGTCGGAGACTTGACCTAAACGCCTGTTCATAGCTTTACGAGCACTTACCTGGTCGTGGACTAGGCTTGGAACCTTGTTCCGACCAGGGTATTTATTATATAACTTCCGTAATACCTACGACCAGTTAGGTCTGCGGTCTTAGAAGTTACGACCACGAAGACGTATGGTCTTTATCATATATTAAGATAATATATGAATATTTTAATCCTCAACAAGGCTTTGGTTGTACCTATGTCAGAGATGATGGAAAGGAGACAAGGCTTGTGGGATATTGCGATAGTTAGCGGGAGATACAGATGATCGCAAAAGTACCAGTGGGACAATTTTCTTTCTTGGCGAAAATTTGATAACATGGTCATCACAAAAGCAAAAGATTATTGCATTGTCTTCTTGTGAAGCAGAGTACATTACAACAACTACTACGGCATACAAAGGCGTCTGGCTAAGTCGATTACTTGGTGATTTCAAGAATCAAGAACGAGAGAGGTTCATTCTCATGGTGGATAATAAGTCAGCCATCGCACTTTGCAAAAATCCTGTCCACCATGATCGAAGCAAACACATTGACACGAGATATCACTTTACTCACGAATGTGTTGAGAATGACAAAGTTGATATAGGTTATATTAGTACAGAAGACCAGAGAGCTGATATTCTGACAAAATCTCTTGGTCATATCAAGTTCACTGAAATGAGGTTGAAGTTGGGTATCCAGCAGGTAAAGTCAGATCGACAAGATTAGGGGGTGAATTGTTACTTTAATCTTGTCATTAGTTTAGTTTTTACTTTCCATTTTGAGTTGTAAAGGACTGCCAAAGTGTCAGGCGAATCCAATATGTTTTGCGTCAAGTTTAGAGTTTGTCCTCTGTTCTGTTTTCTTAGCTTCATTAGTTAACTGTAGCAGTTCATATCGTTTTCGAGAACGACTCCGTCCGGATGGTCAAAACTGAAAACAATTCCGATTGTAATTCTTTATTTGTAGATAAAATAAGGAAAAAAATGGAAAAGTCGTAGGTCGTATATGCATCACAAATTGAAACCTCTTATGTGTTTGTTTGTGACTTCACTCTTGTGATCAAAATTGTTCTTCAGCATTTTTTTGAATTGTTCATCAGCTCCGATAGACTTGTTCGATTCGACTAAGGTTTGATCCAAGCTTTGCTCTAACATGAGATCAATTGGCTAGCATCACGGGTGGTGGGCTAGCAGTTCAATCCTCCTTCTTAAATACGTTGTGTGGGACAATAAATCTTATCTCTCCACACCAGCGTTAAAATATGAAACAACGGGTACACGAAGGATCGACAACTAAAACAAGAGATTCCAATGGACAAAAACATAAAGTAACTCACTAAAATTGCACATGAAATAAAATGCTAAAAAGAAATAATATTTTTGTAGCCTTTTTCTGGTAGGACGAAAATTAATCTAAACTAAGAGATTGAAATCGTCATTGTGCAACTGAAGATCTGATACCAAGATGATACGAGGTTTTCCCGGTCTTGCGATTGTCTAATCCTACAAAGTATGAAGATTTGGGGGCAAAACCCTGAATTTTGAAACGTTATTGGAAGTCTGCAATAAAAGCTTGAGTGAAGAGGCAGCGGGAGCATGAGGAGAGGGAACAGGAGTGCGAGGCATGGCAGCGCAAAGATGCTACTTGTCCTCTGCCTTGCAGGTAACTTCTAAAAAACTAAAGGTTTGCCTCAATGATCCCTCACCGGATGATGTTGTATTTTGTAACACCCTGGCTATTCGGAAGCCAAGATGTCACGCAAATCTAACAAACACTAAGAATATACAACAATACCAGGTTAATCAGGCTCAATTAACAATATCTCATAAGGAACGACGATAAACGATTAACAGTTTCATGAGAAGGAATGGAAAACATTCATAATAAAGACCTACGGTAGGCATTACCAAAATTGGATTATTACAATTTGAAAATTTATCAAATAGTTGACATAACTGAAAGATAACACTAGTTATTCTGGTTTGATAAAAGTGATGTGCAACGTGCTGGACTATCCCTCAAAAGGTCTTGCCTTCTTCCTCATTTACCTAAATAAACATACAAAGCAAGGATGAGCCAAAAGACTCAGCAAGTACTTTAGCGAATAACAGAAACATTAAGCGAACAAAGCAATCAAAATCCACTTGTGAAAAACTTCTCTGAACATATATGGGAATGAATGGAATGGAATAATGCAGTGAAGGAATGGACTGCTCACAACTTATACCAGTATAGTGAGTGACACACCCGTCGGTGTTCACTTAAGCTCGTACTTAACAAAGTCCGGGGATCCAATCACCGTATGAAGAACGTTTCATACGGGTGTCCGAAGTTGACCACATTGGAGTGGTGGCCAACATTGCCCACATTGGAGTGGTGGGTCTTATATACCCATACTGGAATTGATGGGACTTACAATTTTTTTCCACGTCCGTGGACAACAAGAAACAAATGCATGAACGGAATAAACATCATGCAATGAAATCTTATCACATCATAATGTAGAAATATACATGGCATACGAACATGAATAGCCATACTAACAATTCATCCACACCCAATCATCACCATTCATTAGGATAAGACAAGGTACTTGCCTTCCGCGCTGTGACATGTTAGGAGGCAACGACGGTGTTTCTCCACTCACTGCCCCACCGCCTACACAAATATTTATTCGAAATAAGAATAACAAGACATGACGTGGCTACAAGTATCTTACCAAAACCCTCTAACTCCCCAACATAACCAAAGACTCAAAATGACGAATTAACTAATCACATTTAATTTCACCTTTTCGCAAAGAAGATCGAGAAAAATCGTAATTAAATATCTGTGAATCATAATGACTTTAAAATAGTGCTCAAATACTCTTAACGTATTAGGCTACGAAACTCTAGTTGGTGGGGTTCTTTGATTCGGCCAAACCAATGGCATAAACAATAGTTGAAAACAACTGACAGACATCTGTCCAGATTGCAGAACAGCAACAAAGAAATTGATGTAACTTTCAATCTAATGATCAAATGGAGGTGATCTTTATCAACTTAGAAAGATTATTTAAAGGGATACAATAACCTAGTTGGGTAGAAGTTCTGAATTTGACTCTATCTAGATCAAAACCGAGGAACAAACCGACAGTCCCCAGATCTCAGACAGACAGAACAGCGCGCGGTTAAAATTCCATAACTTGTGATTTCCAACTCTAAAAATTGTGTTTTTTATCAAATTGGAAAGCTTACTGAATTATCTACAACATTTATTTTGGGTAGTCTTTCTGATTCGGCCTCTAAATAATTCATAATGGCCAGACAAGCAAACTGCCAAATCCCGTCAGCTCTCCTGAACAGTCGCACGAAAATGGCCATATCTCCTAAACTGTAACTCCAAATTAGATGATCTTGGTGCCTAAAGAATGCTAAGACCAAGGGCTACGACTTTCTAAGAGGTGGATAGATCAAAAAAAACATACGGAACTTACCCAAATCTGACGAACAAATCTGGCACAGGGGGAAGGAGAAGGTGGCGCACGGCAGGGAGGAGGGTGGCGGCTCCAAGTGGGGGAAAGGGGAGGGGAGTTGGAGTGGGAGGGAGTCTCTAGGGTTTTGGGGGAGGAGACCCTCCCCCCTTGGCCGGCCCCCCTAATGGGCCTCCCACCTGGCGGCGGCCCAAGCCCAGGTTGCTGGAGAAAAGCTAAAAGACCAAAAAGAAAATTCAGATTTTCCGATTAGCTCCCTCTCCCGAGACTTCTTCTAATACACCAATTTACTTTTGGGGTATTACATATTTATAGATGAACAATACATGGTTTAAACAACTGGGAGATATCTGTTTAGATTACAACATAAAAGTTCAGAGAAGAGATAGACTTAACCAACAACATCTGGATATGCTACAAGACCGATCATACACGATCTGAGAGACCGACTCGTTTCTTATCTATGTTTTAACACACCCACGATCTCAACTAGCAGACAGTAGATTGAGATTGTGATTCAATCGTTCAAACGGTCTCTATGGCAAGGCTTTTGTGAAAATATATGCGACTTGATCTGACGAAGAAACAAATCACACTTCCAACATCTTCGGTGCAACTCTTTCTCGAACAAAATGAAAATCTACCACGATGTGCTTTGTGCGAGCATGGAACACCAGGTTTGCTGACAAATATGTTACACTGAGATTGTCACACCAAAATATTGGTATCTTGCTTGGAAAACTCCATGTTCTTTCGGCAAAGATTGCACCAAATCAATTCTCTTGTCGATTAGCCAAAGATCAATACCCTACCTTAGTACTCGACTTTGAAATCGTCAGTTGCTTCTGTGAACTCCATGACACTAAGTTCGGTCCTAGGAAAACAACAAAGGCATCTGTGGAACGCCTGTCATCAAGGCATCCTGCCGAATCTGCATTCGAGAATGCATTGAGAAGAAATGATTATGTCTTCTGTGTCATTAGTCCAGTAGAAGTGGTACCCTTTACATACCGCAGAATCCTTTTGACAGCTTCCTAATGAACATTAGAAGGAGCTTGAAAAAACTGACATGCACGATTTACTACAAAAGAGATATCTGGCCTTCTCATGCTTAGGTATTGTAGTGCTCCAACTGTACTGCGATACTAAAAATTGCATCTTCAGAGAGTGGTACACCTGACTCCTGTGATAATTTTTCTAATCTTGACATAGGCGTTGTAACTGGCTTACAATGCTACATATTTACTCTCTGCAAAATATCTTAAATATACTTCCTTTGAGTCAAAATAACTCCCTTGTTGTGCTGACATACCTCTGTTCCCAGAAAGTATGCTAAATCACCAAGGTCCTTATAGCAAAATCTGCCACTAGCTTTTGTAGGAGTTTTGTGGTAGCATCAGCTGATGAACTAAAAATGATGATTTCATCCACATATACCAACATATATATGGTAATTCTAGCCTTGCTAAACACAAACAGATAAGTGTCTAACTTGGATAGAGAAAATCCAAGATCTTGCAACTTTGAATTCAACCGAGAGTACCAAGCTCTACGCGTCTATTTCAATCCATATAATGCTTTTTGAAGCTTACACACATAATCTGGTCGTGCAGAATCCTCAAAATCAGGTGGTTGTCTCATGTAGACTTCCTCCTCAAGTGTGCCATGCAAAAATGCAATCTGAATATCTATTCACCTGCAATGGTTAACATTGTCCGTACTATAGTTGGCTTGACAATAGGGCTAAAAGTGCAGTGTAATCAATACCATGTCGTTGGCTAAAGCCTTTGGCAACAAGACATGCCTTCTACCTGTCTACCATGCCGTTTGTCTTTTTCTTCAATTTAAACACCTACTTACAATCGATGGTATTCTGACCTCTACTGTTTGGTACCAGCTTCCATGTATAATTCTTGTGCAAAGCTACAATCTCAGCATCCATTGTTTGCTTCCAATTTGTATCCTCCAATGCTTGTACATGTGATGTTGGCTCGGTGAGGAAAGCTCGACGATTGAGGGAACACATGACTGTACTGTCAGTGTATTCTTTTGACTATCGAATATTGTTGCGTAAGCGTGTATGTATTGGATGGACAGGTGGATGATTACTTCCTTCCTCAGATGCATTTTTTGAAGAACCTCGTATCTCATTTGAAGAAGCACCTGTATGGCCTGCAGGAACACACTCAAGAACAGGTTCAGTAGAATAGGTATCAGTAATGTAACATCCCAATTTTTTGAATTTCAAAACCTTTTGAGTAGATTAGTCCCTAGAAAAATTCATCAAATTTTATTTGAATTTAATCAAGCTTAAATAATACTTTCAAATGCTAAAACAATTTAATGTGACTAACCTAAACATCAATTAATTTCAAAACTATTTTATTTGAGTTCCTTGTACTTGAAAATATTTTCCGTATTTTTCTGGAATTTTTCTCACTTCATTTGCTATTTTTAATTTGCCATTTGGATTTTCTGGTATTTCTAAATTAGAAAAGCTATTTAAAAATCTCAGAAATCCTTTGGGCTCAAATCCTATTCCCTAGCCCAACCCTGTTCCTCAACCTAGCCCAACCACATAGCCATTTTTATGCTGTAGGCTGCTTCTCTCTTCTTCGCTCGCCCGCACGTGACTGCACCTATGAGCTGCACACATGGCATGTGCGACGCTAACTCATCCTAGCCTTTGTCGATGACTTGTGGGCCCAACTCGATAACTATTTATCGTCGATGTTGTAATACTCTGAAAATAATAATAATATTAATAAAAGCGTCTTAAGGGTCGGAGAGTAATTAAATTAATTAGTTAAAGAATTTAGGGCTTGTGCGTAATTAAAGAATTTAGTATACGTGAAAATAGGATAATTCGGAATTTTTATGAGCGGTATAAATAGATCTTGGATTTTCTAGAAACCCTAGCTTTTCTTTGTTTTCTTTCCCTCAGCCGCCAACCAATTTTCCCAAGCCGTCGCCGTCAGTTTTCTTTCCTCTGCTGATTTCCTGCGCTGGATTGCTGCGTTCGTGCGCCGAGCCGAAGCCGCCGCCTTACGCCGCCTTTCCTGCGTTGCTGCGCTGCTGCACCAGCCAAGCTGCGCACTGCATCGCTGCTGCCGGCTGCTTCCCCCTGCGCGTGCACTGCTGCCGCTGCTAACCGCCTGCGCTGTGCGGCTGTGCTGCCGAGCCAAGTGCGTGCGTTGGCTGGCCGTCAACCGGTGCTGTGCTCGCGTGAAGTCCCAACGGCCTGGTTTGCTGCCGCATGGAAAGCTTCATCATTTGTTGCTGCTGCGGCAATTAGATGGCATGGCTAGCTACGTGACATCCTGGACGTGGAAGCATGAAGTTGGGATTACTACATGAGAGAGGATAAAGCAAAAAGGGGCTTATTTGCTAGCAAAGAAATAGAAGGAAAAGATTATAAGAAAAGAAGCAGAGATCCGAATTCTTGTGGGTAACGATCTGTAAATTTCGTTTCGTCTCTGTTTTGCTGTTAATTAGAGATTATTATTGAGGTTAATTAGAGAGGGTTCTATAGTTTTTAGTCAAAGTGCCGACTATTAGATCCGTTTAGCCTGTTGTTCCGTGTACGATTTATTCGGATACCTTAAGGGCGAATGTTGAAAATACCATCTACTAGTTAATTGTAGATAATTTCGATATCTTTCTATAGCATATTTTATCATGTCAATCGGACAAGTAGATTTTGAGTTATGTTTTTCGGAAGGCTGCTGTTTTTACGGTTGTCGCCTTTCGGCGCTGTTTTGGTAGGTTGGTTATTAAAAATAGTAAACAGATTAATTAGTGTTTTTGATCTACATGAAAGTTGTAGATAATTGTCCAATGGTTCTGTAGAATCTGAGAACGCGCATTTTGGTTGAGTAAAACAAAAGTTATGAAATTTGGAAGACCTGCTGTTCCAAAGCGGACAGACCGACTTTCTGGGCTAAATACGGAGGGTTAGATGATTTAATTAGAAGCCTTCGTAATCTAAGAAAATGTGGAGAATTTTATAAAGAATCCAGAATGGGGTGGTTTGTGGTGATCGGACTTTCGAGTCAAAAGTTACGCTCTTTTTAGTAACCGGTCAGCTATAGGTAACTAGTCGGTACCGGCGTAACGTGTTATATTTGGGGACGTGTAGGAGCGATGTATATTGATTGTTATTCCTATGATGCTGTAGCTTGTATTGAGATGTGTGTATTTAATGTAGGAGAAGCGTCGTACTTGTTGCCATCTTCTAGCCAAATTGTGCGTCGCAACTAGTAAAGGCAAGTGCATGGTAGACAGCGATCACTGATCGATCACTGTTTTCTTTATCTTCTATTACCATTATTGTTGTGCTTTTATTCTGTTTAATTGCAAACAAATAATTGGTATGTTTATATCTTTGTTGACAAGCATGATGGAAAGTGGATATGATGTTTATGATGGAATTTGCATGTTTGCATTCATAAGCATCTTTGCATAAGAGAAGGTGATCATGATTGATCACAACTCCACGGGAGTGGAGGAGGTCCCCGATCCTTATGGAGGAACGGGCTTGAGAGTGAATGTTGTCGCGAGCATTCACTCACGCTATACCGGTATACGCGAAAGAAGTGCATGTGGACATGTAGAATAGAGTTGCATTCATAAATGAGATTAATGACTGAGAACATTAATGAAAGTACCTGTGATGATATTGAAGTTTTTGAATGCTGTTGATTTATTATTGTTCGTTGTTTATGGATGTATTTGCTGAGTCGTGGACTCACCCTTGCTCTATTGTTGTCTTTAGGTGATCTTCGAGGATGCCGTAACTGAGAGCGAGTAGAGCACATGGACATCACATGATCATTCGCCATGATAATCTTTTCATTCCATATTGGTTTACACTTGGACATGTTAGTTATTGAATAAAGTTTAGGACATCGTTTGGACTAGACTATTTGCTTTATTAGTTTGGATTCATTGGTTGATGTTAGTTTGGATTATTTACCTGGTTATAATTCCCATTGCTTAATCATTGTCGTTTGATCCATAATTATGCATGACCCTTTTTTTGATCCATTGATATGATTATTGTTGTTTGCCTGCTGTAAAATCATAGTGTGTTGATAATTATTAGTTTAAAGAGTAGTGTGGTGGCATTCTAGGCTCAGTGTTGGGCTGGGGTGTTACAGATGTCCTGTGTACACCCTGAACTTTGTCACCATGTCATGCTCGAACTCTCCTGTAGTCCCACTGCTATAGGCTATAAAAGCCCTCGGCGTGCGTGTCAGATTGATCGCCTCAAACTCCACTGCAATTTCCCTAAATCCCAAAGCCCTAGATTACCGTCACATCGCCGGATTTGAAGATCTAAACCTAGCTCCGTCGCTTCGGTGTTTCGTCGATTCCGTCACCGCCGTTGAGTTTCTATCATTGTCATCTACACCACCGGGTTCGCCTTTAAGTGTTCTAGCTGGTGCGTAGCATCTTGTTGCTGGAAGATTGTTGTAGCACCGTCGCATTCTAGTCGCTGCTGAGGACCATTGGGTCCCATGTGCCACCCATTAGCATCGCCCGAGTCCCATGTGCCTCTGCCATGTGGGTCCCACATGTCAGTCCACTATTCCATAGACCAATGAGCCGTAGACCCATGAGCCAAAGTTGTGGACTTGTTCCAAAGACCAAGGGTCCCACACGTGAGCCTCTATTTCCTATTTTCTGGATTTTCTTTTAATTCTGAAATCATAGCTGACGTCGTGCTGGTGCAATATTTTGGGATTTCCTTTAGAAAGAAAATTATGAAAATTCAAAATAGTAATTCATTTCTCTTTTTCTTACATTTAAATCTTCTAAGAGCACGTTCTTCCTCATACAAACTCCGATTGAACTCATTCAAGTTTCTAAATTCATATAAATTCAAGATTTACCTTTCTGAGATTTTTATTTAATTTGTGGAGTTTATTTATTGCTTTGTTTTATGTTTATTAGCTTTTCATTTTCGTTTACGAATAGACGTTAATACTTCGGGAGCTTTCGAGGAAGAAGGAGTTGATCAAGCTAAAGACCAGTACCAAGACTTGTTTCAAGGGAAGTTGTACCATTTGACCCTGTTGAACTCAGTTTTCTAAAATTACATTGATTCAAATTATTGTATTTTACTTTAAGTATTTATTTAAATATTTTGGGATTAGCTATTCACTCATTTGATTATATCCAATTTGCCTATTGTATTACCATGATGTTTTGTCACCCTAGCTTGGTCAATTATTAGTTGGTATTATCTTAGAAAAGACTGTGTACTGTATGTTGTTAATCGTGTATGATATGTGATACTCTTAACTAACTGTAATATCTCGCTTAATCATCAATAATTAGGAATTAATAAAATTGGAGTTTCATAGTTTAATTTCAGAAATTTGGGAGAGGATTCGGCCGCTAGCCCTTAGTCAAGTGGGGGGAGCCGGCCATAGTGGCTCATGGCCCATGCGGGGGACCAGCCACCAAACCCTAGCTCGCCTCCGTTTCCCCCTTGCGCCACACATCCCCCACCCTCCCCCTTTTTCCAGCCGCCACTCATCCGTCACCCTTCCCCTGTCTAGTGCCTCCCCCAGCCCCTTGCAACTCCCTACCGAGTGCCGCACACCAGCGCTATTGCATGTCTTTGCACTAGTTAGTATTGCTGCATCTTTTGTATGGTTACATGCTGGTTTGAACAGTAGAAGGAGAGGGAGAACTAGAAAGGGGGAAAGGAGAAATGAGAGAAGAAAAGGAGGAAGAAAGGAGAGAATCTCGCGAGAAAAATCATGGTTTGGCTTCTCGTCTCTGTGGGTAACGATCTGGAACCTTTAGAAGTGCCCGTGGTTAATCACTTTTCATTTTTGTAGATTTTTTGTTTTTAGAAAGGTAGAGGAACTTTTTGTCCAGATGAGGGTAGAGTGTTGCGAGGGTGATTTGTGATAGTTATGATCGAAATTAGAATTTAGTCTAGTTAGATAAAAGATATGATTTTTTTGTTATATTTCTTTAGAGTGCTTGATTGTGAATTTTGGTTGGGTAGAATGTAAGTTATGATTTTATTCTGGCAGCGTGCATAAACCTATGGATTAAAAATAGAAGATGAATTATTTTGGAGTTTCAAACTCCATAAGAAAATGGATAACGTCTTAAGGATTCCAGAGAGTATAAGATCATGATTTTTGGAGTTGTAGATCATAAATTTTGATTTTAGAAAGACAGTTGTCCTGTTTTGGACAGAAGAGTGTAGGGACGAAAAACATGGCTGTTTTGGGTTTTAATTATGAGCGGTGTTATTATTTATTTTGTAATGTTGTACCGCTCTTGGATTATTTTTTTTAGTGTGTTTTATGAATGCTCAAGTGGTGGTGTGAATAAGGCGGCAAGGTCCTGTACTCGTCATCCTTTGTCACATGGTTGAGACAAGTGAAAGTAGTAAGTAGCAAATATGAAAAATAATTCATGACCTGTTAATGTCTTACGCATACGAATATTTATTCATATTTTTACTGTTGAATATGCTAAGCGGTTATGTTGATTATGTAAAGAGATAAAGATTATTGGATAACAACCATCATTTGCATCATTTCATTGATCCTTAAGACTTGGTCTACGTGGTAGTCAAGAAATGATAATTTTTGAGGTTCCTAACATGTTTTAGACGAGTATGAGATTCCTGTGCTAAGCGGCACAGGCTTAAGTATGCATCGACATGCTCGGGAAATTCATCGAGAAAGCCATAAAGGTCATCTTCTCATAAAGGTCATCATGCTTGCGCAAGAGGAGACGTGATGCTTAGGCCACCACACAGTTGGGAGTGAGCAGATTCTCTTGGGCCTCATCGGAGGAGGAGGTGCTCAAGTCCGCTAGTGTAAACCTCAAGGATGCGCGCGTGGAGGTGGTAAGATCATCGGGAGGGGCCCCAGTCTTGTTCCTGTTGAAATCTCGTTTGCGCCATCTAGAAAGAAGGTTCGCGAGTCCTCGCTTGAAGAATCGCGCCAATTAGGTATGTCACACAAGATGTTCACGCAATGTTAGGGTCAATTTTATTAATTGACGTTGATTTCTGTAGTGCTTACTTTTGCTAAGTACAAACTCTACAATTGTACAAGAAAAGATAATCTTTAATTCCGATGCACTTCAATTTATTAGCACAAACAGTTCCCTATTTAGGATTTCTTTTTAAGTTCTTATACGAGTGATCTAAACTGCCACTACAGCAACTGATGGCTAAGATTGTAACTGAGTAAAACTATTTGAGTATGGTATTATCCAGTGAACAAGATCTTAAGTACATCTATCATTTTCATGGATAATTGTAATTCTCTAATGGTAGAATATCATTTGGGCAATAAACATGGTGAATTTTAGTTATCCTTTTTCTTGACTACTATCTTTACTATTGCACATTGTTTTTCCTTATGGTGTCTTCGGTTGATGAAAATCTCAGACTGTCAGTCATTTTTCTAGCACTGAATCCCCTTATATTGTCCAGGACATAATTACATTGGATATGAACACTTGATTCTTGGGTTGGTCCGGGAGGACAAAGGTACAACAACCATTATACTTAAGACCATTTAAGCTGATCCAACAGCATACGATGTGAGATAAATTTAAGAAAGCTGGTTGATTAATTTCTGTCCAAAAGGTGAATCTTATCAGTTTTATTCTCATTTATAGTCATGAATTTGCCTTTCCTCTTAGGTTCTTTGAATGATCGGTGAAACCACTGAAGGCCAAACTGTTAGTGCTGGAGTTGGGGGTGGAAGCAATGGATCTAAGATGGCCACACTTAATCTAACAAAATTGGCAGAGGAGGTACTATACTAGACTAATTATATTGTAACACAATTGAGAATGTACTGGAATATTTACCGGTAAATCGATCATTTTCTGTAGGGAAAGCTAGATCCTGTTATCGGAAGGCAAAAGCAGATTGAGCGCGTAGTGCAAATTTTGGGCAGATGGACAAAGAACAATCCCTGCCTAATTGGAGAGCCTGGTGTTGGAAAGACAGCTATTGCGGAAGGGCTTGCTCAACGCATTGCTACAGAAGATGTGCATGAAACAACTGAAGGGGAAATGGTTTGTCCTCATTCTAAAGACATATCTTGAGTTAAATGTGTTGCAATATTAACTTTCGAGTTATGTTTTAGCCCTATATCAGTTAGATTTCTTGGTTGCCTCCTTTTTGCATTATTTATCATGTTTATGGTGTTCGGTTTGGGCATACTTGTGTAGCTTTCCTGTTTCCATAGACTAACCAGCATTGGCCATTTGAGCACTATGAGATAGTGAAGAATTAGCCTACCTAATCTTTTTTGGCTGGCTATTGTCAAGCCATGTGGAATGACATTCAGAATAATGATAGATCTTTTTTTCCTCCTTTTACACCCACTCTTCTTTCAGTAAAATTATCTCTCTTGCAGAATTATAGTACAATTTTTCTTTCAGTAATGTTCACAATTTTAAGCTTTGTTTGGATGAATAATGTGGGTAACTTTTTGTGTTTTCTTGGGTGGTTTATTAAGATGAAAAGAGAAAAATTTCCTTTTTAGACAACTAGACATTCATTGAGATTATCTTTACTACTAAAAAGGACTTGGTGGTCATCCATCCTCCCCGACCTCACCCACCTCATTTGTATGCTCAATCGAAATAGAAAGTTTGGAACATCAAAAATAAAAGATAGGAGCGCCAAAATGGAAGAAGTATAAGCATCAATTCAAGAACTGACAGTAAAGGGATTGGAAGTTGGAATTGACAACACATTTTTGTAAATTGTACTCGGCCATGAGTCTCATCTTAATGTGTTCTATACCTTCTGTGCGAGCATGATTGTATAGCTGCAATAAAATGTTTAGTACTCTAAAGTTTGGTTTTCCGCTGCAACACCGTCTGCTACTACTTCCCATGTGCCGTTGTTAGGCTCATTGTCCTCATTGCAGTGCGCATGCCGTCAATGCTCTACTGCCACGCCATCCACACTCACTGACGGCGCTGGTGTAGGATGTGGGCGACCGTGGCTAAGCGGAAAGAGATGGAGGAGCTCCTCGCCAGGGATGAATCACTAAAGTTGCTAGCGGCGGTGGTGAAGGCCAAGAAGATAGAGACAGCGGAGGATTGGCCGGTCACAACAGCGCCGACAAAGGATCTCAGCAAGGTGGAGAAGGAGATGTTGGAGATCTTCTACGACACCAGCTTCTAGAGGAGCCCATCACGACACAATAACAGGAGTTGATCGGCGTTGCCATCCACATGGGCTTCCTGATTGCTGGTTTCTTGGCTTCTTTCCTTCTTTGGAAAAGAAAAACAACTCTTGTGATTAATTGCAACATTAATATTGTGTTGAGGTGCTAATTAGTTGCTTTCTGTGATACAAATAACTTGAATAGAGCTAAAATTTTCTTCCTTACTGTGAAATGCAAACCGCACGAGCAAGTACAAGGAGGAGGAGGAGGAGGACTAGCAGCAGAAGAGGGAGAACCATGGCTTGTGCAATTGCTATGCTTTTCAGAAAGGCAAGTTCAAACGTGGAGTTTCCTACAAAATCTTCCTATCACAAGCATGTATATTCCCCGCTTTTGTGTCTTCAAAGGTAGTAGAAGATTGCCACTAGGAATGCACTCTATGCAAATTACTACTTGTGCTGCTTGTGCATGACCAAAATACAGGTGTCAGATCAATTGTTAACTATAAAATGAGTATCCTGTTACTTCATCAGAGTGTTTCTTGGAATATTGTCAATGTTTTCTCTGATAGGAATAGTGTCGGACCCGGATTTTGTAAATCCAAATCCTCTGTGAAATCACTGTGCTATTCCCTGGATCAGTAGATAGCACTTCACAAGCACATTGCTGAATCAGACCATACATGGCGTAAAATCATTGCATTCATTAATTTACACATCAGAGTTTACATAGACCGCTTCGGGTCAGTTTTTACAATAAGGGCCGAACAGGCCAAATGAGTACATTACAAAAGATAGCGGAAGCGACAACGGAAGCAAGGGGTGAGGGCACATCTTACCGCAGGCAAGTGACTGGGGAACCCGTGTACACCCGATATTATCCGAAATCCCCGGACAATATAGGAGGTACACAAGAACCGACGGAGTCAGCTAGACTGAGGTGAGACTAGAACAACTAAGGACTAAACTACGCTTCAACGATTCCTGGGTCTTCAGACTTCTGGATCCTCGTAGTAGTCGTAGTCTTCAGGTCTTCCTACTTCTGAGGATTTGGGAAAGAGCGAGGATGAGCACAACTACCGTGCTCGCGAGCCCATACAACAGATGCAATAATATACATGCAAGGTGTAACAAGGTTGGCTCGGGTTCTTTCATTTGCGTAAAGCAGTATTTGTAAATACAGATATTAGGAAATCCTACCACTTAGCATTTTAACCAATTTGTATTTTTTTAAAGAGATTAATTGTGCAATAAGTAATAACAGCAGAGGTTCCCTCCATCGGAAACTCTGTCTCATGCTTCATTTGACTGGAGCTACCTCCATACATTAACAACACTGGATACGACGATCCAGGGAAAAAAAAAATCAAATCTCAGGCCCCAACCTGGTTTTTATACCACCCACAAAGGTTTTTGAAATAGAACTAACTCAAGTTAAGTTCCCATGTCCGCCTTTGACCGTAGGCGCGGCTGTTTAAACAGTTTTGACTCTGCAGAGGTTATACACTTTACCCACAAGAGACAATCATACTCGTTACCCCACATGATTCCGTAGTCATGTAGTTGAGCGGTCGTCACAGTAACCTTTCAATCCACTTCGCCCTTTCCATCATCTCACCCATATGGGGTTGCGCCCATAAGTTGTGCGGGATGTTCACCACTCGACAGCGTGGTGGCGACCTCACCCTCGGTGTCCCTTCCCGGCTCATGCCTGCACTGCCTCTCCTCCACCAGTGAGATGACTTTCAGGGTTCGATAAATTTACTAAGCCAAGTTGCATTTTGCAGACTTGTGGTTGTACTTGTTTTACACGGGAGGTCATGACAAGATTAAGTCCTTAATCCACCTGCAGTTCATACCACATACCAATCGCTCTCGTGCCCGACGGCACCCACCATTCTCTCCATCCGCCCAGATGTAGTATTAGCAAGTTTTAGGGTTTTGGAGAAGTATAAAACAAATTATCCAACCAGTCCAGTCATTCTCCCTCAATGACTGCCCAAAACATTTGTCATGATTAAAGGATGATGATTTGGGGTAGAAATACCCCGGTACTTAAACAAGTCTAGCATGGCGTTTAAGTACGACCTATAACTAGTATGTTACCAGGTATTTACTAGGATGACAAGGATATTGGGAGTTCAACTTTCAAGGGAATGGCATAATAATTTATTAATCAACAAATAGGCATTTAACTACCTTAGAGTGTTTGACATATATTTGCATAGAAATTAGAGCATGCAATTTAATATTTTGAACGAATATAATTTGCATAAAATGTGGGATCAATATGATCAAAGTGTTGACTCGCCTGGGATAAAGGTAGAAGGGTCTAGGTATTCTTGAGCTTGTCCGAAGTGGAGGTCTCCCGCGTCTTCGAACCCTACTCGGACAGACGTACCGGAAAAGATATAACAACGAAAGAGAGTAAATAAGTACAAATCACCAAGCAAATAAACTCCAATTTAAACAAGACCAGTGCCATTAGCAAGATCTTGATTTTAGAAAATTTTAGGAAAAAGATTCATAATTTTTGGAGCTATAATGAGGAAGTTATGAATTTTAAAGCTTTCAATGAAATTTTCAATTGACTAGAAAATCGTAAATGGTTGGAAAATCGTGGCGCGACACGTGTCCGGCGCGCACAGGCGCCGGTGCACGCAAGATCGTGGCGTGGGCCGAAGGCCAACACGCGTTCGCCGGTCCACGGGCGCATGGGTCTACGGAATAGTGACTCGGGCCCACTTGTCAGTGTCTGCGGGAGAAGTCCTGGGTTAACCCAGCGTCTACTGCGCGAGCGGCCCACGTGTCGGCGAGACAAGTGAGGCTTAGCGCTAATTAAACAGGGTTTAATCCTTAAGCACCTGATAATCACTTGACAAAACCGGCTCCGATGGTGGCGTCCGAACAACGCGCCCGAGGAGAAACCGAGCGGCGGCTTGTCGCCGCGCGAGGATGGCGGCGGCGCCGGGGTTACCCAAAATGGGTTCTCCGGCGAGGTGGTCCCGATGGCGGCGGCGGCCGAGGATGACTCGAGCGGCGGCTCGTGGGGCGGCGCGGAGCTCGGCCGGAGGTGGGGAAGGAGACTGGGTGGCGCACTCGACGAGACTGGGGGAGCACGGGGTCGGCGAGGTCCTCCTCAGCTTACCTGGCCGACAATGGCGGCGGGAGCTGGTCGGGTAAGGGAGATCGGCGGTGGAGAGGAGGCGGCCGGGAGCGAGGGAGACGAGCTCGATCCGGGGCTGCTGGTGGTTCGGGAGGCGAGAGGGTTGGAGGAGGACTCCTGGGAGGTGGTGGCGCACGGTGACGGGTGGCGGCGTCGGGAGATGGCGAGGCGGAGATCGCGGCGAGGTGGATTGGTGAAAGGGAAGCTCGAACAGCAGCAATGGCGCTTACGAAGCGAAGGGGGGGGGGGGCGAAGTAGGGAGGTGGAGGGGCTCCTCTAGGTCTTTTTATAGGTGGTGGAAGGGGGAAGCAGGTGCGGGAGGGGCCCGGGCGACGCGGAGTCCCGAGAAGGCGGCATGGGCTCTGCGCGCAACGGAGGAGCAGTGGAGCGAGGGCATGGGCGCGGGATGGTGGTGGCGAGGATGGCGGTGCCGTGAGCCAGTGGCGCTGGGCCGATCCTGATGGAGGTGACGGGAGTGGTGGGAGCGACCACGGGAGAGAGAAGGAGATGGCGCTGGGAGAAAACTCAGTGAGGAGAGGTGTCTTTGGGCGGCTCGGTTACTGGGGAAGAAGGCGGCCGAAGCCGGGGAAGAGTGGAGCGGGTGAGCAGACCGTGGTAATTTGGGCCAAGGAGGGAGAGGAAGTGGTAGAGCCTAGGGAGGGAAGGAAATTTGAAACCCGCAAATGCCCCAAAACCGAAAAGAAGGTAAATCATTGAATTTGAAATTTTGAAAACGGAAAGATTTGAAACACAAATCCGAGCTTAACAAGAAGTTTGAAATCTTTCAAAATATTACAAATTGCAATTACTGAATTGAAAATAGGGTTAAATAGTAAACACTATTTATTTACCAAAAGCGGGTGTTACAAACCTACCCACCTTAAGCGGAATCTCGACCGAGATTGAGCTACTCGGATTAGACAGGGAACGTACCTCTCATTACTTCTGGAGCTGCTTGGGCCTCTTCGACGGTGACATGGTTGACATGGCCCTGGCTTTGGCTTGGCGTGGAAGCTGCTCTGGATGCTTGCGAGGTATGATGACTTTTGCTTGCCATTGAAGTCTGGCCTCGAGCTGGTGTGGCTCTTAAGTTGTACTCTCTCGGGGTGGCCGGTTGAGGACATTTTTTTGCGAAATGCCCCTTTTCTCCGCAGTTAAAGCAGCGAAGATGACCTATCGGGTTGGCTGCTGCAGGCTGTCCAGTGGATTGAAGAGAGTGGGAAACACTCTCCTTTGGGAGGCGGGTTACGATTCTGTTGAAGCTGGCCGGAGTTTGACTTGAAGCTCTTAGTGACGGGGTGACGGCTACCAAAAAGAGCCGGAGAAAAGGCGATCTTTGCAGAAAGCTACCTTGTGGTCCTTGAAAGGCCATCTTCCTTTTGTGGCTGAAATCTGCGGTCTTCTTCTCGTTCTCCAGCACTAGGGCTTTATTGATGAGATGGTGGAAGCTGGAGTAGTCATGAAGGATGAGTTGGCCCCTCATCTCTTCTCGCATGCCTTCAAGGAAGCGATCGATCTTTTCTTCTTCTTCTGCTATGTCACTGGGGGCATAGCGAGCGAGCTGAGTAAACTTAGTGAGGTACTCATTCACTGACAGGTTGCCTTGCTTAAGAGTCCCAATTCGTTTTCTTCAACCTCATGGCGCTTCTTGGCACAAAGTTGGTTACGAAAGTCGCTTTGAATTCATCAAGGTATTGCTTGCCATTAGGTTCTGTTTCCTCTTGGGGTACCTCATTGTTTCTCTGTCGCGGTGGGGTGCAGTTGATCTCATTGTAGATGCAACAACCTCTGGTTCTGCTGCCTCTTCTTCTTCTTCTGACTCTGCATGGTCAGCACTTCTGGTGGCAAGATAGTTATCCCACCATGCAGCAGCGGCTCCTTTGAGCTGGTGGGTGGCAAAGTCCACCCTGTCTTCTTCTGAGCAACGGGCCAACCGGAGCTTCTTCTCTGTATCACGGAGCCAGTCTTCTGCTTCAAGAGGCTCACTTGCCGCTGCGAAGGTAAGCGGCTTGGTTCGAAGGAAGTCTGCAAGCTTTGAAGTGCGACCGGCTGATCCGGTCTGCTGATTATTCAGCAGGGCTTGCAGGATCTGGGTTTGCTGAAACATTACTTGCTCCATGGTTGGGTCTGCTGCTGGTGGAGGTGGTAGATCCTGTCCTTGGCCACGACCTAGGCCACTTCCACGGCCTCTTCCACGACCTCTTGCAAAGGTGCCACGAGCTGGGGCGGCGGCTCTTCTGGGCGGCATCTGAAGGAACACTGAAGCTTAGAGCGGGGGTATATATATGAGGGTTACTAGTCCTCTAGTGCACAACAAAAGCAACTCAAAACCACACGAGGAAAACGATCAAACACCATACAAATCCTAGAATGGCTGCATTATATTAAAAGGGGCTAAGTGTTACATGACTTCTAGAGTCGACATATAGGCCACCCTAAGCCATGACACAGATCTGAGACACAACGTCTACAAAAGAAGAAACAAAAGCACTTGCAACCAAGAATTTGCTAATGCAAGCCCGCTAGCCAACCTAGACTAGCCTAACTATTCCCACACGATGGCGAGACTTGAGGTCGGATTGTCCTTCGGGAGAGCGGATAGTAGTAGAGGCGATTCCCGAGAAGATCTATGTGCATCTGGGTCGGCGTTTGTGGCGAGCGGTGCGTCTTGAACCGCTTCATCACAGTTCGTGAGTGGTCCGGAGTGAAGGTGTGAGCGATGAACTCACCCTCTCTAGCATAGAGGAAAACCTCCATGGTCCATGATTCTTGGTCGAGATTTGAGTCTTCGGCCTCTGAAGATAGGCTTGCGGTTGTAGTCCGTGGTACATGAGTTGGCGAAGAAGGTCCACGACTCATCTCCATCTTCTTCGTGAGAGAACAAGTCCCACGGTCCATCGGACGAAGGGTTGCCATCTACAATTTTGAAACAAGTGGGAGTCGATGAGTAAAATTTAAGTGAAATCAAGGAAAGTGAAGAACTAAGAAGGGGTAAGTCATAGCAAATAATACGTTATATTTTGCCAAAGCTTTTCTTAGGTTTTGAAAATAGCATTCAAGTCCTGAGGCTCGACCAGTCTAACTAAGATTCTACTGGTCATATGCTCGATACAGCTCTGTCGGACCGGATTTTGTAAATCCAAATCCTCTGTGAAATCACTGTGCTATTCCCTGGATCGGTAGATAGCACTTCACAAGCACATTGTTGAATCAGACCATACATGGCGTAAAATCATTGCATTCATTAATTTACACATCAGAGTTTACATAGACCGCTTCGGGTCAGTTTTTACAATAAGGGCCGAACAGGCCAAATGAGTACATTACAAAAGATAGCGGAAGCGACAACGGAAGCAAGGGGTGAGGGCACATCTTACACGCAGCAAGTGGTCGGGAACCGTGTACACCCGATATTATCCGAAATCCCCGGACAATATAGGAGGTACACAAGAACCGACGGAGTCAGCTAGACTGAGGTGAGACTAGAACAACTAAGGACTAAACTACGCTTCAACGATTCCTGGGTCTTCAGACTTCTGGATCCTCGTAGTAGTCGTAGTCTTCAGGTCTTCCTACTTCTGAGGATTTGGGAAAGAGCGAGGATGAGCACAACTACCGTGCTCGCGAGCCCACACAACAGATGCAATAATATACATGCAAGGTGTAACAAGGTTGGCTCGGGTTCTTTCATTTGCGTAAAGCAGTATTTGTAAATACAGATATTAGGAAATCCTACCACTTAGCATTTTAACCAATTTGCATTTTTTTAAAGAGATTAATTGTGCAATAAGTAATAACAGCAGAGGTTCCCTCCATCGGAAACTCTGTCTCATGCTTCATTTGACTGGAGCTACCTCCATACATTAACAACTTTGGATCGACGATCCGGGAAAAAAATCAAATCTCGTGCCCCAACACGGTTTTATACCACCCACAAAGGTTTTGAAATAGAACTAACTCAAGTTAAGTTCCCATGTCCGCTTTGACCGTAGGCGCTACTATTTAAACGATTTTGACTCTGCGAAGTTATACACTTTACCCACAAGAGACAATCATACTCGTTACCCCACATGATTAGTAGTCATGTAGTTGGCGGTCGTCACGGTAACCTTTCAATCCACTTCGCCTTTCCATCATCTCACCCATATGGGGTTGCGCCCATAAGTTGTGCGGGATGTTCACCACTACGACAGCGTGGTGGCGACCTCACCCTCGGTGTCCCTTCCGCTCATGCCCTGACCGCCTCTCCTCCACGGTGAGATGACTTTCGAGGTTCGATAAATTTACTAAGCCAAGTTGCATTTTGCAGACTTGTGGTTGTACTTGTTTTACACGGAGGTCATGACAAGATTAAGTCCTTAATCCACCCTGAGCAGTTCATACCACATACCAATCGCTCGTGCCTGAGCGGCACCCACCATTCTCTCCATCCGCCCGGATGTAGTATTAGCAAGTTTTAGGGTTTTGGAGAAGTATAAAACAAATTATCCAACGATCCGGTCATTCTCCTCAATGACCGCCCAAAACATTGTCATGATTAAAGGATGATGATTTGGGGTAGAATACCCTGTACTTAAACAAGTCTAGCATGACGTTTAAGTACGACCTATAACTAGTATGTTACCAGGTATTTACTAGGATGACAAGGATATTGGGAGTTCAACTTTCAAGGGAATGGCATAATAATTTATTAATCAACAAATAGGCATTTAACTACCTTAGAGTGTTTGACATATATTTGCATAGAAATTAGAGCATGCAATTTAATATTTTGAACGAATATAATTTGCATAAAATGTGGGATCAATATGATCAAAGTGTTGACTCGCCTGGGATAAAGGTAGAAGGGTCTAGGTATTCTTGAGCTTGTCCGAAGTGGAGGTCTCCCGCGTCTTCGAACCCTACTCGGACAGACGTACCGGAAAAGATATAACAACGAAAGAGAGCAAATAAGTACAAATCACCAAGCAAATAAAATCCAATTTAAACAAGACCAGTGCCATTAGCAAGATCTTGATTTTAGAAAATTTTAGGAAAAAGATTCATAATTTTTGGAGCTATAATGAGGAAGTTATGAATTTTTAAAGCTTTCAACAAAATTTTCAATTGACTAGAAAATCAGAAATGGCTGGAAAATCGTGGCGCTGACATGTGTCGGGCGCACACAGGGGCGCCGGTGCACGCGCACTGTGGCGTGGGCCGAAGGCCAACACGCGCTCGCCGGTCCACGGGCGCATGGGTCTACGGAATAGTGACTCGGGCCCACTTGTCAGTGTCTGCGGGAGAAGTCCTGGGTTAACCCAGCGTCTACTGCGCGAGCGGCCCACGTGTCGGCGAGACAAGTGAGGCTTAGCGCTAATTAAACAGGGTTTAATCCTTAAGTAGCACAGTAATCACTTGACAAAACCGGCTCGATGGCGGCGTTCGACAACGCGCCCCAGGAGAAACCGGGCGCGCGCGCTTGTCGCCGCGAGGATGGCGGCGGCGCCGGGTTACAAAATGGGTTCTCCTGGCGAGTGGTCCCGATGGTGATGGCGGCGGCGCCGAGGATGACCAGCGGCGCGCGGCTCGAGCGGCGGCGGGAGCTCGGCCGGAGGTGGGGAAGGAGACTGGGTGGCGCACTCGACGAGGCCCGGGAGCACGGGTCGGCGAGTCCTCCTCACCACCCTGGCCGACAATGGCGGCGGGAGCTGGTCGGGTAAGGGAGATCGGCGGTGGAGTGGGAGGCGGCCGGGAGCGAGGGAGACGAGCTCGATCCGGGGCTGCGGTGGTTCGGAGGCGACGGGGTTGGAGGGGAGGACTCCTGGGAGGTGGTGGCGCACGGTGACGGGGGTGGCGGCGCCGGGAGATGGCCGGAGGCGGAGATCGGCGGCGAGGCGGATTCGGCTGAAAAGGGGAAGCTCGGGCAACGGCAATGGCGCTTACCTGAAGCGAAGGGGGGGGGGCGAAGTAGGGAGGTGGAGGGGCTCCTCTAGGTCTTTTTATAGGTGGTGGAAGGGGGAAGCAGGTGCGGGAGGGGCCCGGGCGACGCGGAGTCCCGAGAAGGCGGCATGGGCTCCTGCGCGCGCAACGGAGGAGCAGGTGGAGCAGGGGCATGGGCGTGGGATGGTGGTGGCAGGGGATGGCGGTGCCGCGGAGCCGGTGGCGCTGGGGCGATCCTGATGGAGGTGACGGAGTGAGTGGGAGCGACCACGGAGAGAGAGAAGGAGATGGCGCTGGGGGAGAAAACTCACAGGGGAGAGGTCTTTGGTGGCTCGGTGCCAGGGGAAGAAGGCAGGCCGAAGCCAGGGGAAGAGTGGAGCGGGCTGAACGGGCCAGGGCGGCTGGGCCAAGGAGGGGAGAGGAAGTGGGCCGAGCCCAGGGGAGGGAAGGAAATTTGAAACCTGCAAATGCTCCAAAAACCGAAAAGAAGGTAAATCATTCGAATTTGAAATTTTGAAAACACGGAAAGATTTGAAACACAAATCCGAGCTTAACAAGAAGTTTGAAATCTTTCAAAAATATTACAAATTGCAATTACGAATTGAAAATAGGGGTTAAATAGTAAACACTATTTATTTACCGAAAAACGGGGTGTTACAAATAGTGTGATAGGCATGGGGTGCTATTGTGTGCTTGCTCCTGAGATGAGAGCAACGTAAGAGAGCTAGTAGGGTTGTTGCAGGAATGTGATAGTGTGATAAACTTATAACAGATCAAGAATAAATGCCCACACCTTCTTTCAGTGATTCTTATAATTCTAGTGAAATAGTTTTCTCAATCATAATAACGTTAGGACTGCATTATGTGGGTTTCTGGTTAACTATTGCCTCAATTTTTTTGGGGGCTAGTGTTATTCTGATGACACTCTTTGGTTGATGTGGTTGTAGGTCAGTTTATAATGGTGGGCAGATTATTTTGTGGTGGAACTAGCACTGCGAGACTCTCCTGTTCACCAACAGCAAGGTGAGGCCTTTGTCACTGATCTTGTTTAAGTTTAATGGGAATATGTCTATTCCGTAATTGGTGATATGATTTGTCATGTGTGATTGGCAATGTATTTGGTTTCTTAACACGGTTAAGATATACTTGCTCAATTGCTATGCTCATTGATATTATTTGTTCTTCGGATCGGAATTGGGCATTTTTTTCTTTTTTGTTGTCACTTAAACTGCAAGTGCAATGCAAGTGCAATTTGTGTACTGAAGGTCTTAGTTGTAAAACATCAAGGCTCTAAAGATATGATTTCTTAAACGCTACAGAGTGCAGCAAAAACCTTTTGTATATTGATTAGGTTTTTTTTATTCTGGTGATGTAAGCTTAAGTCCTACATCTGACATATCATAACAATTGTTTCTTGTGTACTTGCATGTTTCAGTGTATGATTGCTCTCACTGGTTCTGTTTGTTAGGTATGGTCATCTTTGATGGTGTCATAATTGTATACATATCAATGCAAGAAAAGTTTCTTTTTCTAATGCGAAAAGAGCTCTTTGTGATATTGTTCGCTTCCAATGCTCTCAAGTCTTATTTGACACATGAACCACTTGCAATAAGGAATAATGTATACTTCAATGAAATGATTTGAACATTCTATAATTGTGTATTCAAGTGAATATTATGTTTGAGACACAGTTAGTGCTCATTGTGCAGAAATTATTGGTGCAAAGTATGAGTTTCCGTTGCAACACACGGGCATATGACTAGTAGTTATAAAACCAGCCAGGCAGTTGAACTGGAAAATATAGATCTAGAGGCTTTGTCGTGTCGGTCACATTCGTAGGACCGGAGATGAAGTTGACCAGGAAAAACTCGGCCGACCCGGTTTTTGTTGACCCAGCTGGGTTTTGCTCATGTGGCCAATAGACAAGAAACGCCTCAAATGAAAGAGCTTTTCAACACAAAACCGATGGGCATGTTTGTATTTTGAGTGTTACTAGGGTTTTAGTAGGAATCCTCTTATGAAATTTGTAGCTACACATAATTTTTTTTTCATCTTTCTCACTCTCTCATTCTTGTCGGCAACTCTTCTCTGTTATCAAACCCGGACCGAACTGCATATTTGTGGAGTATTAACATTTTACGTTCACATATGTATTTTTTACATGGTGTATATACTAAAAAATATTTTAACAAAACATGCGGTCCGACGAGTGACCCAGTGACCCGACACCTTGGTCGGGTCAATAACCGGGTCGGGTTTAATAACTATGATTGAGATTGAGCCAGGCTATGGGAATTGTAACGTCCCAAAATTTGGCTTTTCAAAAAACTTTTGAGTAGTTTAGGTCCCTAGAAAATTTCACCAATTTTATTTGAATTATTAAAGCTTAAGTGAGACTTTCTAAAATTAAAACAATTTAATTTGATTAAATTAAATAGCAATTGAATCAAAACCAGCATTATTTGTTTTCCTTGTGTTCCAAGGAATTTTCTGGAATTTTCTTAGATTTTTTTCAAGTTTATTTGCTATTTATTTGGCTTCCTTGATTTTTCAGCCTTTTCTTTTATCCTGAATTTCTCTCTCTGCCACGTGGCATGCACTGTTCATCATCTTCCAGAACCTTTACGTCGCAACCGAAACTTCCTGATTTTGTCTTTCCCTCCACGGTGTATATAAAAGAAAAGTATGCGCATCATAACTACTTTCTTGATCTCCTCTTCTAATCCCCCAAATTGGTTTCCTCCGAATAGCTCTCGTTTCATCGCAATCTGCAAAAGAACTGAGCTCCACCAAAGGTCTTCTCCGTTGAGTTCTGTTGCCATCAGACGTTCCCCAGCCGAACCGTCTGCGCCATTGAGTTCGCCTCGACGTGTTCTACATCTACCTTCCGTCCCCATCGCCCAAAGATCGTTGAATCATCGTCGGCCATGTCAAGCCATGACGCTGAAATGCTTTCTTCGCATTGCCCGCTTCTTCCGTGAGATTCTCCATAATCCAATCAAGTCAACTTGTGTCCCTTGTCCAGATCTTTCTTTACCATCTTTATATTTCAAGTTTCATCCACCGTGCACGGAGAACCAAGATTTCTCTCCCCTGCCTTTATCTCCACCACCATTGGGTTCGCGTCATCGCGTTCTACGCCGTGTTCCCCTCCCTTTTCGCAGAGCATCACCGGAAGTGGTGCGCCACCGTGAGACCGCTGCTCGCGACTGATGTTATTTCTCATTGTTTGGACCGCATCATCATCTCCGCCTCATCGTCACCGTTCCGTTTTGGTCCTTTGCCGGAGCCGCCGACCGCCACCAACACCGTGCGCCCGAAACAGCATGCACTCTGTTTTTTCTCCTCTGTGATAACTCTCTGTTGATTCGTCTTTGTTCTCTGTTGAAGTCGGCTGATGCTTCTCTGGCTCTTCCCTTCACTGATGTGTGGGTCCCAAGGGTCAATGTCTCTTTCCTAGTTGCTAGCTACCATATCACTGCACTACAATGCCAAATCTTTGACATCTCGTGCCACCTAGCCGTCACATCACCAGACCCTGCCATCTTGTCAGCCACATCATCGCATGCATGCAGATCAAAACCCATCTCCTCCTCTCACTTCCATGTGGACCCCACAAGTCATCAACCCAACGCAAAACCCTAATTCTTTTTCTCTTACATGTGGGTCATGCATGTCAGTCAACCCTTGGTCAATCCTAGCTTCATGAGATTGGTCTACCGTGGACTAGCATCTGTCTATAGACCTCGTCCATTGACCAATGGCCCACATGTCAACCTCTAATCCTATTTTCTAGAATTATTTTAATTCTAGCAATTCATAAATATCAGTAGGTCTCACATATCATACACTCAGCTATTTTCCATTATTTCAGAAATAGAATATTCTAAGAATATTCTGTGGACCCTATTTGTCAGTTTCTCTCCTCTTTTTCCTTTTTCAGCATTATCCTTCCGATCGAACTTTCGAGAGCTTGTACTTCCTCATATGAACTCCGATTGAACTCATTCAAGTTTCTAAATTCATCTAAATTCAATATCTACCTTCTAGTACCATTCAATTTCAATTTGGAGTTTATTTTATTTGTTTTTTTTGTTTTGCGCTTTCTTTCTCATTAGACGTTGAAGTCTGGGAATCGTCCAAAGGAGCTGAAGGTCAAGTAAGTAGAAGATCAAAAATAAAATAAGACCATTATTGATATAGCAAGGCAAGTTGTACCTTTGACCATGTTGAACCCAGATTTCTAAAATTAGTTATACACTCATTTGATTATTTTCTCCTTGCCTATTGTATTATAATGATCTTTTATCACCCTAGCTTGGTTAACTATTAGTTGGTATTATCATAGCACCAACGTGGGTTGGTTAGATACGATTAGTTTGCTTAGCCATGCAACGAGTCATTCATTCATTTGTGTTGCAAAGATAAATTTGACTAACTGATTATGGAACTTTGTGTAAAAATATGTGTTGCGTGTCATTACGCGTTGATGGTATGTGTTGCACTTAACCAACACGGTGGGAAAAGATTTAAAATGAGGCGAGTGGTGGACACTATATGATATTGTGGTTTGTGATTGGGAATATTAATCTCCATGGCATAGTTAGAAATTGAAAGTCTCGGCTTAGTCAATTAAGGACATTACTTTGTGCGCCATTCAATTGAGTTATAATTGTACACCACATGCTTGGTATGGGATGTACATAACTTAGTAAGTTATGGAGTCTCGGCATTGACTACTCAGGTAGTAGGTTAGTGATGGGTGGAGGTGCAGACTACTCTGAAAGTCACATCGATGGACGGTTCACCGCTTCCAAGTCCAACGGCGTGCGTCAAACTAGCAAGTGAGGTTGAGGTCAGCTGTATTGCACATCGGGAGAGTCAATTGTTGAGATAAAACTTCTGAAAGGTTTTGTTATGATTGGTGCTAGCTACACTGATTATATCATGTGAGTAAAGTGTACAACCTCCACAGAATGTTAATCACTCTATTTGAATAGCCACGTCCATGGTCATGGACATGCCTGAGGATTTCACACGAGTGGTAGATTTTCATAAAAATAATTAGGAAGAGACAGCTGTGTGAAATAACTCATATGGTTGTGTGGAAGAATCTGATTAGGCTTTGTGTCCTTTGTGAAAACAATTGTCAAATTAATATTGTTTATTTGTTTTGAATTATGTCTCAATATATTATTTGTATTCAATTGCAAATGTTGCTTTCTTACAAAATAACCATATAAGCTATTTTATTTGTAATAATCCATCATCTATAATTGTATTCTATGGTACTTGTTGAGTACTTGGAGTATTCATTCTTGCTGCAATCATTTAGATAAAGTGGAGGAATCGTCGCCTACTTTCAAGGAGGAGCTTTACAAGGATCGTGGAGAACTAGGTTACGTTACCCCAGCCGATTGCCTGTGGGCATATGGATGGGCTTCACCGAAGTTATTCTGTTATATTCCCCTGCAACTTAATTGAAATATTATCCTTCTAAGGTATTAATTACAAATTTTGACCTTAAGGTCGTTACTCTGATAATTATTGTTATTTGTCTATTTATTAGTCATCTTTGCATATGGAATGATATTCATCTATATTGACACTGTGTGCACTAGCGTGATCCTAGACTAGTGCAGTACACACAAATGGTCCAGATTTGTAAATTTGTGACCCGATAGGGATGCAATATGATGTTGTTTGGTTGCATGTATCCTTGTAGTCTGGCTCACTAGTGAATTGTTTGGTTGTCCGCGTATGAAAGTGCATATAGAAATTAGATGCAAGAGAAGTTGTTTGGTAGCCCGCATGAACCCTGGTTGTGATCACCTTTTCATGAGTGTGGTGAGAATACCTCCCCCTTTGCTTGAGTCTTGATCTAGCTAAGACCTGGAAATTTGGAGTGAGTTATGTAACGCCTAATTATGACTAGCCAATTAAGGTTTTTTTTTTGTTAATTTGTATTACACGAAATTACAGTAATGTATAACAAATCAAGATTGTGTATAGTTAAAAAAAATCGCAAACACTGTGTCAGAATTGACAAAAAGAGTTGCAATGCATTGGTTCATTTTCACCAGTTATACACATGGATAGTCAATTACTCAAACAGTAGCTAACATCATTTTCCATAGCAAAATGAAGATGTTCACAAGCTGAACTACAATTATAACATCTTTGCAGCTAAAAGGCGCCCCTTTGTCTCATTGGATGGGGCCTAATCATCTCATTTTTTTAGCTCACCAACGGCATACAAGACCTCCTTAAAGTATCGACTTATTGTATCTATGGACCTCCTAAGGGTTTTATGGATTACTCTAAATCGTTGGTTATGACCGACCACATGGAGAAACATCGCAACTTACTCTTCTACAGAGTTGTCTATGCTATCTCGCAATAAGTTCCTTTCTCTGAACATGTTGCATAGGTGAAAAAATGGGGTTCTCCTTATGCGTAGCATGTCTACACATTCAACATCAACACAATTGTATAATAAGCATGCATCACGTGCTTTGCATATCCATCAAAACAATTAAACAAAGCCCCATTTATCACATTTTAGTGAGCTCGACTGTAGATATTGTATTAATATGTAACGTGTTCATAAAAAATAGACTAGAGATTTCTAATGCCATGCCGGCTGCTTCACAAGGAAGCACCTCCCAGTGCCATTCAAACATCGTCGACATGGAAAATATGCTCATATTTAATTGCCTTCTAGGGAGTGTTAGCTTTGAACAAGGCAATAATACCTCATGATGAATCACCATAACAAATACCATCACCTTGTTAATACTATAGAAAAAACAGTGGAAAAACATGCTATATCTGGACGGTGCACAAATGAATCATAGTGAAAGCATGAATACATGGTAGATCTAGAAATGGCTAGGATAAAATAGCACAATCCATCACATACAAACAAATCAAAACCACAAAATCGTAGAACAACAAAGGGAGAGGAGGGAAGGATTTGGGGAGGGAAGGGGGAGGGGAGCAATGGGAATGGGAGAGGAACCATGCCTCCTTACCTTTGCATGAGCACAATAAGGAGAGGACAGAGGAAACTAGATCTCCTAGGAGAAGACAGGGAGGGGAGACCGAGAGAGTTGAGTGATTCGTGAGAGAGAGCGAGAGCGGTGAGTAAAGATAAGGGGAACGAGTGGAGCGCAGCGGTGGGAGTTAACTGTAAAACCCACACATGTGAGTGGTGCGCAGTGGTGGGAGTTAGCCGTAAAACCCACACATACTTCCTCTTGCACGCGCGGGGCCAAAAAAATCCCGCCTGAGCCACCCACGCGCGCCCTCGTGAGTTAGGCTAGCAGGAAACTACCAAAATTTTCGTTTCTCCGGAGCATGGTTCTGCGCCTCCTATTGCACCCCACGGGCCAAACCCACACACGGATGCAGGCAATCAATCAACGTCCCACTGCATCTCGCGGGCTAGGCTGGACTGGATGCGGGCAACCAAACACCCTAAAGTGTCACCAAAGTTACCTATGTTTAGAGGTGTCTAGATGGGCCGAGCCGGCCGGGCCGGCCTACGGCATGACAAGGCATAGCATGGCCCACACTGTACATGGGCGGGGCCAAGCGGGTACGGCATGATGGCCTGGGCCATGCTTGGGCTACCCCCTTGGTATGCTGGGCTGGCCCGGCAGGACACACACAGTGTTGAGTCGTGCCAGGCATGGCACGACCCGTTTGGCCCGTGTAGAGGGGAGGGGGAGGGAAGGCAAAGGGCTGGCGGTGGCACAGTGAAGAGGAGGAGAGGAGGAGGAGGATGCCAGTGCGGGCGTGGGGCCGGCGAGGCACGGGGTCAGAGGGAGAAGAGAAGAAGGAGGGAGGGAGGAGCCACCGGCCACCAGGGAGGGGGAAGAGGGAGGGTGGGGAAGGCGGAGGTGGGCTGGCCCAGAGGGAGAAGAGGGAGGGTGGGGTCGTGTGGGAGGCGGCAGCCAGCGCAGAGGGAGGATCCAGGGGAAGAGGTGGCGGTCGGTGCTAAGGTATTAGACGGCGGTGCGGGGGCCAGTGCGGAGGGAGGAGGCGGTGACAGTGCAGCAGGGGAGCGTGCCGCATGTGGCAGGCGGGCGCAGCAGGCCAGGGGGCGAGGGTGGGCGTGGTGCATGGGGAGGGAGAAAAGGGGAGGAGGACACGGTGGGCCAGCCAAGCATGGTGGGTCGTGCTGGGTCGTGCTTGGCACAAAGACGACCCAGGAGGTAAATGGTCGTCGAGCCATTTAGGCCTGATGGGCCATGCCCAGACGCGACACGACACAACCCGTTTGGCTAGTTTAGCCCGTAACGATCGGGTTTTCAAAAAATATGACTGTTTCGGGCTTTAAAAATAGCAAAAAATCATAAAAATCTCGAAATTGTTCCTATAAAGAGCCACTATATGCCCCCCTCATTTAGCACTCATCCATTCCTCAGTCTCTCTTTCAAATTATGTTGTGCAAATTTAAATTCAATGTGAGATAATTTGACAAAATTTAAAAAAACAAATTTTGGAAAATTCAGATTCCAACAGCAAGTCAGCAAAAGAGGTTCAATACAACTTTTAGCATATTTTATTGTTATTATCTATTATGCTAAGAGAAAAATAATAATAGTGTTAGTTTTGATTTTGCAGCTTTCATTATAGAAAATTATGATGGCTTTCTCTCAGTGATTGCTGACTTTCATTGGAGGAATTTGCATCCATGGAGGGTGCGGCTGCCTCAAACCAACCGGAAGGGTAAGGCGAAGTTCTGTCATCTAGTTCTACGGTAGCATGTTCTTCGGTGACCACCGGAGCAAAGAGGTTGAAGCCTTGTACATTGGGAGTCTAGGAGAATTTCGATAGGACGACTAAGCTAGGCGCACAAGAAAATCAGGTACCATATGTTGTTTGCAAAATTTATCATAATGAATTATCTGCAAAGTCTTCAGGTGGAATGAAGCACTTGCTTAGATATGCTACAAGATGTAAGGCCAAACTAGGATCGGTGATGAGCTAGACTCAGCTACAGTACAACCCCGACGGTACGGTACGTAGCTTGGACTATAATCCCGAGGTAGCCCGTCAATCTCTCTATCATTTAATTGCTTCTGAGGATTTACCGTTGGGGTTTGGAGAGTCTATTGTTTTCCAAACTTACATTAAGACTGCACGTAATCCTAGATTTTCTACCGTTTCTAATAAACAATAACTATTGATCTAGTAAAATACTACAATGAATGTTGTGATAAATTAAAGGAACTATTTAGTATGTGCACAATTTCGGTGGCCCTGACCTCGGATATATGGAGTGGTCGGGCTAGGGAGGATTATCTTAGTGTAGTTGCTCATTACGTTAATGATGACTGGGTAATGAATAAAAATAATTATAGGTTTTAAATTAATTGATGTAGCACATATGGTGAGAGTATCGCGGACTGTATTATCAAAGTCGTGGAAAACTTGATCTTATAGACAAAATATTCTCAATTACTTTAGACAATACCACTTCGAACTCTAGGGTCTTGGATATTCTAACTCCAGTATTGAGTACATTCGCCGATTGCTTCTTGATACATTAGCGATGCACTTGTTATATTATTAACCTTATAGTCAAATGTGGTTTGAAGATGTTGATTTAGTATATTAAAACTTTTCACGATGCGATATCTTACTTGAATAATTCTAATGTAAGAATAGTAGCATATACGAACTTCTACAGGGGCAATGGGTGTACGTCCAAGAAAGTTTGGTTTAGACATGCCGGTGAGATGGAACTCTACTTACTTGATGCTTAAGAGTCTTTTACCATATAAGATAACTTTTCTGTTTTTATTCAAACGCACTATCGAACCTTGTGATCTTGTATTATTGACTGAGTAACATTGGTTTGTTGCTGAGAAGATACTTCAGTTTTTATAAAAAATTTATGATACCACTGTGGCTTTGTCTGCTGTCTATACGAGAGGCTGTAGCTGCTATGAAAACTAAATACCTTAAATATTGGACAGAAATCCCTATTCTATATGTATTTTCATTTATTTTAAATTCTAGAGCTAAAATTCAAGGATTTGCTAATATTCTTGATCTTCTTAGTGATGCTACAGGACTAGATATTCTAACTATTTTGTAGATATTCGTTCTTGATTACATAAGGTTTTTCAAAGGTATGAAAATAAGTTCTAGGAAGTCTTCTTGCAACGACCTCCGGTAGCACTCACCTCAAGTAACAAGACAGATCTGTGGGGCAAGATCTGGGGTGTATGCTCTTCCCCCAAGTCCAGGTCTTCTTCTATAGCGACACCTTCTCAACCAATACCTACCTCACACCTAAGAAGTGGAGAATTATCTGTCTATTTGGACAGTAATATGATGGATATCATCGTTGAAGGCTTCAAAATTTTGCAATAGTGGCATGCCCATAAGTTAACATATTCTGTGCTGTCCATACTTGCACGTGATATGTTGACTATTCTTGTCTCGACGGTTTCATCTGAGTCTGCTTTCAGCCTTTCTGGAAGAATATTAGAGGAGAGAAGAACACGTCTCACGAGCGAGATGGTGGGGGTACTTCTAACTGTGAAGGACTGAGAACAAGCTGATTCACGAACACAACACTCTGTGGATAATCCAGAGTTGTCGGTGGTATTCAAAAATCTGTACCTAGACAACGATACTTAGAACAAGGATGTATATAGAGCTATAGATTGTACTCTTTTTCATTTACCAAGATTTTCTCATGTTGAGTTTTTACTTAACAAAGGTTTTAACGAGATAGCTATTTGAACATTAATAAAGCTCTTTATTATATTTTTAATATGCTTGTATTTTTTATATAATTTTCATATTTATTTCTGAATTTTACATATTTTTTTGGATTTTTTGAATTTTCGGGCCTAATGGGTTAAGTGGGCAAGTCTTGGCCCGTTGAGCTAAATGGGCTCGGGCCAGCATGGCACAACACGAAAGGCCGGTGGGCCATGCCTGGGCTACCTCGCCAACACATGGGTCGACACGACATGACCCGTTTAAACCGCGGGCCAGGATAGGTTGTGCCTAAACGGGTCATGTCGTGCCAGGTGGCCCATCAGGCCACCACTACCCGTGTTTCAGTCTTTCAGCAAAGGGAAAAAAATTGATGCCCTAAAGCAAATGTCACAGAAGTAGGGGTGGATAATGAACTAGCTCAGCTCGGCTCGACTCGATCAAGCTCGTTAAGGAAACGAGCTCAGCTCAGCTCGTTAAGCTAACGAGCATAATAGCAAGCTCATCTCGACTCGTTCAAACAGCTCGACTCAGCTCGTTATTAACAATTCAACTAGTGTTCATATGTATAGTGTACAACATGAAAAGGAACTCAATTCATAATTTGTATCCAAACTCAATTGCATCGAAACAATAACAATAACTAGTAAATTATGCTTGAATTTTGGTAGCAACATGTCAACATGCTTCTCTATTTCACCACAAACACAACACAAGAGTTCAAAATTCAATAGTCCATAAGAGTTCAAGACCACAACCACAAGTTCACAACCAAAAGTACATAATATCACTTAAAATGGTTCATGGTGCACACTAGATAGCCCTTTTTGTGTACAAAACATGCAATCAATTAAAAGTTGTTAACATCTAATCCACCAATTAGCATGATAGTTCATGAAGAGCTAGTAAAAACATGAAACATAAGGTCTTGAGTATTCTTGAGTGAACTTGACTACCAAACAAAATGTCTTCTTGTCCACCAACAGCAGCCAGTTTGATAAAACACAAAGGAAAGCCCATCAGGTGTCCCATCTGCATAATACTCAGAAACAACCTTTTTAACTCTAGTTTCTGTAAAAGGAGCTTCAAGATTCTCATTTTCTGCTCTAGTTACTTTCTCACTCTCATCGAAAAAATCATGCATAAAATAAATATTAATCCTATCTTCATAGCAAAAAAAGAGACTTATAATGATCGGTACCAATTTTAAGCATATCAGTAGTGTCATGCACAACACCTTCAGGGCCTTCTAAAGAGTGGATCCAAGCAACTCTTCCTTTGGTTTGCAACGGCATGAAAATAAGAAGTATTTTTATCTCCCTCTTTAATGTATCTTTCTCTAGCTCTTTGTCTAGCCTTAGTCTCTTCTATTTTACAAATATCATTCAGCTCATTATGAATTTCTACCATCCTATTCCTATCTTCACTAGGAAGATCATTGGACTCAGAAGAGATATCAATTAAATCATATTCAGCCATAAGCAAATTATTTTTCTTTCTAGTTTCAGCTTCTATATTAGCATTCCAACCTTTAGCTAATTTCCTGAAGTATCTCACTTTATTGTTCCAATTGTCTACAACATTCCTTCCTTTCTGTTTAATAGACCAAGCTTGAATTACTACATTTTTGAAATCTACTTTCAAAAGCCACCATTTCTCTAATTTAAAGCCAGTTTTCATAGGAGGCTACCCTAAAGGAGCGCGAGAAGGCTACGATAGCACAAAACAAAAATTTATCGTGCAACCAAGGAACCTCCGCTAGTAATAGATCACGAGATTACCACTAGACGCGCCGACTCGTAGCGAAAGTAGAGTCGATGTAGCGAGTTGATGCAGTCGTAGTCGTACTCGCCATGCGTCTTCTTCTCCGAGTCTTGCGATCGTCACGAGTTGCAGATCGTCCTAGTGCTGATGCTTCGCAACTTCTTCTCCAAGTCCTGTGATCGTCACGAGTTGCGGATCGTCCTAGTGTTGATGCTTCGCAACTTCTACTCCGAGTTTTGTGATCGTCACGAGTTGCGAATCGTCCTAGTGCTGATGCTTAGCAACAACACCTCCAAGGTATCCACACGTACGGGGCAATGATACCACGTGCTGGAGTGCTAGCGCTGACAGCGTGGTATAAGGAAGGCGTGGCTATTAGTGTTTTGGTAGTTCTTCAAAAGATCATCATCACCCATGCCACCACCCCTCTATATATAGACATATATGATGTGTCTTGTACTTGAGGCTCATTAGGAACTCATGACCTACAAGAATTCGGATCACCATCCAAATCAAATCCTAGCTCTTTAAGTGTGTGACCCTATAGGTTCATGTGTAATCGGTTGTGACTCAGAAACTCTTTTCCAACCACTAGTCGTTAGCGGTACCTAGCAGCACATAACGATTCCCAAACACACATAAAATATATCGGACGAACCTTAATGCAATATGATCTATAATCAGGTCCATATCACTAATGACCAACTCGTATCTCTATACGACAAGTCCATATTTAGTCTCGACCAATTTGTAACTCCTTCTGACCAGTTTTGACCACTTAGTGACCATATTCAACCAGCCTACGACCAGCTCGTATCTCCATACAACTAGTCCATATCTGATCGAACTGAAAGACCTTCTCGTGTATTCTCCCTTTGCCTCACGTTGTCTGGTTGAACTCCAGGTGAGATGTTGTATCATCCGTGGACTGTTCAATACTTTCTCGATCAAGTGTCTAACAACTTCATGTTGTCGACACTTCGACCATTAGTGGCATGGCCATGCACTTTCTTTATCCGACCACAACGAGGGGCCCAGAGACATCTCTCCTGTTATGTTAAGAGGGGCAAATCCCATATCCGACCTGTCACGTCTCTCCGCATATTTCATAGCATACCCGAAAGCTATCTTTATAACTACCCAGTTACGAGTAGCATTTCGCAACCCCTAAGAGTGCTACTACACATGTAGGAAACCATTCTGATATCAAGTCTAAGGATTATACATCATCATTGCTTGAGACTAACTAATGATACATAGAATCATAACAATCTCAACATTGTCTCAAGGTTGGTCTTTTCCAACACCATGTTCTCTAACATGTGTCCATATTTTTGGTTTGATATCTCCATATCCATGACCTGTGAAAAATAGTCATCAACCAATACATATGCTAGTCTATTCATATGTGTTCTCATATGTTTTTGACCAGGGGACGTTTAAGAATAATCATCGCAGAAATATAGAATTTCACAATCAAGTCGCATACTTGATAATAAATATTATTGATATTATTCTAAGAACAAGATAACATATTATTCAATGTTATGAACATAATGAAATATAATCATATTTATAATTGCCTCTATGGCATATTTCCAACATACCCATCCCCTCATTCCCACAGAATAAGGGCATGGTCACTACCAATCCTATGTAAAACCAAAGAATTGTAAATTGCCTACTGAATTTCTATCAAGTTCCAGATATTTATCCATTCATTAAATTTTTCATACCAATTAAAATCAACAGTACCATTACTTTTGTCTTTCTGGTATCTAACTAGATAAAAAAAACTGCAGTGTATGCATCATGGAAAAAAACAACTTACTACTTAACTAGTTGCTACCCGCCACACCCTCAGGAAAATGGTATAGATTCTACATCATCCTCATCGTCTTCTTACTGTAGAGGAAAATGGTAATTGACTTAGATATAATATTAACAAACAGGATATGAAAGAGGACAACTGTTAATATGAGAAAACGTACCACAAAAATTGGGTGTGTCATGTCATTTTGAGAACCTCGTATCCAGCTAGAACCACAAACTAATGCCTCAACCATAGATGGGCGCATAGCACTGCGATAATCATCGGGAACTCTACCTCCAGTACTAAAGGTTGACTCAGATGATACACTGCTCGCAGGTACCGTCAAGAATTTCTTGGCCATCTTTAACACAACTGGGAATCTATGAGCATTCAATCTCCACCAATCAAGCAATTTAAAACCTGTGTCTGCTGAAGGATGATTTGGTTCATCTAAATGGATGAGTAACTCTGATTTAGATGGCTCTGTAGAAGTAGATCATAGAAAGGTCTGAAACTCACTTGAAACTGAGACTATGAGCAACTAGTATCAATGGTTGAACAGGGTTGACCCCTGCTGTGTAGGGCAACCCGACAATGCTACGATAGCACAAACAAAATTTTACCGCGCAATAAAGGAACCACCGCAAGTAATAGATCACGAGATTACCGCTAGACGCGCCGACTCGTAGCGGAAGTAGAGTCATTGTAGCGAGTTGATGCAGTCGTAGTCGTACTCACGACGCGTCTCCTCCTTTGAGTAGTCGTACTCGACGCGCGTTTGCTTCTTCGAGTGGTCGTACCCACCACGCGACTTCTTCTCCGACTCCGGTGATCGACACAAGTTGTTGATCGTCCTAGTGCTGATGCTTCACAACAACACCTCCGAGGTATCCACACGTACGGGGCAGGATCACCACGCGCTGGAGTGCTAGCACCGGCAGTGTGGTTAAGAAGGCGTGGCTATTAGGGTTTCGGAAGTTCTTCTAAAGATCATCCTCTTCACCTGCTTACCCCATGCCATCGCCCCTCTTTATATAGGCATCCATGATGGGTCTCGTACCTGAGGCCCATTAGGAACTCGTGGCCTATACGAATTTGGATCACCATCCAAAACAGATCTTTGCCCTTTAAGTGTGCGACCCCACAGGTTCATGTGTAATCGGTAATGACTCGAAAACTCTTTTTCGATCACTAGTCGTTAGCGGTACCTAGCAGCACGTAACGATTCCCAAAGACACATTGAATATATCGAACGAACCTTGATGTAATATGATCTATGATCAGGTCCTCATCACTTACGACCAGTTCGTATCTCTATACGACCAGGTTGTAATTGGTCACGACGATTCGTAACTCCTTACTACGAGTTCTTACCATTACGCGATTACGTTTGACCGATGCGACCAAAGACGTATCTCTATACGACTAGTCCGTAACTGATCAAACTAAGAGACCTACTCATGCATTCTCCCTTTGCCTCACGATGTATGGTTGAACTCCAGGTGAGATGATGTGTCATCCATGGACTGTTCAATACTTTCTCGATCGAGTGTAGGATAACATCATGTGGTCGACATTTTGACCATTAGTGGCATGGCCATGCACTTTCTTTATCCGATCACCACGAGGGGCCCAGAGACATCTCTCCTGTTATGTTAGGAGGGGCAAATGCCATCTCGACCAGTCACATCCCTTCGCATATTTTATAGCATACCCGAAAGCTACCTTTATAACTACCCAGTTACGGAGTAGCGTTTGGCAACCCCTAAGAGTGCTATTACACATGTAGAAAACTATGATGATCTCAGGTCTAAGGATTATACATCATCATTACTTGAAACCAACTAATGACACAAAGATTCATAACAATCTCAATGGTGTCTCAATGATGGGTCTATCCAACACCATGTTCTCTAACATGTGCTCACATTATTGATTCAATATCTCCATATCCATGACTGGTGAAACAAGGTCATCAATCAATACATGTGCTAGTCATAGAGTGACTGGTGTTCCGACCAGTGACCTCCGACCAGGGATACATTTAGAATGACATCATATAAGTTAAAGAGTTCCACCAACAAGTCTCTATGTCACATGACCTCCGACCAGTGACCTCCGACCAGGGATACATTTAGAATGATTCATTCAAGGAACACGATAACATGTTATCAAAATCATGAACATAATGAAATATCATCATCTCTATGATTGCCTCTAGGGCATATTTCCAACAGTCTCCCACTTGCACTAGAGTCAATCATTTAAGTATCTAATACCGATAGCTCTTGTGTGCGCCTCATGCTTAGGCTGTGGAAGAGGCTTAGTCAACGGATCAACAACATTTGAATCCGTATGAACTTTGCATATCTTAACATCTCCTCTGTCGACCAGTTCGCGAATGAGATGATAACGCCTGAGTATGTGTTTGGACTTCTGATGGGATCTCGGCTCCTTAGCCTGCGCAATGGCTCCATTATTGTCACAATAGAGATCCAATGGGCACAAGGCACTCGGAACTACACCCAACTCAGCAAGGAAATTCCTTATCCAAACACCTTCTTTTGCAGCTTCGGAAGCTGCAATGTACTCGACCTCCGTCGTAGAATCAGCAGTCGTTTCTTGCTTGGAACTTTTCTAGCTCACTGCTCCTCCATTCAAAATGAATACAAAACCAGATTGCGAACGATAATCATCTTTGTCGGTTTGGAAGCTTGCATCGGTGTAACCCTTTACAACGAGCTCTTCATCACCGCCATAAACTAGGAACACACCCTTAGTTCTTCTCAAGTACTTAAGAATATTTTTCACAGCTGTCTAGTGACCTTCACCGGGATCAGCCTGGTATCTGCTCGTAACACTTAGAGCATATGATACATCTGGTCGGGTACAAACCATGGCATAAATAATAGATCCAATAGCCGAAGCATATGGAATACTATTCATACGGTCTCGTTCATCAGTGGTCGAAGGACACTGATTCTTGCTAAGATTTATGTCATGTGACATAGGCAAGAACCATTTCTTGGCATCATGCATGTTGAACCTATTCAACACTTTGTCAATGTAAGTACTTTGGCTTAATCCAATTAGCTTTCTTGATCTATCTCTATAGATCTTTATTCCCAATATATATGCTGCCTCTCCTAGGTCTTTCATAGAAAAACCATTTTTCAATGATACCTTAACGGATTCCAGCATAGGAATGTCATTCCCAATCAGTAATATGTCATCCACATATATGATTAGGATTACAAGTGCGCTCCCACTAACCTTCATGTAAACACAAGGTTCTTCTTTGTTTTTAACAAAAACCAAATTTTTTGATTTCCTCATCAAAACGCAGATTCCAACTCCGAGATGCTTGCTTCAACCCATAAATGGATTTCTGAAGTTTACACACTTTACTAGCATTCTTTGGATCGACAAAACCTTCAGGTTGTGTCATGTACACATCCTCACTTAGGTTTCATTAAGGAAAGCCGTTTTGACATCCATTTGCCATATCTCATAATCGAAATATGCAGCAATAGCTAGAATGATCCGAATAGATTTAAGCATCGCTACTAGTGAGAAGGTCTCATCGTAGTCAACTCCTTGAACTTGTCGAAACCCCTTTGCGACAAGTCGAGCCTTATGAATGTGAACATTTCCATCCATATCAATCTTTTTCTTATAGTTCCATTTGCACTCAATGGTTCTAACACCATCAAGAGGCTCGACCAGGTTCCAAACCTGATTGACACTCATTGAGTCTATTTCGGACTTCATGGCTCCAAGCCATTTCTCAGAGTCTGGGTCCATCATCGCTTCCTTATAAGTGTTAGGCTCACCATTATTCACCAATAATACGTCATGCCCATACCGTATAGGCAATTGACATGGCCTTTTAGATCTACGTGGGGCTGATGTCTCTTCTACCGGTTCAACAACACTTTGTTCGTCCTGTAGAGGTTCAGTAGGAGTTGAAACTTTTTCAGATGTTTCCCGAACTTCTTCGAGTTGCATCTTTCTCCTACTGACTCCTTTTGAAAGAAACTCTTTCTCCAAAAAGACACCATTTCGGGCAACAAACACTTTGCCCTCCTCTTGATTGTAGAAATAATATCCTTTGGTTTCCCTAGGATATCCTATGAAGAAGCATTTATCCGACTTGGGTGTGAGTTTGTCAGACGTCAAACGTTTAACATAGACATCACAACCACAAATCTTTAGAAAAGACAAACTAGTACTCTTCCCAGTCCATATCTCATATGGTGTCTTATCTACTGATTTAGATGGTACCCTGTTCAAAGTGAAAGCGACAGTTTCTAGAGCGTAACCCCAAAAATACAATGGCAGATCCGATTGGCTCATCATTGACCGAACAATGTCCAACAAGGTCCGATTACGCTGCTCGGACACTCCATTCTACTGTGGAGTACCCAGTGGTGTAAGCTGTGGAACAATTCCACATTGTTTCAAATGATCACCAAACTCATGACTCAAAAATTCTCCTCCACGATCAGATCGTAAGGACTTGATTGTCTTGCCTAGTTGATTCTGTACCTCATTCTAAACTCCTTGAACTTTTCCAAGGATTCCGACTTGTGCCTCATTAAATAGATATATCCATATGTACTAAATCATCGGTGAAAGTAATGAAGTACTGAAAACCACCTCTAACAGTCGTGCTCATTGGTCCACACACATCAGTATGTATGAGTGCCAGTAAGTCGGACGCCCTTTCATTCCGACCAGTGAAAGGTGTCTTGGTCATCTTTCCGATCAGGCAAGATTCGCATGTTTCAAATGATTCCAAATCAAATGAGTTTAGAATTCCATCACTATGGAGCCTTTTCATGCGTTTCTCACTGATGTGACCCAAACGACAATGCCAAATAAATGTGAAATTCGTATCATTAGGCCGAAGCCTCTTTGCATTAATATTATAGATGGGTGCAACATCAAGATTTAAAATAAACAACCCGTTCAAAACGGGAGCATAGCCATAACACATTTCATTCAAATATATAGAACAACTATCGTTCTCTATAATGAACTTATAACCCTCTGCCATCAAACATGATGCAGAGATGATATTTTTACTTATGGCTGGAACGTAATAACAATTATTTAGTTCAGTAATGGCAAAGCCCCGACGGCTAATGCAGCAACTCTTGCTTTATTCCCGACGCGAAGATCTACCTCACCCCTTGTTAATCTCCTACTCCTTGTTAGACTCTGAATCGAATTGCAAATATGAGCAATCGATCCAGTATCAAATACCCACGAGTTAACATAAGAATCAGCAAGAAAAACATCTATAACATTAATACCTGAAGTAGAAGTTTTAGTCCCACCATTCCTTTTCAGATCAGCCAGGTATTTCTTGCAGTTCCTCTTCCAGTGGCATGTCTCCTTGCAGTAAAAGCATTCATTCTCTTGAGTCGGGCCAGACTTGGTCTTGGGTTTAGGCTTGACAGTTTGGATCCCATCTGAAACCTTGCCTTTACCTTTGACCCAAGTTTTAGCCTTCTTCTTGAAGCTAGTACTCTTTTGCACAATCATCACATGACTGTTGCTTTTCTTAATGCTGTCCTCTGCAGTCTTAAGCATCATATGCAGTTCGGTGAGATTCTTTTCTAATCCATTCATATGAAAAGTCATAATGAACTACCCATAGCTTGCAGGAATAAAAGAAAGAATCAAATCTGTAGCCAACTCTTGACTAAGTGGAAAACCAAGTTTTTTCAAGCTCTGTGGGTAAGAAACCATCTTGATCACATGAGGGCTCACCGGACTACCCTCAGTTAGCTTACACCAAAATAATTTATTTGAGATCTCATATATCTCAGTCTTTGCTTGTATCTCAAACATGCCTTTGAGCGCCACGATCATATCGTAGGCCTCAATGTTCTCAAACCTTACGAAGGTGCGAGTTCATCGCGGCAAGCATGGGACACTAACATCAAGGATTCATCACAAGCCCTTTTATAGGTTGTTTTAAGAGCTACAAAGACATTCTCGTGAGCACATCAGGAATTGGTTTCTCTAGAACATATTCCTTTTTATCTTGCCTAAGAACAATTCTCAGGTTGCGGGACCAATCCGCAAAATTTGTTCCATTCAGTTTTTCTTTATCAAGTATCGAACGTAAGGCAAAACTAGATGTAGGTATAGCAGATGGTGCCATGATCTACAACAGAAATATGCAACACTAAGACATATGTTCAAGAAAAGTAACTTCTATTAAACAATTTAATGAAGATACTCCCACTGAATACCATATCCCTCTTATGACATTTAGTGATTCAAGACCCACAATCAGTTAATCTACTAGTGAGCTTTGGCTTCACTGCTAGAAGATTAGTGAATATGGTAAGCAACCCTTTGCTAATCATATCTTGTTGATATCGTGAGGATATGTGCACGATCTCAGGATGATGAGTCAATTGGCAATGGCGTTGTTGGTTTGCAAAATCTCGCGTTTTCGGGTTTGCTCAAAATTTGTCGGACCACAGTGTCTCCGACCGGTTGTGTCGGGCGGTCAGACCGCCCGTGGAGAGGTCCGACCGGCCACGACCGGCCATGGTGGCCGGTCCGACCGGTAATTTGAAAAGTGGTTTTTGGAGCTGAGCCAAAAATAGGTTGTGTAGGCAAGTGAGGGGAGTCTCCTGGATGTGGTCACATCATTTTTGGAGCTCACAGTCAAAAGTTCGTTTCAGTTGAAATTTCCAAAGGTTTGGATTTTCATTTGAAAATTTGGCTAAGTCCTTCGGCGGTCCGACCGCCGTTGTGGGATCGGTCCGACCGGCCTGAAATCGGTCGGACCGGCCTCGTGGGGCGGTCAGACCGCCGATGACTTGGAGGTTAGCCAAGTTGGCATTGAGTTGATTTGAATGAGTTTTGTGTATGGAGTTTAATGCTTTATTGATGTATATTGCATTGCAGAACTAACGTGGGTCAAGTTGTGAAGAACTTGTTCCCGGAAACGATTTGGTTGTCTATTGCTGTGCAGGTGGCTTGCAGGTCTACGACGTCAACGGTGAGGTGGATCGAGACTACGCTTGGAGAGCTGAGGTCTAGAACGATCATGGATGCCGGTTGAGGTCGTGTGACTCAAGCATTGTGTAGAATGGGCAAGATGGATCGAACGGGTAGTTCGGTACAGCTAGTTGGATCAGACGGTGCGGAAGTCGGTGCGAGTCTCTGGGAGGTTCCGATGGGATTCGGACAAGAGAGGCTTGGCGACGTGAAGGGAACCGCTGATCAACCTACACGTGGTGAAGCAGGCGATTGCTTCAATAGTTATGTGTGTGTGGGTCCCATGTGTGAGTGGGTCCCAAAAGTGAAACCCTAGGCCTCTAGTATAAATAGAAGGGGGGAGATGTAAAACCCCCTTGAAGCATTCATTTGGCACCCTTCATCCTTTTTCTAGGGTTTGGAGGAGAGGAGAGGAGAAACTAGGGTTTGGAGATAGTGTGTGTGCTCCTTGTGTGAGCTCTTGTCCTCCTTGTTGGAGAGGCTTTGTAAGCATCAAGTGTGATCAATCAATCTTTTGATGCTTGCTTGAGAGATCACTTGTCTCCCTTTGTGTTCTTCTCTCTTTTGGATGAATTTGGTGCTTCCTTGATTCAAGTGTCTAAGCTTGGTCTCTTGACCCATTTTGTCTTGCTTTGATGTGTGGGAATACTCCTAGAATCATCTAGATCATCAACCCCCACAAGCAAGTCTTGAATCAAAGATTTTCATATTTCTAGGGTTTGTGCACTTCTTTGGTAAAATCTTGAGAGATCGATTTTGCGAAGTGGATCTGAAGGATCGTCGCTAGAAATAGGTCTCTAATATCCTTAGGGAGGTGTGCTCGAAATTTGGTCAAGTTTCCTTGGTTGAATCAAAAGTTGTATCAAATTTCGTTTTGGACTTGGGTTTGATTTTTCAGTACTGGACTGAACCGGAATGACCGGTTGTGTAACGGCGGTCCGACCGCCGCGTTCGAACCGCTTTCGATCGCCGGGTCGAACCGATATCCACCGGTCCGACCGCCAGTTAGTAGCCGGTCCGACCGCTCGTTGAACGTCGGTCCGACCGCGATCTCGGCCAGTCGACCGCTGTGCCCGATCGAGCAGTGAGTTCAATTCTCCACTTGTGTGTCGTGCGGTTGAGCGGGGTCATCGAATTCAGCATAAGGCTTCCACTATGCGCTTACTGATCTTCTTAGCTTTCATAGCTAAAGGAGTAAAGTTCGTGTTGAATTTGATTTAGGTGAGAAAGTTGAGAAAACGCCTATTCACCCCCCCTAGTCACCTTTACGGTCCTACAAGTGGTATCAGAGCCGGTTAGCTCTTCTCATAGATCTTAACCGGTCTTTGGAGCCATGGCGTGACAAGTACTCAACCAAGCCACATATTTTTGATGGAGTTGACTTTGCATCTTTGAAAGCTCGTATGCAAGCATATATCGAGGCTCAAGGGCACGCTATTTGGCTTAAGGTAAAAACCCTTATGTCGTGCCGGTAGATGACGATATGATCACTCCAGTTGGAGGCCAACGACAAGGCTCGAAATTATTTGATCCAAGGCCTTAGTCGATCCGAGTTTGAGCGTGTTGCTCACTTGCGATGCCGCTCATGAGATCTGGCGGACTCTTTGTGACTATCACGAAGGGTCCACTGCGATCAAGGAAGTGAGATGCAGAACCGACTCAAGAAAGTATACTCTAAGATCGAGCAAAGGCACCGTGAATCTTTGGATGAGTGTGGGAAGATTTTCTAAGATTCTTCATGATCTCATATTTGTTGACTTAGTTTTTTCGAGTCCGAAAATGCACGCCATTTGTTGGGTGCTCTTGATGTGAAGGTGCGGGAATGAAGATCACTTCCATCAATGACAACATCATCATGAGTGAGCTTACCATGGATAAGCTTTACTCGAGGTTGAAGACGCATGAGATTGATTTTATCTCGCGTCTCCCAAGACACAGTCGATGGCATTAGTGGTCGACAAATCCAAGGGTTGTTCTTACGAGTCTCTTGATTGTAGCTCATCGGTTTCTCATTATCGCTTTACATTCTTTGAGCGATGAGCAACTTGAGAAAGCGCCGAGGATGACTTAGCCCTCCTATCCACCAAATTCACAAGAGCGTACAACAAGGTGAGGAATAGGAGGAGAAGTGGACCTATCACGTGCTTCGAATGTGGTGAGCCAAACCACATTCGTTCCAGATGCCCCAAGCTAAAGGGCAAGGAGGAGAAGGAGACACGAAGACATCCCCAGGAGAGGGATGCAAGACCCAAGAAGACAAACTATCGGAAGTTTGTCGGTAGGGTCCTGCCGCTCTAGAAAATGTAAACATGAGCGATGTGGACTCGGAAACGGAGGACGACGAGAGCGACTCCCGTGGCAAGAAGAAGGCTCATGACTTCACCGGCATGTGTTTCATGGCAAAGAACAGCCACGACAGCGACTCCTCCAACGATGAGGATCCTTTTAGTGATCCTGATGAGGTATGCCCTTCAATTGCTGACATGAAAAGGGCACGGTGCTTCTTGAGCGAAATTGCATAAGCAAGTTAAAATGATTAAGAAGCAGGATATTATGATTGATAATTTGAACCTAGAAGTTGTTAGGCTTAAATCTATTAATCCTGATGATATTTGTGAATCATGCACTAGCTTGCTTAAAGAATTGATAAGCTTGAAATCTGCTCATTCCTCTGTTGCTAATCAACTAAAAGATGCTCTCGATGAACTAGAAACTCTCAAGTCTAGTTCTGGTTGCTTAGATGCTATTTCACTTGATGTGACTGCCATGGAAGCTATCCCTTTAACTTGTTCAAATTGTGCTTTGCTAGAATTAAAACTGGATAGCGCTTTAAAAGAATTGCAAAAATTTGATGCTAGTCACACATGCTCTCATTGTAAGAATAATAGGATTAAGATGCAAGAGATGACATAAATGGTGATTACTCTAGAGCTGTATCTTGTGAAAATTGTCCCAAGCTTACAATTGAAATTGAAGCCTTAAACAAGACTCTTGAAGAAAAGGCTAAAATTGAAAGATCCATGTCTTTTACTACTTCCAAGAAAGTCATTGATTCTAACTCTTGTGTTTTGAATGCTGAAGTTGAAACTGTGATTAGTCAGATTCAAGAGGCATTTAGAGTCAAATTTAAGGAGAAGTTGAATAGGATTAAGGAATCCTATTGTGTGTCTTGTGAGGCCTTCAAGGTGGAAGTGGCCCTTCTTAAGAGTAAACGTAATGAGGTAATCAAGTCTAGCAAGTGCACTAGATGTGAGGGTCTAATTAAAGAGAATGATTACCTCAAGGTGACTCTTGAGAAGTTTTCGAGCGGGAAAAAGAAACTCAACATGATTCTAGATCAATCCAAGGTGAGCGTGAAAAATAGTGGTCTAGGTTTCAATCCCCTAGAGCATTCCAAGAAAAACCCACCTAGGATTGCTAGAGTTGTGAAGAATGGTCATTTGAGCTAGAAGCTCTGAGTCATCGAGGTTGTTTTCAAATCCACGGTTTTGCTCAAACTCTTTTGGCAAGAAAGGTGCTTTTACTCCTTGAAAGAGACCCTCAAAGGTCGATACCATTGCACTTTACGGATGAAAGAAGGCCATCTTGTTGAGTTACGCTTAGGAGAGCAAAACTTGAGAGAAAAGAGAGGATGAGCGCTTTGAGATCCATTAGAGGAGTCCCTTCTCCAGCTATCGTCTCTAGAGCTAGGCAGCCCGTTTATCATACAACCTATAGGCCTAGATTTGTAGAGAACCTTGTAGACTCTTTTGGTGGGTCTAGGCAGCATGTTGGATTAGGACATCGTGAGGAGAGACCAGCGGGTAGCACCTAGACAGGGGGAGTATCGAACTTTTGGTAGATCGTTTCGGAGAGGTCTAGGTGGTTCTCATGTGCATCCTTATGATTTTATTCCTGATCATGTTTCTGCTGTTTCTACTGCTGCTCCAAGACATCGTGCTTCTCGATCTTGGATTCCTAGATCATTTATCACTAACTTGATCTTGAGGCACGGATGTTTCTCGATTGTGCTTTTAGGTCCGTCGTGCGAGGAAGGAGGACATATGGCTTGTTGACTCGGGTGTTCTCGACATATGACCGGAGATTCTAGATGGTTCTCCTCCTCACACATGCATCGGCAAGCGAATTGATTACATTTGGGGATGCTTCTACCGGGACCGTGTATTGCAAAGAGCCTTTGTGCGCGTCAACGACAAGTTCATGCTTAAAGGCGTCGCTTTGGTAAGTAAGTGAGGTATAATCTTCTATCTGTTTCTCACCGCTTGATGAGGGTCTAGAAGTGAGGTTTAAGAGTGGTGAGTGTAGAGTTCTAGATCCCTCGGGTGAGCTTGTTTTGAGATCTCAGTTTGAGAAGATCTTACGTGTAAATTTGAGTATTTCTTGATTTCAGTCCTAGGTGTCTTGTAGCCTCTCGATTCTCATGATCTTGTTTTGTGGCATCGTAGACTTGGGCATATAGGTTTTGATCATCTGTCTAGAGTCGGTTGCAAGGACTTGATTAGAGGTTTGCCTAGGTGAAGGTCATTAGAGATCTTGTGTGCTCACCTGTAGACATGGTAAGATGGTGTCCTTCCCACCCACCTCTTACTTTGGTAATGGTGATGGACCGGGATGACTTCTTCACTTAGATACTGATTGGTCCTTCTAGAGTTGATCATTGGTGGGAAATGGTATGTGTTGGTGGTTGTGGATTATTCGCCGGTATTCATGGGTTTATTTTCTCGCTTCTAAGGGCGAAGCATTTGGATTCTTTAGAGATTTGGTCCTTAGAATTCTTTGTTGATATCCTGGAGCTTTGAGAGCCATTAGGAGTGACAATGGGATGAATTCAAGAATTCTTCTTTTTCTACCTTACCTTGCGATAGGGGAATTGAGCACCAGTTTTCTTCTCCTAGAGTTCCCCAGCAGAATGGTGTTGTAGAAAGGAAGAACAGAACCCTTGTAGAGATAGCTTGGACCATGTTAGATGAGCATTCTACTCCTAGGAGATTTTGGGCTGAGGCGATCTCTACTACTTGTTATATCTCCAATAGGGTTTTCTTGATATCTGTGGTTGGGAAGACCTCTTATGAGCTTAGATTTGGTCATTCTCCCAAAGTCTCTCATTTCAAGATTTTTGGTTACAAGTGCTTCATTCTTAAACATGGCAACCTTGATAAATTTGAGTCTAGATGCTTTGATGGCATATTTCTTGGGTATCCTGCTCATTCTCGTGGCTATCGTGTTTTTAATATTGATACTAACAAAATTATTGAGACTTACGAAGTCACTTTTGATGAGGCTAGTCCTGGTACTAGACCCGATGCTTCAGGTACACAGGTTCCTGAAATTCATGGAAGCATCTTCGTCGATGATGACTCTGAGAATGAGGAACAGAACCATCCTCCGACTACCTCACGAGAGGGTGGAGAGCCTGCTACTACTACTTGATTTGGTGGCGACCTCCTCCTATCCCCACCGACGATCTGAGTGGCTCTGTTCCTATCTCGACAACTCATGAGGTAGAGGCCATTTCTACACCAGGAGCACCTCTTCGCATTCAGCGACAACATCCACCTGAGCAGATGATTGAGGATCTTCAAGAGCGAGTCACTCGCTCCAGGTTTATTTCTCCTGATTCTCATGCACATTCTGCTTTTGTCGCTTCTTTTGAACCCCGAGATATCACCCATGCTTTATCTGATGCCTCTTGGGTCAATGCCATGCATGAAGAGCTTGAGAATTTTGAAAGAAACAAAGTCTGGACTTTAGTTGAGCGGCCTTCTGATTCTCATGTTATTGGAACAAAATGGATTTTCAAAAATAAGCAAAGTGAGGATGGGTTGGTTGTTCGCAATAAGGCTAGACTCGTAGCTCAAGGTTATTACCAGGTAGAGGGCTTAGACTTTGAAGAGACTTTTACTCCAGTAGCTAGATTGGAGGCCATTCGTATTCTTTTAGCATTTGCAACATCCAAGGGTTTCAAGCTTTTTCAAATGGATGTTAAAAGTGCTTTCTTGAATGGTTTCATAGAAGAAGAGGTCTTTGTCAAGCAACCTCCTGGTTTTGAAAATCAAAAATTCCCAAACCATGTTTTTAAACTCTCTAAAGCCCTGTATGGATTGAAACAAGCTCCTAGAGCTTGGTATGACAGGCTTAAGAGTTTCTTGCTTGAAAATGATTTCAAAATGGGAATAGTTGATAAAACCTTGTTCACTCTCAGGCATGGCAGTGATTTTTTGCTGGTTCAGATTTATGTGGATGATATTATATTCGGTGGTTCTTCTCATGCTTTGGTGTCAGTTTTGATTCTATGAGCGGTGAGTTCGAGATGAGCATGATGGGAGAGTTGACATTCTTCCTTGGTTTACAAATCAAGTAACTGAAAGAAGGCACCTTCGTTCACCAGAGTAAGTATACAAAGGACCTTCTTCAGCGCTTCAATATGGGAAACAGTAGGCCAATGTCTACTCCCATTGCTACAACCACCGTACTGGACCCTGATGAGGATGGAGAGTCCGTGGACCAAAAGGAATTCCGCAGTATGATTGGCTCCCTCCTCTATCTCACAGCGTCGAGGCCGGACATACAATTTGCCGTATGTCTGTGCGCTCGCTTTCAGGCTTCCCCTCGTGCTTCTCATCGTCAAGCAGTACGTCGTATCTTCAAGTATCTTCAAGATACTCTTGACTTTGGACTCTGGTATTCTTCTTCTTCTGCTCTTTCAATTCGAGCATTTTCTGATGCTGATTTTGCCGGGTGTAGAGTGGATAGGAAGAGTACTTCTGGCACTTGTCATTTCTTGGGCACATCTCTTGTTTCTTGGTCTTCTAGAAAAGCAGTCTTGGTTGCCTGATCCACGGTGAGGCGAGTATGTAGCTGCCATGAGTGGTTGCTCTCGAGTTCTCTGGATTTTATCCACGCTGCGGGACTATGGGTTATCTTTGAGAAGTGTTCCTCTTTTCTGTGACAATACTTCTGCAATTAATATTGCCAAAAACCCAGTGCAACATTCCAGGACTAAACACATTGATATTCGATTTCATTTTCTTAGAGACCATGTTGAGAAAGGTGATATTGTGCTTCACTATGTAGAGTCGGCGACGACTGCGGATATTTTCACTAAAGCTCTTGATTCTTCTCGTTTTGCTGCTTTGCGGGGAGAGTTAGGGGTTATTAGTCCTATTGGGCTGTTTTGAGGGAGAAGTTGCTCTTTTTGCATTCCTTGTATCATAATGCATGTTTCAATTCAATTGTCTTGCATTGTATAATAAAAGTTGTGGAGCTTTGATCATTATCCTTGTATGACTTGATTTCATATTCTATACCTTGTCATATCAAGTGATAGTCTGCTAGACTTCTTTTATAGCTCTTCTTGTTTAGCTTAGCTTTTGCCTTGCTAGTTTTATATCTGTGAGCAAATTGAATCAAATCATGTCTTGTTGGATCTTGTGACTAGTTTTGCTCTAGTGATCCTCTTATGATTCTTGCCATATCTTATAGGTTGAATTGAGTCTTGAACTTATTTTGAGATGAAAAATGAGCTTTTTAACTTCTTAAGTCAAGCAAATGAAAAATGAGATTTTCTGTGCGAAAAAACTGATCTCACCAATCCTTTCTCATGAGACGGCCTGCCATTGCACTAGGCATGAACTCAGGGGGAGTTTTGGATGACCTAGATCACTCTTTTAAGCTTATCGCTTGAGATGGTCGCGGCAAGGCTTGAGATCTAGCACAGTGAAAAAAAATCCTTTTAGGAAAATGCTCAAAAATGCTAAGTGCTTGAGTTTTGCTTCAAAAGTGTACTCTTAATGCTCAAATTGCCTCAGTTCTTGTTTTGAGTCTCCTTTTACTTATAGACATGGCTTGACTCATTTTTGGTTGCTGTTAGTGAAACTATGATATTGAGCAACCTTTCATGGTTTTAATTATGTTAATCTCAGATAACTGCTATTTTGGTTTTAGCTTTGCAGTACATGTTTTGCCATGATTGAATATAGCGTCTACTCTTTTTATGGCTTGGTATAATACTTGTACTGTCTTCATGTATAATGGTTATGGCTCCTTTTTACTAAAGTTCAAAAATAAAGTCATTCCTTCATGATCTTTCTTTTCTCATGCATCTTGATGAATTCATTGTCAAAGGGGGAGAAAGATTGTGAAGAAAATGCTGTTTGGAGCTTTTGGTTTCATACTTAAGGTTTAATATAAAAGAACTTCATAAAATAAAAAAATTGAACCTTTTGAAAATTTGTGATCATAGTGAGTGAAGTCTCTTGGTTCTATTGCTTTTTCCTGATTTCATTTGCAATTGAAGAAGACTCACAATGATCAAAGGTCAAATAGAACAATTATTTTTCATTTAGACCTAAGTGAGATTTTTGGCTACTTTCTGGAAATTGAATTCTTTGGTGCTTTCATTGTCTTATCTCACTTGCTTATACTATTCTGAAGCCAGCTTGGTCGGTTCCTAGGCTTTTTCTTGCTTATGGATCAAGTTGTGCCTTTATGCGAAAACAGCGAAGTTTTTACTTTTCATTTCGAAAAACCACATTTTCTTGGAAATTGCCAATGTGTTCTGTAACATCCCAAAATTGGTTTGTGTTTCAAATGTAATAAAAATGAGGAGAAATTAAAACTTTTTCTCTGATCTTGATTTTTGTAATCAGTTCCATAATTTTTGTAAAGGAATTATGTGAAATCAAAAATCAAATTGCCATTTGGGCACCAACACAAATCTCCTTCATGAAAATCTTGTGCCCAACCTTTGGCAATAATTTTTCTTGGGTCTAGGGTTGATGTTTAACACCTCATAATTTTTAGAAATTATTTGATAATTTTTTAGGCCAGTCAAACCTTGGTCAAACCCTAATTCACACCTTCTGGAATTTTTAGAGAAAAATGCAGTGCATAAAAGTCTCTGAAAATTTTATATAAGGTTCATCATCCAGTAAGCAGCCTCCAGTTAAAATTTCATAATTTTTGGAGCTTGTTTGCTATCTCAATTAATTATCATAAGTCAGCACAGCAAATAACTCAAAATCAGCTTTTACTATTCCTTGGACTCAAGTCACACTCGGGTTCAAGCCATCGGTTCGACCGGATCAACTTAACTGCACCGGGCTCGGCCGCCTTGGGCGCTTTCAATTTCGACCGTTAGATCTCGATCGTGCGGTCTGCGCTCTGAGGTAACGTTCGGACCATCCGAGCGCGCCGATCCATTTGAACCGTTGGATTCTAAATCGAGGTCCACAATCGCGTGAGCGTTCGGACCGCGAGCGCCTCGCGGCGTGAACCGTAGGATCCAAATCAACGCCCGAGATCAAGCGCGATCGAATCGTTATCATCGACCCGTTCTTTTTTCAGCCGTCCGATTAAATCCAACGGCTGATCTCTTTCGTCTTCCTCTGCTTTCGTAGCCTTCGGTGAAGTCAAGCGATGGCGGTGAAAAGTGCGAGGCGTGGCGGTCGGGTCACCTCGCTTTTGGCCAGCGACTCTCGGCATTAATGAGCCTTTGTCTGCCGCCTCGAAGTCTTCGTCCTCCTCGAGTGCACTTGCTCCCATCGCCCTCAGTCGACCTCAGCACAGTGCATCGCCGTTTTCAATGCCGTTGCTTCCTCCTTGCTCTTCGGCCTATAAGACTCCTCCAGTGGCTTCCTTAGCATTATTTGAACACCCTTGAACTTCAGCATCACTTCTAGTGCACTGAGTGAGCTCAATCGTAAAAATTGCTCTCGGCCGCCATTGTTGAAGCTTCGAGTCCTTCGGTGAAAGTGGTGCTCCGGGCCTCCTCTTTCAAAACCTTTGCTTCCTCAGTTGCTTAGCATCTCATAGAGAATTAACCCTCTGTCAATTTTGCTTTTAGCGTGAGAGCGATCAATTTGGATTGCCCCTTTTACCGTAAAACGGCTATTCTTCTTCACCGATCCGATTCGATCCTCTTCTGCGCCTTCTTTGGGCTCAGTACCCCTTATTAGTCCCTAGTTGTTTGCTTTTCGCTCCTTTGGACCATGGTGAGCTCGTTTGCATTTTCATTTTCGGTCATTTTTGCTCATGCGGTTATCTCAAACTTTGCGGCGTTCTAAACCACCGCACCAAAACCATTGGTACCATTGTGTGCGCAAGAGTGTTAAGGACTCATTTTAGGCGTTTGCTCGCACCGCCGCTGGCGAGCCAGCCGTGGCGAGCCGATCTTCCTGTCAAATTTTGTCGGACGAAAATCGGGGTGAAGTTTGAACTCGAAGTCGTTGCGGACCGTCGATCCTTAGATCTACGGCCCAAGTTTGCTGCCGAGTTTGAATTAATCGCGCCCTAATTAGTGGACCGTTGGATCCAAGATCAACGGTCGATTCGAGTGAAACGTTGGACGCCGAACGCTCGGATCAACGTGAATCGTTGGATCCCGGATCCACGGCTCGTGTCGCGCGTGAGCGTTCGGACCAGCGGACGCCACGATCCACGTGAACCGTTGGATCGAGATCCAACGGTGGCGTTTAGGGTTTGTGAATCCGCAGCGGCGTTAGCTGGGACGCGGACCGTCGGATCCAAGATCGACGCTCCTCGTTCGGCCACGTCATTTCTAATTTCTGAATTTCCCGAGAGGATTTATTTATCAACTGAAAAATATGATAACTTGTAAAATTTATAACTAATTCATTTCAAATCCTTTTCGGTTGATTCAAATTTTGTTGGTTATGTTTTTAACTAGACTTTAATTTAAAAATGTTTCCAACCTCAGTATAGCTCCAGAAAATTTTGCTAATGAATAGTAGCATTTTTTATTTATAAAAGCTGAGCAAAATTGTTTTGGCCTTATCTTTTGCATTAAGAATCCAAATCAATTGGTTCTTGTTGCTAAATTCATTATAAATCAGGATCTTGCTACTGTAAAATTGTTAGAATTTTTGGAGAAGATTTACTGTTGGGTCTTTGCATTTTATTCGTTCTTATCGGTTGCTTTTTGCTTTATCGTTAGGATCCGAAGAGCACGTTGACGATATTATTGATCCTCAGCAACATCTTGACCCACAGCACGCAGGCAAGCAGTTTGATCATGTTAATCCCATTATTTTTCAAGTCTAATATATTGATTTCAACTTGTATGTATGCATTGCTATTTTGTGTTGAATTATGGTTAGTATCCTATAGTTGCATAATCTGTAGGAATTGTTTACCCTCTACTACCTTGAGCCTAGGTTATTTGCTGTGATTTGAGTTCGATGGATGAGCTCTTGTCACTTAGTAGATTACGATTTGAAATTGCTTAGAAATGCTTAGTTTCGGTAGTATTGGGCGATCATCGATTGTAGTCGATGATCTTGAGCACACATCTTATTATTATTCCATTATGTCCAGCACTTATGCTTTGTTATTTTGTAAAGTCAAAATCTGAAAATGGAAAAATATTGTTTTGGACTTGGGCAAGTGGTTGGATGGTGGGTTATTGGGTTTGTGGATGTCTTGCCTAAGTCAACAAGGACCGAACATCTTGTGTCACACTCTCCAAGCACTTTTGCGTACTAACCACATGAGGGTTATATGGGACCCCTCTTGACCTAGTACTTTGGAGTGTGTTATCTCAGTCGCGGGAGGAGCGTTGTGTGTGTTGTGTGAAAAGGAATTGTGTTCTTGTGTTTGGGTGTGCGGTGGTGGAGTTTCCGGGATGGACTCTCCACCTCGAGGGGCGTCGCAGTTGTCCAAGGCTTTACCCGTGACGGGTAGTTGTCCGAGGCTGGGCCACGAACCCCGACACAACGTATGGGTTTCTATCCATACGGGCGACTCGAGTTAATACATAATATTGGAAGCGTCTCGTAGGACTTAGCCGTCTTGCGGCATACCTAAGGAAGTGTGCTTAATAGCTTGGCAAAAGGCGATTCAGCGTGTGGGTAAATGGTACACCTGCGAGGATAAAACTATTCGAATAGCCTCGTCCTAGGTTATGGACACGCTTGGTTAGGTTTTGCAAGAGTTAGACTAAAACCTTTTAAATTAAAATTTGACATGGTTGGCATGAATGGGTAATTCATGCTATTGTTGTGGTGACTAATGGTTTAGTCACTTCCAGGATTGTTGTTGTTCTCTACCTCATTGTTATATTGTTGTCATTTGCGGTTATTTGAACATTAAAAACAGATTTGTTAAATTGCTTTCAATCTATTACATTATTGCAAATGAAAACTTGCTTTATGCTAAATGAAACGTACAGCCTACTTTTGATTAAGCTAGCATGTAGTATATATACAGGTTTGTTATTCCACATGTAAGTCTTGCGAGTACATTCAAAGTACTCACCGGCTTTTTATTTGCTTTTGTTTGGGGAAGAAGGTGAGCCCCAAGGGCCTCACTTTTGTGAGATGTGCTTGGTTCGGCGACTAGCTTGGCGGTCGGTCGGTTGCCTTGTGGGTTAAAGGCACACTGATTGGCTCTTTTGTTGTAGCCATCTTATGGCACTTTTGCTTCCGCTGTTTAGTTATTGCTGTCTCTTTTATTGTTGGCCGGTTGGCCTCTCTTTTGTAATGACTCAGTTTGATATTATTAGTACTTCTGCTCTGTTCTGTGTTTCGGTTCTATGTGGATGAATGGAATTGATACACAAATGTTGTGATGAGGTGTGTATACTGCACTCTGGGGAGTATACATGTCTCGAGTCTCGGATTATCTGCTTTGTGATGCTAGGGCCGAATGGATGGTTAAGCATTACAAGCCGGATAAACCGGGGTCTCACATGTTCATCAAGGGGGAGATTGTGGATATCGTGAGGATATGTGCACGATCTCAGGACGATGAGTCAATTGGAAATGGCGTTGTTGGTTTGTAAAATCTCGCGCTTTCGGGTTTGCTCCAAGGCTGTCAGACCACAGGCGATCTGACCGGTTGTGTCGGGCGGTCAGACCGCCCGTGGAGAGGTCCGACCGGCCATGGTGGCCGGTCCGACCGGTAATTTGAAAAGTGGTTTTTGGAGCTGAGCCAAAAATAGGTTGTGTAGGCAAGTGAGGGAAGTCTTCTGGATGTGGTCACATCATTTTGGAGCTCGGTCAAAAGTTCTATTCAGATTGAAATTTCCGAAGGTTTGGATTTTCACGCGAAAATTTGGCTAAGTCCTTCGAGCGGTCCGACCGCCGTTGTGGGATCGGTCCGACCGGCCTGAAATCGGTCGGACCGGCCTTGTGGGGCGGTCAGACCGCCGATGACTTGGAGGTTAGCCAAGTTGGCATTGAGTTGATTTGAATGAGTTTTGTGTATGGAGTTCAATGCTTTATTGATGTATATTGCATTGCGGAACTAACGTGGGTCAAGTTGTGAAGAACTTGTTCCCGGAAGCGATTTGGTTGTCTATTCTTTGTGCGGTGGCTTGCGAGTCTCACGACGTCAGCGGTGAGGTGGATCGGGACTACGCTTGGAGAGCTGAGGTCCAGAACGATCATGGATGCCGGTTGAGGTCGTGTGACTCAAGCATGGTGCATAATGGGCAAGATAGATCGAACGGGTAGTTCGGTACAGCTAGTTGGATCAGACGGTGCGGAAGTCGGTGCGAGTCTCTGGGAGGTTCCGATGGAATTCGGACAAGAGAGGCTTGGCGGCGTGAAGGGAACCGTTGATCAACCTACGTGGTGAAGCGGCGATTGCTTCAATATTTATGTGTGTGGGTCCCATGTGTGAGTGGGTCCCAAAAGTGAAACCCTAGGCCTCTAGTATAAATAGAAGGGGGGAGATGTAAAACCCCCTTGAAGTATTCATTTGGCACCCTTCATCCTTTTTCTAGGGTTTGGAGGAGAGGAGAGGAGAAACTAGGGTTTGGAGATAGTGTGTGTGCTCCTTGTGTGAGCTCTTGTCCTCCTTGTTGGAGAGGCTTTGTAAGCATCAAGTGTGATCAATCAATCTTTTGATGCTTGCTTGAGAGATCACTTGTCTCCCTTTGTGTTCTTCTCTCTTTTGGATGAATTTGGTGCTTCCTTGATTCAAGTGTCTAAGCTTGGTCTCTTGACCTATTTTGTCTTGCTTTGATGTGTGAGAATACTCCTAGAATCATCTAGATCATCAACCCCCACAAGCAAGTCTTGAATCAAAGATTTTTCATATTTCTAGGGTTTGTGCACTTCTTTGGTAAAACCTTGAGAGATCGATTTTGCGAAGTGGATCTGAAGGATTGTCGCTAGAAATAGGTCTCTAATATCCTTAGGGAGGTGTGCTCGAAATTTGGTCAAGTTTCCTTGGTTGAATCAAAAGTTGTATCAAATTTCGTTTTGGACTTGGGTTTGATTTTTCAGTACTGGACTAAACCGGTCTGACCGGTTGTGTAACGGCGGTCCGACCGCCGCGTTTGCATCGCTTCGATCGTCGGGTCGAACTGATATCCACCGATCGACCGCTAGTTAGTAGCCGGTCCGCCGCTCGTTGAACGTCGGTCCGACCGCTTGATCTCGGTGGTCTAACCGCTGTGCCAGATCCGAGCAGTGAGTTCAATTCTCCACTTGTGTGTCGTGCGGTTGGCGGGGTCATCGAATTCAAGACAAGGCTTCCACTGCGCTTCATCGATCTTCTTAGCTTTCATAGCTAAAGGAGTAAAGTTCGTGTTGAATTTGATTTAGGTGAGAAAGTTGAGAAAGCGCCTATTCACCCCCCCTAGTCGCCTTTACGGTCCTACATATCTCTATATGACTCTTGTTGTTGGGCAGCATCTCTATGCTTCGGCACCCAACCCCTATGCCCCAAGGTCCATAACCGTTATGATGACCTTGTCAAGTTAGACCAACGCTTGCGTGTAAGTGTCCTACACAAACACATCTAGTCAAGGAATATTAATGGCACTCTGCTTTAGCAAGACCTACCATTAAAATATAAGACTATGGATGTTGCAGTTAATTGGGAGGGCATCAATTTAACTTAATATTACCCGAGGGAAATTTACTTGTACCATGTTAAAAGCATTTCAAGCAATTAAAACATGCATAGAAATAAATAAACAGGAATATAAAGGCATTCACAGACAATCAAATTGCATCGTGATATAGTATGACCCTTCCTTATGGTGATCTCCATCGCCAAGCATCCTGCTCGCCATGTCTCCAAGTTGCCAAAACCCCCAAGTACTCCCATTAAGCCATTACACCTAACAGCACTAGGGATAAAATTACAAGGAGTAAATTTAGCACCACAAGTCAACACGCAGGCCGTTATACAAATATAGACAGCCTTGGGCTGTAATAAACATGACACAGAGGTCATGAACATTACACACATGCATGCATCTCATACATCATGGGTCATACTATTCACATCAACCTGCAAAAACAAGTTAGGCATAGAATAGCATTCTAACGGGCAACAAGAACACACACTTTATAAGCGCGGTCCGATTACCCAGCACGGCGGTCCCTATTCCGAACCGATCTGATCATTACCTTGATACGACCACACACTACGGCATACTCCGATGGCGAAACTCCGACCGGTAGGAGTATCATACAAGGTGATCGTGAACAAGCGCAATAAAACATCTGGTACATAATCGATCATAACTCCGATTCGATCAACCACATTGATCTTCGCGTGTTCCAATGGATTTACGATCACTGTTTGCCCCGATGGCGGAAACCGACCGGTAGAGGCAAGTCGTGATACGACCATGCAAGCACGATCACAAAATAATGAATAAAAAAACCCATCCTACCACCAATGCACATGGACGATCATATCGACCACTGCCAAAACAGAGATAGATCACATCTATAACTGCCACATATCACAATATGTGTCCAATCCGAATCTAGAACTAGACGGCATGGCTCTGATACCACTGTAGGGTAACGCGGTAATGCTACGATAGCACAAATAAAATTTTACCGCGCAACCAAGGAACCACCGCAAGTAATAGATCACGAGATTACCGGTAGACGCGCCGACTCGTAGCGGAAGTAGAGTCATTGTAGCAAGTTGATGCAGTCGTAGTCGTACTCACGACGCGTCTCCTTCGAGTAGTCATACTCGACGCGAGTCTGCTTCTTCGAGTGGTCGTACCCACCACGCGACTTCTTCTCCGACTCTGGTGATCGACACAAGTTGCTGATCGTCCTAGTGCTGATGCTTCGCAACAACACCTCCGAGGTATCCACACGTACAGGGCAGGATCACCATGCGCTGGAGTGCTAGCACCGGCAGCGTGGTTAAGAAGGCGTGGCTATTAGGGTTTCAGAAGTTCTTCTAAAGATCATCCTCTTCACCTGCTCACCCCATGCCATCGCCCCTCTTTATATAGGCATCCATGATGGGTCTCGTACCTGAGGCCCATTAGGAACTCGTGGCCTATACGAATTTGGATCACCGTCCAAAACAGATCCTTGCCCTTTAAGTGTGTGACCCCACAGGTTCATGTGTAATCGGTTATGACTCGGAAACTCTTTTCCGATCACTAGTCGTTAGCGGTACCTAGCAGCACATAACGATTCCCAAAGACACATTGAATATATCGGACGAACCTTGATGTAATATGATCTATGATCAGGTTCTCATCACTTACGACCAGGTTGTAATTGGTCACGACCAGTTCGTAACTCCTTACGACCAGGTTCTTACCATTCTGTGATTACGTTTGACCAGTCTACGACCAGCACGTATCTCCATACGACTAGTCTGTAACTGATCATACTAAGCGACCTACTCATGCATTCTCCCTTTGCCTCACGATGTCTAGTTAAACTCCAGGTGAGATGATGTGTCATACATGGACTATTCAATACTTTCTCGATCGAGTGTCGGATAACATCATGTGGTCGACACTTCGACCATTAGTGGCATGGCCATGTACTTTTTTATCTGATCACCACGAAGGGGCCAGAGACATCTCTCCTATTATGTTAGGAGGGGCAAATCCCATCTCGACCAGTCACATCCCTCCGTATGTTTCATAGCATACCCGAAAGCTACCTTTATAACTACCCAGTTACGGAGTAGCGTTTGGCAACCCCTAAGAGTGCTATTACACATGTAGAAAACTATGATGATCTCAGGTCTAAGGATTATACATCATCATTACTTGAGACCAACTAATGACACAAAGATTCATAACAATCTCAATGGTGTCTCAATGATGGGTCTATCCAACACCATGTTCTCTAACATGTGCTCACATTATTGATTCAATATCTCCATATCCATGACTGGTGAAAAAAGGTCATCAATCAATACATGTGCTAGTCATAGAGTCACTGGTGTTCCGACCAGTGACCTCCGACCAGGGATACATTTAGAATGACATCATATAAGTTAAAGAGTTCCACCAACAAGTCATGTACTTGTTGATCTATAACAAATGATTCATTCAAGGAACACGATAGCATGTTATCAAAATCATGAACATAATGAAATATCATCATCTCTATGATTGCCTCTATGGTATATTTTCAACATGCTGTTGGTAGCCTTCTTGTGATGATGTTGCATCTCATGTTGGGCATAGAGATCAAACAACTCGTCACAAATTCACTTTCCTCACTAGCATCTTTGGATAAGTCATACATCTGTGTAAAACACCAACTAACAAATTTCATCTTGAACCTTGGATCAAGAATATTAGTTTTTTTCAGCCCAATACTTGTTGAACTTACCAAACATTGCTTTACCCATACTCCTCAAATGTTGATCACTAGAAGTACCTGCGGCCCTCAATGCAATCTTAAAATTCACTATATGAAGATAGAAAATGTTTGCTGTGGGGTATAGAGATCCTAAAAATGCAGTAGTTACTTCCACTAATACCTTCAATATTGGCTGAATTTTGTTATATAAAGTCCATTGTTCACTCAAAGGAAGTCACTTGTAATTAGCATTTGAATCAATATAATACTATAATGCATCCTTATAAGAAATGCTAACATACAACATTTTATATGTTAAACTCCACCTTGTTGACACATTAAGACTCAACATTTTCCAACTTCCAAAGCAATTGATTTATAAACTTCTAATAATTTGTACATGTGAGACATAAACTTCTTCATGTACTTGACAGATTCCCTAATATCGCTTATCAAAGACTCCAATGGTGCCATGCCATCATTCACTATATGACAACTGCAACGAACATGAAAATATTCATGAATGAACTGTGTTGTTCCCCTAACAATGAACTTGCCCATCAAATTCTTAGCAGCAACATCATTTGAGGTTGCATTATCAAGAGTGATAGTCATAATCTTATCTTCTATTTTTCATTCACTAATGCATTCAAACACTGCTTGAGGTATCACATTTCATATGTGTGGAGGGTCCGACTCAACAAAGCTCAAGACACGACATTGCATAGCCCAATTAACATCTATGTAATGCGCGACCAAACTCATGTAGCAAATGTTTTGATTTGATGTCCACAAATCACAAGCTAAACTTATATTGTCGAGACATCTGAGACTCTTCCTAAGGAGTGATTTTTCTGATTCATAAACCGCATTCATTTCTTATAGTCTTCATACCAATAAACTGATATGATGCATTCATATACCTCACCAACACATTAAACCAAATGTGTTCTACCATCTTAAATAGATACTCATGGACAATTATCATCTTAACAATTATTTTACGGGTTTCCTCATGATCATATTCAGTGGGAGTAACTACAAGAGATGAACCTGGCTTGTCTGGATTATAGTTGAGTGTACCTTAAGCTTTATGTCTTCCCACTTTGTTCAAATAGGGTGTGCACTTTGGTATATACCTTAAGAGACTTGAAGTTGACCCCCTGCCTTGTAAGCAAAGATCCCGTAGCAAAACCCGCACTTCACCTTTGTTTCAGTCTTCCCTTTGTCCTTCTTGGATGGAACGTTGACCACCTTAAAAGGCTCCCAACAATTTAAATGCTTTCCTTTGCAGCTTTTGGACGGAGACACTGGAATACCCTGTTGTATTTTGGCTCTTCTCTTTGCCTCGGGAGATCCAGACACACCGCCATCATTTGACACCTCATCTTCTTTCTCAACATGAGTTGCAGAATCAATGGACACATGTGAAGGTTCGCCCTTTGATGAACCATCAGGCATGTCGAAATCACTATATTCGAAGTCCTGCACGGATACACACCATTAGTAAATGGAAAGCAACTAAGCAACAATTAGTTACTACAAATAATAAATGGAAGGCTAAGCATAGTAGATGTAGTAATAACTAACACAAGTACACAACCATAAATCATACCCCTTTTCACCAATCACCAACAAATAAAGGAGAACATGATATATCTATAATTGTATGATATCCTAATCCAATTTCCTTATGTGCTTTCATTTATGATTCATGGCATAAAACATATATTTCATTTCTGTGAGTAACATATCATACACTTATTCATACTAGTCAACATTTAATTCAATGGATAATCCAGATCGGAGGAGAGCAATCTCAAGTGAATCATGACACTCACCGAGGGGACAGCGGTAGTAGGGATTAGTGCCGTACCTGCTGGTTGGCCAGGGTGAGGCAGCTTTATAGCGGACGAGACAAGGCGGTGAGGGGTTGCACTTGCACGGTTTAACGTCGGTGTTGAGGTAGAGGGTGAAGCGGAGTCGGAGGCGGACGACCTCCTCCCTCTGCGGTTCTTGGACTCCATGCTCGGTTGTCGATCCATCATGGGAGCCGGAGGCGGGAGGCAGAGCGCGGGAAGCGGGAGACCGGCCAGGAGCTCAGGGGGGAGGCCGGAGCCGACGCGGGATGCTAGATCCGGAGGGGGAGGCCGGATGCGGAGGGCAAGAGGCCGGAGCCAAAAAAGGAGGTGGAGGAGGCGGGGACTGGGGCTGAAGTCGACGTAGGAGGCTGCATCAGGAGGGGGAGGCCGAATGCGGAGGAGCAGAGGCCGGAGGAGCTTGAGGTGGAGGAGGCGGGGGAGTGGAGTGGGGATGGAAAGGGCCAGAGGTCGAAGCTAGTCGACAGGAGAACAAGGGGGTGGGCGGGCGGCGGTGGTTTGTGGGTGCGGCCGTGCGGGGCAGCAACTAGGAGTCAGCTGGTGCGGGACTGCGGCTTGCCTGTGTCGTGGGTCATGGCGGCGTAGGCTGGGGAGTGGAGTGGGGACTGGGGGTGCGGGTAGATTAGGGTTGCCAGTTATGCAGTTGGCAGTATTGGGCTTCTTTTCTGGGCTTGTCAACTAAACAAGCCAATGAACCACTCACGAACTGACTCGAGCTGGGCTCATTAAGATAACGAGTAGAAATATCAGCTCAGCTCGGCTCGTTAATGACCCAAATTCGAACAGTGTGAGCGGAGTCCTTATCAAATCGAGAGCTTTGAGTTTTTTTCCCGCCGTACACAGAAGTTTAGAATCATATTGGCAATTTTGCCAACTCGATGAACGCCTTGATGCAGCGTCTGCGAGTTTAAAAAACCGGCGATGTCGGTTTACCGGTTGGAGCCGGGAAAAAAATACCTGCCAAAACTCCATAATGTCCTTCCCTAGTTGGTTTAGGCATTGTTATGCTAGATTATGTATTGAAATATTATTTTTTAGTATATTTAGCATTATTTAGTTTACCCCTCCCACCCCACGGCAAACCGCCGCATGCATGGAAAAAGAACTGTCGCCTCGCTTATCTTTCCCTCCCCTTCCACCCCATGTCAAACCGCTGTCCGCATGGAAAAAGAATCGTCGGTTGATGGTGACGGGGGGCGGGGGCTTGGTTCTGAATTATGAATTATGCGGTGTTTGACATAATTTTCTTTGCTATGTGTTATTTGAACTTCTTTTTTGAGGTTTCGTTACAACGCACGAGCACACTACTAGTAAAACATAAAGGATGACTTTTTATGTACAACTTGAAACACTTTCTCATTAATATTTGTATTATTCTAAATTTAAATTTGTGAATTACCATTTTCACTATTTTTCAGTTTTTTTTGGTTTTTTAGCCGATTTTTTCGGTTACCGGATCGGTAAGATCAGAAGAAAATTCAGATTTAAAATTTAAAATTCAAATTCGGTTCGATTTTTTTAAAATTTTGTGGTTATACCCGCCGTCGGGGGGATCTTCCCCGTACGGATATTTCGATCCCTGCGTGCGGGCACTGCCTGTTCACCCGAGCTCGCGAACACGCGATCCATCCCCGAGTCCCATCTCTGTTTGCGATCCGCCGGTTTCTCCCCCGCCTCGTATCTCGATCGCCCCGCCCTCTCCCAAGGCCAGCGCCGCCTCCGTCGCCGCCCAGGGCTCTTCCTTCCCTCCGTCGCCTCTCCTCGCCGGCCGCGACCATGGTAACACTTCCCTCTCGAATCGTAGGAGTTGCAGCATATAGCGAGAATCTTCAGCGGATCGCCTTCTCGTGCTGTGATTGTCGTGCTCCCGGTTCGATTGACATAAAGCACGCGTTTTCCTGTGCCCAGAATTACATCATCGGAGCGTTCAAGCCACCCTGCGACATCTCCCATCACCTTCTCCGACGCCAGGATAAGGAAGCAGGTACGGCTGGACAAGGGAGCAGGTACGGCTGCTATTCACTTGTCGTGTTGGTGTTGCTACCCTCGGCGTCCAGGCCTGGAGGATCGGGTTGTCTGTTCGCGCGAATGGTTGGTTCATGCGTGCGCGCTGTGAGTGGTTTGGCAGGTCTCGGTCAAGAAGGACAATGGCAAGACGACGATGGTACCGGTCTTCCAGAGCCTAGAGACGATTGCCCGGGAGGTATTGTGCTTCTTCCTTTTCATGATTCTTCTGGTCTCTGGTGATATTTGTCTCATCTTTTTAGCTGGAGCCTGGAGTTGGGGAGCTCTGCTGAAATGTTACTCTGTGTGTATTCAGATGTCGATAGCGCCGGTTCCGGGTAAAAGGATCGAGCACATGGGTGTGAAGATCGAGTTGCTGGGTCAGATAGGTATGCTCTGCTACTTTCTAAATTTAAGCGCTTCTTGTTCCGGTTAATTCTCAACATTACTCTATCTGTCTATATAAACAAGTAGTCTACACAATTTATTTCACACAGGATATTTGCAATTTGTTGCAATGCTCCCAGCTTCTTTTGATATATTTTTGTATAATGACCTACTGTAGAAAGTTAGAAACTTACTAGTAAAGAAAGTGAAATGTCTACTGATGATCTCTGTTATTTAGCTCTGCTAACTGACAGTTTACTAATATGTTATTCAGTACTTTGGGAAATGCTACTCAGCTGATTCAGATATTTACCATTTGTGACAATTTTATCACAGAGCTTTATTTTGACCGAGGCTACTTCTATGACTTCACTTCATTGGGTGAGTGTCTACTTTGACTGATTTGTCTTAACCAGGACGATTCGAGAGTTTTTGGCTCATTTAGGGTGATTTTGAACGAAAATAGTAAAACTGACACCCCTGCCGCACTCAAAATGCACGGCAGGTGGCCTAACGCGTTAAATGAGCCAAAGGATTAAAATCCTTCAACAGTAATCTACACCTGTGAATTTACTCAAAATGCACGGCAGGCGGCCTACTGCGCTAAATGAGCCAAAGGATTAAAATCCTTCAACAGTAATCTACGCCTGTGAATTTTGCAACCTGGATGTTTACAGTAAATGGGCTAAGGATTGAGTTGAAATTAAATTAAAATCACATCAGTCATATGTTACAGGAAATTGATGAACTATTTAAACTTTTTTAACTAAAGAGGCAAGTACTGTACATGAAATGAGTGACTGAAGTGATTAGCAGTATATATTTTTTGTAAAATTACTCTGGCTTGGAAGGCATTGAGGAGATTAAGTATCACATGTGCAATTTTGTATCCACCAACTCACATGGTTGCCTTGCCTCACTGGCTAATGTACCTGGTATTCTGGCTGGTATGTGCTGGTATTGGACCAAAGCACCTGGCTTGAAGCCTAGAAGTAGAACTAGAACCCAGCAAGTGCACCAAAAAGTTCTGGCATCTATTTTTCTTTTGTTAATGATGCCTGCTTAGCAATCTGAAGCTATTTCGTATTATAGTGATGTAAGAAGTTATTTCATGACCCGAGTTGCCTTCTTGTCTATGCAGTCGTTAGATGTTCCTGGTGAAATTTATGAAAGAAAGACATATCCATTTGAATTTTCTTCTGTTGAAATGCCTTATGAATCTTACAATGGAACAAATGTCAGACTGAGGTGAGCAAATGGTATATTTTAAAGCACAATTCTTTTATTTTCTATTCATATAACTGAGTGGAAATAATACAAGCTTTTGTTTTTTTAATGTTTTCTACATTTCACATATTTTACATGTATAGTTTTTCTAAAATGTCATACTATCAGATGTTTCCCTTCATTTGGCTCACTTTGTAAGTTCATTACTAAAGCTATAGATCATAGATGGGTTCTTATAAGTTGGAACATATGGAATCACTTACTCCCTCTAGTCATGGATGTGTTGTTTTTGGACATTTACACGGTTTCCAAAACATAACTTTGACCACCGGTTTCTGTTATAATATATTTGTAAAATCTAATAAAATTATAATATTATGAACGTGTTTTTGGAGACATCTATCCATATCTTTTCATGTGGCCGATGCTGTCGATCTAAATATTCATAAAAATATTGTTGGTCAAAGTTAAAATAGTTTAACTGCATGATTTAGGATGACACTTATATTTTGACTGAAAGGGGCACTTAAATTTTATCGAAAATATGCCTTTGCCCATTTGGTCATTTTCTGATTAGGATGTTCTCATTTGAATCATTTAGAGAATTTTTAACACATCCCATGCTGTTTTGGCAGGCATCACATAAGATGGTATCGTTTTTGTACCATTGTTGAGTGTTGTGCCTCTCTGTAAGATAAGGATGCATGGTTCACCTTGCAATTTTATCACAGATGACTTCTTCTGAAACATTTTGATTTGTCTGGTACAACAAAACATAAGTACATTACCTCTTTATTTACTTTTCTTGAACTTACGCATGCCCTCTGTACTCAATCTGAGTGGAATACAACCATTAATCTGTTGTTTGTCGTTAGATATTTACCTTTAGCAGTTCTTACTAGTGTTACTGTACTGTATTGTGGCCTCAGGCTCCTCTTAAAGATTTCAACTTTCTCGATTGGTTTTATGAGTTCATAATGATATTTTCATGTTTTCTTGCTACATAAAAAGCTTTAATGAAGTACCTCACTACCTCTAATGACAAAAGTAATACTTGTGGTGCTTGCAGGTGCATTTTGAAGGTGACAATTGGCCGAAACTATGTAGGCAATATTGTGGAATACCAGGATTTTTGTGCAAGTGTCTAAATTATCTTATGCCATAGCCACCGGCATTGATGAAGACAACCATTACTTTTATACTACCTACTTGAAATCCATAGAGTTTAAATATGGCAATTTGCACAATTTCACCAGATTTTAGGTATGTTTATTACTGTACATCACTACATCGTGTATGTACTGTTCTACCTAGGTTTTTTTTTCCTTCTATCTATTCCGATCCTGAATCATACATTTGTACTTCAATAAATCTAAGACATTCAAGGCATTACATTTCAGGTGCCGTAACTGTTAGAAAAATTAATACTAGGGTTTTATTATTCACAACTGAGCAGTTTATTTATTAATTGAGTGAGTTTATATAGACATTATTATATGAGTCTCATAGGTTACATGGGTCTCATAGGTTACATGAGTCACATGGGCCGAGAGAGAGAATGTAGAGAATATATAACACTTAACACCCCATTCAAACTCAAGGTGGATCAGGAGGATCTGATGCACTGAGTTTTAGTAGATGAAGCCAATGCCGTTCTCGAGTTTAAGCTTTGGTGAATAAATCTGCAACTTAAAGCTCTAAGGGGACATACTTGAGGGCAATAGTCGACTGCTGACAATGAGACTGTGTGAAGATGCATCAACACCAATGTGTTTTGTCAGCTCATGCTTGACTGAATCACTAACAATCTGAATGACACTTGTATTGTCACAAAAGAGAGGTGTAGGATTGTCATAATGGACACCAAGATCAATCAAGAGCCATCGAAGCCAAATGATCTCTGAGTTGGTAGCAGCAAGAGCTCGAAGCTCAGCCTCTGCACTAGAGCGTGAAATCGTAGTATGCTTTTTGGACTTTTAGGAAATAAGCGAAATACCAAGAGAGATGCAGTAGCCAATGATAGATCGGTGATCAACAGGATTACTCGCCCAAGTGGAGTCAGAGTAAGCAAGGAGCTAGAGCTGGAATTGACTCGAACTAGCATAAAACAGACGTTGGGATGCAGTTCCCCTCAAGTATCTCAGCAAACGAAGAATATGACCATAGTGGACTGATGTGGGTGCATTGACAAACTGACTGAGCACATGAACAGCATGAGCAATGTCCGACCTAGTGACGATGAGATAAACCAAAGCCCAACGGTGACGATAGCGAGAATATGGTTATTAAGGTAGTAAGGCGAGGCGAGGCGACCCACCCCCTCACACTTTTTAAGCACTAAGGCGCGAGACGATGCGACGTCTTACACACATCCTAAGGCACTAAGACAGCAAATAAAATCAGTATTTTAGCAGCGCATATGTACCTTGTTGCCAATTCTTGAGCCCATGTAGCACCCACCCCTTTTCCAATTGCTCGTCCCATGTAGTGGCCGAACATAATTGCAAACATAATCGCCTCTAGCATCTGTCTAATTGCCTAATTGAGTAATTGCTACAATGCTTATTCCTAATTGCCAGCCTGCCACTGCTACTACTATTTATTAATCACATTGCATTGTTACAATGCTGCTACTGCTACCAATCAGTAATCACTCACTACTGCTACGGTCTACTGCTGCAGTTCTACTGCTGCAGTCGGCCCATTTAAGAAAAAGGGTCATAGAGTAGACGCACGGGAGAGTTAGGGATTCCCTCCCCCATGTTCTCCACCATTTGGCGACACGTGCGCACGTGGAAAGCACGGCCGTGAAGCGCGGTGCGCGAGCGAGCGCGGCGCGGTCGCGGCGGTTGTGGCGGCGCAGATGGTCGCGAAGCGCTGGCGGCAGGGCCGTCGTAGAGGCGCAGCGTGGTGGAACGGATCTGGAGTAGTGGCGGGAGATTCGGAGGCGGCTGGTTTGCACGATGGAGGGGGCCGCTGTCGTCGTACCAGAGGTTCTCGGTGACAGGCTTGAGGAAGTAGTCGGCGAGGGCGACAGGTGTCCCCCGCACCATGTCAACGAACTTCAAGATCCAGGTGAACTATCGGCTCCTCTCTTCTCTCCTTCTACCGCCCTCTCCATCGAAGGCTCCGAGCAGAGGAGGTGCGGGCAGGGCATGGGGAACCGTGGGGAGGAGGTGGCAGGGTGGAGGCGGGGGCAACGTTTTGAACCACGGCGACGCCTTATCGCTTATGCGACGTCTTAATAACCATGAGCGAGAAGGATCTGTCAGTGGTACACCATCTGTAGGCCGAAGCTGTAAGTGGAGCTCTATGGGTATAGCAGCATTGCGTGTATCAGTCATACCAGCAAGTAGATCCTGAACGTAGCGATGCTGAGAGATGTAGTAGCCATCACTATCAGAATGAACTTCAATCCCAGAAAATAGCTCAATGGTTCCAAATCGCACATCATAAACTGTTCACTCAATTTCTTCTTCACAAAAGCCACATAATCCATGATCAGCATATCATCTACATATAACAGAAGCAAAGTACGACCCCACTGAGAAGTGTGAATAAACAAAGCAAGGTCATTCTCACTTGGAGTGAAATCAGTAGCTCGAATCACGGAACTGAAATGCTCAAACCAAGCACGAGAAGCCTGCTTGAGACCATACAGAGCATGCCTATGACAACAAGCATAGCCTGTAGGAGCCTCAGCATCTAAGGGTGGTTGCATATAGACCTCTTTATGTAGATCACCATGAATAAAAGCATTCTTGATATCCATCTGAGATATAGACCATGTGCGTACTGCTGCAGTAATAATGAGAGTACGGATTGTGGTCATATGAGCAACTGGAGGAAAAGTCTCATCATAATCTCGACTATAAACTTACTGAAAATCTCTTGCAAAAAGACGAGTCTTATCGCTCTACTGAACCATCTGACTTGTCAGAATAAAGATAAAAAAAACATGGAATTGGAGATTCGAGAAACAACAGGATCAGGCCCTAGCAAATATGTTGAGACTGTAACTCTTGCTAAGTTTGAGTTGATGGATGGTGCTCCTGTCAGAGGTACGTTTTGTAAGATTTGTGGTTTTCTTATGAATTTTCAAAGGGAGCAATTCCTTTACATGTTTTCATTGTGGCCTGAGGTTTTAAGCAACATGCTGAATACATGCTTTGGAATGAAAAAAAACGTACAATTAAAGATAACATGGTTGCATTTTTTCATCTGAATTTTTTGAAGGTGCTTGCCTTATGGCCTGAGTTAAATAAACTAACTGATTACCTCAAAAATCAAAATTTTGTAGTAATTTACCTTTGCAAAGCACATGGATTTGAGCAATTTCCAGCCTATGTGAAAGGGCGATAGATGCAAGTTCATGTTTAGTTACTTAGTGGTCCTGTAGGGATTTCTTCTAAATTATCATGACACTGCCAATGTACACTTTACGAGTGCCAAACAACTCATATAATAAGCTTTGTTGCAACTTGCAAATATCGGTCCCAGTAGAGGTTGCCTTTCTGCTGAAAACCATACGACTTGGTCCCCCGTGTATATGTGAACTAGGACTGGCTGTTGGGATCCTCGTTATTACAAAAGCACATAGCATGATACGTAAAGTAACACCTTGTCGGACCCTGAATGTGTAATTTAGAATATTCTATGTTCACAGCATCAATCTCTAAATCAGTAGCTAGTGCTCACAGTTACACCATTGAATATCAACATATATCATAAAAATGTAAAGCTATTGCATGATAATAAACAAAAGCGTAAACATACATTATGGTGTTTGTTTTTCAGAATGGCCGATCAGGCTAAATATCTTTAAAGAATCAACAGCGACAACAGAATTGAAGTACAACACGTGGAACCCTCACGATATACCCACAGGCAATCAACTGGGCTCGCGACCTAGTTATCGGTCTTTTTTATCTCCAGTCTTGATCAATATTCATAATTTGTCTATGTAGTCTTCTTTTATGCTTATTGACTAAAAGAATATAAATAGCAAGTATAAGTACGCAATCGTACCCGCGAGCCAACACACAATGCAATTATTATATATGCAAGGCTAATCAAGGGAGGTTCATGGTTCTTTTATTTGCACAAAGCCAGTTTTGAATTAGATTAAGTAGTAGCAATTTCCTGAGACTTAGCATTTTAACTAACACATGTTTTATAAATTGAGTTTTTGTTGTAAAGTACTAGTGGAGATTCCATCTCTTATACCATTGAGTGGCTCCGTCCACTCAATGCTCATATTTATTTTTCGAATTCGCATTCCGTATCTCACTGGTCCTCAACCAGGCCATCTCAAATCTCTAGGTTTCAGCCCAACTTTTCATTCCACCCACAAATGGTTTCATAAAAATGAAAACTAGTTCAAGCAAGTTCCCGACACCGCTTATGACTGTGAGCACGATTATCTAGATAGTTTTCTTACTCTGCAGAGTTTGTACACTTTACCCACAAGAGATAATTCAACTTATAATGTTCTTAACACATTTCCATAGGTATGCGACTAAGTTAATTATCACAAGGCCTTTACTCACAAGAGATAATTCAACTTATAATGTTCCTAACACACTTCCATAGGTATGCGACTAAGTTAATTATCATGAGGCCTTTACAATGCCCACCTCAATGCAACCCCACCTCGCTAGGCACCACCTCCTTGGTAGGCCCGGGAGGTCTCCATTTGCGTTGTGTAGTTCCAATGGCTTCTACCCATACCCACTAATGGCGAGGTTGCGAGGCGAATAAATTAGTTAGTCAGGTCGTATCCATTATAGACTTGTGGTTGCCTTTGTTTTTACACAAGTGGTCATCACAAGAACTCAATCCTTTATTGACTTAGGCGGTGCTTCCACATACCACATTGTGCACCGACACCGCCACTCTTTCCAAAGTAGCCCAAGTTGAAATCTGTTTTCAGGTTTTATCTTTTGTTTTTAAAATTACCTTTAGTCCAACATACCAGCTAGGCTCTAGCCTCGACTGCCCAAATTCATTTTCAAGTTGCTGAATAATGTCGGGTAATTTACCGCTCGCATGACAATGTATCTAAGCAAGGCTAAGCATGACACTTAGATATCTGGACTTATTAACTAGTATGTAAACCGTTAATTCTAGGATGACAAAGGATAGTGTCCAAGTTCAATGATTGTAAGTTTATACACAAATATCATTAAGGTAGTAGCTATGAGCTAGACCAACATATTTGGATGAATCATAGCAATGCAATTTCATAATTTAAAGTAATATAATTTCATTTCAAAAGTAGGTGTAAAATGATCGAAGTGTTGACTCGCTTTGCTCAATCTTCTGATAAGGCTCAATGTTCTGATAATCGCCTTGCTCAATATTCTGATAATCTTCTTGCTCAAGGTTTTGGTAATCTTGGTCTTGGTGTTGTCCTTGTTGGGATTGTTGTTCCTGTCATGGCTTCAGCGTCTAACTACGCAGAATACGATCGAATCCAAGAACGACTCAAAGCAACCAAATGAAATCTAATAAATCCAACTATATTCAAACAAAAGAAAATACTTAGAATGAAAGTAAACATATCAAACAGTATCTTGAAAGACAGAAATACTCCATATGAAACTAATCATACTTAATGGAGTTGATGAAGGAAATACTTCAGATGAAATGAAGTACAACCTGCGATAGTTGGAATGAAGGAAATACTTCAGATGACAATAGATAAATCTCAACTCTATTTGTTTGGTCTAGCGGTGGGGTCTTTAGTTGATAGCCAGACTCAGGGTTAGGTAACCGTTTGATCCGGAGTGAGGGCGAGAGGGATTGGCTCTCGGGAAATCCGTTGGTGTAAGGAGTTAGGATTCCAACCGGAGGGAAGAATATTCATAGGAATATTCCGCAATGGTTACCTAAATGGGAGTGATTACCGAGTTAGGTCGAGCTCTCTTATCCACTTTTGGATCACGAAGGGTTTTGCTATTGGGAACGAATGATGATGGATGACAGCTGGAGTCTATACGATGTCGATTGGGCCACTATCGCCCATCTGGGGACTTATTACCGATATCCATACACGGTGTCTAGTTGCCCTAACAATTCCTTTAGTTTATTATTTTTTATTTATCGAGGAAGTTCTATGATAGCCAAGTGAGATCTATGCATAAGTACGAGGTTCGTTCTGAGCAGACATAAATCTCCCTAACACATGGGACATAATTTGCTTAATGATTTTCTTATCGATCCATGTTTATCAATGAAGTTCCATGAGCCTTAGCTGGAACTTTCAAGCCTTGTTTAGACATCACCCTTACAACTTGATCAGGGTTATATACGGGTTTGGGTTTTCATCCGTGAGGTAATCCTTACTAAGTCTCATTACCTACGTGGCTTGGCATACATTATCGTAAACCTATTATACGAGGTTGATCCTTGACCACAGCATATGCTAATGTCTGCCTCTAGTTGAGTAGATTACTACCTTACAAGGTCTACGGCTCTACCTTCTAGTCCTCTTGTAGCGATCAACCCTATCATCTTGGTTACTATCACTAGCATGAAGCTAGACTATAGCTACCGCTAACCTTTATGACTATCTAATGTTACTCCTTAATGTATAGACTTAAAAGTTGGTGACGTAGCATTTTAGCATAATCTTAGTTAGGTTTTAACGAAAGTAATCATTGCTAATTTAGTAAGGGTCTATTTATAAGTGTATGTTTCTACGATGTATTATTTTATAACATGACCTAATGGTTTTAGCATCCTAGTGCCATGTAGGCACTTTTTAGGTATAATATTATTTGGATAATGCTTTGAAGCATCTAGTATTGCCCTAGTAACAATTCTTTTTAACTAACCTCTTACCTTCAACTTTCAAAATAAATGGAACTCAGACTTTACTGAGGTAGTGGCAAAGTTAATAGTTTTAGCCTTACCCCTTATTTAGGTCCCTTTTCTTTAAACTAAATTTTGATTGGATTCTATTGATAATCGGTTAATGGCTAACTGCTTAGAATAACTTTTGAATTAGTCATTAACTAATTTTATTAGAAAGATAATGGCTGATTGAACAGGTACTTATCTGAGCTGATTGAACACGTACTTATCTGATTATACTATTCCATTCTAATCAACCATTTAATTATCCTTTTAGCTACTTGACTTATTATCATTATCCGAAAGTGCAATCTGTTATTTTACTTACTACACAATCTCTCGTTTAGGGTTTGACCCATCACTTTTTTGAACCAACGACATGGTTAACAATTTTAACCTAAGTTACATGTGCAGAATTCGGCTAAATGAGTTACCTTAACTAAATGCTAACTAATGTTGATCACTGATCACTTGCAATTATGTTTTACTTTTTAAAGATTTGTACATACTCGGATCATCCATCCTACTATTCACTAATCGACTTAGTTAAAAATGTAGGTAATTGCAACCTATCTAAACAATCTATCTTCATCACCCCAATTGCTTAAGTTATCCTTACGAGATTATTCACTAATTATCTTAAGTAGCATGTCAGTTTTTAACAATATTACCTACTGACTGCCTAACTATTCTTACTTAGCCTTCTAACAGTCTCTTAGCTAATCACAAAAAGGGGTGAGGTCCATTGCCAATGACAAACTATTTGACATTTAATTATCTAAATTAGTCACCTAAATCTAATCACTGAAAATATAAATGTAATTTAATTTGCCTGTTAACAGCCACTCTACCAATGAGGTTTTGCTAACCAATTAACTTGGGTGGGCCCACTTGGCACAAAGTTCTTAATAGGGATCCTTATTAAACTTGCTCTGTGAACTTTGTTGCCATTGACATGACAAAACTCACCATTTTTAGTTAATCTCTATTTGCATGCATCACCTAATGATTGACTTGGTGAGGATGTAATTGCTAACTGAGATGTCCTTAACTAATCACTCAATGTCATGGGGCCCACTGTCAGCTAGTCTTTCCCTAAAACACTACTGGGCATTTACCCTTACAGATGGACCCTACTGTCATCCCCTCATACACAACACACACACACACAGAGGTATACACGAAATAGATACAGAGAGAGAGAGGAGGAGCTGAGAAAGGGCAGAACAGGGGATGACAGGGCGGCGCCGGCGGTTGCCAAGTACGGGCAAAATGGAATGGGGAGGCCGAGGCGAACCTCTGGGTGGTAGAGGCGTGCTCGGGAGTGGTCGTGGCCGGTTGTGCAGAGCAAAAGGCGCGGCGGCGTCGGAGAGGGAGAAGGGGAGAACTAGGGGAAGCATGAGCGCCCACAAGGTGAGGGGAACTCACCCCAGTGATCGGTGAAGGCCGAGGGGGTCGGAGGTGAGCAGGCGGCGCAAACCCGAGCCGGCGCAGCGAGTCCGCCGTGGCGGCAGTGGACAAGTTAGGGGGAGCTCCAATCGACGCGTGGGGAAGGATAAGATGGGTGAGAAGATACTTACGGAGAGGGGAATCGAGCTGTGACTCATCATTGTGGTAATGGCGGTGATGGAGGTGGATTAGGTCGGAAACGGAGAAGAAGATGGCGCGCGATGCTCCTGTGGCGGGATGATGAAATTGATTGAGGGTAAAGTCTCCTTGAGGGCTAGAACATGCCGTGACGCGGTCGGCCGGCGACGGAGTTCACTGCGGCGGCCGGAACGGCGAGGGGAAGCTTCGGTGGCGCGGTAGCCAAACCAAAGCTTGAGCTTCCTTCACGCTTCTCTCGGTGATACGCGGGGATGCGCTCGGTATAGCGCTGCGCTGGCGACCGCAGCATGGGTGTTAGTGAGCGCGGCGCATGGCGAGCGGGAGCAAGCGGTTGGCGCGCGGCATGGGTGGGAGTGAGCTGGTGGCGTGCATGCGAGCGACGTGGCGCCGGCGCTGAGGCAACATGGAGCAGCGGGGCGTGACGCGGCATGGGCGAGTGTGTGCGCTGCCGGTTGAGGCAGAGGAAGGAAAGAGAAGGAAGAAAGGCTGAGGGTGGGTCTAGGCCTGGAAAAGGAAAGAGGAAAGAAAGGGGAGTTAGAAAATAAAAGAGAAAAAGAAAAAGAATTCGGGCTGGGCCGAGTGGTTTCGTCTTTGACCGAATTTTTGGAGGTTCCAAGTTCTTTTTCTTTTTCTTTTCTTTTCAAACTCGGTTTGGATTCAATTTTCTGTTTTTCGGGTCGAATATTCAAATAATGACTCAAATATTCGAACATCGCCGAAGCGTTCCAAAAGTTTAAAAAATTCCATATTTTTTTACTTCAGAATTTTTAGGTCCACGTTTTGAGGTGTTAGTGTGTTAAACACCTTTTCTTCAGATGTTTATAGAGGTACAATTTATAACCAGCCGTGAGCTGTGAATATCAAACACCACCTGTAGTTCAAAGCCTGAGTTTGGTCAGGTTCATTTGGTGCTTAGCTGCTTGCCCATGTGGTGTGCTTGCAAGGATGTTGATGTTGGTTTGCTGCATACTTGAATCAAATTGTTTTGCGGGAGAATCAATTCCAGTGAGGCTATTCTTGACGCCTTATGAGCTGACCCCCAACTTACCGCAATATAAACAACAAATTCAGCGTCAAGTACTACCTGAATCTAGTCCTTGTGGATGAGGAAGATAGGAGGTACTTCAAGCAGCAAGAGATCACCATGTATCGTCTTCTAGAAACTCCCCAGGCTTCCTAGATTCCGACTTGGAGAAGTAAGATGTTCAACTTTCGAGTTATGTACAAGTGAGCACTGTAGTTAGAGCAATGTTGTGTTTACCTGTATATAACTACAGAAGAGCACCGCAGTTCACTACTGCAATTTGTGCTGCACTTTGAATTGCACTATTATGCTGTTTCCATTCCTTCTTCTAGTCCTATGTTTATAAAATACAACCGTGAATATGTCACTAGGTGAGTTACTTGTGCATTACCTGCCTGTTTCTTGCTCTTGCAAGACCATGTTTGCTGGTATTTGCTGCAGGATCTTAGTTCATTTTAATGACAATGATGTGATATGCCCGTAAACCTTGGATGATCTTGTTACATGGTAGATGACTTTTCATACCTACCGTGTAGCACTTGCAGTTTGCAAGTCTCATCTTGCAAATTAGGAATTGACTGATGAACAATTAGGAATTAAACACACTCAAGAGATCTGATAGCACACAGCTCCGAAAGCTGCTTGATTCTTATTACAGAATGCAAACCGTCACATATTCCCCTTCCACGTCAGTTCTAAACCAGCAACAAACCAACACCAAACAGCATCTCCAATCTCGTGCATTATTCCCCCTCTATAAAATTTCAGTGCTTTTCTTCTTCCAATTGCACTATATATATATATATAACCACCAAAAGCCACACCTAAAACACCGTAGGTCACACAGAGAGTCTTGAGAAACCTTAAGCGAGGAGCCAGAAATCCCTCTGGCGCCTGGTGGTGACGAGGTACCCTCCCCCTCGCCGGCTCTTCCGCCGGACGGCCAGCGCCATGCACGTCGCGTTCTGCACGCAGTACTCGGCGGTGCTACCCCCGGAGCCCTTCCCGCCGGCCATCCACATCACCAGCAGCTGCCAAGTGATGGGCCGCTTCTTCTGCCCCACGACGAGGAGCGACACGCCCTGCTTCCACGCCGCCGCCACTATCGTCGGCCCCCGCTCCTTCCCCTCCACCAGGGAAAGCTCAACGCGTACCTGGTAGAACAGAAACATGAGTTAATACGCATATATCCGTCTTTCCCTAATAAACTTGAATCTTTTATACAGCATAGTATACCTGGTTGCTCCGCGCATGAAACTCAATTTATGATACCATGGGTTATTTTTTAACTTCTGAATTAATTCCTTATATGTTACTGAATTTTACGAAATCCTGATTGTGTCACTGAAATATGGTGTCAATGAGTGACATATAAAGGATGAGACAAACTTTCGGTGACATATACAAGGAGTTCACCCTTTTCATTGGCTATCGCAAGTACACAAGGCATGAAAGTCAACCTACAAATGAAAAATGCAGTTTGAGAAACACAACCGAGGGCCATGATCCTGGCTGGGAAATGCATGCAATTGCACCCCTTGATGATGCTCAGCACATGCATCTCTGTGGCAGTTGTGGTCTTTGCTTGCTGCTGTTTGTGGCTGTGCACCTTCTACTTTTTTTGTGATTTGACAGTAAATGGGACCCCTTTTTTTGGTACTGTTTGACATAGAATGCATTGTACGTTGGAGTGGAAGCTTCAATTAACCAATAAACTGGTTTTAGTCTGCCTATCCACTATTAACTTGTCTATTTCTAGACCACAAAAGCTAAAAAGGCAAGAGTTTCCACGGCATTTTTACTCAGGGTTGTCGGCAAAGAGCATTTACCAATTTGCTAGCAGTGGATCAGAAGTACATGATGTCACTTCACATGCCAGAAGGTAAATAAAGGGGCAATCTCAGACATCTTGATGGATTGCAAGGATCGTTTCCAGCTTTCTAACAGTTCTCTCCTGCCTACGTAGGTTTATTTTTTCTAGTGATTAAATTCTAACTTAGGTACACACCTCAGCGGTTAAAACTACTTGTTGTTGCACGACTGGTCACATGCTCAGACTCCCATCCAGGTAGACTGGGGTTTCAAGGGGAAGGGTTCTCTGGGTTCCCGGTTTGTTTGAGGGTTCTAGTTCTAGTTATCCAGCTCAATCGACTCTTAAGTAAAAAAAAATAAATGAATAGAAAGGAAATATAAATGCATCTCTGTAAATTGAATTATATTGCAGATCGATTGGATTCTGTTGCTGACTTGCTGGAAAGAAGATTTGTACCACAAAGCAGAGGATGATCTGTTCAATAGGTACCGGTTGTACCAGCCCTCAATGATGTCAATTAACAAGCAGGACCAGGTGAATTAATTATCTCTAGATGGTATCAGAGGCGTCTCTTTATTAAGCATCACTGGACATTAAATGTGTAGCTGTTCTAGTATGCAAGATCAATCTCAATCTTGATGTTGCAAGTAGTAGTATTCCATTGATCTTGCACTTTTGCAGATTGTGTCATAGTGGTGCTGTACTTGCAGCATAATCAGATTGTACATCTTAGCATATATATACAAATGCAAGCTTTAATCAAATACACCCAAGAAGAGCAATAAAATTAAACACACAACTCTTTTTTTTTTTTAATTCTTGGAATTAATGTATACCTATGATATGCTGAAAGTACAACTAAAACCCTAAGCACAATGATGAAAATATTTATAAACACCATTATGCGACCCCTATTCCATACTCCATATTATTAGTAAACCAACATAACAATATTGTGTAGCCAAAATTGGCCAACACAAGCATTAGAACCATGCATACTTCAAAAAATATATTTCTCCTTTTAAAAAAAAGCACTAGAAAGTGAACTCATGCTAATTTTATTTTATTTCCTTTTCCCCTGAAATCTAACTTCCTAAATGCTACTTTCAGCAACTACTAGCAAAAGGAGCAACTACTAAATTTTTTGTACCTCTGGTCTTTTAGCCAGGCAAATGCTCCTCATGGCCTCCAGGTGCTGATACCCTCTTGGATCATCTCCTAATAAGACCGATCAAACAAGATAATTTTCTTTTTTATCAGTTGCAAAATCTGTAACTTAATTAACACGATAATTAATTTGCATGCACACAGTGTCAGCAATATACGGGCTAGCTAGCTAGCTCGCTTACGGTTCTTGCCGCCGGTGCCCCTGACGATGTCGAGGAGGACGACGGTGTCGCACGGCCGGACGGAGTGCGAGAGCGCCCACTGCAGCGCCGTCCGGGCCTCGTCGCCGCCGCCGTCGGCCACCACCATCACCTTCCTCCCCACCGCAGCCTCACCACCCTTCTCCATCGCCTTCGCCTTGCCACCGTCGCCACACTCATCCTGGCCATCACCATCCTTGGCAGCGCATATCGGCGGCGGGGCGGCGCCGCCGCCGCCGGACCTGATCCGGTAGAGGCAGAAGGACGGCAGCGATCTGGCCATCGTGGCCATGGATGGTTTTAGTTGGTACTGTTAGAGAGAAGTAAAGAGGGAGGGGGAGTGGCATGGTATGATAGCGATACGAATTAATTAATAGCTGTAAGCTGGCATGTGGTGAGGAGGATGGGTAGGTTGCTTTTCTCTCTCTTTTTTTTAATAAAAATAATATCTCCATATTTTAATTATTATATTTTTTTTGCGATGAGCTTTCTCTTAAAAGGGCATAGGGGAATTCTTATGTATTTTTTAGTTAGGATTTTTAGAAAAACAATTGACAGACAGTTGATTAGATGAGAGTCTTATCTGTTCCGTACTATGTGGTTTATTGGTCGTGCATTACTATTTAGTATCATCTAGCCTGAGGTTGAATTTTTCCTGAGCCGTTGAGCTCAGTGGTGTAGAGGAGGTAGCTCCAATCAAATGAAACATTTGTAGTGTTTCCGATGGAGGGAATATCTACTATTAGTTAATATTGCAATTACTCTCTTTAACAAAATGCAATTTGGTTAAAATGCTAAGTTATAGGAATTTGTTATTATGATAATGAAAAAAATTGCTTTAGCAAATAAAACAACCCGAGTCACCCTTGTTAAGTCATGCATGTATGTTATTGCATCTTGTGTGTTGACTCGCGACCACGGAAGTTGTGCTTATTCTCGCTCTCCCCCCCCCCCCAAACCCTACAGATGATGTGGATTAATGGGACTATGCGTACTATGATGACCCAGAAGTCGACGAACAAGAAAACGATGAAGAGTAGTCTAGTCTGTAGTCTAGATCTCGCGTCAGTCTAGTGGATTCATTCGGTACTTGCGTACAACAGATATTATCCAACCCATTGGATAACATCCGTCGTACACAGGGTACCTCAGTCGCTTGCATGTGGAGAGATGAGCTCTAACCCCCTTTTGCTTTTGCTGTAGTTGCATTGCTTTCTATGTAATGTAATCAATTTGGCATGTCCGGTCCTTTTGTAAAACTTGGCCCGACGTGGTTTATATTACTGTGAAGTTGTAATATATTGAATGTATTAATTTACGCCTTGTATGAATTGATTCAGCAATGTGCCTGTGAGTGCTATCTACTAATCTAGAGAATAACACAGTGATTTCACAGAGGATTTGATTTTGCAAAATCCAGGTCCGACAGAGCTGGTATCAGAGCATACGACTGCATAATCCTTAGTTAGATTGGTTGTTGCCTTAGAACTTGGGTCTTATTTTCAAAAATTAAATAAAAACATTGACAAAAATATAAAGTACTTATTGCTTCTACTCATCACTCCTAGTTCTGTACTTATCTCTGCTTTCATTAAGTTTTTATTGACTTTTCTCCTGTTTCAAAAATTATAGATGGCAACCCCGTCATCCGATGGCCAGTGGGACCATTGTTCTTATGGAGAGAACGAAGGAGGTTTCGGAGACATCCTTCACCGGTGATCAAGACCTTGGCTACACCTGCCCTCCTATCTTCAGGGGCCAGATTAGGGATGGCAATTGTGCCCGATTACCCGCGTGCCCGCGGGCGAATACCCTAATGGAGGCGGGTATGGGCGTCTTTCTTTGCCCACGGTATGATGGCGGGCACAATTCCTTACCCATCGGGTAAATGGGTTTGGGCATGGGTAAGCTCCACCCGCACCGCTTCGCCTGATTACAGTGATCTACCCACATGTGTAAGAAACTATATCAATTTGTATTTGTATTTTATTTGTTAAACTTGATTAGTTGTCTTGTCGAACATGATATGTGAATTGTGATGAACTTTATTAGTTGTTGAATGCGTGATGCACCATTGATGTGTGAATTATGATGAACTTGATGTATGCATTGCTCATGGGTAACGAGCATGTCTACGAGCGATAGGTACCTCTGGCGGTGATGCATTATTCATGTAACGGGTATGCCTTGGCGACGGTATGGGCGAGGTTTTTCGCCGTCGTCCTTCGCGGTATACCGTAGGGGAATTGGGTCGCGGTACGGTATGGGCAAGCACTACCCGCACTGGCCGCGCCGATTGCCATCCCTAGGCCGGATGGTGAGGATCATGAACCGCGAGTCCTAGACCATGGAGGTTTTCCTCTATGCTATGGTTTACGAGTTCACCTCCCACACTTTCGAGGCCGAGGCACCCTATCGCAGCTGTCTCGACGCCATTTAGGATGCAGCCCGAGTCGCCTCCACCCGTTTGTGCTGGATGCACGAGGATCTCCTGCTGAGATTACCGTTCTGCTACTACCCGAATCTCCCCGATGGAGAGCGAGTCCTAGAGGTCTTCGACGCCAGAGACGCAGCGATCCCGCGACCCACTGTGCGGCTCACGCAGCGATGATCGCCAACATCCACACCGCCATGGGCGAGATCCGGCCTTCGGATGCTTCTCACCGGCAGCTACGCCCACTCCGACACCCTCCGCAACAACTTGATCAGGAGCGACGAGGCTCGCCTTGCTGCAGTTCAGGAGAGAGACACCGCCGTCACAAAGTTGGCTCGCCTCACAGCCGCCACTGCGATCACCGCTCCAGCTCCAGTTCCTCCTCCATCAGCCATCACCTCCAGTGATAGGACTCGTGACCGACCACTCTGACCCCGAGGAGCCCGCACGGGATGCTGCGTGTAGAGCGCACGACACCCGATCCGCACCACTTCATCGACCTTGGCGAGTCCAGCCATGGACACAGTCTCAGTCATTCCTGCTCCTACTCCTGATCACCCAGCATCGGCAGCGATCGCTCCCATTCCAATGCGTCGACCTTTAGCCAGAGTCGTTCTCGTTCTCGCTCCCTGGGTAACTGCACCGCCTGTGGTAGCGATATTCTGATGGAGGAGTAGTCAGGCTAGTCTAGGTTAGCTAGCAGTGCTTGCTAGGCAGTCTTTTGGGTTGCAAGCACTTTATGTTTCCTTTTGGTTGTGGACGTTATGTTTATATCTTGTGTCGTGACTTAGCTTAGCATATATGCTATGTGTCAAGAGTCATGTAACACATAATCCCTTATTATAATGCAGTCATTCTAGGCTTTGTATTGTATATATTCGTTCTTCTTGTTGGTTTAATGTTCTTCTGTGTGTGCCTTAGAGGGCTAGCAAACCCTCGTATACTCCCTCTTGTTCGAAGCCTCAGTTTTTCTTCAGATGCCTCCTAGAAGAGCTGCCGCCCCAACCCGTGGAGCCTTTGCAACTGACCGAGGAAGAGGCCGTGGAAATGGTCGTGGTCGTGACCAAGGATCAGATCTACCTCCCCCGCCATCAGCAAACCCATTGATGGCTCAAGTTATGTTTCAGCAGACGCGGATTCTTCAAGCTTTGCTCGCCAGTCAGCAGACTAGAGCAGTCGGCCGTAACTCCAAGCTTGCAGACTTCCTCCGGACAAGACCCCTCACCTTTGCTGCTGCCAATGAACCCCTAAAGGTGGAAGGCGGCTCGGAGATCTCGAGAAGAAACTTCACCGGCTCTTGCTCGAGCGAAGACAAGGTGGACTTTGCCACCCATCTGCTGAAGGGAGCTGCCGCTGCATTGTGGGAAAATTATCTCGCTGCTTGATGTAGTGATGGCTCAATGTCAGAAGAAGAAGACGCAGCAGAAGCAGCAGCATCTGCAACTGGTAACCAACCAGACCACGCCGCCACAGAAGAAATTGCTGAAGTACAGTAAATGAAGTTGCGCCCGCTTGGCAGCCAATTCCCTAGGCTGAATTCAAAGCTGCTTTCATAACCAACTTTGTACTAGTTGGTACCAAGAGGATGAAGAAGACTGAGTTCAGGGCTCTAAAGCAGGGTCAAATGTTAGTGAATGAATGTCTGACTATGTTTAATCAACTTGCCTGCTACGCTCCCAATGGGGTAGCTGACGAAGAAGAAAAGATCGATCGATTCGTGGAAGGTATGCGTGAGGACATGCGAGTCCATCTTATCCTCCATGATTACCCCAACTTCCATCACTTGGTCAACAAAGCCATAGTCCTAGAAAATGAGAGAAAGGCTGCCGAAGTCAATCACAAAAGAAAGATGTCATTTCAGAGGCCATAAGGCAGTTTTCCGCAGAGATCAACTTTCCAGAGTAGCTCATCCTTCAGACTGCCTACAGCCTTGCCGCCCAGAGGTCCAGCTCCAGCCCCACACCCCCAAGGGAGTGGTTTCTGCACTCTCCGCCCCCGCTGGGCAACCTGCAACAGTCAACCCGGCAACCAACATTCATTGTTTCCACTATAGAGAGAAAGGACACTTTGCTAATAGGTGCCCTCATCGTCAGAACCCTACCGCGAAGTTCAATGCAGGAGTCGCTCCAACTCAAGGCCAAGCTTCCAATCAAAGCAAGAGTCATGAGATATCGCAAGCCTCAAGGTCTACCCCAACACCAAGCCACGGCCGTGTGAATCATGTCACAGCCGAGGAGGCCCAAGATGCCACAGGAGTGCTTATAGGTACATTCCCTATTAATTCAGTACCCGCGCAAGTTTTGTTTGATTCTTGAGCTTCACACTCTTTTGTTTCAAGAAAGTTTGTTGAAAGGCTTAAGTTGCCAACCTATAAGTTAAAGAACCCCGTGGTACTTAGTTCACCCGGGGGACCTCTATATGCTACCTCGGTCAGTCCCAAAGTAGAGATTGCTTTGGAAAATTCTGGATTCTTAGTAAACCTTCTTGTGCTAGAATCTCAAACTCTGGATATCATCCTAGGGATGGATTGGTTGGCCAAATACAAAGGATTAATAGATTGTGCCAACAGAGAAGTGGTGCTCACCAAGAACCCAGAAACCCTAATAAAGGTTAGTGTGGATTGTTCCTCTCCCTTGGATCGAGCAATCCACCACCTTGAAGAGTTGTCCCTAGAGATAATGCATGTAGTCCAAGCTTACCCGATGTCTTCCTCGAAGAATTGCGGGCATGCCGCTGATGCGAGATGTTGAGTTTGTAATCAACTTGAAACCAGGGACAACCTCAATTGCCAAGAGACCATACAGAATGGTCATCGACGAACTTGAAGAGCTCAAGCTACAGATTGAAGATTTACAAGAAAAATGTTTTATTCGACCTAGTTCCTCTCCCTGGGGCTCGCTAGTACTTTTTGTGAAGAAGAAGGATGGCACTGCCAAATTGTGTGTGGATTACAGAGCACTCAATGATGTAACCATCAAGAACAAGTATCCCTTGCCTCGCATTGATGACATGTTCGATCGGTTGTCGGGAGCAAGTAGATTTTCTACAAGATAGACCTAAGGTCAGGTTACCATCAACTCAGGATCAGAGATGAGGATATTCCTAAAACGGCCTTTACCACCCGGTATGGCCTGTATGAGTTCACAGTCATACCATTTGGCTTGACCAATGCGGCAGTCTACTTCATGAACCTCATGAACAAAGTATTCATGGAATATCTGGACAAGTTCGTAGTCGTATTCATCGACGACATCTTGATCTATTCAAAGACCAATGAAGATCATGCTGAACATATGCAATTGGTCCTAGAAAAGCTTAAAGAGCACCAGCTTTTGCCAAGTACAGTAAATGTGAATTTTGGTTCAAGATATCAGTTTCCTTGGACATATTGTAACCACTAGAGGAATTGCAGTTGATCCGTCTAAAGTAGAGGTCAGAACGGAATGGAAGCGACTAACTTCATTAGAATGAATCGCGTAGTTTTCTCGGTTTTACTGGATACTATAGACGCTTCATAGAAGGATTCTCTAAGGTTTCCAAACCGATGACCCATCTGCTTAAAAAGGAAAAGAATTATGAATGGACCGAAGCTTGTGAAAAAAGTTGCCAAGAATTAAAGAGAAGATTAACCTCTGAACCAGTGTTGATCCTGCCGAACATACATCGGGACTTTGAAGTTTATTGTGATGCTTCACGTCAAGGTCTTGGTTGCGTACTCATGCAAGGAAGAAAAGTTGTAGCTTACGCATCCAGACAACTCCGTCCTCACGAAGACTACTATCCAACTCATGATTTGGAGTTAGCTGCAGTAGTGCATGCCTTAAAATTTTAGCGGCATTACTTGATTGGAAATCATTGTGATATCTACACAGACCACAAGAGTCTCAAGTACATTTTCACTCAAGCAGATCTCAAACTTCGATAGAGAAAATAATTGGAACTGATAAAGGATTACCATTTGGATGTCCATTACCATCCTGGAAAGGCTAATGTAGTTGCTAATGCATTAAGCCGTAAGTCCTACTGTAGTAATATTATGATTCAAGAGCATCAACCTGAGCTCTATAAGGAATTTGAGGCACTCAACCTTTGTTTAATAAAACAAGGCACCCTAGATGCTATGGAAGCGTATCCAACTCTAGAAGAGCATATCAATGCCACTCAAGAGGGACATCCCGGAGTCCAGAAGTTCAAGCACCTCATGACCAAAGGGAAAGCCCCTAAGATGATCGAAGATCAGCAAGGAGTTCTATGGTATGAGAAACGTCTCTTTGTTCCCCACCAGAAGGAACTCAAGGAATTGATTCTGAAAGAAGCTCATAGCTCAGCATAAACCCTGCATCCAAGTAGCACCAAGATGTATCAAGACATGAAGATTCTATATTGGTGGCCGCGAATGAAAAGAGACATCGCCGAGTTTGTAGCTTGTTGTGATGTATGCCAGCGAATCAAAGCCGAACACCAGAAACCAGCAGGATTGCTTCAACCGCTACAGATCCCTTAATGGAAATAGGAAGAAATTGGAATGGATTTCATTACAGGTCTTCCTCGAACCATGTCTGGTTGTTACTCAGTATGAGTTATAGTGGATAGATTGAATAAAGTTGCCCACTTCATCCCAGTGAAGACAACTTACAAGGGAGACAAGTTAGCAGAGTTGTATATGGCTCGTATTGTATGCGTACATGGAGTACCCAAGGGGATAGTCTCGGATCGAGGTTCTCAGTTCACCTCACACTTTTGGACTAGTCTGCATGATGCCCTTGGGATACACCTTGCTTTCAGCACAGCGTATCATCCGCAAACTGATGGTTAGATAGAAAGAACAAACTAGATTTTAGAAGATATGCTTCGAGCTTGTACTTTGGAGTTCACCGTAGACTAGGAGATGTGTCTATCAGTATCCGAGTTTGTATACAACAGTTTTGATTAAGTGCGAAAATGTACATGTTTGAAGCGCTCTATGGAAGAAAATGTACAACTCCTCTACATTGGTCAGAATCAGGTGGAGGGTATATCTTCGGACCAGATACTCTCAAGCAAATAGAAGAGAAAGTTTGGTTAATCAGATATCGCCTTCAAGCAGCTCAGTCTAGACAAAAGAGTTATGCCGACAACCGTCGAAGGGAATTAACCTTTGAAGTTGGAGATAATGTGTATCTCAAAGTGTCACCGCTTCGTGCAAATCGAAGATTTAAAGTGAAAGGCAAGCTCGCACCAAGATACATAAGCCCGTTCCCGATCACCGCCAAGCGTGGAGAAGTCGCATATCAGCTGGAACTACCAGAAAGTCTGTCGGACGTTCACAATGTGTTTCACGTCTCTCAGCTCAAGAAATGTCTCAGAGTACATGAAGAGCAGACTCCAGTTGAAGCCATCACCCTTTAGAAGGACCTGACCTATTCGGAGCATCCGATCAAGATCCTCGATGTCACCGAGAAGCAAACAAGGCGTCAGATCATCCGCCTTTGCAAAGTCCAGTGGAGCAATCACTCAACAAGAGAAGCCACATGGGAGCGCGAAGACCAGTTAAAGCTAGATTTCTCGTCCTTGCTCCCAGAGCAGCTCGAATCTTGGGGTCGAGATTCCGTTTAAGGAGGGTAGGTTTGTAACATTCTCATTTTCAAAAGTCAATTAGCATTTGGTTTTCAATTTTCAAAACGAAATTCAATTGAATTCGTCTGTACCTTTGAATTTGGGCCCCCGATTCAGCCCAGTTCTCCCCCCTTCCGGCCCGGCCTCCGGCCCACCTCCGGCCCACCTCCTTTCAGCTTCCCTGCCACGCCGCCTGGACCCCCCACCTTCTCCTCCTACCCCGGCACGTCCGCTGCTCCCAGCTTGTCTGCCGCCCGGACCCCCCTGCCTCCGCTGCTCCCAGCTTCCCGCCTTCTCTCCCCGGTGCGCCTGTCGCACCCGGCCAACCCTTCTCCGCTGCGCCGGCCGACCCGTGACCGCCTTCTTCACCTTGCGCTCGCACAGATCCCACCGCTTTGTGTCGCGCGCTCCATTCTTCCCGCCGCATCCACCGCCCTCGCTCCCCCTCCTTGGCTATAAAGCACGGCGCCTCTTCTTCTCCTCCCACCTCACCTCCTTCTCCCCTCCGAGTTGAACTTGTCGCCCTACTCCTTCCCGCGACCTTCCTGCCGCCGCCCCTTCTTCCCGCCTCGCTTGCCACCGCCTCGCTCCCGAGCCGCCCGGCTCCGCCTCCGCTTCCCCACCTCCGGCGCCACCCGAGGTCGCTCCTCCTCTCTCGCGCAGCGCCGCCTCCATCTTCTCCCCTCTCTCCGAGCGGAGAAGACACAAGCACACCTCTGCTATAATACTCCAAGTTAATTTGAGAGACAATAATTGAATTAAGAGAAGGACCAAATAGAAAATAGAATGAACAATGATTAGAGAGGGGTTTTCATGAAAGGGGAGACAACCTAGGCCTGGGACTTGGTCCAAGAGGCCTGTGGTGGCCCGGCTTGGAAGGGGAGCACCACTCTCCCCCAAAACTCTAGCCACCCCCTTTCTCTTCCCCTCTTCCTTGCCTTGACCACCACCCCCCACTCTCTCCCACTCCTTGGCTGCCATCCCCTCTGCTCCTGGTGCCCCCTCCCCTCTAGCAGCGCCTCCCTCCATTGGTGAAGCCCATGCTGTCGGCCAAGAGCTCTCCTTGTTGCTACTGGCCATGTGGAGGAAGAAGGCGAATCACCCGGGAGAAGGAAGGAGAAGAGAAGGGGAGGGATCGTAGGCTGGGTTCGTGTTCTTCAGCGGTTCTTTAAGGGTAATCTCAATCCCCATTCAATTGGTGGTGTATTTGATTAGTAAGGCGACGTCGGTAATAGATCTGTTTAGGACGGTCAGTATTGGCTGATGTTTTTGAGGAAGTTAAGTGTGGTTCCTGGTCTGGACGCCTCCTAGAGAGTTGTGGGCAACGTCGCTAGCTTTCTGTAGAGTATTAGGTCAGGTCGTTTGGATGAGCGAATTTGGATATATGATTTTTGTAGCGCTGCTATTCTACAGTTCTGTCTTAATTTTGATAGGTAACAGTAATCGGTCATTAGAGAATAGTTAATTGATTAATTAGAAGATCTCACCATAACGAATGTTGTAGATATGTGCATAAGCTTTCCAGAAAACTAAAGAACATAAAATTTGTTCTTGTGTACTGAAAGTTATGTTGGATTTAGTGCCGCTATCCAGAAACCCTGATGAGAATTATCCGTTATGTTAATTAGTTTGGTGAGAGTAGAAGATGGCCGAATCTGGAAGTCTAACCACCTAGGTTTAGATGTGGAATTTGATAAGCTTTCCATAAAGTCTAAGAACGCCTCATTTGGATCTCTAGTCAAAAAGTTATGAATTTTAGATTATGATTGTCTGTCGAGGGGATAGATCGATATTTAGGATTTTGGAGTTGGGACTGTGCTAGAGATTATAGCGAGTTTGTATTTGCTTCTAGTTTTGTTTTGTCCAGAATTTCTATCTTAGAGTGCTTGTTAAATTAATTCAGGTGGGGGATTGGTTCGGGGCGCGCCTCTTCGCGTCTTACATCTTCGCACGGTTGAGGCAAGTACAATTAGTGGTAGATTATTCGTGAGTGATTGTTCATGTTTGCTAGTATTATGAATATATGCGGTATTCATGGATGCTAGAATGTTATGAGTGTCAATGATCATGAATGCTATAAGTATGAGTAGATTTTATTCATGTATAATGTTGTTGGGAATACGTGTTTATGATGGTTTAAAGTTTGTTCATGTGCATCATGCTATCATATTGAAGGCTTGGTCATGTGGTGACCAAGTATTGATTGAGGTCCCCGTCATGAATATGATGGGCTTTTGGTCCCCATACTTGTGGAGTATGGGCTATGGTCCCTGTGCTAGCAGGCACATGCATGGGTATGCATCGACAGATGCATACTCCGCAATACCAGTATATGCAAAAGAGAAAGGAAAAGTGCATTTGTGCATCCCGCATAGCATGAACATATGGAATGTTTATTATAGAGATTTGTGGATGGATGATGATGATTACGGTTGTTTATGCTATTGTCGCATTATTTGTACTTTGTTGAGTCTTGGACTCACTCTTACTGTTGTTGTGTTTTTAGGTACCCCGTACGTGAACAGCATGCATGGGAGGTAGTAGATTTAAGTTTGGTTGTACATTGGCACGAACCAATCACAGATGAATAAAATTGGATGATGGTTTAGAACTTGAGTAAACTACTCGAGTGATTATTTATGATTATGCCTTATGCTTTGGATAATTTGTAATATAGTTGATTGGCTTATTATGGATGCCTTTTGAATATGCCTTAGTTGAGTAGCATATTATGGATGTTTTTATGATTTTGTTTTAAATTGAAAGTCTGGATTATTGATTATTGTTATTAATAATCGTGCGAACCTCCGGTATGGTTAACTTTACAAATGAGGTTCTGTCGATATTTGGTAAAATGCACTAGTTTTAAATTGTTACTCTGTTGTTTTTAGTAGCATTCCAGGCTCATGTTGGGCTGGGGTGTTACATTGGTGTTGCCCCTTTAAGCCCCCTGGCGTGATTGTGGTGGGCCTCGGCTCTGATACCCCCTGCGCATGATCGACGAGTAGGCCCCACCAGAAGAGCGCTACGTGGATCCGTGGACCGGTGCGTGTGAAATCAGTCCACGCATTGTGCGGTGGACCGAGCACTGTTCATGGGCCACGTGTCAGCACGAGAATTTTCTGGTTTTCTAATTTTTCTTTTCAATTAAAAATCCAATAGAAAAGATGCAAAAATTCATATCTCCTTCGTTATAACTCCAAAAATTACGAAACTTGTTCCTAAAATTTTCTAAATTCAAGACCTTGCTAATGGAACTGGTCTTGTTTAAATTAGAGTTTATTTGTTATGAATTTTATATTTATTTGCTCTCTTTGCTGTTGTGTCTTTTTCCAGTACATTCATCCGGTTAGGATTCGAAGACGCGGGAGACCTCCACTTCGATCAAGCTCAAGAATACCAAGACCCTCCTGCCTTTAACCAAGGTGAGTTAATACTTTGATCATTTTGATCCTACATTTTATGCAAAATTATATTTATTTAAAATATCAAAATTGCATGCTTTAATTCTATAATCAAATATATGTTAAAGCTTAAGGTAGTTAAGCACCCATTTGATGATTAATTAATTATTATCTATCCTTTGATAATTGAATTCATTATTCAATGTCACCCTAGTAGATATGTGGTAAATAGTAGCACATGTTGTACTTAAGCATCATGCTAGTCTTGCTTAAGTACCGAGACAATAAATATCCTAATCATCATCTTTTAATCGTGAAAATAGTTTTGAGTAGTAATTGTGGATAAATGATTGGTGTGTTGTGATAATTGGCTTTTCCTCCCCTAAAACCCTAACCAACTTGTTAGTACCACATCTAGGCGAATGAAAAGAGTGGTGGGTGCCATCGTGCACGAGAGTGATTGGTAGGTGGTATGAACCGCCCGGATGGATTAAGGACTTAATCTTGTCATGACCTCCCGTGTAAAACAAGTACAACCGTAAGTCTGTAAAGTGCAACTTAGCTTCGTAAAATTATTAAACCCTGAATGTCATCCCACTGGTCGGTTAGCGGGAACGTGCAAGCGCGTGTTGCGACCGGCTTGAAAGGGACACCGATGCAATGTGAAGTTGGCAGTTGCGCTAGACGTTGTGGGTAATCCAGCTACGCTAGTTACTGAGGAGAACATCCCGCACAACTTATGGGCGTAGCCCATATGGGTAAGATGACAGAAGGGGTGAGGTAGTTCAAAACGTTACTGTGATGGTCGCTCAACTGCATGACTAAGGAATCATATAGGGCAACGAGTCTGATTATCTCTTGTGGGTATAGTGTACAACCTCTGCAGAGTCTAAGCTATTTAAACAGCCATGCCTATGGTTAAAGGCAGATATGAGAACTTACTAGAGTTAGTTCTATTTCAAAAACATTTGTTGATGGTATGAAAATCAGGTCGGCTCATCTAGCCTGAGGTTGGATTTTTCCTAAGCCGTCGAGCTCAGTGGTATGGAGGAGTGGAGGTAGCTCCAATCTGTAACAACCTAAATTTCAATTTTGAGTTGAAAATAAAATTTAATTATTTTTGTGGAATTATTTTGGATTTTAAAAGCTGTTCTTTAATTATTTCAAAGCTAAAAATAATTTATTAGAAAAATCTATTACCAATTATAAGTGGGAAATATTTTATTTAAATTCAACATGTCTTAGAGAATTTATGTGAATTTTCTCATAATTTTTGGATTTTATTTGCTAGTTTCTAAAGCTTAAATGAATTTCTAGAATTATTTAAATTGGAAAATGAATTAAAATTCGCCAGCACGGTATCAGGTTGAATCTTCCGCGGCCCATCACTGTTCTCCGCGCACGATCTCTGCCTCCCGGACATATAAAGAGTAGCCCCGGGTGCGCATTCGTTTCCTCCACCTAGCGCCCCAGCTCTCCTCACTCTAGTCTCTCTCTAGCACCCGCAATTCGAGTTTCTCTGGCGATCCCCGAAGCTCGGTTATTCGCCGATTCGGTCACCAACGACCCCGCTCCGCCCAAACCGACTACATCTTCAGCATCGCTGCTTCACTGTGATCCTTGTGAGCACCTTCGCTTCGCCAGGAGACCGTTGGAGCCCCTTAGCCACCGTCGACCGAACTTCGCCGCCGCTAAACCTCATCGCCGACAGTCAAAACCTCGCACTCCGCCACTGTTTTGGTAAGCACCAGATTCACCTCGACTCCCTCTATCTTTTGCGCCCACTCCCGCACCTCGCCATGGTGTGTAGCGCCGGCGAGGGCGTCGCCGGAGCACCACCCCCTCGGGCCGACGTGGCCCACCTCGTCGACGCCACCTCAGTGCCACGTCTACCCTTCTTGCCGAGTCAGCGCCCACATGGTTGCCAACGTCAACCACTGCGCCAGCACACCCCCCAGCCCCGGTTTCACTGTTCCGTGCACCGAGTCCACCATGGACTTTGACCGAATCGTGGACCCGGTCTTTGCCTGTGGGGCCCACATGTCAGTGACTCAAAGCTTTTCCAATAGAAAAGTAATTCGGCTGAAAAATGGATTTTTAAATGACACGCGTCAACATGCTAATAATTCAAATTTCCTTTAGAAAAGTAATTCGGGACAATCAATAAAACCTGATTTTAGTATTTTCTTTGGTTTTAAACTTCCAGGAGCTCGTATTTCTTCATACGAAGTCCGATTTGGGTGAATCAAATTTTTAAATTTGTATAAAATCAAGATCTAGCTAACTAAACCAAAATTATTTCATTTGGAGTTAATTTGAATTTATTTGTTTATTATTTGAATTTAGCTTATTTTCACGTATAGATTTTGACGACTCATGAGAGCTCGATCCATCTGAAGAGTTAGAATACCAAGACTTCGAGCAAAGCAAGTTATATCATTGATCATATTGATTCCAGTATTTTAAAATTATTTAATTCTGTTTTTAAATTACTATTGCATGCATAATTTTATTCAGTTATTTTAAATTCTCAGTTAATCCAGTCCCTTTGTAAAGCTAATATTGCATGTTTAATCATCATTTCCTTGTCACCTTAGTCAAATAATAATTTAAAAATAAAGATATGTTTAGACATTGCTTAGATCACAAATATGTAATTTTGTGGAGTTTTTGCCAAAATAGCAAGTATTGATTAAAAGCCTATGACATTGATTTATCATGGTGAATTTTTTCAAATATCTTTGTAAAATAAAAAAATGGGTTTGGACTTGGGCGGAATGGACAGCTGGTGGGTGAAAGTTTATGCACGGGCTCCATTCGGGTAGGATTGAGGCCCAGGGATTAATTTTGGAAGTCGCCAAGTCAATTAAGGACCGGCCATTGAGCCGCTTCTTGCAAAGATCCACCGTACTACCACATATTTTGTATGGGCAGAACTAGGCTTATTAACTTGTCATACCTCACTGTTTTATGTGCTATTTTGTTGAGTGGGTGTTAGTAAAAATAGTATTCCCACCTAGCGCAAGAGGGGGCTTTCGGCTGGTGGTTAACCCAATGGAAGTGAAACCTTAGCGGGCGTATTAGCAGTGAGGTAGAATATGTGAAACGCCTTGTGATAATTGCTTAGTCGCACACCTAAGGAAGCGTGTATTGGCTGACATAAAGAGCAAATTATCTCTTGTGGGTAAAGTTGTACCCCCTCTGCAGAGTGTACAATAATTCGAATAGCCGTGTCCATGGTCATAGACATGCTGAGCAAAGCCACTCTAAGTTAGACTTTGTTTTTAGTTTTAAAATGATTTTATTAAATAGTTTTAGGATGTTGAATCCTTGTGGTAAAATTGGGCAGTTCGCCATGTGATAGGAGGATCTCCATCACCATGTTTCATATGGAGGTTATCCACTATAAAACTGTCAATTTAAAATATGATTCTAACTGTGGATTAAAAATGTGCCTTGAAACTTAGTATGGTTGTTTAAAACTGAAAATGCTCTTTATCGCAAATTTAAAACTGAAAGTGAGTACGGAAGTTGTGCTCACTCTTGCTAAATAATATTTACTCAGGAGAAGACTTCTATCCAGACGGTGAGGATCCAGACGTTTAGGTCTACGCTCCTAGACGATTGCCTATGACGCATCGTGTGGTCTACTACTTATTTGCTTGTCACTGTGTTACTTTAATTGGCCTCATGCCTCGTTTTGTAATAAACTTTGATTCATATAAAATAAATGTGTGATATGATTGTGATGATATTTTTGTTGGACTGTGTACACTAGAATTCCTGGGCTAGTGTGGAAAACACAGAGAATTCGGGATCCTTTGTTCCTGGGTTCGACACAATTAAATGAAGTATTTGTAGAGTTTCCGATGGAGGGAATCTCTACTGTTATTTAATATTGCAATTACTCTCTTTAACAAAATGCTAAGTCATAGGAATTTGTTATTATGATAATGAAAAATGTTGCTTTGGCAAATAAAAGAACCCGAGTCACTCTTGTTAAGCTATGCATATATATTATTGCATCTTGTGTGTTGGCTCACGAGCACGAAAGTTGTGTTCATTCTCGCTCTCCCCCAAACCCTCCAGATGATGTGGATCAAGGGGACTACGCGTACTATGAAGACCCAGAAGTCGACGGACAAGGAAACTGTAACACCCCAGCCCAACACTGAGCCTAGAATGCCACCACACTACCCTTCCAACTAATAATTATCGACACACTATAAAGTTTCAGCAAGAACACAACAGTAAACATATCCATAGATCACAAAAGAACATGCATAATTATGGATCAAACGGCAATAAATAATCAAGGGGAATATAACCAGCTAAACAGTCCAAACTAGCATCAACCAAAGAATCCAAATTATTAAAGCAAACGGTCTAGTCCAAAATGTTGTCCTAAAATTTATTCAATAACTAACATGTCCAAGAGTAATCCAATAGTGAATGAAAAGATTATTATGACGAATGATCATGTGTTGTCCATGTGCTCTACTCGCTCTCAGTTACGGCATCCTCGAAGATCACCTAAAGACAACAATAAAGCAAGGGTGAGTCCACGACTCAGCAAACCCATCCATAAACAACGAACAATAATAAATCAACAGCATTCAATAACTTCATTAACATCACAGGTACTTCCATTAATATTCTCATGCAGTTATATTCTCTTTGATTCACAACCATTAATCTCATGTACCAATGCAAATCTATTCTACATGTCCACATGCACTTCTTTCGCGTATACCGGTATAGCGTGAGTGAATGCTCGCGACAACATTCACTCTCAAGCCCGTTCCTCCTCAAGGATCGGGGACCTCCTCCACTCCCGTGGAGTTGTGATCAATCATGATCACCTTCTCTTATGCAAAGATGCTTATGAATGCAAACATGCAAACTCCATCATAAACATCATATCCAACTTTTCATCATGCTTGTCAACCAAGATATAAACATACCAATTATTTGTTTGCAATTAAACCAAATAAAAGCACAACAATAATGGTAATAGAAGATAAAGAATCACAGTGATCAATCATTGATCGCTGTTTACCATGCACTTGCCTTTACTAGTTGCGGCCTTGCGATTTGATTAGAAGACGGCAACAAGCACGACGCCTCTCCTATATTAAATACACCAACTTCAATACAAATTACAGCAACAAGAATAGCAATCAAAATGCTTCGCTCCTACACGTCCCCAAATATAACACGTTACGCCGGTACCGACTAGTTACCTATAGCTGACCGGTTACTAAAAAGAGCGTAACTTTTGACTCAAAAGTCCGATCACCACAAACCACCCCATTCTGGATTCTTCATAACATTATCCACATTTTCCTAGATTACGAAGACTTCCAATTAAATCATCTAACCCTCCGTATTAAGCCCAGAAAGCCGGTCTGTCCGCTTCGGAACAGCAGTCTTATTAAATTCATAACTTTTGTTTTACTCAACCAAAATGCGTGTTCTCAGATCCTACAGAACCATTGGACGATTATCTACAACTTTCATGTAGATCAAAAATTCTAATTAAGCTATTTACTATTTTTAATCTACAGTCTACCAAAACAGCGCCGAAAGACGACAACCGCAAAAACAGCGGTCTTCCGGAAATCATAACTCGAATTCTACTTGTCCGAACGACATAATAAAATAGGCTATAGAAAGATATCGAAATTATCTACAATTAACTAGTAGATGACATTTCCAAAATTTGCCATTAAGATACCCGGATAGATCGTACAACGGACAGCAGGCTAAACAGATTCAATACTCGGCCTCTCTATTAGAAATTCTAAATCCTCACTAATTAATCTAGATTATAATCTCTAATTAAATTAGCAAAACAGAGATAAAAATATAGATCATTACCTGTAGAAGAATGCTAAAAACACTAAATTTTTCCGCCCTTCTCTCTCTAGATTAGTCCTTGATCAAATCTTCCAATTTTGCGTTCGGAGAAGCGCTCGGAAGCAAAGAAAGAAAAACAATCAAGAACATAGCAATGCCGCAAGAGCATCCACACGCAAAGAAGACACACAGACAAGAATTGCAAAGAAGCCTTCGCAGCAGAGAAAAGCAGATCGGCTCGGCGGCAAATGCGGCAACCGCAGAGAACCAACGGCGGCAAGCAATGCAGCGCAGAAAAGCGGCATAGGAGCACGGCAAGAAGCGCGGAAATTTCAAGCGCGAGCCACGGCAATTTCAAATGGCAAATAGGGAAAAGCAAAGCGCGCAGACGGCCTCAGCGAGTCCACGCGGCAAAGCAGACAAAACCAAAGAGGGAAAGCGGCAAGCGAAGCGCAGATCTTGATCAGAAGAAATCGGCCCAAAGACGAGGCCGGGTTGGCGTCACGCTGCCATGCAAAGCAGATAGGTGGGACAATGCAAACAGACAGAAAACAGAATTGGTGGTGTGGCGCTGTGAGCAGCATGCACAGGAGAAAAATCGTGGAGACGGCGCGGTGGAAAATAAAATGGCTAGGGTTTTTTCTAAAAATTCCCAACATCTATTTATAGCTCATAAAAATTCCGAAATATTCTATTTTTCACAAATTCTTTTTATTTAATTACGCCCAAGCCCTAAATTCTTTAACTAATTAATTTAATTACACTCCGACCCTTAAGACGCTTTTATTATTAATAATATTATTTTCCAGAGTATTACAGAAACGATGAAGAGTAGTCTAGTATGTAGTCTAGATCTCGCCTCAGTCTAGTGGACTCGTTCGATACTTGCGTACAACAGATATTATCCAACCCATTCGGTAATATCCGTCGTACACAGGGTACCTCAGTCGTTTGCCTGTGGAGAGATGAGCTCTATCCCCCTTTTGCTTCCGCTGTAGTTATGTTGTTTCATATGTAATGTAATTAATTTGGCATGTCCGGCCTTTTTGTAAAACTTGGTCCGACGTGGTCTATGTTACTCTGAAGTTGTAATATATTGAATGTGTTAATTTACGCCTTGTATAAATTGATTCAGTAATGTGTCTGTAAGTGTTATCTACTAATCCAAGAAATAACACAGTGATTTCACAGATGATTTGGATTTACAAAATTCAGGTCCGACATAAAATCAATAGACAAGCAAATTACCTAACATAGCTCCATCCGGCACCATACGAAGCATTTTCTTCTCTGCAAAAATATAAGCAAGTTACATTAGTTGACCACTAGGGATATCTCTCTGAATTCAGGTTTGTGTAAGAAGAATAGTCTTCAACATTTCTAAACTGAGGTTCTCACCCATCGCTCAACTTCCGATGCTGATTCAAAAAGTCTCCACTTAAGAATAGATTTCTCTCCTTCGCAGATCTCTACTTCAATAACTGAAAAAGTTAAAAATGTTGAGAACTGTGAACTGTAAACACTTCAAATTTGAAGTATATATTCGTAAAATAAAGCTAGCCCAGAGCGTACAAAAGAGACTAGCAAGAAGCACCTTATAATTATCAATGACGGATGGATAAATCATAAAATACAAGCTATGGATGTGTTGACAAAAACTAGAGGTAAACAAAGAAAAAATGGTGCAACATGAAACATGTCAAGAACAAGTGTGGACAACAGAGGACAGGGGAGGCGGTGTTGTAGTGGAGGAGGAGGCGTCGGACGAGGAAGAGCCATCGTTGGGGTTATTGAAAGGCTGCAGCCAGCCAGGGAAGGTGGTGTCATCATCCGAGGGGAGGCGACAGCGTTGGAGGAGGAGAGGGGAGGCGGCGGCGGCGAGAAGCAACGGCGTTGCGGGAGGGGGGGGGGGGCGGCGGTGAGGGAACCGAAGGGAAAGGGGGGGGGAGCGGGTGGAGAGGAGGAAGGAAGAGAGAGAAAAAAAAGGATTTGCACTTATATACAAATGATATTTTGAAGGTAATTTCAATGAATTTTTGTGGTAAAGAGTTATTCCATTCCACAAAAGACAAAAAAAAAATCTCTTTCATGACTTATGGCTTTTAGGTTTAAAATGATTTAAACTTTTTATAAACCGGATAAAAAAATTATGACTTGGATTTTTTTTTACTTAAAAAGCCTAAACAAATACAACCATAGAGGCAAAAAGATAAAAGGAGCAGAGGTTTTTTTTTTTCCAGATCTTCACGTGAACCATCTGCCAAGATGGCACAGCAAAGGTTTTGCATATGGTGACGCATAAACAATGTTTGCCTCCCCATGCTGCTGACAATGTGCCACCATATGCAAGTTGCCAAGTTTATACGAAGGCAGCAACAAATGTTTGTTAATTTTCAGTTTTCTTCCTAAACGAGCAGGGCCAAACTAGGGCAGGCAATCGGACGTGGTGGGCATTGATAGTGCTCATTGTTGAGTATATAAGCATTTTTCAAATTATTTTAATCCAGAAATATAATAGATGAAACATATGCATAAAGCAGATCACAAAGAACACTATAGGAATGCCAGATTCAGATTCTAGAAGAACAGAAGCTAGCAATTCTATCTCAGTGTTCAAGACAACAATTAACATTAAAACAAAACAATTAACAAGAAAGATATAGGCATACCCAGATTCAGAGGAAGATGCAGTAGTGTTCTTGGTGGTTGTGTCGTTCGTCATGACGTAGTGGTAGAGGTTGATGTAGAATGTAGCAGAGCGTTGATGATGTAGACGTAGCAGCGAGCAGTCGCGCGAACGCTCCCCAAAAACCTTATTCGTCCTCGCTCGTGTAAGCCTTCGAGGATGAGGGTTAGGAGGCTGCTCTCCCGGTGCGACCGTACAGCGTCTCGCCGGGATGGAGAGTGCCGAGACAACAACAAAGAGTAGGCTGTATTGTGAAAAAACCAACCAACCAAAGAAGCGAAGCGCCTTTGTTCCTTTTATAGCCAAAACTTCGAGTCCAAAGGCCCAGTGTGCGAGAAACCAAAGGCCACGATTACGAAACTAAAAGCCAACGATTGCGAAACCAAAAGACAACGATTACGAAGTTGAAGGTGAAGCGATTCGAGCGTTGTTCTTTTAATGGCAAAAATAAAGAGACTAGAGACCAACGATGCGCCATCAATGTCGAGCGTTTGATTTTGAATAGATAAAGAAAATCGCGCCCGCACCTAACGCTCAGGCAAGACATCGCGACGGCAGGCGAAGCGGCGCGCTGCGTGTGTTGTCTCTTGGCTCTCTCCAATTCCACAAGAAGAGGTCTCACGTTCCACCTTATAAACAGGTGAAACTCCCCTTCAATTGTCCATATGGGACTAAACAATTTAGCACAAGCATATGGGCTTTTGAGATTTACCAGGAATTAAGTTGAATATTATAATATGGGCTTAGCCCATTTAATTCCAACACTCATCTATACTCATATTTATCAGCCCAAAAGTTCTCTATGGGTATGCCTGTAAAGAGGTGACAGACAAAGAACTATGTGCATAACTGTTGTCAGTGCTCATGTCCGTGTACCTGCCACGCTCACATCATTAGAAAACAACATAGTTCATGTACCAGTTTGCTAACCAAGTTCAACAAATAAAATGGATAGTATAACAACTAATTAAGTTCATCACATATCAAGTTCAACAACTAATCAAATTCAACAAATAAAATAAAAATACAAGTTGGCATAATTTATCACATATAAACAAACTAAGTTTTCAACAAGAGCATGACATACAAAAATTGTTCAAATTCAACGAGAGTAGAACATACCAGAAGGGGGTAGGTGCTTGGTGACGGCTGGGTGTCAGGAGCGAATGAGTGATGGGCTGATAGCTGGCCAATGGGTATAGGGTTTTAGTCAAACCCACCCGTCAATGTGTGTTTACAGGTAAACAGGCGAGACAAGCATGAGTGAAGCTCACCTATGTCCGTGCCCTGGGCAAAGAAAATACCTATACATGACTATTAAGGCATTTGTTTATAGACACGTGAATAATCGTGCACAATTGTCATCCCCGCCTAACCTCCAGCTATATATGCCGACAGCCACGCCTCATTCCACAAATGGGAGTGGGTTAAAATGATTAAATCTGTTGGGCCTTCAAATAGAAAGTTATGCAGACAATGTAGGCGATCATGAGATTTGAACCCTGATTTAAGTCGGGAAAATATAGCATGTCATATCGATGATGATATTTGAAACCTCCTCTAGGTTAGGAAAATGCGCACACAATCTGTTGTCTGTGCTCCGTTTGGCATTGGCATTGCCGTGCATCTGGATATAGAGAAAAGTATCAGGCCAGCTCTCCAATCAACCACTTAAGCAACGCAGAAAAGACCATCCAGAGAAGCCATGCAAAGCTTTTGGCCTGTAGAAAATACATCATAAAACAGCAGCCAAGAACAACACAAACATTTCTTACTGCAACAATGGGAATTAAACGGCAATCACGTCCAATCTGGGGATACGACACAACTTGAACAGATTTGTACAATAAAGCATCATCGGCAATACTGTCAACATAAAGACCAATTCCATGAGTCATAGACGACCATGGATAGTAGGGATAAAACTCAACTCACGAGTAGCTGTTGATCAACACACACCGACACACGCATACATGAACACACGATGCACGCATGCACACATACAAGCAATCCTTGTAGCATACCATACGCGGATCTTTTCCATACTCGCTCATTGGAATAAATGGTTTTTTGTTGAGCAGGAACCTTTCATCCAAGCTCATGGCGAAATTAACAGCAGATGAGCATCACTTGCCATCCTCGGGGCTGCTGAAAAGATAGTTAAGTTGAGAACCACCGCCTGGAGCAGCTTGCACCTTCGTCGAAGGACGGTCCTGTGGCACCATGCAGTAGCAAATGTCAGCATAAAATGCATAAATATTTCGTAATGGAAAATTTGACAACTTTCTGTGTAGAATCTTTTATGCATTCTTGGCTTCAAACTGAATATATTGCAAGTAAGATTTGTTCACATAACAAATAGCCTGTTTGACTAAAATACTTATGAAAAATTTTCTGAGGTCGGCTGTCGTGTGTAAGGTATCTTAGCATCTATACTTAGAACTTGCTAAAGTGGCCATGTTTCATATACAGGTAAACACAAAATGCACTTGCAAATAACACTTCAATCATGTGCTAAAGGGTGCAGTTGATGGAAGAAACCTCAACAAATATTTCTGGGTCGTAAGCTAACAACAAATTATGAATGAGGGGAAAATGAGCTTTTCTTATTCCACTTGTACTCAATTGCTGATCCAAAAAAGCGCAGCTGGAATATTCATAAGAGTAAATGACACTGACCGTAATGAAATTTCCACGGTTCTGGCCTTCAGATCTGTAGTGATTGTTTGCTTTACTACTTTGAATACCAGCTGGGATCTCTTTGAGTTTCTCTGCAGAGGATGGAGGAGTTCGCTTTTGAACTGGCGCAGGCTTCTCAGCTGACTTTGGAGCTTCATCGCTGCCAAAAAGGTAACCCAAGGAACTCTGACCACCGCCACTGCTAACACCACGACCCATCTTATGGAAGTTCAAAGGTCAAATACTCTGCAAAAATCAGTTTCAGATATAAGAACAGTGTTATCCCCAAAGGGCCAAAAAAGCTCAAGCGTCCTGCAGCAGCACTGAAAAAAAAAATACAAAAATAGCGTACACCCAAAAAAATAACAAAGGAGTCTTCTCATTAGTGCTAAGTTCACTTGGCCCTACAAACCCTTTACAAAAGAAGGATTATCAGTTGTTGGCATCTAGTATGTCAGTTCCCTAAAGCTCACGAGTTGGGTTGCACTAACCCTTTATTGCACAGCATACCAACAATTAGGCACATAAGTAGTCAAACACTAGCACATATTAGAGGAGCATTTGACTACTGGTCTATCACCAATTTTTAACACTGTTGCTTTTCCAACATAAATGACACAAGTTACATTATTCTGACATATTCAATATGTAAAAAGGAAAATGTAGATTATCTGCAGTTTGCTTGTTGTGTTGCTCTATTAACAAAAGATGTTGAACTACTTAGTGTACATGCAACCTAGCTCACAAGATTTGCTGCAAATATGTCTTTCTTCTTATGTGGAACCACATTCCACCTAAAAATATTGATATAACGCAGATCAACTTGGTTTGGTACAGCCTACAGATGCATCCACCTCAAAATCCTTTTGTTGAGTTATTGTCCTTGACGGTAGCAGCAAACATCACATGATCACATTATAAAATTTTTCTATCTATAGCGATACATTCAAAGCCAATTGAGCACAAGACATTGCTGAAACATAAATTCCGCGCTGCTTCTACCTAAAACAGGCACCGTGATTTGCGCCGACAAGCTAAAACCTTCCGAAAATTCTAACTTTGCAAAAAAAAAAACAACCACCACCACCTCAATTCAGGACAAAATTAAGCGAATCTCTCAACCTAATCAATCTTCATTTCACAACATAAAGAGATGAAATCGCAGCAACTAGAAGAACAAACCAGGCCAAAACCGTGGTAGATCACAACAACAGCAAGTCCAAGAAAGATTTGAATCACGCAGCATTGTATTATCCCAAACATCCGAAACACATACTCCAAATCACACGGACCATCGAGCCACAACAGAAGTGGGGAAACAACCGGAATCACGAGAGGCCAGATCATAAGCAGGAGGTGACAAAATCGAGCAAGACTTGCACACCGACACATTCCAGAAACCACAAAACCCCGACAAATCTGTCCCCCATTCGTTCAAATTCGCAACAGCAAGAACCTAAACCGCTACTTAATCTCCTAAAACACGGCCTTAATCTCCTAAAACACGGCGTCAGGTAGTCCTAATTTGGCGGGAAATGGGGCGGACTTCAGCACAAGAATCTTGGCAAAGTTCCACCAAACCGCCCGAATCGGGCTCGAAACGACCGCAGAGGGAGCGGGAATCGGGATCGGACGGAGCCAGGGCGAGATGCGGGGCTAGATTTGGGAGACTACGCACCTTTCTCTCCGGATCCAGGAGGAGGTGGGCTATCCCACAACCACTGTTCGCTGCCCAGAGCCACAGGAGAGGGAGCGGGTTGCTTTGCTTTGCTCTGCTCCCCTCGGCGTTTATTTTAGTGGGGAGGACATTTTGCCCTGAAGACCCTGAGGTCATCGGAAATCAAATGTCCATTCACAATCGCAAATTAGACAAATGGAAATATAGGCTTTTTATTCAAGAGATATAGAGGTTGTACATGCATGCCATCCATGGAGATTGGTGATCAGTGTGTGATGTTGATTTTCTGGCTAGAATCAAGAGCCATGTTCTACCAACTACGTAACCGTCTATCAGGAACCGAGAACTATAATATATATATAGGAAATGGTACGGTACTCCAGAGTATACACTCTGATTTTTTTATATACCATTTAAATTGTATGATGATATATCTTTATTAATTTAACCATATTCCAAGTATGGAACTTTCCTCACTGGTGATTTCTTTAAAAATCCGTTAAAAAAAATAAAACCGTTGTGATACGTGTGACAGTAAAAATGGATACAACATTTACTTCCATGTATATTCCAATTTACTGCCAAATGAGGCTGCTTTCGCTATACTCACGAAATTACTAGACTGCCATGTAAAGACAGGAGCAGATAACCCAGATGCCGCGGTCCACCTGTAAATATGCAACTTCCCCCACTGACAATTTCTAAAAAAACCTGTAAAAAATTAAAACCGCTTTGAGATGCTGAGATGCACAACAGTAAAAATAGAAACCACATTTACTTTCATAAACATTCCAATTTACCGCTAGATAAAGTCGTTTTTCTGTACACACGGATTTACTGAACACCTCATTAGAATTTAAGGGCACATCCCCGTCTAAGGCGCGCAGTGAGACAATGTCATACACACATTCTAATATGGTATGATAACAAATTAGGTGCTAAGATGAGATGATGCCATACATACATTCTAATATAGTATGACAACAAATTTAATGACCAAGTTAGGAACACTAACTTACCTTGATGTGCCGCTCGCTGGTTCTCCTCTTGTGGTCTTCTCCCATGTATCCCTTGTTATTATTCTCTCCTCTGTGCTCTTGCCCTATCCAGTAGCAAACTGTCATGCAGCAAAAAGCAAATTATTAGCACTGAGCAAACTGAAAAAGGGACAGCAAGTCAGCATCACAGATTGACAACAAGAAGGTTTTGGTTCAAAGTTTCACATATCAAAATGGGACAACAACACAGATAAGTAATAGCATCACATCAGTTCACAACAGTTCGAGTGTTCAACATCAAAGTTTTGAATAATAACTAAAGCGGAAAGTTTGGATACGCCTGAATAGTCTAGTAGGCCACAGTCCACTCCGTACTCCCCTATGACTCGCCCAACATCACCAAAACTCGACTAAAACCAAAACACCAACAGTCTAGCTATAACATCTCAAATTTGAAGCTTTCAAAAATTTTGTGTGTAATCTAGATCTACGGAAAATTTACCAATTTTTTTTTGAATGAATAAAACTTAAATAGGAATTTCTGAAATTAAAAATATTTAATTTGATTAATGCAATCTTCAATTAAATAAAAAAACAGTGCTAGTTGTGTTCCTTGTGTTCCAAGGAATTTTCCTAATTTTGTTGGATTTTTCGGAGTTCATTTGTATTTATTTGAGTCCATTTGGATTTTTGGCATTTTTCTAAATTCCTAAATCAATTCCTAATTATAAATCTTTCATGTGTCGAATCCGCCCGGCCTACCTCTCCCCCCCCCCCTCCCACTTCCACCCCAGCAGCCCCGTGCGCCATCCGAACTCCTCCATGCTGCCTCTCTCGGTGTTCGTGCCCTGCATGCATCCCCAGGGCCAGAAATAGGCCTCGTCGTCCTCGTTCCGTGTGCCTCACTCTGCCACCCTCGGTACCCTAGCCGCCTCTGCTCGGGAAGCCGTCGTTCGCCGTCGCCGCTATCATCTTCTCCAAGCCTGGCGCCGCCTTGCTGCACCGGTTCTCCACCGTCACACCTCCTTGGGTCGTTGCTTTCGCGTTAACGCTGTTGGACCAAAACGGCGACTAGAGGGGGGTGAATAGGAGCACGATCTCTTTTTCACAAAGATCGGGTTCAATATGATTTTCACTCCAATAGCTATGAGAGCTATGAAGATCAATATACAAGCACAGCAGAAGTCTTGTATTGAATCCAATCTAAACCCCGGAGCAAAACAATCAAAAACAACAAAAACTCATTTTTCAAGTAATGGGCGGTTTGACCTCTATGTTAATGGCGGTCGGACCGGTCATCTTAGGCGGTCAGACCTCCAGCCTGATGAACAGTGAAATCAGCCCGAAAAACGAAATTGCAAATAGATGTAACTTTTGATCTACAACTCCAAACTCGATGAAACTTGGAACACACCTTCTCTAGAATATCAGGAACCTATTTCAATCAAAGATCGTGAAGATCCTTGACAAAGTTCCGATCTTTTCCCGTTTGAGTGAAGGATGGTTCAAAACCGAGTCAAAACGAAAACTAGATCCAAAACCTTGCTCGTGGGTTAGAGATGATCAAGATGATCCTAGATGATATCCCACATGTCACGGCAAGCAAGATTAGGGGCAAAAACCAAAGAAAAACTTGAGAATCAAAGACGGCCCCAAAATCACAAAATAGAGAGGAAGAACGAAAAGAGACTCATCTCAAGAAAACTTGCATAGATTGATTTATGATTGTTGCTGGCTTACAGCCACTCCAACATGGAGGACAAGCCTCAATACATGAGCACACAATCAATCTCCTCTTCAAGAATCCTAACATCTCCACTCCGTAATCTCAAAAACAAAAATAGGGTTTCCAAATAAGCAAACAGGATTACAAGAGGTGCACAACACCCTCCCATATTTATAGTGGAGGCTAACCTTCTAGAAGAGTTCCTATTGGGCACCCGTTAAGCCCACACACAAATGGGTTTAACTCACGCATGTATTTTAAAGCGCCGTCTTCATCTTCTCTTGACCTAAACCGCTTCTCCTTGCGTCGTCTTGCGCTGCGGTTTAGCCAAAAGCAAACAAGGCGGTATTTTAGTGATATTACCAAAATACCCCTTCTCAATCCTTCTCCGAAGACCGAGTCCAATCTTCATGAAGTATTTCCATGCTTCGACACGTGCAAGTTGATCAGCGGCTCTCATCATGTCGGCAAGTCTCTCCCATCCGGCTCCCACCGAAATCACCATGGCACTTGCACGGACCCCCGCGCCGCTTGATGCAACCCGCCGCACCGAACTTCCCGTTCGGTCATCCTTATCAATTTTGCGCCACGCTCGAATCCAATGACTTCATTCGGCATCGTTGATCATTCTGAACCTCAGCTCTCCAAGCCAAGTCCCGATCATCCTCGCCGTTGACCGTCGTTGACCTCCAAGCAACCTGCACAACAATAGACCAAGAAATCGATTCCGGGAACAAGTTCTTCGCAACTTGACCCACGTTAGTCAAAACATGCATCATGCAACACATATGCACTGAAACCCATGAATCATGCAACATTATGACCACTAGGATGTTCTACTAGGTTCCAAACCTTATTCCTCTCAAAATTCTCTAACTCCTCATGCATGGCATTAACCCAGCTAGAATCTGATAAAGCATGTGATATATCGTGAGGTTCAAAAGAAGCAACAAATGCAGAATGAGAGTAGAGGTTTGGATCGTGATACCTGGAGCGAGTGACTTGCTCATGAAGATTACCAATTATCTGATCCGGAGGATGCTGCCTTTGAATGTAAAGTGGCGCACCCGGAGAGGAAAGCATCTCTTCGACCTTCACAGGTACTGCTAATGATGAAGATGCAGCAGGAGCCTCATCTGAAGGCGAAGTAGTCAAAGCAGGCTCTTGTGCTGGAATAATAGCGTCAACAGCAACAGGTGGAAGAACATCAAATCCTTCATCATCTTCCTCTATGAATACGCTCTCTGTCACCTGTGTATCACCTGAAATATCTGATCTAGCTCCAAGGATAGTCTCATCAAAAGTGACATTGCATGTCTCCTGAATAAGGTTAGTTTCAGCATTAAAAACCCAAAAACCCTTCGAATGTGCAAGATATCCCAGAAATAAACCATCAAAAGTTCTTGATTCAAATTTATCTAGATTTCCTGTTTTGAGAATAAAACACTTGGATCCAAAGACTCGAAAGTGCGAGACAGAGGGTTTTTCTACCAAATCGAAGCTCATAAGCAGTCTTGCCCAAAGAAGATCTCACAAAGACACGGTTAGCAATATGGCAAGCAGTAGCAACATCTTCGGCCCAAAACCTCCTCGGTGTGCTATATTCATCTAGCATCATCCTAGCCATCTCGACCAGGGTCCTGTTATTCATTTCCACAACGCCATTTTGTTGAGGGACATGTGGAGAAGAGAACTGATGCTCAACTCCACGCTCAGCACAAAAAGAAGCAAATGAGGCATTCTTGAACTCCGTGCCATTGTCATTGCGGATCGCTCTCAATGCACCCAGAAATTCAGAAACCAAATGCAGAACAAGATCATGATAATAATCAAAAGCTTCATCCTTCGAGCAAGAAAGAACACCCAAGTGTATCTAGAAAAATCATCGACTATGACAAGAATGTACCATTTTCCACCAACTGACCAATCCCTAGCAGGACCAACAGTATCCATATGAAGCAACAGTCCCGGTCTGTCAGTCATGACCATAGTCACCGAAGGGTGTGAGGCACCAACTTGCTTGCCATGCCTACAGGGCGCACAAACATCATCTTTGACGGCTTTGAGTTTGGGCAAACCTCTCATGAGCTCAAGGTTGCTAACTCACGTCAGATGATCAAAACCAATGTGCCCCAAACGACGGTGCCAAAACCAGAACTCAGAAGAAGAAGATGCAATCAAGCATTTTAGAGAACCAGCAAGAGATTCAGAAAAGTCAGCTCCAAAGATCGTAGCAACTCTAGTAATTCCAAAAACAAGCTCATCAGTTGAATCAAGCACCCGACAAGTATTTTTCTTAAATATAGTCTCATATCCATCATCAAGAAGTTGAGAGACAGAAATCATCACCTGTCGACCGCGTGAAGGAGGTGAACCATCTTGAGTCTTCGGTCATATGGCGTGAACAGCTGGAGTCGACGAACCACGTGTCCTTCCTCTTTCCGCGGTAATCCTGAAAATCAAGGCAAAGAAGAACGACGTGTCTCAATACTGGGGTTAGTTAAACAAGACTTAGCAACCCAGTACTGAGACACACGTCTGCGAGTAGTATGCAAAGCAGAAGTGCTATCCTTGATTTTATTTGAAGTTCTGTTATGAGCAATGGTTAAAGTAACATGAGAGTTATCCTATCTAGGAACATGATGATGAGCATGTGACACAAATCCTAAACCACGTTTCTTCTTTTCTATGTTACCATATCTCATAAGAGCTCTAGGTTGATTAGTTGAAATTCTAGCAAAAATTTTCTTATCATTTTTCAACCTACGCCAACAGAACTCAATCAAATGCCCATCCTTTTTGCAATAGGTGCAATGATACTTAATACCACTAGGAGAAGCACCCTTAAACTTAACATATGGTTGGGCAATACCTGCAGATTTAAAGATAGTTTTTACAGGTTGTGTTTTGAATTCAATTAACCAATTTTCCAAGACTTGAGTAACTTTTGGATTAGAATTATCTTGAACATGATTGTATCCTAATCCTTGCTTCTTATAAGGAGTTTTAGACTTGTCCAGAATCATGTTTAATTGTTTCTTACCTTTAGAGAATTTTTCTAAGGTATCCTTAAGATAAGCATTTTCTTCTTTAAGATTAACACATGATTCATAGGTTTTACCCTTAATGGCTCTAGCATATTTTTCCTTATATAAAGCAGTTTCAAGTTTAAGAGCTGGATATGAAGCACATGTAGAAGACTCAATACTGTCCTTAAGCTTGGCATATTTAGCTCTAGCTGCTTCTAAGATATTTTTAACTTCATGTTCGCGTTCTAAGCAAAAAGTGCAAAGGCTAGAATCAACCACACCAGAAGCAACTAACTTGCTAGACTCTAAGTATTTTTCACATGGAGTAGATTTAACCTCAACAAGTTCAGTCCTAGCATTTTTAAGTTGTTGCAAAGCAATATCATGAGCAGATTGCAGTTTAATAAATTGTGAGTGCATAGCATGGTAAGATGAACATTCATCAGATTCAAGAGTCTTAGCATTTTCAAATTCTAAAGTCAAATTATCTATTTGTGACTCTAATTCCTTATTCTTGGCTATGACAAATTCTAAAGCTGTAGAACCGTAAAGGCGACTAGAGGGGGGTGAATAGGGGCTTTCTCAAATTCTTCACCTTAATCAAATTCAACACGAACTTTTCTCCGTTAGCTATGAAAGCTAGGAAGATCAGTAAATGCACAGTGGAACCCTTGTGCTGAATTCGATAACCCCCTTTACCCCAAGACACAAACTGTGGAGAAATGATCTCAGAGGATCGGTGCAGTATCGGTGATCAGGCCATTTGAGATGGCGGTCGGACCGACGGTTGACGAGCGGTCGGACCGGCTACTAACTGGCGGTCGGACCGTTGGAAATCGGTTCAACCTGCCACTACCGGGCGGTCTGAAAGGCGGGCGGTCTGACCGCCGTATAAAAATCGGTCCGACCGATTTAGTCCAGAACCGAAACTCAAACCCAAAACCAAAACAAAATTTGGTCCAACTTTTGATTTAACCAATGAAACTTGACCAAATTCGGAGCACACCTCCCTAAAGATATTAGAGACCTATTTCTAGCGACGATCCTTCAGATCCACTTCGTAGAATCGATCTCCCAAGGTTTTAACAAAGAAGTGCACAAACCCTAGAAATATGAAAATCTTGATTCAAGACTTGCTTGTGGGGGTAGATGGTCTAAATGATTCTAGGAGTATTCCCACACATCAAAGCAATATAAAATCGATCAAGAGACCAAGCATAAACACTTAAATCAAGGAAGCTTCACCACGTGTAGGTTGATCAGCGGCTATCATCTCGTCGCCAAGTCTCTCCCGTCCGAATCCCATCGGAACCTCCCAGAGACTCGCACTGACTTCCGCACCGCCTGATCCAACCAGCTGCACCGAACTACCCGTTCGATCCATCTTGCCCATTCTGCACCATGCTTGAGTCACACGACCTCACCCGGGATCCATGATCGTTCTGGACCTCAGCTCTCCAAGCGTAGTCCCGATCCACCTCACCGTTGACGTCGTTGACCTGCAAGCCACTTGCACAGCAATGGACAAACAAATCATTTCCGGGAACAAGTTCTTCACAACTTGACCCACGTTAGTTCCACAATGCAATATGCAACAATAAAGCATTGAAGTTCATACAATAAACACAATCAAAACACATCAATGCCAAGAAGGCTCACCTTCAAGTGATCGACGGTCTGACCGCCCCCATACAGCCGGTCCGACCGATTTCAGGCCGGTCAGACCGATTTTATAACGGCGGTCGGACCGCCCGAAAAGACTTAGCCAAATTTTCAGCTCGAAAATCCGAAACCTTCTGGAAATTTCAACTGAATAGAACTTTCAACTGGGAACTCCAGAAATGATGCAACCACATCCAGGAGACTCCCCTCACTTGCCTACACAACCTATTTTTGGCCTAGCCCCAAATTCCAACAACACACTTTGGCGGTCGGACCGGCAAGCATTGCCGGTCAGACCTTTCCACTGGCCGGTCGGACCGGCGACTGGCCGATCGACCGCCGCGGTGACTGACAAAGACTAGAGCAAACCCGAAAACGCGATAAATTGCAAACCAACAAAGCCATTGCCAATTGACTCATCATCATGAGATCGTGCACATATCCTCACGATATCCACAATCTCCCCCTTGATGAACACATTGGCAATTTCCCAGAAAATGTGGTTTTTCGGATTGAAAAGTAAAAAATTCACCGTTTTCGCATAAAGGCACAACTTGGTCCATAAGCAAGAAAAAGCCTAGGAAATGACCAAGCAGGCTTCAGAATAGTATAAGCAAGTGAGATAAGGCAATGAAAGCACAAAAGGATTCAATTTCCAGAAAGAGGCCAAAAATCTCACTTAGGTCCATATGAAAGACAAATGTTCCATTTGACCTTTGATCATTGTGAGTCTTCTTCAATTGCAAATATAACCAGAAAAAGGCAATAAAACCGGGAGACTCAACTCACTATGATCACAAATGTTCAAAAGGTTCAACATTTTTTTTATGAGAGTTCTTTTATATTAAACCTTCTGTATGAAACCAAAAGCTCCAAAACAACATTTTTCTTCACAATCTTTCTCCCCCTTTGACAATGAATTCATCAAGATGCATGGGAAAAGAAAGAGTATGAAGGAATGATTTTATTTTTGAACTTTAGTAAAAAGGAGTCATGACCATTATACATGTAGACAGTACAAGTATTATACCAAGCCATATAAAGAGTAGAAGCTATATTCAATCATGGCAAAACATGTACTGCAAAGCTAAAACCAAAATAGCAGTAATCTGAGATTAAAAGAATTAATACCATGAAAAGTTGCTCAATATCATAGTTTCACTAAAAGCAACCAAAAATGAGTCAAGCCATGTCTATAAGTAAAAAGAGACTCAAAACTAGAACTGAGGCATTTTGAGCATTAAGAGATCAAATATGAAGCAATATTCAAGCACTTAGCATTTTGAGCATTTTTCTAAAAAGGATTTTTTTTTATTGTGCTAGATCTCAAGCCTTGCCGCGACCATCTCAAGCGAGAAGCTTAAAAGAGTGGTCTAGGTCATCCAAAACTCCCCTTGAGTTCATGCCTAGTGCAATGACAAGCCGTCTCATGAGAAAGGATTGGTGAGATCCGTTTTTTTCGCACAGAAAATCTCATTTTTCATTTGCTTGACTTAAGACGTTAAAAAACTCATTTTTCATCTCAAAATAAGTTCAAGACTCAATTTAACCTATATGACATGGCATGAATCATAAGAGGATCACTAGAGCAAAACTAGTCACAAGATCCAACAAGACATGATTTGATTCAATTTGCTCACAGATATAAAACTAGCAAGGCAAAAGCTAAGCTAAACAAGAAGAGCCATAAAAGAAGTCTAGCAGACTATCACTTGATATGACAAGGTATAGAGTATGAAATCAAGCCATACAAGGATAATAATCAAAGCTCCACAAATTTTATTATACAGTGTAAGACAATTGAAATGAAACATGCATTATGATACAATGAATGCAAAAAGAGCAAATTCCCCCTCAAAATAGCCCAATAGGACTAATAACCCCTAACTCTCCCCGCAAAGCAGCAAAACGAGAAGAATCAAGAGCTTTAGTGAAAATATCTGCAAGTTGTTGCTCTGACTCTACAAAGTGAAGCACAACATTACCCTTCTCAACATGGTCTCTAAGAAAATGAAATCGAATATCAATGTGTTTAGTCCTGGAATGTTGCACTGGGTTTTTGGCAATATTAATTGCAGAAGTGTTGTCACAGAAAAGAGGAACAGTTCTCAAGGATAACCCATAGTCCCGCAGCGTGGATAAAATCCAGAGAACCTGAGAGCAACCAGGCGTCGAGCTACATACTCGACCTCGGTGGATGGGCAATCAAAGACATTTTCTAGAGGACCAAGAAACAAGAGATGTGCCCAAGAAATGACAAGTGCGAAGTACTCTTCCTATCCACTCTACACCCATAAAATCGGCATCGTAAAATGCTCGAATTGAGAGAGCAGAAGAAGAAGAATACCAGAGTCCAAAGTCAAGAGTATCTTGAAGGTACCTGAAGATGCGACGAACTGCTTGACGATGAGAAGCACAATGGGAAGCTTGAAAGCGGCGCCTGGACATCTGACAAATTGTATGTCGGCCTCATATTTGTGAGATAGAGGAGGAGCCAATCATCTGCGGTACTCCTTCGGTCCACGGGCTCTCCATCCTCATCGTGGTCCGGCCACGGTGGTTGTAGCAATGGGAGTAGACATTGGCCTACTGCTTCCCATATTGAAGCGCCGAAGAAGGTCCCTTGTATACTTACTCTGGTGAACGAAGGTGCCTTCTTTCAGTTGCTTGATTTGAAGACCAAGGAAGAATGTCAACTCTCCCATCATGCTCATCTCGAACTCACTGCTCATGAAATCTAAAAATCTGGACACTAAAGCATGAGAAGAACCACCGAATATAATATCATCTACATAAATCTGAACCAACAGAAAATCACTACCATGCCTGAGAGTGAACAAGGTTTTATCAATCATTCCCATTTTGAAATTATTTTCAAGCAAAAAAACTCTTAAGCCTGTCATACCAAGCTCTAGGAGCTTGCTTCAATCCATACAGGGCTTTAGAGAGTTTAAAAACATAGTTTGGGAATTTAAGATTTTCAAAACCAGGAGGTTGCTTGACAAAGACCTCTTCTTCTATGAAACCATTCAAGAAAACACTTTTAACATCCATTTGAAAAAGCTTGAAACCCTTGGATGTTGCAAATGCTAAAAGAATGCGAATGGCTTCCAATCTAGCTACTGGAGCAAAGGTCTCTTCAAAGTCTAACCCTTCTACTTGGGAATAACCTTGAGCTACGAGTCTAGCCTTATTGCGAACAACCAACCCATCCTCACTTTGCTTATTTTTAAAAATCCATTTTGTTCCAATAACATGAGAATCAGAAGGACGCTCAACTAAGGTCCAGACTTTGTTTCTTTCAAAATTTTCAAGCTCTTCATGCATGGCATTGACCCAAGAGGCATTAGATAAAGCATGGGTGATATCTCAGGGTTCAAAAGAAGCGACAAAAGCAGAATGTGCATGAGAATCAGGGGAAATAAACCTGGAGCGAGTGACTCACTCTTGAAGATCCCCAATCATCTGCTTAGGTGGATGTTGTCGCTGAATGTGAAGAGGTGCTCCTGGTGCAGACGTGGCCTCTACCTCACGAGTTGTGGAGGTAGGAACAGAACCACTCACGTCGTCGGTGAAGATAGGAGGAGGCTGCTCAGCTGAACCTGGAGTAGTAGTAGCAGGCTCTCCACCCCTCTCAGAAATAGCTGAAGGATGGATCGGGTCCTCATCCTCAGAGTCATCATCGACGAAGATGCTTCCTTGAATTTCAGGAACCTATGTACCTGTAGCATCGGGTCTAGTACCAGGACTAGCCTCATCAAAAGTGACTTCGCAAGTCTCAACAATTTTGTTAGTGTCAACATTAAAAACACGATAGCCACGAGAATGAGCAGGATATCCAAGAAATATGCCATCAAAACACCTAGACTCAAATTTATCAAGGTTGCCATGTTTAAGAATGAAGCACTTGCAACCAAAAATCTTGAAATGAGAGACTTTGGGAGAATGACCAAATCTAAGCTCATAAGAGGTCTTCCTAACCACAGATCTCAAGAAAACCCTATTGGAGATATAACAAGCAGTAGAGATCGCCTCAGCCCAAAATATCCTAGGAGTAGAATGCTCATCTAACATGGTCCGAGCCATCTCTACAAGGGTCTTGTTCTTCCTTTCTACAACACCATTCTGCTGGGGAACTCTAGGAGAAGAAAACTGATGCTCAATTCCCCTATCGCAAGGAAGGTAGAAAAGAAGAATTCTTGAATTACATCCCATTGTCACTCCTAATGGCTCTCAAAGCTCCAGGAATATCAACAGCAAGTCTAAGGACTAAATCTCTAAAGAATCCAAATGCTTCGTCCTTAGAAGCGAGAAAATAAACCCAAGAATACCTGGAGAAATCATCCACAACCACCAAAGACATACCATTTCCCACCATCCATTGAACTCTAGAAGGACCAAGCTGTGTCTAAGTGAAGAAGTCATCACAGTCCATCGGTCATCACCAAGGTAAGAGGTGGGTGGGAAGCAGACACCATCTTACCATGTCGACAAAGCGAGCACACAAGATCTCTAATGACCTTGACCTAGGCAAACCTCTAATCAAATCCTTACAAGCGACTCTAGTCAAGTGGTCAAAACCTATATGCCCAAGTCTACGATGCCACAAGACAAGATCATGAGAATCAGAGGCTATAAGACACCTAGGACAGGAAGCTGAAGAAATACTAAAATTTGCACAAAAGATCTTCTCAAATCTGGAGATCTTAAAAACAAGCTCACCCGAGGAATCTAGAACTCTACACTCACCACTTTTAAACCTCACTTCTAGACCCTCATCAAGCAGTTGAGAAACAGATAGAAGATTATACATCAGCTTACTTACCAAAGCGACGTCTTTAAGCATGAACTTGTTGTTGACGCGCACAGTGCCCTTTGCAGTCACGATCCCGGTAGAAGCATCCCCAAAAGTAATCAATTCGTTGTCGGATGCACGTGTGAGGGAGAAGAACCATCTAGAATCTCTGGACATATGTCGAGAACACCCGGAGTCAACAAGCCACATGTCCTCCTTCCTCGTACGACGGACCTAAAAGGCACAATCAGAAAACATCCGTGCCTCAGTACTGGGGTTAGTGATAAATGATCTAGGAATCCGATCGAGAAGCACGATGCACAGGAACACAAGAATAGAAACAGCAGAAACATAATCAGGAATAAAATCATAAGGATGCACATGAGAACCACCTAGACCTCTCCGAAACGATCTACCAAAAGATCGATACTCCCCCTGTCTAGGTGCTACCCGTGGTCTCTCCTCACGATATCCTAAACCAACAGCTGCCTAGACTCACCAAAAGAGTCTACAAAGTTCTCTACAAATCTAGGCCTATATGTGCTACGATAAACAGGCTGCCTAGCTCTAGAGACTACAGCTGGAGAAGGGACTCCTCTAATGGATCTCAAGACGCTCATCCTCTCTCTTCTCTCAATTTTTGCTCTCCGGAAGCAGAACTCAACAGTGTGGCCTTCTTTCTTGCAAAAAGTGCAATGGTACTTGACCTTTTGAGGGGTCTGTACTAAAGAAGTAAAAGCACCTTTCTTGCCAGAGATAGTTTGAGCAAAACCTGCGGATTTGAAAACAACCTTGGATGGCTTAGGAGGTTCTAGCTCAAACAGACCATTTTTCACAACTCTAGCAATCCTAGGTGGGTGTTTCTTGGAATACTCTAGGGGATTGAAACCTAGGCCACTATTTTTTACACTCACCTTGGATTGATCAAGAATCATGTTGAGTTTCTTTTTCCCACTAGAAAACTTCTCAAGAGTCACCTTGAGGTAATCATTCTCTTTAATTAGACCATCACATCTAGTGCACTTTCTAGACTTGATTACCTCATCACATTTACTCTTAAGAAGAGCCACTTCCACTTTGAAGGCCTCACAAGACACACAATAGGATTCCTTAATCCTATTCAACTGCTCCTTAAATTTGACTCTAAATGCCTCTTGAATCTGACCAATCATGGTTTCAACTTCAGCATTCAAAACACAAGAGTTAGAATCAATGACTTTCTTAGAAGCAGTAAGAGACATGGATTTTTCAATTTTAGCTTTTTCTTCAAGAGTTTTGTTTAAAGCTTCAATCTCAATGTAAGCTTGGGACAATTTTCACAAGAGGCAGCTCTAGAGTAAACAACCATTTCAGTTATCTCTTGCATCTTAATCCTATTATTCTTACAATGAGAGCATGTGTGACTAGTATCAATTTTTTGCAATTCTTTCAAGGAGCTATCCAATTTTAATTCAAGTAAAGCACAGTTAGAGCAAGTTAAAGGAATAGCTTCCATGGCAGTCACATCAAGAGAAATGGCATCTAAGCAAACAGAACTAGACTTGAGAGATTCTAGTTCATCAAGAGCATCTTTTAATTGATTAGCAACAGAGGAATGAGCAGATTTCAAGCTTGTCAGTTCTTTAAGCAAGCTAGTGCAGGAATCACAAATATCATCAGGATTAATAGATTTAAGCCTAACAACTTCTAGGTTCAAATTGTCAATCATAATGTCCTGCTTCTTAATCATTTTTACTTGCTTATGCAATTTCTGTTCAGCAAGCACCAAAGCCCTTTTCATGTCAGCAATTGAAGGGCATACCTCATCAGGATCACTAAAAGGATCCTCATCGTTGGAGGAGTCGCTGTCGTGGCTGTTCTTGGCCATGAAACACATGCCTGTGAAGTCATGAGCCTTCTTCTTGCCATGAGAGTAACTCTCGTCGTCCTCCGTTTCCGAGTCCACATCGCTCATGTTCACATTCTCTAGAGCGGCAAGGACCCGGCTGACAAACTTGCGATAGTTTGTCTTCTTGGGTTTTGCATCCCTCTCTTGGGGATGTCTTCGTGTCTCCTTCTCCTCTTTGCCCTTTAGCTTAGGGCACCTGGAACGAATGTGGTTTGGCTCACCACATTCGAAGCATGTGATTGGTCCACTTCTCCTCCTATTCCTCACCTTGTTGTACGCTCTCGTGAATTTGGTGGATAGGAGGGCTAAGTCATCCTCGGGCAGTTTCTCAAGTTGCTCATCGCTCAAAGAATGCAAAACAGATAATGAGAAACCAGATGAGCTACAATCAAGAGAATCAGAAGAACAACCCTTGGATTTGTCGACCACTAATGCCATCGACTCTGTCTTGGGGAGACGCGAGATGAAATCAATCTCATGCGTCTTCAACCTCGAGTATAGTTTATCCATGGTAAGCTCACTCATGACAGTGTTGTCAATGATAGAAGTGATCTTCATTCCCCAAACCTTCACATCAAGAGCACCCAAAAGCTGGCGTGCATTTTCAGACTCAGAAAAAACCAGGTCAACAGCGCGGAGATCATGAAGAATCTTAGAAAATCTTCCCCACAGCTCGTCCAAAGACTCACCAGGCCTTTGCTCGATCTTAGAGTATACTTTCTTGGTGGTTCTGTCTCACTTCCTTGATCGCGATGGACCCTTCGTGATAGTCACAAAGAGTCCGCCAGATCTCATGAGCAGACCGCAAGTGAGCAACACGCTCAAACTCAGATCGACTAAGGCCTTGGATCAAAAAATTTCGAGCCTTGCTGTTGGCCTCCACATCTGGAGTGATCATATCGTCATCGGCTGGCACGACATAAGGGTTCTTTTACCTTAAGCCAAATAACGTGCCCTTAAGCCTCGATATAGGCCTGCATTCGGGCCTTCCAATATGCAAAATCAACTCCATCAAAAATATGTGGCTTGGTTGAGTACTTGTCAGTCGCCATGGCTCCAAAGACCGGTTAAGATCTACGAGAAGAGCTAACCGGCTCTGATACCACTTGTAGGACCGTAAAGGCGACTAGAGCGGGGTGAATAGGCGCTTTCTCAAATTCTTCGCCTTAATCAAATTCAACACGAACTTTTCTCCGTTAGTTATGAAAGCTAGGAATATCAGTAAATGCACAGTGGAACCCTTGTGCTGAATTCGATAACCCCCTTTACCCCAAGACCCAAACTGTGGAGAAATGATCTCAGAGGATCGATGCAATCTTGGCGATCGGCCATTTGGAGAGATCGGTCGGACCGACGGTTTGCAGCGATCGGACCGGCTACTAAGCGGCGGTCGAGCCGTTGAAATCGGTTCGACCGACCACTACAAGGCGATTCGAAGCGCGCGGGTCGACCGCCAGATAAAAATCGGTCCGACCAATTTAGTCCAGAACCGAAACTCAAACCCAAAATCAAAACGAAATTTGGTCCAACTTTTGATTTAACCAATGAAACTTGACCAAATTCGGAGCACACCTCCCTAAGGATATTAGAGACCTATTTCTAGCGACGATCCTTCAGATCCACTTCGTAGAATCGATCTCCCAAGGTTTTAACAAAGAAGTGTACAAACCCTAGAAATATGAAAATCTTGATTCAAGACTTGCTTGTGGGGGTAGATGGTCTAAATGATTCTAGGAGTATTCCCACACATCAAAGCAAGATAAAATCGATCAAGAGACCAAGCATAAACACTTGAATCAAGGAAGCAACAAATTCATCAAAAGAAAGAAGAACACAAAGGAGACAATTGATCTCTCAAGCAAGCATTACAAGATTGATTGATCTCACAAGATGCTTACAAAGCCACTCCAACAAGGAGGACAAGAGCTCACACAAGGAGCACACACAATCTCTCCAAACCCTAGCTTCTCCTCTCCTCTCCTCCAAACCCTAGAAAAAGGAAGAGGGCTCCAAATGAATGCTTCTAAGTGCTTGGGGGGTTTTTCCTCTCCCCCCTTTCTATTTATAGGAGAGGCCTAGGGTTTCCACTAATGGGCTCCCATGAACACACACATGGGACCCACTCACACATAACTGTTGAAGCACTCGCCTGCTTCACCACGTGTAGGTTGATCAGCGGCTATCATCTCGTCGCCAAGTCTCTCCCGTCCAAATCCCAACGGAACCTCCCAGAGACTCGCGACCGACTTCGACCTTCGATCCAACCAACAGACCAACTACCGTTCGATCTATCTTGCCCATTCTGCACCATGCTTAAGTCACACAACCTCAACCGGCATCCATGATCGTTCTGGACCTCAGCTTTCCAAGCGTAGTCCCGATCCACCTCACCGTTGACGTCGTTGACCTGCAAGCCACCTGCACAGCAATAGACAAACAAATCGTTTCCGGGAACAAGTTCTTCACAACTTGACCCACGTTAGTTCCACAATGCAATATGCAATAATAAAGCATTGAAGTTCATACAATAAACACAATCAAAACACATCAATGCCAAGAAGGCTCACCTTCAGTGATCGTGGTCCGACCGCCCACACACCGATCCGACCGATTTCAGCCGGTCCGACCGATTTATAACTTGATCGGACCGCCCGAAAAGACTTAGCCAAATTTTCAGCTCGAAAATCCGAAACCTTCTGGAATTTTCAACTGAATAGAACTTTCAACTGGGAACTCCAAAAATGATGCAACCACATCCAGGAGACTCCCCTCACTTGCCTACACAACCTATTTTTGGCCTAGCCCCAAATTCCAACAACACACTTTGGCGGTCGGACCGGCAAGCATTGCCGGTCAGACCTTTCCACTGGTCGGTCGGACCGGCGACCTGGCCGGTCTGACCGCCAGTGACCTGACAGCACTAGAGCAAACCCGAAAATGCGACAAATTGCAAACCAATAAAGTCATTGCCAATTGACTCATCATCCTGAGATCGTGCACATATCTTCACAATATCCACAAAAGCCTTATCCTGACTCATGAGTTGCTCAAACATAGATTCACATCTATCAGAAAGAACATCATAGGAAGGAGCTACCTCATCGTTGTTGTCGTCAACGGAGTCGGCTATGAAGCACAAGCCGGTGAAATTCTTGGCCTTCTCCTTCTTCTTGTTTTGAGGGATCTCCTCCTCCTTGTCCTCCTCACTCTCGGAGTCAACATCGCTCAAGGATTGATCCTCAAAAGCGGCAAGCACCCGATGAGCGGCCTTTGTCAGCTTGGCAGTATCAAACCTTGATTTGTTCCATTGAAGCTTCTTCCAAGCTGGCTTTCCCTCCTTGTGGTTGCTCTTACCTTTCAGCTTGGGGCAATTTGCCCGGATATGATTAAGTTTACCACACTCATAGCAAGTCAAGGGACCTCCTCGATTTCTGTTTCTCATATTATTGTAGGCCCGTGTGACCTTTTTGACTATGAGGGCCAACTCTGTCTCAGGAAGACTCTCAAACTCTTCTTCATGAATTGCAGATAAACCAGTAAGCGAAAATCCAGAAGAAGACTCAAAAGACCCATCAGAAGCTCTTTTGAGCGGGTCTGCTACCAAAGCTATATTTTCCTTTTGGGGATGATCAATCCTCTTGATCTCATGAGTCTTAAGCTTGCTATATAGCAGCTCCAAAGTCAGATCAGAAAGATTGACATTCTCCTCAATGGCTGTGGCCTTTATCTCCCGCTCCTTGGTGTTGATTGCAGCTAAGAGGTGGGTGGCATTTTCAGACTGAGAATATTCAATACCAACAGCTTTCATCTGATTAATCACTTTATTAAAGCAACTGAAAATGTCATCGATGCTCTCTCGAGGACACATCTCGAATTTGTTATATTCACGCTTATAGACTGTTTGGCATACTTTCTTGACTTGGGACGAACCCTCATGATAGGTTTTGAGAGTGTTCCAAATCTCATGCGCAGTCTCAAGATTGCAAATCCGATCATACTACTGTCTCCCAAGCCCGCCATACAAGAGATTTTTAGCCTTGTTGGTGTTAGCCAAAAGGGCTTTTGAAGCCAACGTAGCAACTTCGGGCACAACGAGCGGGACTCGAACAACCTCCCATATAGTGTGTCCTTCGCTCTCAAGGAAGACTCGCATGCGATTCTTCCAATAGGCATAGTCGTGCCCATTGAAGATATGCGGCTTTGTGGAGTATCTATCAATCGCCAAGTTCAGTGACCGGTTAAGATCAAGATTGAACTAACCGGACTCTAATACCACTTGTTGGACCGAAAAGGCGACTAGAGGGGGGATAAATAGGAGCACACTCACTTTTTCACGAATAATTCATTCAATAAAACTTTACTCCAGTAGCTATAGAAGCTATGAAGATCAGTATATCAGTACAGCGGAAGACTAATATTGAATCTAATTTAAACCCATAAGCAATAAGACAAAATCAACAAAGATTAATGCAAAACAATCTGCTGGCCGGTTTGACCGCTGGTAGATGGCGATCGACCAGATTGGTATTGCGGTGGCCAGGTGGGACACGGCAATCAATCGGCCGTCGGGCTCGAGCAAGACAAGCGGCCCGACGAGCGAAGTTGAGTACATTGACCTCACCCGACATCGTCGATCGTTCTGGACATCAGCTCTCCAAGCCTAGTCCCGATCATCCTCGCCGTTAGCCATCGTTGACCACCAGGCAACCTGCACAACAATAGACAAGTAAAGCGAATTTGGGAACAACTTCTTCACAACTTGATCCATGTTAGTCAAAACATGCATCATGCAACACATATGCCCTGAGACTCATGACTTTGACCTAACAACCGAATATCGCCGCCACGACGGGTGACGAACCAAGTGAAAACCGGTCAAACCGCCCCTAGGGCCAGTCTGACCGCCCACCCTGGCCGGTCTGACCGTCAACTATTGGCCGGTCAGACCGCGAGTAATGACTTAGCCGATTTTCAACCTCTGAAAACCGAAACCTACTGGAAATTTCAATTCAATAGAACTTTTGACTGGAGACTCCAAAAATTATGAGACCAAGTGCAATATAATCCCCTCTGTTGCTTGCTACCTCTATTTTTGGCCCAGCTCAATCTCTCACCTTCGAATTGCGGTCCGATCGCCACGGGGCGGTCGGACCATCGCATGGACGGCTCGGCCGCCTCCTGGCGGTCGGGCCGGTTATGGCCTAACAAAGACGAACTTTGCCGAAAACACGTGAAACGACAAACCATTAACACCATTGCCAATTTTCACATCATCCTAAGATCTGGTGCATATCCCCATGATATCCACAAAAGTCTTATCTATTTGCAACTTCGTCATCGGGCTGGTTTTGTTCTGTTCGTCTGGCCAGAGGTCAGACCGCATATCTTCGATGGGCACGACTATGCCTATTGGAAGAATCGCATGCGAGTGTTTCTTGAGTGCGAAGGACACGCTATATGGGAGGTTGTTCGAGTCCCGCTCGTTGTGCCCAAAGTTGCTACGCCGTCTTCAGAAGCCCTTTTGGCTAACAACAATAAGGATAAAAACCTCTTGTATGGTGGGCTTGGAAGATAGGAGTATGATCGGATTTGCAATCTTGAGACTGCGCATGATCGGATACAACTCTGTCCAAGATAATTCTAAGCCAAAAGTTACTCAAGTATTTGAAAATGGGTTAGTTGAATCCAAAACCCAACCTGCAAAAACTGTCTTTAAATCTACAGGTGTTGCCCAACCATCGGTTAAGTCAAAGGGTGCTTCTCCCAGTGGTATCAAGTACCATTGCACCTATTGCAAAAAGGATAGGCATTTGGTTGAGTTCTGTTGGCGTAGGTTGAAAAATGATAAGAAAAATTATGCTAAAATTTCACCTAATCAACTTAAAGCCTTTATGAGACATGGTAACATAGAAAAGAAGAAACCTGGTTTAGGATTTGTGTCACATGCTCATCATCATATTCCTAGACAGAATAACTCTCATGTTAATTTAACCATTGCTCATAACAGAACTTAAAATAGAATCAAGGATAGCACTTCCGCTTTGCATACTACTCGCAGACGTGTGTCTCGGTACTGGGTCCCTTAGTCTTGTTTAACTAACCCCGATATCGAGACACATCGTTCTTCTGTGCCTTGATTTACAGGATTTCCGCGGAAAGAGGAAGGACACGTGGTTCGTTGACTCCGGCTGTTCACGTCACATGACCGGAGACTCAAGATGGTTCACCTCCTTCACGCAGTCGACGGGTGATGATTTCATCACTTTTGGAAATAATGGTCTTAAGCAAGCCCCTACAGCCTGGTTTGATAGACTTAACATTTTTCCTGCTTAAGAATGATTTTGAGATGGGTAGGGTAGACAATACTTTGTTCATTCTTAGGCGTGGTAATGACTTCCTGCTTGCTCAAATTTACATTGATTATATTATCCTTGGTGGTTCTTCTAATACTCTTGTTTCCAGCTTTTCTGAGACTATGTCCAGGGAATTTGAGATGAGTATGATGGGAGAGCTTAATTACTTATTGAGGCTTCAAATTAGGCAATGCAAGGAAAGAATCTTCATCTATCAGACGAAGTACACTAAGGACTTGCTCAAACGCTTCGACATGGGTGACTGCAAGCCTATCTCCACTCTCATGGCGACTTCGACTGTTTTGGATCCAGATGAGGAAGGAGAAGCCGTGGATCAACGTGAGTACCGCAGCATGATCGGCTCCCTTCTGCACCTGACGGCCTCAAGACCGGACATTCACTTCACGGTCTGCCTCTGTGCGAGGTTTCAGGCATCTCCGAGAACTTCCCATCGCCAAGCCGTTAAGCGCATATTCAGGTATTTACACTCTACTCTTCTGTATGGCATTTGGTATTCATGTTCTTCATTTTTGTCCATTCGGGGGTTTTTTTGATTCTGATTTTGCGGGCTGTCGGCTAGATAGGAAGAGTACCTTAGGCACTTATCACTTCCTAGGCACTTCTCTTGTATCTCGGTCTTCTAGGAAGCACTCCTCTATTGCACAATCCACTGCTGAAGCTGAATATGTAACTGCTGCTAGTTGCTGTAGTCAGATTTTATGGATGGTAACCACTCTTAAGGACTATGGGTTAAATTTTGCTAGTGTTCCTCTTTTCTGTGATAACACTTCTGCTATTAACATTGCTAAAAACCCTGTGCAACACCCTAGGACCAAGCACATAGATATTCGCTATCACTTCCTTAGAGACCATGTCGAAAAAGATGATATTGTCCTGCACTTCGTAGAGTCCGAGGCTCAACTGGCTGATATCCTCACCAAGCCTTTAGACCCAACTAGGTTTGCCACCTCGAGAAGCGAGTTAGGGGTAATTTATCCCTATGGGTTGGTTTGAGGGGGAGTTCGATCTTTTCTGATCTTACCTTGTTCTTTTGATCTTTTCTTGTTCTTTTCTGAACTTATTGATCGTTTTGAACTTTTTAGGTTTTTAGGCTTTTATTGCATCTCATTGTATCATATTGCATTCATATGAAAAATCCAACAAGTGGTATCCAAAAAGATGCATTGTAATATAAGTTTTTCCTGCTTATATTTTAAAATTGATGAAGATTATCCTATTACCCTTTTGAGCTTTAGTATTTCAATTCTTGCTCGAATGTCATGTCTAGTTTTTTGACTTGCTAGAATTATCATGTTTTCATATATACAGATAAGTCTTTGCTGTATGAGCTAGAACTCTAAAACAACTCGAACTAAAAATTACAATTTATGGATGTTTTAGCTAGTTGCGCAATTAGTGTTCCTTTTGTGACATTGGCCCTGTCAGAATTGCTTTGTTAGCTCTTGAATCTAAAATTGACCATTACTTGAGCTTCTTGTGTTCTTGAGATTCTGAAACTGCTCTTGTGAAATATGAAAAATCAAGATTGTCTTATGCTTAAATTGTGCCAAACTACTTTTACGAGACTGCTTGTCAAAGACATGAACTTAGAGATAGTTTGATGATCCAGACAATCTCGTGGGGACTGCTTGTCAGAAATGACATGAACCTCAAGATTTGTCGCCCTGGTAGAAACTTAGAAAGAGTTTGTGGATGGCTCCTAGTCCAGAATCTTCTTCGCTAAGATATACTTTTAATCAACTTCTGTTCGAAGCTTAGGATGAGTTTGTGGATGGCTCCTAGTCCAGGATCTTGTCACTAAGTTAGATCATTAGTTAACTTCAATATTCAGTTCAAATGAGAAAATTGTTGAAAAATGAGCGTTTGGGAAATTTGAGCAAAATAATTCAATACAGGACCTGATTGACTCTTAATGTAGTCTTTGTTAGCTTTTTGATCTCACTTTGACATTTTGACATGGCCAGTTTCACTTTAGGATCCCTGTTGATGAACTTGCTGAATTTGAAGTTTCGCTTAAATTGATCAAATTTATTGCTTTATATTGAGCCTTCGTGCTTAGCTTTGATATATATGTCTTATCATTATCTTGCTAGCGCTGTTAGGCTTAATATGTCATTTGTGCAATATTAGAAATGCTGGCTTGTTCTTTTGGGTAATCTCCAAAGCTTCTTGTAATTAAAAATTAAAAAAAATACAAAAATTGAAGCCACTCCATTGCACTTCATGCATACTCCTTCTTATGCTTCTTTCTTCATTCTACATTTGTTATCTCTGGATGAGAGGAAAGCGTGATTCCTTGATGACTCCATTGTCAAAGGGGAAGAAGATATTTCAATGTTGGAGGAGAAAATATATCATTATTGTACAAAGGGGGAGAAGATATATAAAAATGATAAAAATGGGGGAGAAATTAGAGATTTTAAAATATGAGGATCATAGTGAGGGGGAGTTTTTGAATTGCATTCTTATTGTCTTATTGACTTTTCTGAACTTGAATTGCATTTATTTATCCTCACAATGATCATAAGTCAATTGAACAATTGTTCTTTCATATGGACCTTAAGTGAGATTTTTTACTCTTCTCTGGAATTTAATGTTTTTATGCTTTGTTTTGCCATATCTCACTTGCCTATGCTATTCTGATGCCAGCTTGGTCATTTCCATTGCTTTCTCTTGCTTATGGACCAAGTTGTGCTATTGTGTGAAAACGAAAGTATTTTACTTTTCAAACCTCCAAATTATATTTTTTGGATTATTGCCAATGTGTTCATCAAGGGGGAGATTGTGGATATCATGGGGATATACTCCAAATCTTAGGATGATGTGACAATTGGCAATGGCGTTAACGGTTTGTCGTTTCGCGTGTTTTCAAAGAAAGCAGTCTTTGTCGAATTCAATGATGCAGACAGCCTAAGCGGCGGTCAGACCGGCCTAAGATCGGTCCGACCGGCCTAAGCGGCGGTCGGACCAGCAATGTTAGAAAGTGGTATTTTGAGCTTGGCCAAAAATAGCAGGCAACAGAGGGATTCTATAGCACTTGGTCTCATAATTTTTATAGTCTGCGGTCAAAAGTTCTATTAGATTGAAATTTCCAGTAGGTTTCAGTTTTCCAGAGAGAAAATTCGGCCAAGTCTTTACTGGCGGTCTGACCGACCAATAGGTGGCGGTCGACCCGGCGAAGTAGGGCGGATCGACCGCCCTAGGCGGTCTAACGGTTTCACTTGGATCGTCGCCCGTCGTGCCGGCGATATTCGGTTGTTAGGTCAAAGTCATGAGTTTCGGGGCATATATGTTGCATGATGCATGTTTTGACTAACATGGGTCAAGTTGTGAAGAACTTGTTCCCAAATTCGGTTTCCTTGTCTATTGTTGTGCAGGTTGCTTGGTGGTCAACAACGGTCAACGGCGAGGATGATCGGGACTAGACTTGGAGAGCTGAGGTCCAGAACGATCGACGATGCCGGGTGAGGTCAATGTACTCAAGCGTGGTGCAAGATAGACAAGGGTGACCTATTGGCTAATACAAGGCGCAAGATGGCGCAAGGTGTAGCTAATTAGGTTAAGGGGTGTTAAAGACGGCGCATTAAAATACGTGCGTATGTGTCCCATTTATTTTGGGCCTTAACAGGAGCACAATTGAGTCAAACTTCTAGAAGGTCTAACCCTCCACTATAAATAGGAAAGGGAGGTGGCTGCACCTCCTCTTCGTCTCTTTTGTTATTTTTGTAAACCCTAATTTTCTTAGGGAGAGCTTTTGTGGATGCTAGGGTTCTTGATAGTTTGATGTGATTTTCGTGCTCTTGGATTGAGTATTGTCCTCCATTGATGGACAGGCTGTAAACCCATATCATATCAAATCAATCTAGAGAAAGTTTGATCACGTCTTGTCTCTTTGCGTTCTTTCTCTATATTTGATGATTTTGAGTCTTTCTTTGATCCGCGAGTTTTTGATTTAATTATTCATGTGATCTAGCTTGCTGTGACGTGTGGGAACCTATCTAGGATCATCTTGATCATCAATCACCCACGAGCAAGATCTTGGATTAAGTTTTCGTTTTGACCCGGTTTTGAACCCTTATTCAATCAAACCAAAAAGGATCGCTATTCTTCCAAGAATTATCATAATCTTCGATTGGAATATGTTCCTGATATCATAGAGAAGGTGTGTACCAAGTTTCATCAAGTTTGAAGTTGTAGATCAAAAGTTTCATCTATTTACAACTTCGTCATCGGGATTACATTACATTCTTGAGCCGGGGAATCGGTCAGACCGCCCAAGGCCAGAGGTCAGACCGCCAGTGCATTGAATTGTTTCAATCTTTGTTGATTTTGTCGTATTGCTTAGTGGTTTGAATTGGATTACATATTAGTCTTCCGCTGTACTGATATACTGATCTTCATAGCTTCCATAGCTACTGGAGTGAAATATTATTGAATCAATTATTTGTGAAAAAGTTAGCGTGCTCCTATTCACCCTCCTCTAGTCGCCTTTTCGGTCCAACACACGTTGGACCAGTCACGGTAAAGAGCAGATTATACGGGAAGGTAGTAATAACAACATCGTTGACGAAGTCAACAATATGCTGCCGGATGATGTCGATTATTGTTCCAATTTGGATATACTGCATGATGACAATCTGGATCAGATGATTCGCGACGCAGAAGGAAACTGTGATGAGAGGGAGTATGTTAAATTCCGGGGCTTGATGGAGGACTTGGAGAAACCTTTTGTTCCCACTACTACACAAAACCTCATCACAGATGTAGGACCGCAAAGCCGACTAGGGGGGGTGAATAGGCGATTTCTCGACTTTTTCACCTTAATCAAATTCAACACGAACTTTTCTCCTTTAGTTAGGAAAGCTAAGAAGATCAGTACACGCACAGAGGAAGCTTTGTGCTGAATTCGATAACCCCCTTAACCACAAGACACAAATGTGAAGAATTGATCTCATTTGGCCGGTTCGGACATGGCGGTCGACCATTTGCCAAAAAGCGATCCGACCGATTGAAATCGGTTCGACCGGCCGTTAACGGGCGGTCCGAATGCTGGCGGTCTGACCGCCGTTTATAAATCGGTCCGACCGATTTAGTCCAGAACCGAAACACAACGCCCAAATCCAAAACGAAATTTGGTCCAACTTTTGATTCAACCAATGAAACTTGACAAAATTTGGAGCACACCTCCTTAAGGATATCTAAGACCTATTTCTAGCGACGATCGTTCAGATCCACTTCGTAGAATCGATCTCTTAAGGTTTTACCAAAGAAGTGCACAAACCCTAGAAATATGAAAAGCTTGATTCAAGACTTGCTTGGGGTTGATGATCTAGATGATTCTAGGAGTATTCCCACACATCAAAGCAAGATAAAATCGGTCAAGAGACCAAGCAAAAATACTTGAATCAAGGAAGCACCAAAATTATCAAAAGAGAGAAGAACACAAAGGAGACAATCGATCTCTTAAGCAAGCATCCAAGATTGATTGATCCAACAAGATGCTTACAAAGCCACTCCAACAAGGAGGACAAGAGCTCAAACAAACAGCACACATACAATCTCTCCAAGCCTCTCCTCTGCTCTCCTCTCCAAACCCTAGAAAAAGGTGGAGGAGTCCAAATGAATGCTTGGGGGTTTTTCCTCTCCCCCCTTTCTATTTATAGGAGAGGCCTAGGGTTTCCACTAATGGGCTCCCATGAAGGCCCACACACACATGGGACCCACTCACACATCTGTTGAAGCAATCGCCTGCTTCACCACGTGTAGGTTGATCAGCGGCTCTCATCACGTCGCCAAGTCTCTCCCGTCCGAATCCCATCGGAACCTCCCAGGGACTTGCACCGACTTCCGTACCGCCTGATCCAACCCGCTGCACCGAACTGCCCGTTCGATCCATCTTGCCCATTCTGCACCCTGCTTGAGTCACACGACCTCACCAAGCATCCATGATCGTTCTGGACCTCAGCTCTCCAAGCGTAGTCCCGATCCACCTCACCGTTGACGTTGTTGACCTGCAAGCCACCTGCACAGCAATAGACAAACAAATCGTCTCCGGGAACAAGTTCTTCACAACTTGACCCACGTCAGTTCAACAATGCAATATGCAACAATAAGGCATTGAAACTCACACAATAAACCACATTCAAATCACAACAATGCCAAAAAGGCTAACCTCCAAGTGATCAGCGGTCTGACCGCCCCATCCAGCCGGTCCGACCGATTTCAGACCGGTCGGACCGCTGCCACAACGGTGGTCGGACCGACCGGAAAGACTTAGCCAAATTTTCATCTCGAAAATCCGAAACCTTCTGGAATTTTCAAATGAATAGAACTTTCAACTAGGAACTCCAAAAATAATGCGACCACATCCAGGAGACTCCCCTCACTTGCCTACACAACATATTTTTGGCTTAGCTTCAAAAACTACTTTGAACCAAACCCGATCGGACCGGCGCGCACGGTCGGTCGGACCTCTCCACGGGCGGTCTGACCGCCCAAGCCACCGGTCAGACCGCCTGTGGTCTGACAGACTGAAGCAAACCCGAAAACGCGAGATTTTGCAAACCAACAATGCCTTTGCCAATTGACTCATCATCCTAAGATCATGCACATATCCTCACAATATCCACAACAGATGGTTCTAAACCATCATCACAGACGGTTTTTGAACCGTTTGAATTTATGTGTCTGTGATGACATGAGGTCATCACAGACGGTTTTGGAACCGTTCGTGAAAAAGGCTATCACGGACGGTTCTATTCACGAACCGTCTGTGATAGTTACTATCACAGATGGTTCGTGAATAGAACCGTCTGTGATAGTCTATTTTCACAGACGGTTCTGAAAAAGAACCATCTATGGTATTAATTATCACAGATGGTTCTTGTTTAGAACCGTCTGTGATGCCTTTTTTTATTGCACAAAAAAACAAAAATGGGTTTTCACTTCGTATGGAGCCTCCCGAGCCTCGCAAATGAATTTGATATGGATTTTTGTATTGAACTTTTCGTTAGCTTTCCCACAATAGCCACAACATCACCTACCTCACAGTAGCTTCAACTCAATCCATTCACAGAGCACTAAAAATAACACAACATCACCCACAACACAGTAGCATCAACTCGATCCATTCACAGAGCACTAACACATCACAGAGTAAAAGGGGCGAGTAGAGGAGTTGGGTCGTGGGAGACTAGTGCGACGAGGTCGTGGGAGGCCGGCGACGACGAGGCCAGGGCGTGGTGGAGGAGGACGCGAGCGATGAGCTCAGGGGAGGTCGAGGCGACGAAGTGGAGGAGGTCGAGGGCGATAAGGTCGTAGGAGGCCGGCAATGACGAGGCTGGGGCGAGGTGGAGGAGGCCGCGGGCGACTAGCTCGGAGGAGGCCGCGGGCGACTGGCTCGGAGGAGGCCGTAGCACAAGGTTAGGGTGAGACGGAGATGGCAGAGGAGGAGATGGAGATGGTAAAGGAGGAGATGGAGGACTCTGTTAATATAAAGAAATTTTTGGCAGCCCGCCCATTAAGTCCAAATTTTTGTTTTCCCGCCCAACAAAACAAAAGTATCACAGACGGTTTTATACAAAACCGTCTGTGATAAGCATCTCATCACAGACGGTTCTTAATACAAACTGTCTGTGATGGTTTGTATGAAGAACTGTCTGTGATTTTAGATTTTACCATGGCTTGGAATCTCTCTGATTTTACCATGGCAGCCAATCCTCTGGCACAGCAGACAATCCTTTGCCGCGACACACAATCCTCTACCGTGGCAACCAATAAGCAGCCAATTCTCTACCGTGGCAGCCAATGAGCAGCCAATCCTCTGCTGCGGCACACAATCCTACCGCAGTAGAGGATTGACTGCCATGGTAAAATCAGAGAGAAATTCCAAGCCATGGTAAAATCTAAAATCATAGACGGTTCTTAACACAAATCGTCTGTGATAAGTATCTTATCACAGACGGTTTGTGTTAAGAACCGTCTGTGGTGAGATGCTTATCACAAACGGTTCATGATACGAACCGTTTGTGATATGTCACAGACGGTTCTTAAGAAGAACCGTCTGTGATACTTCACAGACGGTTCTAGCCACGAACCGTCTGTGATAGCTACATATCACAGATGGTTCATCTTTGAACATTTTATCACAGACGGTTTCAAAGAACTGTCTGTGATGAGGCATGTTTTATGGCCTGTGTTTGTAGTAGTGTCCTGAGCGGCAAGACGGAATACACAAGGTTGTTATCCATGCTTGAACTGCTGAAATTGAAGGCAAGCAACAGCTGGTCCAACAAGAGTTTCACAGCGTTGTCATGTCTCTTAGCGCACATGCTCCCGGAGGGAAACGAGTTGCCCAAAACCACCCACAAAGCTAAGAAAGTTCTTTGTCCATTGGGAATGGAAGTAGAAAGAATATATTGCATGTCTGAATGATTGTATCCTCTACCGTAACGAGTATGCAAACATGCATATATGCCCGGTGTGTAACGTATCCTGATACAAGCGTAAGAATCAATCAGATGACTGTGAGGGAATTGAGGTGAAAAAAGGACCTCCTGCTAAGGTGGCATGATATCTTCCTGTAATTCCCTGTTTGAAGCGGTTTTTTGCGAACCCAAAGGATGCAAAACTGCTACATTGGCATTCGGAGGAGCGTAAGAATGGCGAAAAGCTAAGACACCCTGCTGATTCTGCCTGGTGGAGAAACATCGATAGAAGGTTTGCATGCTTCGGTGCGAAACCGAGAAATATAAGGTTTGGATTGAGTACAGATGGAATGAATCCTTTTGATAATATGAGCAGCCGACACTTGACCCGTGACTTTCTGTATCTACAACTTTCCTCCTTGGTTGTGTATGAAGCGGAAATATATTTTGCTATAGATACTTATCCAAGGGCCGAAACAACCTGGGAATGATATTGATGTGTACCTAGCACCTTTGATGGAAGATCTAAAAATATTGTGGATTGAATGGGTACAGGTATGAGATGCGTACAAAAGAGAGAACTTCATTTTACGCTCCTTATTGTTCTGCACCATAAATGATTATCCTGCCCTTGCTAACCTGTTAGCTGAGTACAAAAGGGCTCAAAGCCTGTACTCACTGCTTAGATGATACCGAGAGTGTGTGGCTGAAGCACTCGCGCAAAACTGTGTACATGTGTCACTGTAGAATCCTTCGGAGGGCTCACCCATACCGCGCGTTGAAGAAATAATTCAACAGAGAGAAGGAGGACAGTTCAGTTCCAAGGTATTTAAATGGAAAAGGGGTCTATGATATGGTTAAGAATTTAGATGTTTCGCTCGAAAACAGACGTAAATCGAGGACCCATGAGAAGAACACCTCGAAGAAGAGATTAATATTTTGGGACTTACCTTATTGGGAGCACCTAAAAGTTTGCCACTACATAGACGTCATGCACGTAGAGAAGAATGTATTCGACAGTACTGAACATTTGTGAAGGATGGTGTCAACGCACAACTTGACTTGGTTGATATGGACATCAAAACTAAGTTAGCACCGACAAAGACCGCCAATCGCCGCCCGCCACTGCTCACCCGAGGCCACCGCCGGAGCGGCCGAAGAAGACGATGACGAATAGGGTACCGCCTCCGTCGCAGAGGCGGGGGGCTACTGCGATGGCCGACTTCTCCTTTTGCGCCATCGTCGCCGGCGATCTCGGATGCGTTTCCCACCTCGGCCTAAGCTTCCCTTCGCTTTTGCGATTTGGTACCCTGCACTCCTCCAAAACTACCGCGACAGTCGACTTCTCCTTCTGCGCCATCGCCGTCGGCGATCTCGGATGCGTTGCCCACCTCGGCCTAAGCTTCCCTTCGTTTTTGCAATTTGGTCCCTGGACTCCTCCAAAATTACATAAGAGGGCTTACCGCAGCACCCACTGGCCACTGACGCGTGGGTTCACAACGTCAGGCCCTTGCTCTCCGACTGACATGCGGGGCTATAAATCCAGGCCCTACCTGTCATGGAGCAAGCCACACCCACCTTGTAAGGCTAACTCGTCCGTCTCCACCCCGTAGAAACATCCGTGCCCCCACCCCGCAACCATTGAACAGTCAACGAATCCATCCAACGGCCGCGCCATCCCCTGCCCCCACCCTCGCCCATCTGACGGCTGGGATCGCTCCCCCGAACCCTATATTTCCCTTCGCTCCGCCGCGGCCGCCTCCGCCTCCACTCGCTCGCCGCCGCCTTCTCTCCTCCCTTCCTCCTCAGGTGCGCCCTTAAACCCTATGTGCTATTTTTTTTCCTTCTAATTTTTGACCTGGTTGATCTGATGTCTCGCGTGGAATGGTGTGGGGTTTGTCTCGCGTGTTGGTGATCATGAGTAGGGTGGGGCTAGGGTTCGAGCTCTGTGCTGTTCCTTGTATAGTAGAGGGTATCTGTCCGTTTAGGTTTTCGTGTTCCGTGTATGGTTGGGGGGGGGGGGTGGGTGGAGGGTTAGGGATTAGGGATTAGGGATTAGCTCGATGTGGAGGTGGTAGGGAGAGGTCGCGTGGTGAATTGATGATCTCAGCAAGTCGCGTACGCGCAGTCGAGGTTTGTCCCTGGCTGTGATTCATGCGAGGTTTCGTTGGTTACGGTATGCCTGGGCTTGCGGGTTCGTGCTAAGGTCTTCTTTTGCCGCTAAAGATTGGGTTTTAGCTGTACGCCTTGCTCGTTTTGTTTTCCTCTGATCATCATGTTTCGTTGTAACAAATGGTATTGGTTGATTGACTGCTAACAGTCAAGCTCTGTGTCAATTGGTGATGATAGTAGCATACAGATATAGCTGTTTCTCCCTTTGATGATTTAACTTGCAAGTGCCGTCGTTGTGAAAATTGTTCCATCATTCTTGTGTAAAACTGTTAGATGGCAAGCATTGGTATTGGCTTCTTGTGTAAAACTGACCGGACATCATTCTTGTGTAAAACTGTTAGATGGCAGGCATTGGTATTGGCTTCTTGTGTAAAACTGACCGGACAGTAGTTAGAATTAGTGATACCTGATAAACCATCCTAAAAAAAAGACTGGGCGCTAATCATTCATTTTGTCGGTGTTCTCATTTCGTCTTGCTATCATTTCTTTCTTGCATGCCTGACGAGGACTTGTTTGGTCTTCAACTTAGGACAGCAGTACCTGGAACCACCAGCTGTTTTGTTTGATTCATGGCTACATATTTACATGTTTCTGTGTTTCACCATCTCTTCTTATTGCAGTTTGGAACGATGGCGTTTGCTAATAAGCTTGGTGGTCTGCTCAAGAAAGCCACGAGCTCAAATCCAACTCTATATCAGGCAATCAGATGCATGTCATCCTCAAAGCTCTTTGTTGGAGGTTCGGGCCTACTTATAGTCTATATCTGTGATCATCTGTTCAGAAATCAGTTGTTCTGTTGTTACACAATTCTCTGACACCTGCAAATCATTGTTGTAGGCCTTTCCTATAGCACAGATGATCACAGTCTCAAAGATGCTTTTGCCAATTATGGTCAAGTCATTGAAGGTATATTGTCCATTTTTCGATGCACTAATCTTGTCACTACTGTTTGGTTAACATCATGTGCTTTTGCTCTGTCCAGCTAGGATTATCCAAGACCGTGACACTGGGAGGTCTAGAGGTTTTGGATTTGTAACTTACACATCGAGTGAAGAAGCTTCAGCTGCCATCACAGCCTTGGATGGACAGGTAATTTCATAATCGGAGTCAATTTTATCTGCTATCTGGTTATTGTGCTTTTTGATGCTGGTAATTACTTCCTGTTTGGGTAAGCAGGATTGGGCTAGGAATAGTTTAATTTTAATCTGTATCCCACCCAAACCCCCCTCATCCAAACAATGTCTTCCCAACTTAGCTTTTTAGCATGTATGCATTCTATTATAATAGAAGATATACTAGATTTATGGTGGTCAAATTCATGTTGATTGGTTTTAAAGTGTCATTGTTCTCCGTGCTCCTAGGAGTCATGATTGTGTAGTGTTTAACAAAGACTAAGGTATGTAGGTATATTCACTAATCACTGCAATCCAATTCAAGTGGGATGTCGACACTAGCATGTGATCCAGGCAATGAAAACCATGCCATTCAACCTTCACAGATGATATTGTCCTTAGTATGGCGATCTTTTGAGTGAATTCTGCGAGTTATCATGTGTATTGATGCCCTAGCTGCCTGTATATAATATGATTCTTCAATTTAAATTGCTAGTGGGTAAAAGTATTGGAGTGTTATCAAGTCAATGATTGAGCTTATTTATTTGCTCTGCAATAGTGCAATATATATAACATGGGTGTTCTGGTGATCTGTGCTTGAATCAAGTTTACATTTGGATTTCTAGTTCCAAGAACATGCAACGATCGGTATCTCTTAAATTTCAAATCATATGCATCTAATGTTATCCAGCAGCTTATTCAATTCCTTACTTGTACCAGGATCTCCACGGGCGGAACATACGGGTTAACTATGCCACTGAGAGGACGAGTGGCTTCCGTAGTGGTGGTGGTGGTGGTGGTGGCTATGGAGGTGGTGGCTATGGAGGGGGTGGTTATGGTGGTGGTGGTGGCGGGTATGGCAACAGGGGTGGTGGCTATGGCGGCGGCGGCGGTTATGGAGTTGCAGCAGGATCCGAGGGCAATGACGCCTTCTCTGGAAGCAACTTTGCTGGTGGAGGTGGCAACAACTTTACTGGCAGCAACGTTGGTGGTGACAGCGGTTTCGGTGGAAATCCTGCTGGAAACTATGGTGCTGCTGGAGGTTCCACCGGTGGTGATGAGTTCTCTAGTGGCCCTGGTGAAAACTTGGAAAGCGGCAAGAATGATGATCTCATTGGTGACCTCTTCAAGGACGATGAGCCCGACAGCCACGCTAACAAAAGGGGCTAGTCCGCGTCCGTCACGCGTCCTTTTGTATGTCTCTAGTAATGAACACCGGAGGAGTACGAGGTGATGATCATCCAGATCAGATTCCAGAACAATTTGCAATGGCTGGTTTCGGTTGCCCTTTACTTTCTTGATAGGTGTCTTACCGCCTAGAGATCGTAAGAACTTAACATTATGCAAGCTACTACTCCTTGTTGAGGTGACAATGAGAATGTGCTTTGGATTTGTCTGGTGTTACATGTTTTTCTTCAGCAAATGTGACGATTTTGTCGGGAGTGTTTATTCTACATCCGGACACGATCAACCTGCGAGAATTTTTTATACATATGGCAGGACATTCCTCCACTTGTCATGGCTTAGTAGCTGCACGTATAGTTTGCTTCATAACGTGCTGAACATTTGTGCACGAACGGTCGTCGTTCAATCATTTCCTGGTGATATCCATGCGTGTATTTGTTCTCTGCAGCAACGCGCGGACGGTATTCCTACTATTTGAAAATTCAACTCGGTGTTCGTCCATTCTTTACCCTTTTTAGTGTCAGTTGGATCGGCGAGTGAGACACCAACAACTCAGATTGCGTCGTTGAGCACAGTTAATAATTTGACATGATGGGACAATAAAAACCGTAGCAAAGTATAGGCATTGAACTAGTTATAAAACAAGCACTTGGTGGTGATGGTGAGTTTATCATCCACCTTTCCACCTCTTGAGTTGATAAGATTTTTTGTGAATAGCTATACGCAGACATGTATATGTTACTATAAAGATCTTCTGTGGACAATTAAATCATCTACGCATGTGGTGTGTGATAAAACTCTTTGTGACTTATTGATAGAATACGAATTATATATGCAACTTTTAGATGTATAAATAATTACCTTATGTATATTAATTTTGAAGTTTAGAACTTATATATGTTTATTTAAAATCAACTAGTTCCTATTATTTGGTAGGCCTTAGCGGACTCTCGGTCTCTTCTATAGTTTAGCCTAGTCCACTCTCTTCTCTAGTTTAGTCTTACCGTCCTCCTTCCTTCCAATTTAGAATGTGTCATATGGCTCTGAAACTATTTTTCTAATAGTTACATGGAAATATCAGTTGAAAAATAGTAGAACTATTACGGAGGACAAATCCACGCACAGGCATTTGCTTCCGGCCTATGTTAGCCCAATCGCCGGTTGAGGGGTTATCCTAGGGTGTGTTTGGTTAGTAGGATAAGATTGAATGATATAAGATGATATAAGTATAATGAGATCGCCATGGATGAGGTGGTACAAACAAACTATTTGGTTAATTGTATGTGATAGCTTAGGATGGTATGAGATAGTGTTTGGTTTAAGAGACGAGGTTGGTTCGGTAACCTTCTCCCTACATGGATGAGATTACCTTCATGGTATTTTTCTTTTCTTTTTTATTTCTTTTTCTTTTCCCTTTTTTTCTTTCCTTTTATGTTCTTCAGTTCTTCCTTACTACTTCACTGACCGACAGACATTGTTCCTCTTCTTTTCCTCTTTCTTCCACCAGATATCACCAATCGCCTCCCCAACACCACCTCACCCGCCGACGCTGCCTCACTACCCGCCACCTCACCCTCTGTGGTGATGGAGCGACTTCTCTATGGTGGACGTTGGTGCGGCACTCCTCTCCCTTGCTGGCCACTAGGGCGACGATTTCTCTGACCTCGATGAGCTTTAGGTTGTCTGCGTCCAGGGCAAGCCAGTGTGTCGTCCATGTCGTCGTCCCTATCCTTTCGATATGTGGGATCGTATAGTTCCACTGATTTTGTCGAATGTGATGATACAACATAAAAGGAGAATATTTTCCTAGATGAAACCATCTCACTCATTCAAGATTATTTGGCACAATTCACCAAATCAATCGCTTAAATGACCCATATTCTAAACGGAACAATCTCGTTCAACATGATCCTCCTTACAAACACACCTTTAACCGGTGACGATTATATTAATCGGATGACGATTGTGCTGCCAAGGAGGTCGTTCACTCTTTCGCCTGCCTATTGGGAGTGCGGGGGATTTAGACCGAGGCCGATTGTGTTGGGCTGGACTGGACGGAGCTGTCGAGGAAAGCGATCGTTCCACCAGCGACGGAGGTTAACCGCATCGCCGCCGCCCACCGTGTTTTTCCCTTCGCTTTTGCGGGTTTCTCTTTCTGTTTCCTCGTCGATTTCCTTTGTTGCTATGCTTCCTCCTCCGGCCAGCGGCGATTGGGCGCGTGCTCGCCGCTGGCGCAGCCGTTTGGTTGAGTTTCCTGTTCTCTCTTCCCTCTGACCATCGTTGTTTGGATGAATGGCTTCGCCTTCCCCAGATTTGCTGCCAGCTTCGTCATCCGGGTACATGCTCGTGCTGAATCCTCTTGTTAGCGGCCCTGTTGCCTTCGTGTTCGTGCCTTGCTTGGCCGTCATTCCTGTTCGTTCTCCTGCAGGTGTTTGTGTCATGCGTGGGTCGTCGGCCGCCCGTCGGGCTAGTTTCGCCGCGAATACCAGTGAACACCGTAGAATTCGTACGTCTGGTCCACCCAGAATGGGATTGGGCGCCGCGGTTGTGAACTTATAGCCATGGAAATGACTCAAACCATCGGCATCTGCCGTTGGCAGGGGTGGTCGTTCCTTCCTTCTCACTCTTTCTTGCTACATAGTATTTATTCTTCTATAGGCCTGCTTGGATGCAGCGTGTGCCTCTATCCCCCATGTGTCGCATCAAGATGTGATGATTTGTTCGCGTCGCGTTCGCGTTCGCGTTCTTTCTTTCTAGCCAGCATGTGTTGTCCTGCTACACAGTATGTTTAGGGGTCGTCGGTGGCCTCTTCGTCTCCTGCATATTGAGTGCGGCAACACAATCTATCGAGACCGTTGCTGCCGTCGCCCTATTCCGAATCACCTTCGCATTCCCATTTGGGTGCAGCATGTATGTATATACGACGTTTAGTGTGTTTCCTTATTTTGTGTCAATCGATTATTGCTTATGCATTATGTCCGATGTGCTTATGCATTATGTATGCTTTTTTTTTCGTCTTACCTTGTGTTTAGGACGGTCATGTTGCCTGCCAAGTGTGAGAGCCACCGAACGATTTAACCTTTAATATTTAACCCTCTAAGTAGTCTTAGCATCATAATTTAAATTTCTCCGTTTTGGTGTATTATGTACCTCCTAAGAGTGGTACGTATACACTCTCACAAAATCAATATCAATCCATACACAAGTTATTACAATACCGACAACTTCATAATTTACAACATACGAACATACAAGATTCAGTTTCGTACAAAGGGCCGACCGACCAAATAACAAGATGAAATAATAAGTATGCAGCAAAAAACAGTGAATAAACTGAAATAAAAACATGAATTAATCAAAAATAAAGTCTCAATGGCTTGCCATAACCCGCGGGGCAACTGATTGGATTCAAACCATAGCAAATCGACGTTCCTACGCAATCTTTCTTACCCGATTCAATCTCGATATCTGTTGTTCAGGTTAGTAAATAAAATCAAACAGTGAGTACATAAATGTACTCCGCAAGACTTTACCAAGCCTATACATAGCTATATGCAATCTCTACTCAAAGGAGAAGTTTATATGATTCATTTTCAACACAAAACAATATTTCAATTGAATACAAGTAGTAGATTCAAATTGCAAGTTAGCAAATATTTTTAATACTTCAAATAACAGCGAGTAATTAACATCAGACATCAACAGAACATCTATATGTGGCTGCCCCTACAGCACACAAATATTGTCGTAGCCAAAAGAAGAGGGCTAAACAGTAAAAGAGGGGGACCCCCGGTGTACTCGGAGGGACTAGAGGATCCTCAGGAGAAGGAACCAGCTGTTAGGAAAAGGGGTGTGTATTGATTGCTCCCAAAACCTGAATCTCACCCCCTTTACATGAGGGGGCAAACCCCTATTTATAACCTCCTAAAATAAAGTACTTACATTATATACTAACCCTACAGAGGTACTATACGCGTAGGGGCTGCAAGGACTCCCCCCCGCTCTACGTATAGGCTCCGGTCCACGGTGGGTTTCCCTGGACCTGGATCACCTGACTGGTGCACATGGTCCACTGGCGCCTGAAGTGCTTCACCTTTGAGCTTATCCTGGAGCACGCTGAAGATGTGCCTGGGCCTCCCGAGGTGAAATGGCCACGTGCCCTCTCCGGCTCCCCTGAGGTGGTCTCGGAGGCCTTGCTGCCTCGGGCCTCGCGGTGTCCTGGGGACCCTTCGGGACGGTTTCAGACCTTCCCCGAGGTGGCCCCAGAGGGCCTGCTGCTCCGGGCCTCGCGGTGCCCCGGGGACCCTTCGGGACAGCTTCAGACCTTCCCCGAGTTGGTCCCGGAGGGCCTGCTGCTTTGAGCCTCTTGGGACTTTGGGGACCCTTCGGGGGGCTCTGGGTCCGTCCCAGAGCATCCCCGAAGGCACCCCTGGTGCCCCCCAGGTAGGGGTCCTCCGTGCTCGTGGGTTGAAGGGTTTGTCTGCGCAGCTTTACCAGGGTCGTTGGGGCGGTGGGACCGCCACGACAAGTCCTCGAGGTCGAGGTCTGCCGTTAAAGTGAAACCACGCCATCTTTCCCGAAGGTCAGCACACTTGTCCCCGCCGGCTGGCGGCGTTTTTCGTCGCCCCCCGCGACGTGTTGCTCCTTGGTCCGCTCTTGTTTTAGTGAAACCACTTGTGCTTCTGCTTGCCGAAAACCCTGAGCCACCTTCAACTGGTTCGTTGGTGGTCTTGATGGCGCCTGCTCGGGTTTCGTGTTCTAATGGCGTTTGTTCGGGCACTGTGCGGTATAACGGAACGTAACCATGTCTTCGGTTAGGGCACACGTGTCAATGGATGATTGGCATGTGGCTCCTCGTCTTCTGCGCCTTGTCGTTTCACGGGTCTAGTGCGGCTATAAATACAGGGGTGGGCCACCCCCTGGCATTTGCCTCCATCCTGAAAACCCTAGCTTGCCTTATTCTTGTATGCTCCTCCTTCAAGTGTCTTCGACGCCCATCTTCAGCCTGGCTTAATGACGAAGCGCCCTCGAGATGGTGGAGGGTCTGTGGTCTACACCGACGAGATTGGCCACTCATTGGTCACTCTGCAAGTCCTACGCACCTTGCAGGATGAGGGCAAGATAACCGAGCTTTCACTGGTGCGAGCCCCCGGTTCGGAGATGGTGTCGGAGCCCCGGGAGGACAAGGCTGTCGTGTTCATTGCTTTTTTTGATGCCGGTCTTCGGTTCCCTTTTGTGGAGCTAGTGGCATGCGTTCTTCAGCTATATCGGGTGGAATTGGCACAGCTGACGCCCAACTCGATCGTGAAACTCGGCGTGTTCGAGTGGGTGATGCGGTTGGTCAGGGAGAGCGGGGAGGGCCGGCTCTTCGTGTATCTTCACGACGGGCGGTGTCAGCCGAAGAAGAAGAAGGACACCGGTGAGACGCTTAATTTTGGGAGAGTTAATTTTCAGCCGAATGCTCGTTGCCTTCGGTACCTGCTGGCTCCCGCGTCTCGAAATAGATGGGAGACAGATTGGACTAGGAGGTGGTTTTACCACAAGTCCCCATCGGCCGACGGCCTATGGTCTACCGGAGGGCCTATCCAGTTCATCCCTTATCCGGAGATCGAGCTGATGTCGAGGGAGGAGGCGCTTTGCATTTGCTTCCTCTTTGCGGCGAGCCTCTCCACAAGGGATCTTATGGAGGAATTCCACGCGCTTCGGCTGTGGACGCTTGTGTGGTTATGGAATGTCAAAATTGGCGTGGCGAAGGGTGATGTCCCTTCGTTCGATCTATCGGATGGTAAGTATGACCGCTTCGCTCGTCTAGTCTCATGCATGCCTACCGCTCATTATTCATATAAATATTTCTTCTCTTAAGGGGGTCGCGCAATGCTACCCATCGACGAGGCTGCACGGGTTGCAGAGTAGCTCCTGGGCCCCTGTACAGGGGAGGAGCATGCGAAGCGGGGTCTCGTGGTGCGGGAGCCTCACTTGAATCGTGCGTACTCGGACCAGGCTACCCGCCTGGCGGAGCGACCCGATCCTAACGAGGGGAGGAAGAAGAAAAACCGAGTGCCGGAGGAGCTGAACGCCGTGGGGCCGATCGGTGCGGTGCCCTTGCAGTGTGCTAGAGCTATGGGTGCTGGCGACTCCCACTGCGTGAGGGTGGATTCGGCGATACGCCCTCTGAAGGCGGCTCGTGGTCTCGCGGGGCGAGTCGAGCATGTGAGCTCGACGGGTTCTTCCTCGGGGACGCGAGCGATTCCTTCGGTGCCTGCTACCATGGGCACCGGGGCGGCTAGGGTGGATGGCTCATTTCGCTTGGCGAGCCTAGCCCTCGAGAAATCCTTTGCTGGGACTCCTTTGGATGTGTACGGTTGGGGGTCCGAGGATACTCTGGTGGGCGATCCCGTCGTCGCTCAAGATGCAATTGGTAGGTTCTTGTTGTGTTTCTTCTGGTCGTCGCTGCCGTACTGACTCTTTTATTAGCAGTGAGCGACAGGAATGGCGAGGGTGATGGTTCTGACGCCGGGGGGGGCATCGGAAGGCGGCTCTGACGACGGTGGGGCTGGCGAGAGCTCCGGCATCAGGGGATCTGGGGAGGAGATGACCATTGCTTTGGCGCCTCTGGGGCGCTATTTGGCGGATCTTGATGCGCTATGCACTAATGACTTCAAGGTTAGTCCTGGTGCAGCCGTTGTGTGCGAGGAGGTGGCTCGCTTCACCACCTCGTCGTTGGTGGAGTGGTTCTTTGAAGCATGCCTACTCATTGGATGTTCAGGTCGATCGAGGCAAACGCCGTAGGGTAAGTTTGGATGATCTTTTCCTCATTCGCTCATTAATATATATATATATATATATATATATATAATTTGGTTGACGAAGGTGCACTTCGCATAGACCCTGATGCTGTCCCGCACGCTCGAGGGGGATATTCGCCGCGGCTATGAGGAGATTCAAGAGCGGGTCGACTCGGAGCATGCGCGAAATGAGTCACTTTGCTCTGAGCGCCTGGCTCTCGTTGAAAGGGCAAAGGGGCTGGAGGCGCGGGTTGCTAAGCTGGAGAAAGAGCGCCACAACCTTCCCGAGGAGGTGCAAATGCTTTAGAGCACCCGCAAGGATCTCAAGGCGGAGAGTCAGTTCTCCGAGATAGTGACCGAGCTAGGAGCCATGCGCCGCCTCAAAAGCATACCCCTACGCAGGTTGACCAGATGCTCGACCGTCTCCGACGCGCTGGGGAGATCTGCCTGCCCACCGCGCGAGCTTATGGCGGCCATTGCGCGAAGGTGGCTTGGATGGCGACTTTATGTATCATTGTAGAGGGTTGGCTGCGAGCATGTTGATGCCCGGTGTGCGCTCCTTGCCCGTGGCCCAGCTGTCGTGGGATTGTTGCCGAGCATCGTGTGAGAAGGCAACCAAGGCCTTTGCTCAAGTCTTCTGGGTGCCGCATGGCTGTGAGGCAGCGATGGACTCCCTTTGCACAGTCTTTGGCCGAGAAGGCGCGACGGGCAAGGCTGCGGATGCGAATGAAGGCGCTGGCGAGCGAGGGGCCACCACCAGTGACAAGGTGTTATCCCCCACTCTACTCCATTAATTCTAACATAGAACTTTTGTAGGCTTCTCTTTTTTTTTACCCTGCTCCGGCTCTTGGGCCTGAGCGGAGGTTGGTGGGAGGGGGTTGCTATTTTTTGTAATGACCTCCGATTTTGAATGAAAAGACAGTTACAAATCTCATTGCACCAGAGTCTATGGTTGCATCGTTTATAGTTTTGCTTGTTGGTTTGCTTAGGCCTGGCCGATTCGGTTTCGATGTGCCGCTCGACGGGGGCCTCGCCCCTCCCGGAGGGCGGATGATAAAAGTCACCGTGCCCCCACGCGTCTGAAGGATGGCGAATCTTCTCTCGGATGGCCTCTGCAAGCTGTGCTATCGAGGGTCATGTATCATAGCACGAATGGCGGCGATGGGTAGCTGTCTGAAGGGGTCAATGGAGCATTTTGGCTCTTCCGGGGCGTAAAGGCGCAAGGCGCCGCGATGAGATTTGTGCTACGGGAGAATAGGGGTTGCTTTCACGACGGAGTACCACGTGGCCTCATCTATCGATTGGTCACCTCGCCGCGAGAGGCTACTACGGGGAGTCTTGGGATATTTGTGCGATGCGGAGAGGAGTACCCGGCACCTTGTGGCTCTTTGGGGCATCCGATGAGGAGCTTCTTGCGTGAAGCGGTCGGGACGGAGGTGGGAATTTGTTCCTTAGCATTGCGGGGCTACGATGTGTAGTTTTGCGTGGGGTTGTAGCGTGTTGTTGATTGTTGTTTTATTGTATCTCATGAAGAGGTTATCGTGCGAAGTGTAGGAAAGGCCTCGTCTCAGTCTCCTGTGGCGGCTATGCGTGTCTGTTGTGTATTTTGGATTTGTTATAAATAAAATATGTGGCTACACCGCTTTGTTCGGATTTGTTGCGAGGGGGGGGCGGAGCCTGCGCCGTCCCCCATATACTTTTAGATAGGGCTCCGGTGGGGCGCTATATTTTGTTGCGAGGGGGAGGCGAAACCGACGCCGTCCCCCATATCTTTTTGATGGGCTCGGTGGAGCCTATATTCGTGCTGCAGAGAGCTCGGTGTGCAAGGGCCATAGGTCCTCTGTTGTGTCTGTTTATACACTCACGCCTATGGAGGGCTACGGTGTGCACCGGGGCCATAGGCCATGCGCGGTGTCTGTTTATACACTCGCGCATGCGGAAGGCTACGGTGTGCACCAGGGCCATAGGCCATGCGCGGTGTTTGTTTATACACTCGCGCCTGCGGAGGGCTACGATATGCACCGGGGCCACAGGCCATGCGTGGTGTTTGTTTATACACTCGCACCTACGGAGGGCTACGGTGTGCACTGAGGCCATAGGCCATGCGCGTTGCCTGTTTATACACTCACGCCTGCGAAGGGCTACGATATGCATTGGGGCCATAGGCCATGCGCGATGTCTGTTTATATACTCGCGCCTGCGGAGGGCTACGGTGTGCACCGTGGCTATAGGCCATGTGCGGTGTCTGTTTATACACTCGTGCCTGTGGAGGGTTACGATGTGCACTGGGGCCATAGGCTATGCGCGGTGTTTGTTTATACACTCGTGCTCACGGAGGGCTATGGTGTGTGCACTGGGGCCATAGGCCATGCGCAGTGTCTGTTTATAATTTGATAAGCTGGTGCCAAAATGTTGTTACATTACACATACAAGCTCCTACCTTGCAAAACCGGTGGGGAGCAGCTGTCCGGGCGCAGCCGGTGTTTACATATCCCCTACGGATAAAATTTTCAGAGGCTCTTGGCATTCCATGTATGATATAGTTGCTGTCCTTCGGGTGTTGCGATGTAGTAGGAGCCTGCTCTTGTACTTCGAGTGATGATGTATGGCCCTTCCCATTTGGACTCTAGCTTTCCTAGCACCATGGTGTTTGCCGCTCGCTTGAGCACCATTTCACCTGGAGTCAAGGTGCAGATTCTGGCCTTCCTGTTGTATACCTTCGCGACCCATTCGGCGTACTTTGCCATTGTTGAAATGGCCAGAACTCAGTGCTCCTCCAGGAGGTCTAGCGACGTGTTGCGGTCCGCGGGGCTCCCGCTCTTGGTTGCTCAGAGGGACTGTGCGCGAGATCGCCTAGGGTCATTGCTTAATCTCCGAATAGGAGTTTTAATGGGGAGAAGCCCATGGCCCATGTCGGTGATGTGCGGAGTGCCCATAAAGCATTTTGGAGCTCGTCGGGCCAGAGCCCCTTCGGAAAGCCCACGAGACACTTGGTTAGTCATGCAAACAGGTTGCCGTTGGCTCGCTCGACAGCCCCGTTCAATTCGGGGTGGCCGACAGACGCGAAGCATATTGTGGTGCCGATGTTCTGATAGAATGTTCGGAAAGCCGCGGAATAAAATTGGGTGCCGTTGTTGGTGACGATGTCATGGGGTACACCATATCGGCACACGATGTTCTTCCATGCAAACCGTTTCGCCGCTGCGGCCATGATTTTGGTGACTGGCTCAGAGTCCACCCATCTGGAGAAGTACTCGATGGTGACGAAGGCAAAGCGGAGATTGCCCTTGGCCGCTGGGAACGGGCCGATGATGTTGAGTCCCTAGCGGGCGAAGGGACATACCGGGGTGAGGGGTTGCAACGGGACAGTTGGTGCTTTGCAATGGTGGCTGGCCCATTGGCAGCCCTGGCACTGTCGTACCAGGTCTTGTGCGTCTCGGAGCGTTGTAGGCCAATAAAAACCTTAGTGAAAGGTCTTCGCCACGAGGCTCCGAGGCGCCTAATGTGTGCCACAGAGGCCTTCGTGTATTTCCTTTTGGAGCGATTGGCCCTCATCTCGGGAGATGCACCGTAGCAGAGGGGCGCAAACTCCCCCTTTGTACAGTTGCCTGCTGATGATGTGGTAGTTGCGGGCACGATGCTTTAGGCGTTTTGTTCCGACCGCATCTTCGGGCTCTTCTCCTTGGAGATAGTTGTGGATGACGTTACGCCAATCCGCCTTGTCGAGTAGGAGCACGAGGCGGGCGTTCCGTTGTGTTGCACGGGCAGCCCCTGGTGCTTTCGGGGCAGTTGAGGGAGCTCCTAGTATTTCGTATAGCACTTCTGGTGGGGGGGCTCGTCCGAGTTGGCTATTTTGGCAAGTCTATATGCCGCCTCGTTGCTGCATCAAGGGATGTTTTGGACTGTAATACCGTAAAAATACTTTGCTTCAGCTCGAACCACTGCTAGGTATCTGGACATCTCTGGATCCCTTGTCGTGAATGATTTGTCGAAGTGGCCTGCAATGAGGCGGGAGTCGCTTTTAATTATTATGCGCTTCGCGCCTAGTGCTTTTGCCTTTCACAGACCTAGCAACAGTGCCTCATACTCAAAGGCATTGGTGGTTGTTGGGATGTTCAGGCGTGCGGCGTGGGATACACTTCGGCCATCCGGTGCGGCCAAGATGGCCGCAGCGCCGACCCCTGCTGCGCACCATGACCCATCGGTGTATATTATCCATCGTGCTTCCATCTTGTTTAGTGCCTGGCCCTGTGCTTGCAGGGTCCATTCGGCGACGAAGTTGGCCAAGGCCTGTGACTTGATTGTTGTGCGTGCGACGAAGGTGATGTCGAAGGGCGCCATTTTGGCCGCCCATTTGCCTATGTGTCCCAAGGTGTCCTTATTCTGCAGCATAAGCGCTAGCGAGTAGGACGTGGGGATTATGATGGCGTGTGTTAGGAAGTAGTGTCAGAGTTTGCGTGAGGCCATGAGGAGGGCGTACACCAACTTCTCTAGCTCGGTGTATCAAGATCTGGCCCCTTGGAGGGCTTCTGAGACATAATACATCGAACGCTGTCCATTGTCTTCTTGGACGAGTACTGCGCTGACAGCGAAGGAGGAAGCTGCGAGGTACAACAGGAGATCTGTGCCTTACTTCGGGCTTGTTAGGCTTGGCAGTTGAGTGAGGTATTGCTTGAGTTCTACGAATGTGCACTGGCACTCTTCGGTCCATCTGAATGGCTTCGCTTCGCTCTACCGAGCGGGACAGGAACCTGCTGAGGGCTGCGAGGCGGCCCATCAGCTTTTGTACTTTCTGGGCACTACCGGGGGGGCTGTCATCTCCTGAATGGATTTTATTTTTTCGGGTTGGCCTTGATGCCTCTCGGATATGAAAACCGGGGAGTTTCTTGGCCTTGACGCCAAAGGCGCATTTGTCCAGGTTGAGCTTGATTCTCTCTACTCGTAGATTGGTAAATGTTTCCAGCAAGTTCACCGTGTGCGAGGCACCGAGTCTGCTTTTGACCGCTATATTGTCCACGTAGGCCTACGTTGCGACCGAGCTGATTGGCGGGGACTTTAGTGATGAGCCGGGTGAATGTGGCGCCTGCATTCTTGAGGCCAAAGGGCATGTGGGTGTAGCAGTAAGTGCCGAGGGGGTGATGAATGCCGTTTTGAGTTCATCCTCCTTTGCCATGAATATTTGATGGTAGCCGGAGTAGGCATCGAGGAAGCTCATCGACTTGCGGCCCAAAATGGCATCCATGGTGATCGATGTGGGGCAAAGGAAAATCGTCCTTGGCGATGCCTTGTTGGCGTCGGTGAAGTTGATGCACATTCGCCAATTGCACGAGCTCTTTTATGCGAGGACAAGGTTGGCTAGCCATTCGAAGTGTTTGATCTTGCGTATCACTCCCGCTTTCAGGAGCTTGGCAATCTCCTTCTTGGGACGGTTCTACACTAAAACCGTTTGTGATATGTTTCACAGACAGTTCTACACGAAAATCGTCTGTGATATGGTCGCATTCACATACTATTCTATAATATACTCATCTATGATTATCGGATAATCAGAGACCATTTGTGTTGAAAACCGTCTGTGATATTTGTGGTGAGATCTATCTCTGATATGTGGCTGGTTTAAAGAAGACAGCAAGTACACCTAAGAAAGCAACCAAGCCACCACGAACCATGATTTTTTTGGGGGGTTGTCCATACAGCATGAGGAGGATGAGACAGCAACTACGGGCAACTTCATCGAACCAGACCCACTAGAGTGTATGATTACCTGGCGCTCTCCTAGCAGCCATGCTTCTTGAACTTAGCTGTTGTATGTCAGGTTTGATGAAGTAGGCCGTGGCTGTTGTCTTATCATCTTCTGCTGTGTGGACGACCCCCTGAAAAACAAATCATGCTGCATGGTGGGCTTGCTTGCTTTCTTAGACGTACTCGGAACGACTAGATATTTAATGGCACATATCACAGATGGTTGTAAATACAAATCGTCTGTGATAGTCAAAGATGTCACCGACAGTTTGTATTTAAAACCATCTGTGATACTTATCACAGACGGTTCTATTTTTAGAACCGTATGCAATATGCGCTATTAAATATCTGGTCGTCTCGACAGATCTGTTTGTAGTAAGATCTGTCTCTGATATATGCGGCTGCTTTGAAGGAGACAGCCAACTTTGGGGCATTTGGTGGAAGAAATTAATACTGTAGATTTGCAATTGTGCTTGTAGATCTATTTGTTAGTATTCCTTTTCATTTCACATCAAACGAATGACATATTGTTCTAAAAATCCTAGCTATGGTTAGCATGATATTGGAGAATCTCCTTGCTATTACTCAAACACTTGCATATTCATGGCAAATCGGGTATGTAATTATTGAAATAATCGTTGTACACTCAACTGATGGATATGCAAGCCTAATAGATATAATGCTTCATGAATATTTCGTAAGCTAGCTACTTTAGGAGCATTAATCTAATTTAATACTAATTTATTACATGCATAGCGTAAATGACTAAAGCTAGATGTACGTTGAGAACCGTGTGAGTGAAGAGTACATTGATGGCATGTCTGCTTTTAGAAGAGCTACTAAGCAGGATATATTGAAGATGGGGATAAAATATATGTACTTTATATGCATTGATTGCGATAATCTGAAGATATTTATCAACCCAGCACAGATCGAAGCGCACTTGATTCGAAGGAGTTTCAAAGAGCAGATTATACCGAAAGGTAGTAACATCATCGAGGGAGACAACGATATGCCGGATATGGACTGTGCTTTTGATGAGGATAGGTCGCACGATGACAATCTGGATCAGATGCTACGCGATGAAGAAGGGAACTATAGTGAGAGAGTATTTGGTAAATTTGAGAGCTTAATGGAGGACTTGGGAAAACCTTTGTTCCCAGGCTGTAAGCCAAAATACATAAGGTTGTAATCCATGCTTGAACTGCTAACATTGAAGGTAAGCAATGGTTGGTCCGACAAGAGTTTCACAGCGTTGTTAGGTTTCCTAGCGGACACCCTTCCAGAGGGAAACATGTTGCCCAGAACGACCTACCAAGCCAAGAAGGTTCTTTGTCCATTGGGAATGGAAGTAAAAAGAATACATGCATGTCCGGACGATTATATCCTCTACAGTAAAATGCATAAACATGCATGTATATCCAGTGTGCAAAGCATCCCGATACAAGTGTACGAATCACTTTGATGACGGTGAGGGCATCGAGGTGAAGCAATGACCTCCTGCTAAGTTGTTGCGGTATATGTATGTAATTCCCCGTTTGAAGCATTTATTTATGAACCAAAAGGAGGCAAGATTGTTACGTTGGCACTCGGAGGAGTGTAAGAAAGATGGAAAGCTAAGACACCCTGCCGATTCTGCCCAGTGGAGAAACTTCGATATGAGTTTCAAAGACTTTGGTGCAGAATCGAGGAATATAAGGTTTGAATTGAGTACATGTAGAATGAATAGTTTCGATAACATGAGCAGCCGACATAGCATCTGGCCCGTTAATCTATGTATGTACAACCTTCCTCCTTGGTTGTGTATGAAGCAGAAGTACATTTTGATGTCACTACTTATCCAAAGGCTGAAGCAACCTAGGAACGATATTGATGTATACCTAACACCATTCTTTGAAAGCTCTTGTGACCTTGTGGAGCGAAGGGGTACAAGTATGGGATGCATACAAGCGAGGAATTTCACTTTATGCGCCATGTTGTTCTGCACCATCAAGGATTTCCCTACCCTTGGTAACCTGTCGGGGTTTAGTACAAAAGGAGCTAAAGCATATCCGCACTGCTTACATGATATCGAGAGTGTGCAGCTGAACAACTCGTGCAAAACTGTATACATGTGTCACTGTAGGTTCCTTTCAAAGTATCATCGATACAGCAAGATGAAGAAATAATTCAACAAAAATAAAGAGGACGGTTCAACTCCAATGGCTTTTAGAGGGAAAGAGGTCTATGATATTGTTAAGGATATCGATGTTGTTCTTGAAAAAGGATGTAAATTGAGGACCCGTCAAAAAAACATCTGAAAGAAGCGATCAATTTTTTGGAACTTGCTTTATTAGGAGCACTTAGAAGTTCGCCACTACATTAACGCATGCACGTGGAGAAGAATATATGTGATAGCTTGATTGGTTTCTTACTAAACATTCTTGATAAAACAAAGGATGGTGTCAACGCACGGCGTGACTTGGTTGATATGAGCATAAGGATCGAGTTAACACCGAAAGAGACCAGTAAAAGATGAACGTACCTTCCCACAACTTGCTACACTCTGTCTAAGGCCAAGAGAAAGGAACTGTACCAGAGCTTGCATGGTGTGAAAGTACTGTCCGGTTACTCTGCCAGCATGAAGAAACTTGTTTCTATGTAAGATTTGAAATTAATTGGTATGAAGCCTCATGATTGTTATGTGTTGATGACACAAATGTTTCATGTTGCAATTAGAAATATTTTGCTGAACATGGTCCAAGTTGCAATCATGAGGTTGTGCTATTTCTTTAACTAAATTGCTTAGAAGGTCATTGATCCTAAAGGACTAGATGCTCTGTAGGCTGAGGTGGTGACGACTCTATGTCATCTTGAGATGTATTTCCATCCGTCATTTTTCGATATCATGGTCCATCTCATTGTTCACCTTGTGAAAGAGATAAAGATATATGACCCTGTGTTCCTACATCACATGTACCCATTCGAAAGCTACATGGGAATTCTCAAGTCCTATGTACGGAATCGCTCTCGGTCGGAGGGCAGCATCATCAAAGATTATGCAAACAAAGAGGTCATTGAGTTCTGCCTCCACAATACCAACCAAAGAAATACACTTTTGATACGGCTCCATGTACTACCACAACCGTGATGACCGAGATAGAGGGAGTAGAGTACTGGCAATGGAGGAAAATGGGCAAAGTTGGGTGCGCGCCAAAATATTAACCAAGCTGGCCACGGAAGACTGGAGAAGAAGAAGAAGACGACGATTCATGTACATAAGAATTCTAGTAAGTCTGCATGCATGGCTGGTTTGCATGAGCAGAAGGTGTCGCGTGAGGCACAAGTGCATGGAAGGGCATCAAACAAAGAAAGAAGGGAAGCTTCATGCAAGGAAAGACCAAGAACTAGCGTGTATGGGTAACCAGTCAGAGAAAAGTCTGTACATTGGTTCCATCCAAATCCGAGTCCTACAAGAGAAATCTGCAAGATGGTAGGTTTTGATTTTTACTACACGTGAGATGAGGTTTTTGCTTGGAGAAATAAATCCAGAAAAAAAATCTTTGCTTTTTGTGAATTCCATCGAGGGTTCATAGTTGATGCGTGGGGTTGATCTTTGAATCAACGCTCATCCTTGGGATCTCCTTCTCTGGACTGCTGTTGCTGTTTGCAGGTGCATCCGAGTGCTTGGGTCTCTGCCGTTCGTTTCGTGCGTGAGAGCTGCTGGAGTTGACATCAAGTGTCAATTCTTAGTACTGCTTGCCGGCCTGAAGCTACGCGGGGAATCAATATCAATTTTTTAATTGCTCTGTTGTTGCTGACCGGAGCCGACCAGAAGCTACTGATTTACATTGTATCTAGTCGGTTGGGTTGGATCTGGAGTTTTGGTGCTACGCAAACTACATGGATTGATACTGTTCATACTTGCGCTATTGGGCTAATTCACGTACAAATTAGCCCTAATTTGTACCGTATCAACCTTGCATAGTACATAATACACCTCGACTGAATTAGTTGTCAAGATATCATATCGAGTACCACTCTTACCATGTAGTAGCGACTACTTCTCTTTAGACTTGTGCTCAATCCAATCAGAAAAATATTTCACTTGCGCCCCTGTCTTCCTCGTCACACTAGGATCATCTATGAGCAGTTGTGGCAATACTTTGGGGGTCTAGTCAACACTTGGGGTGTCCCTTTTCGCTGCCTCTCTTCTGTGCGTCTGAGTCCGCTCATTCAGAATCTTCCAGGGTGCTTCAAACTTTTGTTATTGGTTCTGGTTGCACAGCAGCTGTAACATCCCAAATATGGATTTGTGTTTCAAATGTAAAAAAAATGAGAAGAAATTAAAACTTTTCTTGCATCTTGAAGTCCTTGATCATTTCTGTAATTCTTGTAAAGAAGTTATGGAAATCAAAAATCAAAATACTCATTTGACTCAAATCAAAAACTTCCTTGGCAAAGATCTTGTGCCAAACCCATGGAAATATTTTTCTGAGTTCTAGGGAGGCTTGGTAACACCTCTGAATTATCTCATGATTTTTAAAAATTACTTGATAATTTTGGGAGGCAAGTCAAAGCTTGGTCAAACCCTATTTCACACCTTCTGGAATTTCTGGAGAAAAATGCAGTGCATGAAAATCTCTGAAAATTTTATGTGAGGTTCATCCTGCAGTCAGCAGTATCCAGTTAAAATTTCATAATTTTTGGAGCCGGTTTACTACCTTAAACAATTCCTCAAAAATCAGTTGTTTAAATTCAAACCCTAGCGATTTTCCTTTGTTCATTGGGTTGAATCGGACTCGGTGAGTCACTTGGTGGGTTCGATCAACTAAGCGCACCGACTTCGGTCGTTGGGCGCGGCGTTGTGAGTCGTTGGATCGGCATCGAGCGGCCGCGATCGCGTGGGCGTTCGGACTAATCGTGGTGATCCAAGTGGACCGTTGGATTCTAAATCAAAGGCCACGATCGCGTGAACGTTCGGACCGTCTGAACGCCTCGCGCAACGTGAACCGTAGGATCCAAATCAACTGCCCAGATTTAAGTGAACGATCGAATCGTTATAATCACCCCGTTCTTTTTGAACCGTTCGATTTCAATCCAACGGTGGAAAAGTCATCTCCTTCCTCGGGTCGGAGCGCGAATCTGAGTCCAGCAATGGCGTAAGCAGAGGAGAAATGTGCAGCGTGGAGTCACCTCTGTGGTCACCTTTAAACGGCTATCTCTGCGCGCATTAAATGCCCGTCGTGCTCCTCCCTCAGAAGTCCATGGTTCAACTGCTCCCGTCGCTCTCAAGTGCACTTATGGCAGTTTTGACCGAAGGGAAATATCGCCGTTGCTCACTGCCATTCTCAGCTATTTAAGCTCCATTGCTTCACCCTTGGCTTCCTTTATCACTTCGCAACTCCATTAGCACCCATAAGCTTGTTTGAGCTGCAATCCCTCGAAATCCATTCTGCCGCCATTGTTAAGTTTTGAGCTTCGGTGAAGGCGGTAACACAGTGGCTTTTCCTCTCGATTTCTTGCTCCATCTGCTCCATCTTTACTATCTGAAGCTTAACCCTCACTCAATTTAGTTCTTTTCGCTCAGGGCTTCACTGAATTTGGATTTCCCTATTTTCGGCTGAAATCCCCATTTTTCTTCACCAGCGCAGATTCGACCCTTCTCTGTGCGTTCTCTGGGCTCAGGTAACTCCTTATTTGTCCCTAGTTGCTTGGCACCGCTTCCTTAGACGCGTGAGCTCAATTGTGTTTTTCGTTTTGGCCATTTGAGTCATCTCAAACTGCGGCGTTCTAGACCACCGCAGCCAAAACTGTTGGTACCATGGGTGCGCTAGGTTGTTAGGAACCCATTTTTGGTAATTGCCCGCACCGCCGCGGCCAGAGTCGCTGGCGATGATCCTCTCTTCCCCGTCGTTTTGTCGGATGAAAACAGGGACGAAGGTTTGAACGTGATTCGATATGGACCGTCGATCCCTAGATCTACGGCTTAGGATCGGGCAACCATTTGAATTAATCGCACGCCTTGATCGGTGGACCGTTGGATCCAAGATCAGCGGTCCCGATTCGAGTCCGCGTGGGTCGTTGGATCCAAAATAAGCGGCTCGTGTGCGTGTGAGCGTTCGGACGGGCGAGCGTCACGATCCATGTGAACCGTTGGATCCAAATCCAACGGTTAGCGTTTAGGGTTTGAGAATCGCGCGTGCGCGCGTTAACCCGTGAAATCAGATCGTTGGATCCAAGATCAATGATCCAAGTTCGTCCACGTCGTTTTAATTTCTGATTTTTCCCGAAAGGATTATTTGTCAACTGAAAAATGTAGTAACTTGTAAAATGCATAACTATTTTATTTTAATTCCTTGTCAGTTGATTCAAATTTTGTTAGTTATATTTTTAACTAAACTTTAATTTAAAAATGCTTCTAACCTCAGTATATCTCCAGAAAATTTTGCTAAAATGTTACAGCAATGAATAGTAGCAATTATGATTTATAAGGCTGAGCAAAATTGTTTTGCTCGTATCTTTTGCATTAAGAATCCAAATCAATTGGTTATTATTTCTAAATTCCTTATAAATCATGCTCTTGCTACTGTAAAATTTTTAGAATATTTGGAGAAAGTTTGTTGTTTAGTCTTTGTGTGTTCTTCGTTCTTATCGGTTCTTTTTCGCTTTCTCGATTATGTTCCGAAGAGCACGTTGATAACAAGTGATCCTCATAACATCTTGAACCACGACAAGCGAGGCAAGCGGTTTGATCATGTTAATCGAGTATTTTCAAGTCTAATATATTGATTTCAACTTGTATGTATGCATTGCTATTTTGTTGTTAAATTATGGTTAGTATCCTATAGTTGCATAATCTGTAGGAATGAATTATCCTCTACTACCTTGAGCCTAGGTTAATTGTTGTGATTTGAGTTCGATGGATGAGCTCTTGTCACTTAGTAGATTATGAATTGAAATTGCTTAGAAATGCTTAGTTTCGGTAGTAATGGGCGATCATCGATTTTAGTCGATGATCTTGATCACACATTTATTTATTATTCCATTATGTTCAGCACTTGTGCTTTGTTACTTTGTAAAGTCAAAAACTGAAAATATAATTGTTTTAGACTTGGGCACAATGGTATGTTTGTGTGATCTGTTGGTGTGAATGGAATGGTGCCTAGGTCATCAAGGACCGAGTTACTTGTGTCACTAAGCCGAGCGCTTTGCGTGCTAACCACTTGAGAGGATATGGGACCTCTCTTGACTAAGTACTTTGGCGTGTGTTATCTCCGAGTCGCGGGAGGGTGTGTGTGTTGTGTGAAAAGGATATGTGTTCTTGTGTTGGGTGTGCGGTGGTGGAGATTCCAGGTAGGCTCTCCACCTCGAGGAGCATCGTAGTTGTCCAAGGCTTTACCTGCGACGGGTAGTTGACCGAGACTTTACGATGACTCCGACACAATGTATGGGTTTCTATCCATACGTGCGACTCGTAGTTAATACACAATATTGGAAATGTCTCGTAGGACTTAGCCGTCTTGGCATACCTAAGGAAGTGCAGCAATAGCTTGGCAAAAGGCGATGCAGGCGTGTGGGTACATTGGTACACCACTGCAGGGTATAAAACTATTCGAATAGCCTCGTCCTAGGTTATGGACATGCTTGGTAAGGTCGTGCAAGAACTAGACTACAACCGTTTAAATTAAAATTTGACATGGTTGGCATGAATGGGTAATTCATGCTATCGTTGTGGTGACTGATGGTTAGTCACTTCCAGGACTGTTGTTTTCATCTATCTACTGTTATATTGTTGTCATTTTCAGTTATTTGAACATTAAAAACAGATTTGTCAACTTGCTTTTAAATGTATTACATTATTGCAAATAAAGATTGCTTTGTGCTGAAAATGAAACATACAGCCTCCACTTAAATAAACTTGCATGTAGCATATGTATAGGTCTGTTACTCTACACGTAAGTCTTGCGGAGTACAATTTTGTACTCATTTGCTTTGCTTAACTATTTGTTGCAGAGGAGGAAGGTGAGCCCCAAGGGCCTCACTTTTGTGAAATATGCTGCGGGTTCGACGACTAGCTTGGCGATCCAGTCGGTTGCCTTGTGGGTTAAGGCACACTGATTGGCTCTTTTGTTGATAGCCATCTTATGGCACTCTTGCTTCCGCTGTTCAATTCTTGTATTTATATGTAATTTAGCCGGTTGGCCTCTCTTTTGTAATAACTATCCTTTATTTATTCTAGCTTCTGGTTTGTTGCTGTGCTTCGGTTCTATGTGAATGAATGGAATTGATGCATGAATTTTGTAAAGGGGTGTGTATACTATATTTCTGGGAAGTATACATGTCTCGAAGACACGGGTTATTCTGTTTGTGATGCTAGGGTCAATCGGTGACTAAGCATTACAAGCTCAATAATCCGGGGTCCTCTGACCGCTTGAGCAGATTCATCAAGCCCCATTCTTGGCTGCTTGTAGAAGTTTTCACCCAAGTGCCTCATGCACTACCTGCTCTACAGATCCGCCAATGGAAGTGGTTCGTTCTCTCCTTGTTGTAGCTGGGTTTTTTCACTCAGTAGGCCCGCGTACTGATCATGTATGACACATACATTTGTACAGCCCTATACAACAGAAATCCTCAAATTCCTCAGGAACCACGACCGGTATCGTGTTCTCGCTTTAAGCAAGCGAATGCCACTAGAAAAACTTGATTGTTCTCGTCCGTCGCTATTGCAGTCAGTACATGCTCTTGTACTTTCTAGTCAGGAATATGCCATCCACACATAAGATTGGACAGCAGTGTCGGAATGCATTGATGCATGGACCAAAGGCGAAGAATGCTCACTGCAGTATCCTCTCATTGGTCCACTTCGGATGTGTGAGGGGCCACTATAGAGCATTCTGATGGGTATCCCGCCGGATGTGTGAAAGTCGACATGAGTCTGGGATCTCTGTCTTGTATGACTCGGAGTAGCCTAGGGAGGTTGTGGTAGGAGTTCTCGAACGTACCGAACATTGATTCTAATGCCTTCTGTTTTGTCTTACACGCCTTGGCATAGCTGACTGTGTACTGGAATCTTACCTCAATCGCCCGAATGATGGATCATGGCTCCAAATCTAGATTATCCACGATCTCACCGTACATGAGGTTGGCGATGAAGCGATGACATGTTCTGTTGGGTGCTTGACTCGTGACGATACATGTGTGAGGGCCACTATAGAGCATTCTGATGGGTATCCACTTGAGGTGAAATCGTACACTCACCAATGGCATCCTCTATGTCGCACTTCATGTCATAGCATCTTAGGTTAGACTTAACGATTATGAATGTATGTCTCACCGACAAGGCCGAGAATTTGACCGCCTCCTGCACGGCTTTCTTGCATTTGTAAATAGCTCTTTGCATGACCTCGCTATGTGTGGGAACCCCGAACCAATGGATCTGTGCCCTCTGTGTATTCTGAACTAGTCCCATGATCAATAACTAGTCCACACAGTTTGCAACATCGATTAAATCATATCCATACAACAAGGTAGCTAAGAAGCAAACAAATTAATATTACTTAGTAGTAAAGGGACCTTATGGTCAAGTCTTCTGAGTTTGCCACTTAGGGCTTAAGTCAACGAGTAAACTTGCAGCGAAATAAAGCGACTTGTGGTAGCCATCAGACATGCCCACAGCAATCAGTGGAGGCCGTGACCTAGTTTGCATAGTATTCAAAATATTCCTCCTTGTAAAACTCTTAGTTCCCTGGTTCTTCTGCTGGGACTGATTAACAAATGGCATATAGTCGTGAGTACATAAAGTACTCAGCCAGTTGTAGGTAAATTTATGCAAATAGTATTCATACAAGGCTTGAACAATGATAGCTTTATGGATATTTTGCAGAAAGCAATATTGATAGTAAATACAGTAAATAGATTGAAGAGCATAATTTAAAAGATTAAGTATATAAGTAAACAAGTTCTTTTGAAACAACCAGTGAACACCTCGTTCACTTCCCAACCATCCCAATAATTTTTTGATAAGATCTACCCCTTGTGTGAAATCACCAAACATTGTCCGAAACCGGGGACAATGCTATTCGAGTACAGGTGGTCGGAAGGAGGTTTCGACTACCTGGTCGGAAGGAGCTTTCGACTACAGGTGGTCGGAAGGAGGTTTCGACTACAGCCTGAAGTGGCAATGCGGCGAAGTCTAGCTGGCGCTACGCGCCACGGCGAGTGGCTGTGAAGGTAGCAACGGGGAGAGGGGAGTGAGGCAAACCCAAGGCGCACGGCTTCAGCGGCGAGGCTCGACGGAGTGACCGGTGGCGAGAGGAAGAGCGGTGGCGAGATCCGGCTTATGGCGGCGCTAGAGCTCCGGCGACGCATCGGGAGTCGGGAGGTGCACATGGGATCGAATGCGCCCTTGCGAAGCCAACAAAGGTGACCACAACGGCGGAGGGGCTTCAACGGCGACGCTAGAGGCGGAGGTGTGAGCTCCGGTCGATGGTGGCGAAGCTCAAATAGCGGCGATGAGGGGTGAGATAGAGGGGGAGAGTTGGGGGAAAGCAAGAGGGGAATGAGGGGGTCCTGGTGCTCCTCTTTACAGGACATGGGGAGGTGTAGAGGCGAAGCTTGACAGCAGAGGCGTAGGGAGGTTCGGCCGGGACAGGGGCGACGCCACGGGGACGAGACGGGAGCAGGTGGGGAAGAGAAAGAACAAAAGGGGGTGGGTGTGGCAAAAGATGGGCAATTAAATACGCATACTACCAAGGAAGACGAGGGAGGGAATCGCACCAGGGGCAACGACTTTGCAGCGGCAATGAAGCGAGATCGCGCACGGCCGGCAGCAAGGTCAGGGGCAGGTGCGACCAGGGCAGGCCGGGGCAAAGGCAAGGGTGGTAGTGGATGGGTGATGGCACCAGGGGATGTGCTGCCATGGGCGAGCACAGGCATGGGTGCCCTCGGGAAGGAAAAACGAAGCAGGAAAGAGCAAGTCCACGAGATGAAGAAGAAAGGAAGAGAGAGAAAAGAATAGGGAAATTCAAAGGAAATGTAGAAAAATAAAATAAATCCTACTAATCAACAAAATATTTGCAAAATATTTTGGGACTTGAATAGATGAAATTAAAAAAATCAATTTATTCGAAGTTTATTTTAATTATTTAAAATATTTTTCGCTTGAAATTCAATTTATACTTTAATAAATTCAATAAAATGCAAAAAAAACTCCAAAATAAATTACTAGATTTTAAAATAATTAATATAAGTTAAATTTTACAACTGAGAAAAATAATTTTTGGGAAAACATAAAAGGAAATAATTTAAATTGAACTTCAAGCAAATAGTAAAAAAAATTTGGAGAAAATCCAAGAAACTCATTTTGAATTTAATTAAAGATTAGTTTAATAATTTAAAATGCTTTTATTTTTTGGAAGTTTTAATTTAAGCTTTACATTTATTTCATGAAATGCAAATGGTTTATTTTTTTAAAAAAAAAGCTTCCAAAAGACTCTGGAAATCGAGAAAACTAAAAGGGAATAAAAAAAGGACTCAAAGGAAATAACAAGGTCTTGGAAAAAGAAAATCCAAGATAAAACCAAAAAGTCAAATAAACAATTTTTATTTAATTGAAGTTCGATTTACTCACATTAAATTTGTTTTTAATTTATGAAAATTCAAATTAAGCTTTAACAATTCAATAAAATCAATTGGTTATTTTTATTTTAAAAATTTTCAAAAAGGCCTAAAAATTGGAATGTTACACTCTGGTTGTACTCCCACGGCACACGAGAGCCTTCGCTAACGATGAGGTTGTCGAACTGGTATGTGTTCCACTTAGATGGAACCGCCTGCTGGTCCACATCATACTCGTCGTCGGATCCTTTATCTTGACAATACCATGTAGTCTGGTCTTGAGATCCATCCTTTGCAATAAGGCTTCGGCTCCTCTCCCTCATCGACAAGCGCACTAGCATGCCTCACTGAAGGAGCTACTTCCATAGGGTCTTCATCGACAGCATCAGCAACTCCGGGAGCTTCGGCCATTGTGTGTGCCGCGCTGTGGCCGGAGTCTCTGACTTCTTCTTTGGCATCACCACCCCCTTCTTGTTCAGCCGTGGATGCAGAAGTGGGCTTGGCATAAGCCTGGGTCAGAAGGACCAAATCCCACCCTTCCTCCCTCCCCATGCGTATATATGACTGCCATAACCTTGTTCCCTTGAGCTTCACTAACTCCCAATATGTGCGTTATATTGCTCGGGGGGCAAGGCAACTCAATCTCAGATTATACATAGCATGGTCCAAACCGAATGAGTGAAACAACCACCGTATCACAGCGTCCCCATTGTAACATCCTAATTTTTGGGGCTTTTTGAGGAAAAAAAATTGAAAAATAAAAATAGCCATTTGATTCTTATTGAAGTTACTAAAACTTAGAATTTTAGACAATAAAAATAATTTAATATGAACTAATCTAACTTCAATTAATTCAGATTTGGTTTATTTTGAGTTTATTGGAGTTCTCTAGTATTTAAAGTCCCATTTCTCTTACTGTTCCGAATTCCCGTTGGCCCGTTCGTATCACCGCACCACCTTTCGGTTTCGCCCACCTTTTCAGTTTTGACCACCCCTTTTGGTTTCGACCACCCCTTCGGTTTCGACCACTATTTTGGTTTCGATCACCCCTTCAGTTTCGACCACCCTTTCGTGATACGGGGTGGCCCGATCTTCTCGAGTAGAACCGTTGATAAATAGCGCTTTGATGACGAATAACGCTCAGCTGTACACCACGCGCCAGTGCACGGACTTGCAGCTCTATGGATATTCGCCAACACGCACCTGGTTGATCGCCGCTAGACCACGAGTGGAGATCGCCAAGCCCTCAATTCCCAGCGGAAAAGCAAACTTGACCTTAAAAAGCAGAACGAACAATTGATCGCCTAATTCTCTCTCAGAAGTCCTCGCATGAACTCTGTTTTGAAAGAACAAGCAATAACTTGTGTTCTATTCTTATGCATAAACATGGTCTCGTTAACAATGGGGGTCTAGCCCTCAATATATAGTCTCGCCCCAAGACTATTCAACACTAAATTTTCCATATGACTATTCATACGTGCGCACTGTTCATGGGCGATCTCATTCACAGGGGCACTGTAGCAATATTGTAGCATATCTTGTTCACGTGGCCTTTATGGCGATCTTGTGCGATTCACATTCACACGATTACTCTGACAAATTATTGTTCACAACCCAGTAGATTTGCGCTTCCTTCCTGGTTCCTCCACGTGGGCTTTTGTGTTTGACCATTTAGGTTTTGATCCATCGCTTGGCCGCATGGACATTGGCCTTCTCCTCTTTGGTCGAATGGGACATAGGGCCGCACCTTGACCTCCTCAATTGATAGTCTTCCTTGGATGGCGGCGCATATCCTTGATTTTCGTCCATATTTGAATCTTCAAACTGAGCACAAGCAAAACATTGTTTTTAGGTAGTATAAAATTCTCATTAAAATCGGTGACATATTCATTAAGGAACAAGTTCACCTAAGATTGTAGTTTCTTGCACGTGCTCTTGTTATTGGTCTGTCGGCAACTCGGCGTATATCATGAGCATTAGGTGGAGGAGAAGGTGTTGTGGGGATGCCCTCATCATCGCCCCCTCTTGAAAAGGCATCGTCCTCGGCTAGATCATCGACACGAAGAGCGGTGATAAATCGGCAACATTGAATGTCGAGCTCACGCTATAGTCACCTCCAAAGCTCGATTTTATGCGCATTATCGTTAATCCGCTCAAGTACTTTGAAAGGTCCATCTCCTCGTGGCGACAACTTTGATTTGCGTCGATGCGAAAGCGATCCTTGCGGTAGTGTAACCAAACTAAATCGCTTTGGTGAAAAATCATCTTCTTTCTTTTCTTGTTCGCCTTCTCGGCATAGTACTTTGTCTTCGCTCAATTTCTTCTTTCACTTTGATGTGCAATTTCTTCGCATATTCACCCTCTTTGGCGCCTCCATATTTGTTCGTGATTGACTTGGGCGGCGACAAATCAAGTGGCATAGTAGGCTTGAAACCATACACCACCTCAAATGGGCACATCGTGTAGTAGAGTGGGCGGCTCTGTTGTGGCGAACTCCACATGTGGCAAGCAGTCCTCCCACTCCTTGATATTTTTCTTGATCATGGTCCTTAGCGACATCGAAAGTGTGCGGTTCACCACCTCTGTTTGACCATCGGTTTGGGGATAACAAGTTATCTTTGAATAACAACCTTGTCCCTAGCTTCCCCAAAGTGTCTTCGAAATAACTCATGAATTTGGCGTCGCGATCCGAAACAATGGTTACGAGTGCGCCATGCAACCGCACTATCTCTTTGAAAAATAAATTAGCAACATCGGCGCATCGTCGCTCTTGTGGCGGAAGAAAGTGTGCCATCTTGAAAATCTATCCACAGCGACAAAAATAGAATCTCTCCCCTCTTTGTCCTAAGCGGTCCTAAAATAAAATCCATACTAATATCTTCCCATGGTGCATTAGGGCTGGAAGAGAGTATACAAACCATGTGGATGCAACTTGATTTTGTCTTGTGACAAGTTATGCACCGTTGTACATACCTATCCACGTCACGCCTCATCTTAGGCCAATAAAAGTGATCGCTCGGCATAGATAGCGTCTTTTCACGTCCAAAATGTCCCATCAATCCACACGCATGAGATTCTGCAATAATAACAAGCGCGCGGACGATTCGGGCGCATAGTTTGTTAGCACGAAATAAAAATCCATCATGAATGTGAAATTTGTCCCGACCTTTTCCATCTTTGCAATGCGCATAAGGTGAAGCGAAATCATGGTCATTAGCATATAAATCACGCAAACTCTCTAAACCGAGAACTTGCACATCTAAGCGATTTAAAGCACACTTTTCCTAGAAAGAGCATCGGCAACCACGTTTTCCTTTCCTTCTTATATTTCACAATGTAAGAAATGATTCAATAAATTCTACCCACTTCGCATGTCGACGGTTCGACAAGCTTGGCCTTGCAAATATTTTAATGCCTCATGATTAGAATGTATAATGAATTTCTTAGGCCATAAATAATGTTGCCAAACTTCTAAAACTCGCACTAAAGCATACAACTCCTTATCATAGACCGGATAATTCAATTGTGCATCTTTGAGTTTCTCGCTAAAATAAGAAACGGTCTACCCTCTTGCATCAAAACACCACCAATACCAATTCCACTAGCATCACATTCAATTTCAAAATTCTTAGTGAAATCGGGTAAAATAAGTAGCAGTGCCTCGGTTAAGCGCTTTTCAATTCATCAAAGCGACTTCTTTGTGCCACCCCCATGTAAACTCAACACCTTTTTGTTAATTCATTCGATTGAGCGCGATGGTGCTAAAATCATAACGAAAGCAGATAAAAACCAGCGAGTCCATGAAAGCTCCTAATTTGACTAACATTCATAGGATTAGGCCAATTTTAATTGCTTCAATTTTAGACTCATCTACCTCTACTCCTGTGCGAAACCACATAGCCTAAAAAATTACGATCTTTGCAAAAGTGCACTTCGCTAAGTTCCTAACAACCTAGCATCGCGTAAAACACCTTAGCACTTGTCTAATGTGGTCAATGATCGATTCATTATATTTGTAAATCAATATATCATCAAAATACACCACCACAAATTTTCCAATGAAATGCCTCAAGACATGATTCATCAATCTCATGAATGTACTAGGTGCATTAGTTAACCCAAATGGCATGACTAACCACTCATACAAACCAAATTTTGTTTTAAGCGGTTTTCCACTCATCCCTTCTTTCATCCTAATTTGATGATACCCACTACATGAGATCAATTTTAGAGAAAATAGCGGCACCACTCAATTCGTCTAACATATCATCTAAGCGAGGTATAGGATGGCGATATCGAATAGTGATATTATTAATCGCTCTACAATCTATGCACATCGCCAAGTACCATCTTTCTTAGGAACTAAAATAACGAGGGACAACACAAGGGCTTAAGCTAGCAGCGTCGTACCCTTTGTCGAGAAGCTCTTGTACTTGTTTCTGAATTTCCTTTGTTTCCTCGGGGTTGGTGCGGTATGGTGGTCGGTTTGGTAGCGTCGCCCCCGGAATCAAATCAATTTGAAGCTCTATCCCGCGGATTGGTGGTAAACCAGCGGGCACCTCCTCCGGAAAAACGTCGCTGAATTCCTGCAAAACATGAGAGACACCACTAGGAAGAGACGTTAAGTTGTCAGTAGAAAGCAAAATATCTTTGTATAGGAGTACAAAGTGTATCAAATTGGGATTCTCACAAAAAGCTCTCATCTCTGATTTGGTGGCTAACATTACTAGGCCTTTCTCTCCCTCACTTTTCTTTTTACCGCTCAATTTTGGCTTGTGGCTCTTTCTCACCGAAGGTGGATTCTTGCTATGTGGTGTACTCTGAATTTTCACCTCAACTTTCTTCTTATCAACATTGACTATCTCTGTCGGTGTAAGTGGATACAAAATCACATCTTTGCCGCTCCACTTAAACTTGTAGCATTTTGTATGCCCATCATGATAAGCGTGGCGATCAAATTGCCATGGCGCCCAACAACAAGTGACAAGCAGGACATGGGCACCACATCGCACACAATGGTATCCTCATATTTGCCAATCTTGAAGTGCACATACCATATGGTGACTTTCACCTCGCCCACATCGCTCAACCCTTGCACATGATAAGGATGAGGATGCGGTAAATATTTTAAGCCAATTTTGTGCACATCTCCTTGCTGGCGATTATGACAACTTCCTCCATCAACTATCACTTTGCACACTTTACCACCAAGCGTCGCCCATGGTGAAATAAATTGCACCGTTGTGCGGAAGGCGCTTTGTGACACGCTAAGTACGAGGCGTGCACACTAGCATATGTTGTCCATCTGGCGACCGGTTGTGATCCAATCTCTCATCCTCTGTAGGATCATCGCAAAATCAGCAAGCGGAGTAGTATCCTCCTCATCACTAAGCTGAAATATACCCATCATCGGTAAATATCATAACTTTATTATTTGGGTAATCTTTACGAAAATGACCAACTCCGTGCACTTGTAGCATGTCAAATCACGTGAGCGGCTGTAGAACCCATCGATGATGCCGCACTAGCGGTGGCGCCGGTGGTGGTGTGTGGCCGTGGCGGCGTGCTAAATTGTCTTCCTCTGTGCCGCTTGTGCATCGCGGAATTGGCCACGATGGAGCGAGGCTGCTGGTATCTGTGTTGTGCGGAGGTGTTGAGCTCATTGAATAACGTTGGCGTGCCGCATACTTGGCATCTTCAATGACACCTTCTCGACCTCACATGCACGATGCATCAACTCAACCATGTTGTTGTATTGATGATGATTAACGATCCGCCGAATAGCATAATTCATGCCAGCAAGAAAACGAGCCATCACTTGTTCCTCATTCTCACGCACATCAGCATGTATGATAATCTGTTCCATCTCTTTATAATACTCATCAACTGATTTCAACCCCTGTCGCAACCCAATCAGCTTCTCATGCGGTGGCGCTTGTAATGTGTAGGTACAAAGCAGCGCATCGTCGCTTCGGCTCATCCCATGTAACAACACGTGGCTCGTGTCGCTCCATCTTATTTGTTGCACTGGCGCTCCTACCATGTAGCGACATATCCGTCCAAAGCCGCAGCGGCAAGATCCAACTTGTGTTGATCGAATAGTGGTTCATGCGGAATAACTTATCAACTTTCGGCTCCATGCAAGATAAAACTCTACCTCTGTTGTACCCTCAAAGGATGGCATCGTGAACTTGGGCTTTGCAGCGGATCATCGGCGTCCTCATCGCGCCGACGATTGCGTGCATCACGATTATGTTGACGGTGTGGTAAATAGTTGTCGAACACAGTTAAATCGCCGTCATCGTCGGCGTGGCGGTTGCCACGACCTACTCCATGGGTGCCATAGTAGGCACCCCATAGCGCCGACATGCGGCGCCTCCATAAGCGCCATCGTGGGCGCCATCATTGGCGCCGGGTGGCGCGCCTCCTCTGTGTCGTTGCCCGGCGCGCCCTTGTGTAGGGGGCGCGCCATGACCTCGGCAATAGCATGGCGTTGTTGTGCCACCTCACGAACACGCACTTGTTCGTCGAGTTGCCGTAGGCGTGGATCATCCTCGCGTTGTCGTCTTGCGGCAGCCTCCACATCCGTCTCGTCGCGCGGCTCATACGAGTGGTGTAAACTACCTGCCTCGCCACGTGTACCCGGTACATCGGCGGTGAGCAGCCATAGCGTCAGCGATACCTTATGATTGTCGTCGGCGATCACGGATAACCAAAATCGTCCCCAAGCGGTCAAGTTGGTTTGGACACGCCCAAGGTCGCCTACTTTGGTCAACCTCGGCCGGAACTCTTCGGGCGTGGCACGAAGTGTATGGTAGTGCATCTTGATGACTGGATCAGTAAGGTTGTCGTCCAGGTCCTTGTCCTGCTCACTTCCTGACATGTTTATAGAAGCAAAAATACCAAATGACAATATATGTGGCAAATAAGTGGGAATCTCTCAACTCATTACGAAACAAAGCAAGTTGTACCGTTAAAGTAAATTAAGAGTAGCAAAACTTACACTCGTAGCAGCGAGCGACCAACCAAGATTGTGTGGCGAATATCAAGAACGACAGTCAATACATGACACGGGTGTTTTTGGTGGAGCTAGGTGAGAAACAACCTAACAAATTCAGAATTTAAAGATTGTCGAGCTAGGTAGCAATCCAAATGAGACTCATAATGCCTAATTCTGATCGATAAATATAAGTGAAGAGTAGACAACAACACCGCACAATGATAATGGGACTATTGCAATCAAAGGAATGGCGACACAAAGAACAATTTTGTATGGAGGCGAGCTCGTATTACAACTTGATTCAGGAGAGCGCTAGCTAGTGCTCAAAAGTTGTATATGAGGGCACAAATTGCTCAAAATTACAGTACACGAGCAATGACGGATACAAGTATATAAAGCTGGCTCCAATAAAAGGCTTGAAAACTATAGCAGAAAAGTTTGCCTTTGTTTATATATATATATATATATATATATATATATATATATATATATATATATATATATATATATAGGAAGCCTTTTCCTACTCAGGGAGTAGTTACTCCTATTAAAGTATCTCAGCGTAGGGAGTATTTTGTGACAAAGAGAGTATGTATGTGTAGTATCACAGTATATAAGACCACCTAGTGGTATTTACACCTTTTCAAGGTGGTATGTATAATTTTTGACATACTCCTTTTTAGCGAATATGAACATATTTATAAAATATGCTAAAACTACGGACTCTCTTACAAATTTTTCATATAATTAGCATTGGAGTATCTTATAATTACTATATGAGTATACCCAAAGTGATAAATGAGTATGTCAAGTTATTTTAGGTGGTATATCAATCACAGGGAGTAGAAAGTATTAATCATATATATATATATATATATATATATATATATATATATATATATATATATATATATATTTCTCTTTTTGCTCTCTTCTTTTTTTCAATCACGTGGCGCTAATCAATCAACCCTTTTTTTGTTTCTTTCACGGCCAACTACTAATGACAAGTTATGCGAAACAGTACTAAGCGGAAACTAGGCGTCTCAAAATCCTAAAAGCGGTCCCTTGAGCACAACAACAAACTAGTCTCAATAGGTGCAGCGAGGTTCGCGAGCGGATCGAAGGGTTCATGAATAAAACAACGTGCAAACCACTAGATATAAGTAATGATTAATTGCACAAAATAGGAATCAAATACGAACACAAAATTTGTGGAAGGAAACAAAAAGAGGCGCGAGCGAGAACACGACCGACAACTAAACACTATAAGCGAGTGGATTAAGACCTAACAAAACACACTAAAAATACTGAATTAAACTATGGTGAAAGGCGATATATTTTTATGGCTTTTTGGTGTATAGGACAGAAAAATAATTTACTAAAATGTAGGGAAAAGATATTCTCCGAGTGGCACGGAATCGATACCACGATGATGCGGGGTGGCGATCTTCTCGAGTAGAACCGTTGATAAATAAGCGCTTTGATGGCGAATAGCGCTCGGTGTACACCACGCGCCCGATTGCGGACTTGCGGCTCTATGGATATTCGCCAACATGCACCTGGCGATCTCCGCTCGTGGTCTAGCGGCGATCAACCAGGTGCGTGTTGGCGAATATCCATAGAGCTACAAGTCCGTGCACTAAGCGTGGTGTACAGCTGAGCGTTATTCGTCATCAAAGCGCTATTTATCAACGGTTCTACTCGAGAAGATCGGGCCACCCCGTATCATTTCGGTTTTGACCACCCCTTCAGTTTCAACCATCCCTGCGATTTCGACCACTTCTTCAGTTTCGACCACCCTCGCCTCGGCATGTTCTTTCTCCCTCTTTTTTCTCAGCACCGTGCACATTAAATGTCGTCACCCCCTCAGCAACATACCCATTACATGTCGTCGTCTCCGCCGTGTCGTGCGCATTACATGCCGTCGCCCCCTCAGCGGCACGTTCATTAAATGTCGTCGTCCCCTCAACGACAAATGCATAAATGTTGTCATCTCTATCACGCCACCACTAATCCCACCGCTCCACCTTGTCGCCTGGTCCACCCCCTTCCTCTTTAAATGGAGCCCCGGAGAGCCCTTTTGCCCTCCACCTATTTTCCCCTCAACTCTCTCTCTCTCTCTCTCTCTCTCTCGCTATTGTTTCGCCGCCGCCGACTGGAGCTCACACTGCCGCCTCCAGCACCACCATCAAGCTTCTCCAACGACGTGGTCTTCGTCGTTGGCTTCGCAAGATCGCGGCCTAGCCGGTGCACACCTCCCCGCCGCCGAAGAATCACCGGAGCTTCCCCACCATCTTCAACTGCTCCGCAGAGTCTCACCGCCGGCCACCTCGACACCGCTCTCTTGGTCACCACCAGTCGAACCTCTTTCGACCAAGTAGCTGAAACCTTTCGACCAGTCGAACCTCCTTCCGACCACGTGATTTCAAAACTTTCGAGATCCCGTTCCCCTTCGTTCGAACTCCGATTTGAGTGATTCAAATCTCCAAATTCATCTAAATTCAGTACCTTTCATTTGGTTCTAGTTCGGTAATTTTAGATTTTATTTAGAATTTTTTTTATTTATTTGGCTCTATTCGCACGTGTAGATTTCGGTGTTTCCGAAGAATTGTTGGACCCGACGACCGAAGCAACCGAAACCTTCAACAAAGGCAAGTCGTAGACCTTTGCTCATATTGAACCCATTTTATAAAATTATATTATTTTATATCTGCATGCATTGCTATTTTTATATTAATTATTTCTAAGAATAGTTAAATACCTACTTGACAGTATGGCTCCTTGAATAATTGTGAATGACATGTTGACATGTACCCTTGGACACCATAGGTTGGGTAATCTTAGTTGGACATTATTGTAATACCAATATGGTTGTGTATTATGCTTAGTCATGCTTTAGCTATGCGATGGCCTCTTGATCACATGTTCATAAAATGTTAAATCTTGACTATATGATATATGGAATTATGGCGGAAGCCACTGTTATTAAAAAATTTGTGTCATGGCAAGTGGTGTCATTTGGCTGGGTTGAGCGAAAATGATTTATGCTTAGGGGAGTAGTCGGGTAGTAAAGGAGGAATGCACGAAGCACATTGCACGAAGCACATGGGTTGAGGTAGTCTCGCCTGAGCAACCACTAAGGACTTAACTTTGTGCACCATTGATCTGGACCATACCATACAACCACATGTCTAGGATGGGGTGGACCTGGCCAACTAATTAGCAAGGTTTTTGTTTGATTCTGTTTTGGTTGACGGAATGGCGCAAAAGGGGGTTCAGAATGGCGAAACCTTAGCGAGTAGAACCGAGTCAAAACGGAGCTGTGTAAAAGCCTTGTGGTAGTCTCTCCTTGATTCACATGTCTAAGGAAATGTGTGATTTTATCAAGATGATTATCTCTTATGGTTCAAGTTGTACAACCTCTACAGAGTGTTAAAAACTATTCGAATAGCCATGTCCCCGGTTATGGACAATGCCTGGTGATTTTACATGAGGGGTAGATTTTCATAAAAATATTGGAATGGTTGGGTCGGGAAGCGATCTAGTTGTTGGTTGTTGGTTGTTGGTTGTTGGTTGTGAAGTAAACGTGGTGTTCACTAGTTGTTTCAAAGAACTTGTTTAATTATGTACTTAATATTTTAAATTATGTTCTTCAATATATTTATTGTATATCTTGTCAATATTGTTTTCGCAAAATAACCATAAAACTATCCTTGTCAAGCCTTACATGAATACTATTTGCATACATTTCCTACGACTTCTTGAGTACTTTATGTACTTACTGACTATCGTTATTTGTTGATCAGTCCCCGCAGAAGAACCAGAAAACACGAGTTCTACGAGGAGGAATATTTTGAAGACTATGCGAACTAGGTCGCATTCTCCACTCGACTGCCTATGGGCATGTCGGATAGCTACCACGAGCTGTTTCTTTTCACTGCAAGTTTACTGTATTGTCCTAAGCCCGACGTGGCAAACTCTGTAAGACTTGACCATAAGATCCTTTTATTACTAAGTAATATTATTTCGTCTACTTCTTAGCTACCTTGTTGTATGGATATGATTTCAACAATGTTGCAAACTGTGTAGACTAGCTACTGATCATGGGACTAGTTCAGAATACACAAAGGGCTCGAGTCCAGCTGCCCGGGGTCCCGACACCCATGCACGCTGCTATGGTCTTTGCATGGGCACGGTCGCTGATTGAAAATAACACAAATCAATTCCCTCGGGACCCTCAAGAATAGTCCCCTGACCGTAGTAAATTTTGAAGTTGGTGGCATCTAACATATTTGACGTACTGCACCGTAAACAAGATTTCCACGATTAACCACATATCTAAAACTAGAATACCCATCGAAAATGGTTATGTACAACATACTACACTATGTAACTGTAAATATCCCAAACTATGTAATCTATTCGGTTAAAAAAAATACCCAAAATGTGGGGCAAATGCAGACAGCGCAAGCTAGCTTCTCTCCCCCCCTCTATTCCTCTTCCTTCCCCCCCCCCCCCCTCTTTCTTTTTTTGAATAAAAGTGAGTTTTCCCTGAATTTTAGGGTTTCGGAGGTCTTTTATAGGGGAGATTGTGTCACCATTTGAAATGGTGATATGGACTTGTAGGGTCCCTATCGCCATTTGAAATTGTGGTTTTTCAAATTTTAAAATTAAAAAATTAAAGATCCCTATTGCCGTTGAATCGGTAGTGGCAAAGCGGCCCAGCCACAGGAGGAGGCACCGCCGGGTGGTGGTAGAGGCATAGCCGAGGTGGGAAGCCGGGAGGAGGAGGCTTGGCCGGCCGGGCGGCGGGAGAGGCCCAACCGGAGGAGGCGGGCGACTGCGGATCTGAAGTGAGTGAAGCGGCGAAGGCTGGAGGCGGCGTTAGCGGTGAGCCACCATCTTGGGTGGAGCCAAAGGAGGCGGCAACTTCGATGAAGCCGCTCGGCCGTAAGGGAGTTGGGGGAGAGGAAGCCTCGGAGTGAGAGAGAGAGAGAGAGAACATGGGAAGAGATAAGGTCGGCCGGGTGGTTTCGGCCAGAAGAAAGAAACGCCAAGAAAGAAAGAAAAGGAAAGGAAAGGAAAAAAAGAGAAGAGAAGAAAAAAGAGGGAAAGAAGTTATGAGCGCACAGATAAATTTTTATTCGCAAGTCCACACGACGCAATCCCTAACCCATTTTGTTTTTTATTATTATTTTGGGCACCGGATCAGTAGAATAGTGACCCGTGAGAGGGGTTCGTTCGTGTCGGATTGTGCATAGGAACGATGTCGTCCGTATGTGTGCCTGTAATGCTGTAATGTATTAAGTCTGGTTGAATGTCTGTACAGGTGGAGGTTCGGGAACGACGCCATCCGCATGTTGCTCTGCTTCGTTTGGTTAACAGACAAGTGCATGGTAGAGCGGTATCATACAAATGATATGAAATATGCAATATTTTTGTGTTATGATGATGCTTATATGGTAATGACAATGATGATAGGACGGGGTATGCAATTAGGCTACACTGTTAATGATGACAATGGACATATGCATTTTGCATCATTGTAAGAATGCGAGCAGTCGGTGAGAAAGTCATGTAACTATTTCGATGAGGTCGGTGAGAAAGATACATGACTAACCCAGAGTGCTCTAGATGAAATATTACATCTGTAGGGACTAGATAAAGTCATATAATGTAAGGACTCCATCCTAACGAAGATGGATGAACAGTGTGTTATCGACGGGTGAATACTCCACGATATCGGTATCAGCTAATGAGATGCATGAGCAAATGAGCTTGTAGATTATTGTTGCATTGCATTAATGCGGAGAGGATGGTGGAAATAATGTTGTGGTTATGTTTGTATGGCAGTGTTTACCGTTTCTATTATGTACTTGCTGAGTTTTCGGACTCACTCTTGTTTATTTGTGTGTTTAAGTGAACGACGATAATAGCATGCATCGAGAAGGGAGAATAGCACGGCCACATCGCATGTTGTTATTACTGTAAACTGGTTTCTCTAGATAATCACTTTTGTTGTAATATATTTAGCTGTTAAATTAGCTGCGTAAAGTTTAAGGTGATTATGATGTAATGGTAGTATTTTGAGCCCAAATGATAGGCCAAAGTCTTACAATAACCAGAAAGGACTTTGTCATAGTTGCATGTGTTGTATGCTTATAGCCTTTTTTGTTGTACTGGTGCAGTCATGATTCCCATATTTACTCAGTTAACCCTGCATTTCGTCTGGCTTCCCTGTGAGGGAATATAACGAACTCATTCCTGTCACTATATTCAAACTAAAGCATAGACATTTTGTGTGCTACTACTGTTAACCCCAAAGGCTGCATGCGTCGTTGCACAGATCACCACCAGCAGAACCAGGTAGGACGTATATTACACACAAACCTAACAAAAAAAAATCAAACAATTCAACATCATCCTGGCTCCAAGCATCAAATGCTCTTCTAATCTTAAGAGCATATGTGCCTGTAACCGGCTGCATTATCATGCCTCCAAGTCCAAGCATCAACTGCTCTTCTTATCTAAATAGCATTCCATTCCACGTTGAAAAATACTCTAATCGATCAAAGGCAACAATGAAATGTCGGTCAATTAAACAGCATTTGGTTGTTATACAGATGGTGGCATCCTACGATTATCAACTCAAGCAACTCGAGACTACACACACGCGGGCAAACTTCATGTCAAACAATATTTATGCGAGCCATCTTCTCTTTTACTGCACGACTCGAAAAAGGTCGGGAAACAACAGCTCGGGACAGCACAACAAATCAGACATAAGGGGAAATGTATGGTACAAGATCTTCGTAATGTTGAAGACGCGGTGTCAGGATGGCTGCTGCTAACGGTTGTTAATCAGCAGGGAATTGATGTGACGCCATTGGCTTGTCGACTGAAGAGTGACTGCGCCAGCTCCGGGGACGTCAGGTTAGCTACACACTCAAACTGCAATGAAATACAGTGACGGTCAAAAGATCTGAAAGCTATTGACGTACACAGCAACAAGAATGATGTGAAATTCTGTACTTCTATCCTAGCAAAGTGAAAGCCCTACGGTTTTACTCCTACTTGCTAAAAGCGAGTAAAACTGAAGGGGCTTCACTTAAGCAGTGTGCTAGGAGAACTCAAGCAGCAAATGCTGATTGCATACCTTTTGTTGCCTATACTTTTCACGTATAGCATTGAGGGGGCAATTACTGGTGTTGTGCTGCAGTTCCCGTAGAGCGTTGACACATATTTGAATATCAGAGCTTTTGTAAGAGGTGTAATGCTCAAGAGTACGGTTCTGTAAAAGAAAAACCATAGATTAAACATGAAACAAGTTTTCAGATGATGTACAGCTGTCTGTATCCAGTATTTTCATACGAACCCATGGAAGGTCAGATTGGTCAAGTGTCCATCTTGCAAGAAAGACTGCAGATGCTGCCACCACTGAAGGGAGAAATTTCAGGAAACTGTAATCGATCAAAGTCAACTCCGCAAGATAATTGGCCAGATAACCTAAAGTTATAGGAGCCTGGAAATATAGTTTGAGAACTTAGTGTTGAGCGCAATACATATATATTGATTGAAAATTGTTGCTAATATGGTTGGGTGCCAATCTTACTTTACGAGAAGCCTGTGCCGCTCTAAGGAATCTCCTGATCAAAATTAAAGAAAAACAGGATAGATATGTCAGTGATGGAATAACGACTTTGCATTGGAAAAGAAAGAGTATGTATGTGGTCACCAAGAGTAACCTGAGAAATGTTTTTGTTGTTGGAACAGAGAGATGAAATCCCAGATCATTAAGCACATGGCACTCCATTTTCAGCACCTATTGAATCAGGAGGATATCAGCTCTTGCAGTTCAATGACTCTTTGTATATACGTAATTAGCGATCCTTCAAACTTCACATGAAACAAGTACCTCAGCCTTTGTATATGTATTGTCAGTTATGAAACAAAATTCTTCCACACGAGGAGCACAAATCTCTTCATATTTCCTGCAAAAAAAAGGTAGACTTAACAATATTTCCAATGACATGGAGATCACTGGCACCCATGCCTGCAGAAACAATAAGCACCAAGAATTTGCAGAGTTATTCATTTGTAATTATTTGACGCATTCACCGCAGAAATAGCTGCTTCAGCAGCTAGGCAAACCTTTCTATGTACATTTTCCTATTTTATTTCAAAGCTTTTCAATATTAAAAATTAAAATCATTCAAATCCAAAACTTACGAGGCAATCAACATGCTGGTTATTCCAAGAAGTTGTAGTTTCTGTCTTTCAACATAACTCCGAGAAAGAAACTGGTCAATAAGATAAACAGTGAGGTAGAGTGTGTCTGGCACAAGCTTATATTCTTCAGAAACCTGCAATGGAAACAATATACGGAACTTCGTAAGCTGAGAAGTCATGAGCAGTAAAGATTAAAATGTATAAAGGATCTTCAATTCTTCATCATGAGAAAAGAAAACACAGATGCATCATACCATGGATACCGCCGTAAAACGTTTAACGGTATCGGATTTGAAATCCCGGCGGTTTTTCGAATTTGCATTCAAATTTCATTTCGATTGAATTTTAAACAAAATTTAACGAATTCAATGAGAGAAATGTATCATACCATCATATGTATGAGAGAAATGTATAAAGTCTGTTTCTGATGCTGAAGGGTAACATTCCCGTTTTCAAATGGTGAATAGTGTTTACTATTTGATTTCCGGTTTTCAATCGTATTTCAAATTATCGTATATTTTTAAATTCTTCTAGCTTCTAGCTAAGCTCGAGTTTGTGTTTCAAACCTCCTTGCAATTCCAAAATTTATATTTCGAATTTGAATTTTCGTTTTCGAATTTTGGACCCCTTTACTATTTTTGCCCTCCCCTTCCTTGGGCTCAGCCCGTTTTCTCCTTGGGCCAGCCCAGTTTTCCCCTGCCCGACTGCTCTTCCCGGCCCAACTTTCCCCCAGCCTGCTCCTTCCTCCCCCTGCCTTCTTCTTTCTCCGCCCGAGCCTCTGCGCCGCTGCCGACATCTCCCTGCCGCCACCACAGGAGCCCACGCCTCCTCTGCAGCTCACGACAGCAGCGCCCTCCCTCTCGCCTCATCTTGTCTCTGCGACGCCTTGCGTCCTCGCCGCTCCCCTCGTCATCTCCCCGTCTGCGCCACCTGGTCCTTGCCCGCGCGCCCCTGCGTTGCCCCGTCAGCGCCTCGACTCACTGCCTCGCCTGTCCGTCGCCGCGTCACGGCTTCACCACAGTGTCGGCCGCCCTCGTCGATCGTCTCCCCACTCTGAGCTCGCACCGCCTGTCCTCGACAACCAGCGCCCATGGCCGCCTCAGGACCGTGCGCTTCTCTCGTCGCGCCAACGGCTCCATCCCCCTCCTAGCGGATATAAGAAGGACCCCCGACGCCTACCTTTGCCTCCCCTTCCTACCCCCTTCACTCCTGGTAAGCTCCACCGAGAACAGCCGCCTTTCCATTTTCGGCCAGGCCTCCTCCGCCGCCGTCTAGCCGCTCCGGCGATGCCACCGTCGCGCCGAACTCATCATAGAGTGCCCCCGAAGCGATGGAAGCCAACACCCCAAACCAATTCGGTTTTGGTCCACTGTCTCCGCAGGATTTGACCTTCTTCACCGGTTCTGGCCGCCCGCTTCTCCTCCGGTCCCCATTGTTGACACGTAGGTCTGTCTCCACGAGCTCTTCCCCATGCTCACCTTCCCGGTCGAGGCGGCGAGCTCGATATCCACCACAGCTGAGCCTCGCCGCCACTCACCTCCACCGCGCCGTCACTCCGGCCATCCTCCAGTCGCCGCACCACCACCATCGCCTTCGCCGCAGTGCAGGCTTTCCATTTTGGCAGTCCCCGCCCGTGAGCTCCCCTGCGCTGGCGCGTTGAGCAGGCATTGTTCATGCATCATTAACCACTAATGATGGTCTTAAAAACCCTAAGCAGTAATTGGTGGTTTAATGGTGCCTTAAACCACCGGTTTGTTTCAGTGACACGCAGGCCTACAAATAGTAATGATTGGTTTGTGTTTGGGCTCTGTGACTGACAAGTGGGCCCCACTGTATACTGTTACGTGCACCAATAGACCAGTGGACCATGCACAATGCGTGTTGACCTCCGGTCCACGCACTGTACACCTGAACCCGACACTGTTCATGGGTCCCACATGTCAGTGGCCCGATTTCTCTCTCCTGTTTTTATTTTCCAATTTAATTCCAATTCAAACTTCGGAAGTTCCGTTCTCCGTTATAACTCCAAAAAATATGAAAATTGTTTCTAAACTCAAGATCTTGCTGCACTGGTCATGTTTAATTTGGAGTTCATTTATTTTTTTAGTATTTATTTGCTCTTTCCTTGTTGTGCCTTTTTCCGGTACATTTTTCCGAATAGGATTCGAAAACGTGGGAGATCTCCAAATTGATCAAGCACAAGACTCTCTTGCCTTTAGCCAAGGCTAGTCGGCACTTTGTTCATTTTAAGCCTACATTTTATGTAAATTATATTTATTTAAATTACCAAAATAGCATACTTTAATTCTTTAATGAAATCAATGTTAAAGCTTAAGGTAGTTAAATACTCATTTGATGATTAACTAATTATTAAGTCATGCTTTGATAATTGAATCCATTATTCCATGTCACCCTAGTAGCTATGTGGTAAATACTAGTATAAATTGCACTTAAGCAACATGCTAGTCCTGCTTAAGTATCGAGGCATTGAAATATCCTAATCATCATCTTTTAAACATGAAAGTGGTTTTGGGCAGTTATTGTGGGTAAATGACTAGCGTGTTGAAATAAGTGTTTTTACTCCTCAAAACCCGAATAACTTGCTTTTACCACATTTTGGCGGATGGAAAGGGTGGTGGATGCCATCATGCACAAGAATGGTTAGTAGGTGGTATAAATCGTCCGAATGTATTAAAGACTTAATATTGTCATGACCTCCCGTGTAAAACAACTACAACCACAACCACAAGTCTGTAAAATACAACTTAGCTTAGTAAATTTATTAAACTCTGAATGTTGTCTCGCTGGAGGGGTAGCGGGATCGTGAAAGCACTGGACACGGTCCAGCTTTAATGGGACACCAGTGCAAGGTGAAGTTGCCAATCGCACTAGGCGTTGTAGGTAATCCAGCTACGCTAGTTCTGAGGTGAACATCCCGCACAACTTATAGTCGTGGCCCATATGGGTGAGATGACGGAAGGGGCGAAATATTTCATAAGGCCACTGTGATGGCCGCTCAACTGCATGACTAAGGAATCATGTGGGGTAACAAGTATGATTATCTCTTGTAGGTACAGTGTACAACCTCTACAGAGTCTAAACTGTTTAAATAGTCGCGCCTACGGTCAAAGGCAGACATAGGAACTTACTAGAGTTAGTTTTATTTCAAAAACCTTTGTGAGTGGTATAAAAATCAGGTTGGTCTCACTTAGCCCTGAGATTGGATTTTTCTTAAGCTGTCGAGCTCAGTGGTGTTAACGATTGGAGGTAGCTCCAATCAAAAGTAGCATAAGGTAGATATTCCGACGGAGGGGACTTCTGCTGTTATTTAATATTGCACAATTACTCCCTTTAATAAAATGCAATTTGGTTAAAATGGTAAGTGATAGGAATTTGTACTTATGATAATTGTAAATATTGCTTTAGCAAATAAATGAACCCGAGAAACCCTTGTTAAGCCATGCATGTATATTATTGCATCTTGTGTGTTGGCTCGCGAGCACGGAAGTTGTGCTCATTCTCGCTCTCCCCCAAACCCTTAATATAATGTGGACTAAGGAGATTATGCGTATTACGAGGACCCAAAAGTCGACGGACAAGGAAACAGTGAAGAGTAGTCTAGTTCTATAGTCTAGGTCTCGCCTCAGTCTAGTGGACTCGTTCGGTACTTGTGTACAACCGATATTATCCAAACCCTTAGTTAATATCCGTCGTACACAGGCTACCCCGGTCATTTGCCTGAGGAGAGATGAGATCTACCCCTTTTGCTTCCACTGTAGTTAGCGTTGCTTTCATGTAATGTAATCAATTTAGCCTGTTCGGCCCTTTTGTAAAACTCGACCCAACGTGGTCTATGTCACTCTGATGTTTTTAATATAATTGAATGGTTTAGTTCACACCATGTATGAAATGATTCAGCAATGTGCTTGTGAGTGCTATCTACTGATCCAGTGAATAGTACAGTGTTTTCACAAAGGATTTGGATTTGCAAAATACGGGTCCGACAAGGCTGGTATCAGAGCATACGACTGTAGAATCCTTAGTTAGATTAGTCGTTGCCTTAGGACTTGTGTCTTATTTCAAAAAGTTAAGAAAAACATTAACAAAAATATAGAGTACTTATTGCTTCTGCTCATCACTCCTAGTTTTGTACTTATCTCTACTTTCATTAAGTTTTTACTAACTTTTCTTTTGTTTCAAAATTTGTAGATGGCTACCCTGTCGTCCAATGGCCCATGGGACCATTGCTCTCATGGTGAGAACGAAGGAGGGTTCGCGGACATCCTTCGCCAACTGATGCAGTACCTTGGTTACACCCGCCCTCCTATCTTCAAGGGCTGGATGACGAAGATCATGACCCACGAGTCTTGGACCATGTAGGTTTTCCTCTATGCCAGGGTTGGCGAGTTTGCTTCCCACACCTTCCAGGCCGAGGCACCCCGTCGCAGTTGTCTTGATGCCATTCAAGATGCAATCTGTTTCGCCTCCACCCGCTTGTGTTGGATGCACGAGGATCTCCTGCTGTGATTACCTTTCTGCTACTACTAGTATCGCCCAGCGGAGCGTGTCTTACATGTCTTCGATGCGAGGCAGCGATCCCGCTGACCCGCCAAGTGCGGCTCACGCAGCGATGACCGCCAACATTAACACCGCCATGGGCGAGATCGAGAAGCGGATGCTTCTCACCGGCAGCCTACGCCCGCTCCGACACCCTCGCAACAATATGGTTAGGAAGCGATGGGGCCCACCTTGCCATAATGCAGGAGAGAGATGTCGCTGTCGCAGAGTTGGCACGCCTCACAGTCGCCACTGCGATCACCGCTCCAGCTCCAATTCCTTCTCCACCAGCCATCGCTTCCAGCGATAGGACTCTCGATCGACCACTCCGACCCAGAGGAGCCCACATCAGGATGACTACGCGCAAGAGCGTGCAACGCCCCAATCCGCAACCCTTCATCGACCTTGGCGAGTCCAACCGTGGACGCATTCTCATCTGTTCCCGCTCCTGCTCCCGTTCCCATTCCAGCTTGCCAGCCTTTAGTCAGAATCATTCCCGATCCCGCTCCCTAGGCAACTGCACCGCTTGTGGTAGTCAGTTCCCAATGGAGCACTCAAGCTAGTCTAGGTTAGCTAGTAGTGTTTGCTAGGCAATCTTTTGGGTTGCAAGCACTTTCTGTTTCCTTCTATTGTAGACGTTGCGTTTGTATCCTGTGTTGTGACTTAGCTTAGCCTATATGCTATGTTTTAGTTGTCATGTAACATCTAATCCCCTTAATATAATGCAGTCATTCTAGGCTTTGTATTGTAGTTATTCGATCTTCTTAATTGCTTACAGTTCTTCTGTATGTACCTTAGAGGGCTAGTAAACTCTCATATACTCCCTCAGCTTTTCTTCAGATGCCGCCTAGGAGAGCCGCCATCCTAACCCATGGAGCCTTTGAAACTGGCCAAGGAAGAGGCCGTGGCAATGGCCGTCGTCGTGGCCGAGGACAAGATCTACCTCCCCCGCCATCAGCAAACCCAACAATGGCTCAAGTCATGTTCCAGCAGACACAGATTCTTCAAGTTTTGCTCGCCAGTCAGCAGACTGGAGCAGTCGGTTGCAAATCCAAGCTTGCAGACTTCCTCAGGACAAAACCTATCACCTTTGTTGCCGCCAATGAACCCCTAGAAGCGGAAGACTAGCTCAGAGATACTGAGAAGAAACTTCGCCTTGTCCGCTGCTCAGACGAAGACAAGGTGGACTTTGCCACCCATCAGTTGAAAGGAGCCGCCGCTGCCTGGTGGGAGAATTACCTCACTAACCGAGGTGGTGGCAGCTCAATGTCTGGAGAAGAAGAAGAAGCGACAGAAGCAACAGCATCTGCAACTGGAAATCAACCAGACCCTACCGCCGCAGAAGAAATTGCTAAAGTACAGGTAGTTGAAGCTGAACCGCAGCAGCGACCAATTCCTGAAATTTGAATTCAAAGTCGCTTTCAAAACCAACTTCATACCAGCTGGTACCATGAGAATTAAGAAGACTGAGTTCAGAGCTCAAAAGCAGGGTCACATGTCAGTAAATGAATAGTTAACAAAGTTTAACCAGCTTGCTCGCTACGCTCCCAATGACGTAGCTGATGAAGAAGAAAAGATCAACCGTTTTGTGGAAGGTATGCGTGAAGACATGAGAGTCCAACTTATCCTCCACAATTTCCCCAGCTTCCATCACCTAGTCAACAAAGTCATAGTGCTAGAGAATGAGAAAAAGACTGCCACGGTCGTGTGAATCATGTGACAGCCGAGGAGGCCCAGGATGTTACAGGAGTGCTAATGGGTACGTACTCTGTTAATTCAGTACCTGCACAAGTTTTGTTTGATTATGGAGCTTCGCACTCTTTTGTTTCAAAAAGTTTGTTGAAAGGCTTAAGTTGTCAACCTATAAGTCAAAGTAACCTGTGATACTTAGTTCACCCGGGGACCACTATACGCTACCTCAGTTAATCCCAGAGCAGAGATTGCCTTAGAAAATTCTAGATTCCAAGCAAACCTTCTTGTGCTAGAATTCTAAACTCTGGATATCATCCTAGGGATGGATTGGTTGGGCGAATACCAAGGATTAATAGATTGTGCCAACAGAAAAGTGGTGCTCAACAAGAATCCAAAAACCATAATAAAGGTTAGTGTGGATCGTTCCTCTCCTTTGGATCGAGCAATCCACCACCTTGAAGAGCTGTCCCTAGAGACAACGCCTATAGTCCAAGCTTACCCAGATGTCTTCCCAGAAGAATTGTCAGGCATGCCACCAGCCAGAGATGTTGAGTTTGTAATCAACTTGAAACCAGTGACAGCCTCAATTGCCAAAAGACCTTACAGAATGGCCGTCGACGAACTTGAAGAGCTTAAGACGCAGATTGAAGATTTACAAGACAAAGGATTCATTCAACCTAGTTCCTCTGCCTGGGGTTCGCCAGTACTTTTTGTGAAGAAGGATGGCACCGCCAGATTGTGTGTGGATTACAGAGCACTCAATGATGTAACCATCAAGAACAAGTATCCATTGCTTCGCATTGATGACCTGTTCGATCAGTTGTTCGGAGCAGCAGTTTTCTCCAAGATAAACATAAGGTCAAGATACCATTAACTCAAGATCAGAAATGAGGATATTCCTAAAATGGCTTTTACCACCCGGTATGGCCTATATGAGTTCACAGTCATGTCGTTTGGCTTGACCAATGCGCCAGCCTACTTCATGAACCTCACGAACAAAGTATTCATGAAATACCTGGACAAGTTCGTAGTCGTATTCATAGACGACATCTTGATCTATTCAAAGACCAATGAAGAGCATCTTGAGCATCTACAATTGGTCCTAGAAAAGCTTAAAAACCACCAGCTTTATGCTGAGTACAGTAAATGTGAATTTTGCCTTCAAGAGATCAGTTTCCTTGGACACATTGTCCCGCTAGAGGAATTGCAGTTAATCCATCCAAAGTAGAAGCTGTGATGGAATGGAAGCAGCCTACATCAGTAACGGAAGTGTGTAGTTTTCTCGATTTGGCAAGATAATACAAACGCTTCATAATTGGATTCTCTAAGCTTTCCAAACCGATGACCCATCTGCTTAAAAAGGAAATGAAGTATGAATGGACAGAAGCTTGTGAAAAGAGTTTCCAATAATTAAAGAAGAAGTTAACCTCTGCACCAGTGTTGATCCTGCCAGACATACACCAGGATTTTTAAGTCTATTGTGATGCTTCGCGTCAAAGTCTTGGTTGTGTACTCACGCAAGGTGGAAAGTTGTAGCTTACGCGTCCAGACAACTCCATCCTCACGAAAACAACTATCCAACTCATGATTTGGAGTTAGCAGCAGTAGTGCATGCCTTAAAAATTTGGCGGCATTACTTGATTGAAAATCATTGTGATATCTACACAGACCACAAGAGTCTCAAGTACATTTTCACGCAAGCAGATCTCAACCTTCGACAAAGAAGATAGTTAGAACTCATAAAGTGTTACAATTTGAATGTCCATGACCATCCTGGAAAGGATAATGTAGTTGCTAATACATTAAGCCGTAAGTCCTGCTGCAGTAACTTCATGATTAAAGAGCATCAACCTGAGCTCTACAAGGAATTTGAGGCACTCAACCTTTGTTTAATAGAACAAGGCACTATAGACGCTGTGGAAGCGCATCCAACTCTAGAAGAAGCGGATCAAGACCGCTCAAGAGGGACATCTCGAGTTCGTAAATTCAAGCACCTAATGGCCAAAGGAAAAGCCCCAAAAATGATCAAAGATCAGCACGAAGGAAGTCCTATGGTGTGGGAAACGTCTCTTTGTTCCCCACTAGAAGGAACTCAAGGATTTGATTCTGAAAGAAGCTAATAGCTTAGCATATACTCTGCATCCAAGCAGCACCAAGTTGTATCAAGAAATGAAGATTTTGTATTGGTGGCCACGAATGAAAAGAAACATCGCCGAGTTTGTAGCTTGTTGTGATGTATGCCTGCAAATTAAAGCCGAACATCACAGACCAGCAGGATTGCTTCAACCACTACAGATCCCTCAGTGGAAATAGAAAAAAATTGAATGGATTTCATTACAGGTTTGCCTCGAACCAAGTCCGATTATGACTCAGTATGGGTTATAGTGGATAGATTGACTAAAGTCGCTCATTTCATTCCAGTAAAGACAACCTACAAGGGAGATAAATTGGCAGAGTTGTATATGGCTCGTATTGTATGCTTACATGGAGTACCTAAGAGGATAGTCTCGGGTCGAGGTTCTCAGTTTACCTCGCATTTTTGGCCAAGTTTGCATGACGCCCTTGGGACACACCTTGCTTTCAGCACAGCGTATCATCCACAGACTGATGGTCAGACAGAAAGAACAAATCAGATTCTTATGCTTTGAAGTTCATCGTAGACTGGGAGAAATGTCTACCGTCTGCCGAGTTTGCATACAACAACAGTTTTCAGTCAAGTCTAAAAATGTCCCCGTTTGAAGCGCTCTATGGAAGAAAATACAGAACCCCTCTGCATTGGTCAAAATCAGGAGAAAGATATATCTTAGAACCTCATACTCTCAAGCAAGAAGAAGAGAAAGTTCGATTAATCAGAGACTGCCTTCAAGCGGCTCAGTCCAGACAAAAGAGTTATGCTAACAACCGTCGAAGGGTAATACCTTTGAAGTTGGAGAAATATGTATCTCAAGGTGTCACCGCTTCATGGAACTTGAAGATTTAAAGTAAAAGGCAAGCTCGCACCAAGATACATAGGTCCGTTCCCAATCACCGCCAAGCATGGAGAAGTCGCTTATCAGCTGGAACTACCTGAAAGTTTGTCAGACGTTCACAATGTATTTTACGTCTCTCAGCTCAAGAAATGTCTCAAAGTATCTGAAGAGCAAACACTCGTCGAAGCCATCGCTCTTCAAAAAGATCTGATTTATTCGGAGCATCCAATCAAGATCCTCAACGTCATCGACAAGCGAAAAAGACGTCAGATAATCCGTATTTACAAAGTCCAATGGAGGCATCACTCAGCTAAAGAAGCCACCTGGGAGTGCGAAGACCAGTTAAAGCTGGATTTCACGTCCTTGTTCCCAGAGCAGCTCGAATCTCGGGGTCGAGATTCCGTTTAAGGTGGGTAGGTTTGTAACATTCCTGATTTCAAATAGTGAATAGTGTTTACTATTTGATTTCAGGTTTTCAATCGTATTTCAAATTATCGTATATTTTCAAATTCTTCTAGCCTCTAGCTAAGCTCGAGTTTGTGTTTCAAACCTCCTTGCAATTCCAAAATTCAAATTTCGAATTTGAATTCTCGTTTTCGAATTTTGGGCCCCTTTACTATTTTCGACCTCTTCCTTGGGCTCAACCCGTTTTCTCCTTGGGCTGGCCCAGCTCCTCTTCCCGGCCCAGCTTTCCCCCAACCCAACCAGTGATTCCCTAGGCGGGCACCTAGGCCGCCTAGGCGGCGCCTAGACGTCGGGCGTAGCCACACCGCCGCAATTTGGTGCCTGTCGGAGATCTAGGCGGGCCGAGTGCCTAGCCAAAGCTGGGCGGCGCGAGGCTGGGCGGTCTGGATCGTGCTGAGGCCGATCTGGGCGGCCCGAGGCGGCGCTGGACGTGCATAGGCGGAGGTAGGCGCGGTGGGAAGAAAAATAGTAAAGCGGGAAGGAAGAAAAACAACAAAGCGGCCAAGTGGGAAGGAAGAAAAACAGTAAAGGGGGAGGTTGTGACTTATCACCTTCTGGTCAGAAACCCTACTGTTACTAGGCTCAGCTGCTCCCGTAGCGGTCACGCGCCGGCACCTCCTCTGGTTCTCCATCGCCATCGCGCAGCTCCTCCCGGCTCCCCGACGCCATCACGCAGCTCCTCCCAGCTCCCCATCGCCGTCGCACAGCTTCTCCCCGATTCCCCGTCGCCGTCGCGCCTCGGCGCCCGCCTCCATCCTCCTCTCGCCTCGCCCCACGCGCCTCTTGTGCGCCTCGCCTCCCCGTCTCACTGGCCTCGCCTCTCTGTGCCACCTCTTGTGCGCCCCCTCTCTCTGGCCCTCGCCTCCCCCTACGCCCCCTGGCTGGCCTACTACCTCTACAAGTTGTGCGCAAGGGAATTTGTGGAGTAGTCGGTGCCTCGGTGGTATCTGAGGCAGTGTATTAGTAGTCGGTGCCTCGCGAGAAGTAGCTTTATGTGCGCAGCAGTAGTAGTACTAGTCGCCTAAGGCAGTGCCGTAGTGAATTAGTAATTTAGTATTAGTAGCTTTGCTATGTAAAGTACTACTACAAGTACTTTAGTAGTATTAGTAATTAGTAGCAGTAGCAATAGCAATGTGTGTGATTTATTAGTACTTACTATTTACTATTTACTATTTAGTAGTACACTAGTATTGTTACTATAGTTGTAGCTGTGTGTTGTTCATTAATACTTAGTAGTAGTACTGTTACTGTAGCATTGTAGTAATTATGATTGTAAGTTTGTAACAATTGTTCATCAATGTTCATGAATTGTAGAATGTCATCCGTTGCGTCGGCAACAGTGGAGGTGACTACAGATAGCCTTAAGAGGAAATTCGAGGATATATGGTGGGAGTATGGAGTGTTGATTGATCCAAATAATATGGATAAAGTAAAATGCAAGTTGTGCAACAAAATTGTTTCCGGAGGAGTGTATACGATAAAGCAACATATTGCTCATATTAGGGGCAATGTTGTTAAATGCCCTTTGTCCACAAAGGAAGATCAAGATAAGTGCATCAAATCAATCGAGGCACAACTTAAGAGGAAGACTAGAAAAGAAAAAGAACAAGAAGTTAGAAATGAAATTACCATTGATGAGGATGTCACCGGTGATGGTGATGAAATCTTGAACTTGAAGATGTGGGATGCAAGTTGGGGCCTATGGATAAGTTTGCAATGCCTATTGATCCTAGTACATTGAGCTCCAAAGAACTACGGCAACAAGCAATCAGTGCCACTATTTGGAAAGAAAGACTCCATAAAGTAAGACAATATATTGCTAGGTGGATTTATGAATCAGGTATTCACTTACAACTTTTGTAATGTCTACTAATATTCTAATAATATGTGAATAACATCCTGGCATTGTTTACTAACATAAGTAACATTGTATAATTATTGCATGTTTCAGGTGTACCTTTCAACTCCATCAACAATGATGCATTTGCGCAAATGTGTGAAGCTATTGGCTGCTTTGGCCCTGGCTTTATTCGCCCTTCTCAACACGATGTGCGAGAGAAGTTGTACGACGAAGTGGATAGAGCCAAAGGGTTGTTGAAGGGCCATGAAGAAGAGAGGGCCAAGACCGGGTGCTCTATTATGACTGATGCATGGACTGATCAGAAAAGGAGGAGCATCATGAACATGTGTGTGCATTGTAGCCTAGGGTCATGTTTCCTAGAATCAAAGGAGGCATCTGACGAGTCACACACTGGAGAGCTCATCTTTCAATATGTGGATTCTTGCATTGAAAAAATAGGTGCGGCTCATGTTGTCCAAGTTGTCATCAATAATGCTTCAACCAACATGGCAGCGAAGGCATTATTTAAGGACAAAAGACCTAGCATATTTTGGAGCTCATGTGCAACCCACAAGGTTATTAAGTCGGCAAGTCAACACTACTCTCGTAATGACCGACTTGCCGACTAGTCGACAAGTACTATTCATACGACAGTAATATGTATATACACATGTATATATTCTACACGATAGTTAAGTAATACAACAACAAGGTCTCAAGTCTCAAATAGCAAAAGTAAAGCATAATCATCACAATCCATCAACATGGCTTAACACAAGCTTCAAATCAAATATCATCCAACTCGATATCATCGAAATGGCTCGCGTTTCCACTCGGTTCACCACTCTCATGAGTAGGACTCGGTGCCCGCTGTTGGATTTAGAGTTGAAGTTGGAGTTAGAGTTGAAGATTGATCTGTCATGATGCCTACATATGCACAAAATAGAGAATTATCTTATGTTTATAAAATCACAGTTCACAATCACACGAAATCACACAAATCACAAACTACGTAACAATCGGCCGAACCTCCCCCAGCCGATTTCCCTTTTACTCCCTCGGCCGCCGATTTCCTTTTCTTCGACCGAACCTCCCTTCCCTCGGTTCAATCGGCCGAAGCTGATTCCCTTTTCCCCTCGTTCTCTCCGCCTCTGGCCTCCATCGCCTCTCTCCTCACCAATCTACCTAAGCCGTCCCGAGCTCTAGCCTCCCTCAGCTCAGCTCTCTCCTCTCCTCTCCATCGGTCTCTCCCTCGTCCCTCCCTCACAACCGACCTCGGTGGCTCCCACCTCTCCTCGGCGGCTCGTCTCCTCAGTCCTCTCCTCCTCTCCAGCGGTCCAGCCACCGACCGTGGCACCGAGCTCCTTCGCAGTCCCTCCCTTACCCCCAGTGCACCGCCGCCAACCACCGAACTCCCTTACTCAAGCGGAACAGAGGAGGAAGAGGACCCGAGGAGAGGAGCATACCTGGGCCGCTGGGCGACGGGAGCGGCAGGAGCTACGGCCACGGCAGCGCAGAGGAGGGAGGATGAAGGTCGGAGACTGGAGACTGGATCTGGATCTCTGTGGCGTCTGCGCCTCTCCGAGCTCACGCGTGAGGCGAAGACCGGCGACGCAGAGGAGGAAGGAGGACGAAGGCCGGACGAAGGCGTGAAGGCTAGCGACGCGGTGGGAGCTGGCCGATGGCGCGGTGGAGACTCAATGGAGCTACGCCTCTCCGAGCTTGAAGGTGAGTGCTGAGCCCGTTTGCCCTCACTCCCTCCCGCACTCCCCTCTGTTGCCAGCGCAAGTCGAATCGGCGACTCCTGTCGGTCCTCCTCCAGCGACTTGTCGACGACTTGATAAGCATGGCAACCCACACTATCAACTTGATGCTAGAAGGAATTGGGAGCATTGCAAGGTTCAAGAAGACACTTGATCAAGCCAAGTCACTAACTATTTTTATCTACTCACACCATAAGACATTGGACTTGATGAGAAAATTTACAAAGAAGAGGGACATAATAAGGCCCGAAGTGACTAGGTTTGCTTCGTCCTTTCTCATTTCGCAAAGCTTGTTTGAGAAGAAACAACAACTAAGGTCGTTGGCGCTTAGCCAAGAATGGGAAAATTGCATCCATTGTAAAAAAAGGTAAAGGCAAGGCATCCACAGCTATATTGGTGAGTAGAGAATTTTGGAAAGGTGTTTCTCTTTGCTTGAGGGTTTTTGAGCCATTGGTAAAGATTCTTCAAATGGTTGATGGGGATGTCAAGCCTTCTATGGCCTTTCTTTATGGAGAAATTCAAAAGGCAAAGAAAGAAATCATGGAAGCCGTGAAGAATATAGAGAACAACTACAACCCCATCATAGATATTATTGACAAGAAGATAAAGGATAGGCTTGATTCTCCATTGCACTTGACGGCATACTTCTTGAATCCATATTATAGTTATTGTGATGGCTCCATTTTTTTGGATGATGTTGTCATGGATGGAGTGTTCACACGTGTGAAGACTTTTAACAATGATGATGACGACAAGCAAAGTCGATTGCTAAATGTGGAGTTGGGTATATTCAAAGATCAAGAAAGTCACTTTGGGAAAGCGGCAGCAAAGGCCGAATGCAAAGACTATGAATTTAATCCAGGTTTAATAATTACTAGTCAATGTAAATACATGTATGATTGTAAATTTGTCATATACTAATTTTTTTTGTTCCTAATATGCAGCTAAATGGTGGTCTACTTATGGATGTAAATTTCCCGTGTTACAAAAAATGTCCATGAGGATCCTCTCATTAACATCTAGTTCATCCGGTTGTGAAAGAAATTAGAGCACTTTTGAAGGGGTTAGTCTCTAAACTTCTCTAAAGAGTAAAGAGTCAAATCTCAATTCTCAATTCTGAATATCTACATTAGTACATTACATTTAACTAAATATACTTCACTTTGCAATTTGTAGATACATACAAAGAAAAGAAATAAACTAGATGTCCACCGTCTTAACCATCTAGTCTATGTTCAATACAATGCCAAATTGAGGAACAAAAAAGAGAAAAGAGAGAAGTAGAACATAGATCCCATTATAGGTTCCGAAGCTAATGAAGCTCAAGGGTGGTTAATTGAAGGCAGCGATAATGATCAAGATGTTGAGCCCGCTACGGGGCTTACATGGAAGGTAATTGAAGAAGCATGTGGGGCTAATGAGGTCTTGAAACTTCGTAAAAGTGCAAGAGTGAGACAACTTCATGAAGAAGATTTCAAGTCCGATACCGAAGAAGAGGAGGTTCATGAGGAGGAGGAAGCTGAGTACGAGTCCGACTAAGAAGAAGTGCTTCCAACAAAAATTATGAGGAAGAAGATGACTAGTCATTCACTCATTTGATCATCAAATTATCATATGACTCTATCTATATTTAAGCTTACTTGTTTTATTTGTGAGACCTTATGAACTATAAACTATTTATATCGGCTTGCTTGTTTTATTTGTGACTTGTTTCATTGTTTGAACTATTGGATGTTACTTGTTTGAATTATATTTTTATTGCATTAAGTCATCAACTCATGAAGGTTATTACATCAAGTCTTCAAATATATTTGCATCACCAAACCACCAAGGTAACATCTGTTCTTACATAATTACACATATACATACATACATGTAATATATACATAAGCTTGGACTGATGCTTGCTATTCTATGTTCATCCCGCTTGCTTAGACTGATGTTGGAGGCAATTATGTTTGCAATTCTATTCGGCCGCCTAGGGGGCCTAGGCGCCCTGGCGCCATGACCACCCACCGCCACCTAGCGCCTAGGTGAACACTGGACCCAGCTCCTCTTCCCAGCCCAGCTTTCCCCCAGCCTGCTCCTTCCTCCCCCTACCTTCTTCTTTCTCCGCCCGAGCCTCTGCGCCGCTGCCGTCATCTCCCTGCCGCCACCACAGGCGCTCACGCCTCCTCTGCAGCTCGCGACCGCAGCGCTCTCCCTTTCGCCTCGTCTTGTCGCCGTGACGCCTTGCGTCCTCACCGCTCCCCCTCGTCATCTCCCCGTCTGCGCCACCTGCTCCTTGACCGCGTGCGCCTGCGTTGCCCCGTCAGTGGCCCGGCTCACCTGCCTCCGCCCTGTCCCGTCGCCCACGTCATCGGCTTCACCACCGCGTCCGCAACGCCCTTGTCCAGTCGTCTCCCCCATTACAAGCTCGCACCTGCCATGTCCTCGACGACCAGCGCCCATGGCCGCCTCGGGACCGCGCGCTTCTCTCGTCGCACCAACGACTCCATCCCCCTCCTAGCGGCTATAAGGACCCCCGACGCTTCCCTTTGCCGCCCCTCCCTACCCCCTTCACTCCTAGTAAGCTCCACCGAGAACCGCCACCTTTCCATTTTCGACCGAGCCTCCTCCGACGTCGTCTAGCCGCTCCGGCGACGCCACCATCGCGCCGACCCTGTCACGGAGCTCCCCCGAAGACAAGGAAGCCAACACCCCAAACCGATTCGGTTTTGGTCCACTATCTCCGCCGGATTCGACCTTCTTCACCGTCTCCGGCCGCCCGCTTCTCCGCCGTTGATCTCCCTTCTCCGGCCACCTCCGGTCCCCATTGTTGACCCGGTAGGTCCGCCTCCCCGAGCTATTCCCCATGCTCACCTTCCCCAGCTCTGGGCACCGCCGGCTCGATGTCCACCATGAGAGCCTCCCATGCTTCACTCCACCATGGCGCCACTCCGGCCATCCTCCCGTCGCCGCACCCACCCCCTTTGCGGTCTGAGCTTTCCATTTAGCGGCTCCCGCTCCGCCGCTCCTCCCACGGCGGCGTAAGCTGTCAGCCGCCAGCGCCCATGAGCTCCCCTGTGCTGGCGCGTTGAGCAGGCACTGTTCATGCATCATTAACCACTAATGATGGTCTTAAAAACCCTAAGCAGTGATTAGTTGTTTAATGGTGCCTTAAACCGCCGGTTTGTTTCACTGACACGTAGGCCTACAAATAGTAATGAACGGTTTGTTTTGGGCTCTGTGACCAACAAGTGAGCCCCATCTCTTTCATTACGTGGTGATAGACACATGGACCATACGGTCGTGTTGACCTCCGGTCCACGCCTTGTACTGTGTGAACCCAAGATTGTTCATGGGTCGCATATGTCGATGGCCCAATTTCTCTCTCTTTTTATTTTCCGATTTAATTCCAATTCAAATTTCGAAAGCTCTGTTCTCCTCCGTTATAACTCCAAAAATTATGACATTTGTTTCTAAATTTGTCTAAATTCAAGACCATGCTAATGGCACTGGTCTTGTTTAATTTGTAGTTCATTTATTTCTTTAGTATTTATTTGCTCTCTTTGCTTGTTGTACCTTTTTCCGATACATTTGTCCTAATAGGATTCGAAGACGTGAGAGATCTCCAAATTGATCAAGCACAAAACTATCAAGACTCTCTTGCCTTTAACTGAGGCGAGTCGACACTTTGATCATTTTGAGCCTACATTTTATGTAAATTATCTTTATTTAAATTACCAAAATTGCATGCTTTAATTTTTTTAATCATATCTATGTTAAAGCTTCAGGTAGTTAAATACCCATTTGATTATTAATTAATTATTAAGCCATCCTTTGATAATTGAATCCATTATTCCACATCACCCTAGTAGTTATATGGTAAATACTAGTATATGTTGTACTTAAGCGACATGCTAATCTTGCTTAAGTACCGAGGCATTAAAATACCCTAATCATCATCTTTTAAACATAAAATTGGTTTTGGGCAGTCATTGTGGATAAATGACTAGCGTGTTGAGATAATTGGTTTTACTCCTCAAAACCCTAACAACTTGCTTTTACCATATCTGGGCGGATGGAAAGGGTGGTGGGTGTCGTCGTGCACAAGAATGGTTGGTAGGTGGTATGAACCGCCCAGATGGATTAAGGATTTAATCTTGTCATGACCTCCCATGTAAAACAAATACAACTTGGCATAGTAAATTTATTAAACTCTGAATGTTATCTGCTTATTAAGGCGTCGCCTAAGACGCTTAGGCGATAAGGCGCTGCGATGTCGTAAGGCGTCATAGCGCCTTATGCGTCGCCGTCATGTGACTCCTCGGTGCCTCCCAAAGACTGAGGAAGGAGGTGGCTCGGGCAAAGGGGCGCGGAGTGAGAGGGAGAGCTGGAGAGGGGCGAAGGGGCATGGAGGGAGAGCCGGAGAGGAAGAAGGGAGGGAGGCGGCGACGCGGGCGGCGCACCATCGAGGAAGGACAGACAATGGCATGCCAATGCGAGGGAGGCGAGGAGGCGGTGGCGTGGCGTGGCGTGGCGTGAGAATGTGTGATGCTGTCGGCGAGGCGGGGAAAAGAAGATCTGGGGTAAGCGGGCGGCGCGGTGGCTCCGGCGGCGAGGCGATGGGGTAGGCGGGCATGCGGGGGTAGCAAGGGTAGCCGGCGGCGGGCGGGTAGCTGGCGAGACTCGGCGGTGGGCGGTGGGATTTTGTGACCTTCCACTGCGGGATCATCGTGGCCTTCGATCTGCGCCGCCGCTTAACTCTGCTGGCTACTCTGTGACTGCCGCCTTAGGATGTGTAAGGCGTCACCTCGCCTCGCGCCTTAACGCTTAAAAGGTGTAAGTGGGGTGGGTCGCTCCGCCTCGCCTTACCGCCTTAATAACCATGGTTATCTCGCTGGAGGGGTAGCGGGATTGTGCAAACACTGGACACGGTCCGGCTTGAATGGGATACCAATGCAAGGTGAAGTTGCCAGTAGCACTAGGTGTTATGGATAATCCAGCTACGCTAGTTGCTGAGGTGAACATCCCGCACAACTTATGGAGGCGTGGCCCATATAGGTGAGATGACGAAATGGACAAAATATTCGAAAGGTCACTGTGATGGTCGCTCCACTGCATGACTAAGGAATAATGTGGGGCAACGAGTATGATTATCTCTTGTGGGTACAGTGTACAACCTTTGCAGAGTCTAAACTGTTTAAACAACCATGCCTACGGTCAAAGGCGAATATGGGAACTTACTAGAGTTACTTTTATTTCAAAAACCTTTGTGGGTGGTATAAAAATCAGATCGGTCTCACCTAGCCCATAGATTGGATTTTTCCTAAGCTGTCGAGCTCAATGGTGTTAACGATTGGAGGTAGCTCCAATCAAAAGAAGCATAAGGTAGAGATTCTTACGGAAGGGACTTCTGCTGTTATTTAATATTGCACAATTACTCTCTTAATAAAATTCAATTTGGTTAAAATGCTAAGCGATAGGAATTTGTAATTATGATAATTGAAAATGTTGCTTTAGCAAATAAAAGAACCCGAGCCGCCCTTATTAAGCCATGCATGTATATTATTGCATCTTATGTGTTGGCTCGCGAGCACGGAAGTTATGCTCATTCTCGCTCTCCCCCAAACCCTTCAGATAATGTGGACTAAGGAGATTATGCGTATTATGAGGACCCAAAAGTCGACGAACATGGAAACAATGAAGATTAGTCTAGTGGACTCGTTTGGTACTTGCGTACAACCGATATTATTCAAACCCTTGGTTAATATCCGTCGTACACAGGCTACCCCGGTAATCAATTTGGCATGTTCAGCCCTTTTGTAAAACTCGACCCGACATGGTCTATGTCACTCTGATGTTTGTAATATAATTGAATTGTTTAGTTCACGTCATGTATGAAATGATTCAGCAATGTGTATGTGAGTGTTATCTACTGATCCAGTGAATAGCACAATATTTTTACAAAGGATTTGGATTTGCGAAATCCAGATCCAACATGAAGACAACGGTCATCATGCTCTAATCTCTTTAGTATCTCACGCTCTCAGCAAGTCATGTGTTGAAAGAACAAAGGATGAGTGGATCATCACCAACTGATTCAACCATCTCATGTAAAGTTTCCTCTTCACTGACATCAAATAGCTATGATATTTTGAAAGGGACAAATGAAGAACAATACGTGGACAGGAATGGAAAAAATGTTTGTCCATGTAAGCTATTGTTTAGATGCAGTTTGTAACAATCAAATGTAACAACATACTTTATGTTTGCAAATTATATACATCAGTTTCTATGTGAAGTTGTGCAGTAAGATGCCAACGATGAATGATCTGGTATAGGCTTAAACATAGTTGAACAATTTATGGATAAACTTCATCAGGAGTAATCCATACAAACCTCAACAAGCCAATCAATGAGAATGCCTCGCATGCCCTTTGAGATGTCCCGTTGCAAAGCCTCCATGTAATTTGATCTAGGCCTTCTTATAAGCTGGGGAATGACATAAACATAAGACGCTTTCAAACAAGAACAATGTGCCAACAACGTACCACAGAAATGAAACAAGCATACAAAACTGAATTTCTTCCTAGCTTAGTAAGACTTATGAAACATGAGGGAACCAGAAGTCTGCCTAAACATTAACATACCTCTGAGGCCATTAGATTTGTGTATATCTCTGCAGCGTAGGTAATACACATTTGAGGGTTGCCATTATCTTTGTCAATATCTACATTGTCTAAACCAGCAGAGTCCCCTGGAACAAAATACAGAATCTTTAGCTCTAAGCCCCCACTAAACAGAACATATGGAGGTTATCTACAAGTATCTCAGAAATCAGCAGTGTACAGAAACATTTAGAGTCATGGTTTTGTTGTTTCTGATTTCCACAACTACGAAAGGCCATCAAGAGCATATTCAGAATAAAAGTAAAGCCAGCCAGCAACTAGGGGTTATGGACTCAACTGTGGTTGTGACTTCTAACACATCTTTAAATCCAGATGTTCAATGCTGAAAAAGAACATGCAACTTAACTAACCAGTCTTTGAGTCGGCAGGATGAGGTTTATCTCTGGCAATTCTTTCCTCAAAGAATGCCTCATGACAACCACTGTCCCTGTTTCGTTCAATATTCTGTAATGACAGTGGCCCCTTGTTTTCAAGCAAAACAGTGGGCTCCTCTACCGGTGCCAAATGGTCGGCCTTTTGCGTTTCTTCAGCACTGTTAGAATCATTCACAAATGAACATCCACTAACGGCTGGAGGGGGTAGCTTAGGAACCTTCTTTGCACACTGCTTGTTTTTGCTTGGAATTCGCCCCACCCTTTGGGAGGGCCTCGGCTGGAACAAAGGAATTACCTTGTCATTCTATTGACAATGTTTGGGAAAAAAAATTGAGGTCAAAAAAATCTTGATACCTGCCGCTTAGTCACAGCAGTGCAAGTTTTGTATGAGTTGGCACAGCTTATGTTAGTTACATCCTTGAGCACTGTGCGCCTTTTAGGCTGAGGAACTAAAGTTACAGCACTTGTACTAGTGTTCTCATCCAAAGCAACCCTTTTCGTCTTTCCTTTTGCCGTCTGCTTTCGTTCAATTTTCGCAGGTAGTGGTATGGAGGGAGCCACCCCAAACCTTCCACGGTTTGCAGCAGCTTGAGCACGTGTGAATCGACCACTGGGTGCTTGGCAAGCAATAAGCACATGATTTTCCTTTCTTGCCTCCATGTAAGCCTGAATGTGTTAAAATAAAAATAACTTCATGGATTTATGCACTGAGCAATCATGAAAGCAACATAAGCGAATAACATTGCGGAACTGAACAGGTGAATAAGATACGTATTAGGCATCATGCAACATTGTGAAATAAACAAGTGTCAGGCAGTATAAAAATCACATCTTCTTTGACAAGCTCTAGAGATCATAGTTACCCTCAAGTGCAGAGGTTAAATAAAAAATATCCAGTCTTGAGAGCATGAGTCAGAGAAACAATAAATTATCTCAGGGCATACAAATCACATGAGCACCAGATCATCCCAACAAATTACTTGTTCACATCACAACTTTGAATTTTTTAATAAAAAAAAATGTAATCATATAGGCTCTAGTCATTAAACTAAGATTGCACGAATGCAGACAATTTGAACTATAATCAAAATGTGAAAGCAGGTGATTTTTGTTCTTTTGTGGACAAAGTGTTTTCTAGAAATTATGGTGTTCTTTAATTTCATTCAGCTTAACTGCCGTAGCACTTTGTTTCCGCTACATGTCTTCAACTTCATTCAGCTTAACTGCCGTAGCACTTTGTTTCCGCTACAACATGTCTTCAATTTCATTCAGCTTAACTGCCGTAGCATTTTGTTTCCGCTACAACATGTCTTTCTGCACCGGGGATCATATGGGTCATATAGAAGAAATGTAATGGCGCATGCTGCACTTTACATTATGATAGAACGGATGCAACAATAACTTTCCAATTTATGGGGCAAAGAAAACATCTAAATCATGTTGACAGGCCATATTTCAAGTGATTGAAACAAGAAAACAGAAAGGATACAACCACTACACAGTTATAGTTTATCCACGCAACATTGAAGTAGGTTACGCTGAGAAAGATCATACATCTAAATAATGCGGCAACAATTTTTTAAAAAAAAGAAAAAAAAAACACATTTTTCAGACTAGCCACCTTAAACCCTAAGACAGAATTCTTGGAAATACTATAAACAGACTACACAAATCAATTTACCTTGAATTTTTGGAAACAAAATGACTGCACAAATCGAGTAGATCAAACATGCACAAGCGGAGCAAGAAACCACTAAACTTTCACCGGGGCGAGATCCAGAAGGCTTGCCAAGAAAATCGAATGACCAATCAAGGAGGCCTGCCAACTGCGTATGTTCTTGGAAGAAGAATTGGAGTAAGCTCGCGGCGGCGGCGGAGATCCGGGAGAAGCAGGGGGCGCGCGGCGGCGGCGCGCAGTAGAATCAAGAAGGCTTGCCAAGAAAATCGAATGCTCAATCAAGAAGGTCTACCAAGTGGGGCTCTTCTTGGAAGAAGAACTAGAGCAAGCTCGCAGAGGCGGCGGAGATCCGGGAGAGGAGAGGGAGGCCTCGGCGGCGGAGAGCCGGAAGAGGCGGGGTGCGCCCTCGGATGAAGGAGAAGAGGGGGGCCGAGCTTCGGTCCTCCCCCGAATCTAGACCGAAGAGGGAGCCCGCCACCTCCACGCGGGATCCGGATTAGGCGGCGGCGGCGGCCACCGGAGGAGCGGGCGCCGCGGGCGGGATCGTTTCTTTTTCTTGATTTGGTTTGAAGTTTGAAGGACGGAGGCGGGATGGAATTGATTGAGGCAGGAGCGTACAAGAGGAGGAGAATCGTGGGGATGGAGTTGCCGGTTGCTGCCGTGTTGGCACAGAGGCTCGGGCCTAGCTGTCACTTACACGTTTGAGCCCAACCCAGATTGACTCTAGCTAATGCAGAAATATATTAGGCAAGTTTTTTAGGGTAAGTTGGGGTGAATGACCCAACGAAATACACACCCTTGGGGATTGATTCTCGTGTGGAGGATCGGTTCGGATAAGACTTAATTTCAGCTTATTACTTTTCTATAGGTGGACAATAGAACGGGAAGTCCGAAATCAAAGAATCACAGGCTAAAACGGCATCTAATTGCAGCAGCAAGCAACAACTTATCCACAGTTTACTGGCTCCGTCACCAGCATCGCAAGATCACCCATTCTTGGGGTTCTTGGAACCAAATGAGGGGGAAACACCAGAAACACCCGTAATTCCCACCCCACGTCAAGGTCCCAAGAATCCGGCAGGGAGAAGAGGTGAGTATGCTCGCATCCCATGCAGGGGACGGTAGCAGCGGAGGAGGCGTTGATCTCGTGGGCTCAATTGATATCAGTGTATTTTTAATGAAACCCTGTTACCAATGAGCTCGGCTTTATAAATGCACCTCCAATAGTATCGTCTCTAATTTTATTATATCAATTCTACGTCACCGAAAGATAAATTTAGAAACAACACCTCCAATAAGTTATCTCTAGCAAGTTATCTCTAACATTAATGCCAAACTTATTAGGGCATCTCTAATGGTTAGAGATAATATTGTTTCTAACATATACTACATTATCTTTAGAGACAACATCTACATTATATAGTCTCTAGTACACTCTCCAATATTTTATATTTTATTATTTTCCTTTGAAACGGACATATAGGTCAACTAGAATAGATTAATGTATCTTATCTTGTTTCACGTTGTTGGACCGAAAAGGCGATTAGAGGGGGGCTGAATAGGGGCACGCTCACTTTTTCATAAATAATGGATTCAACACAAATTTCACTCCAGTAGCTATGGAAGCTATGAAGATCAGTATATCAGTACAGCGGAAGACTAATATTGAATCCAATATAAACCTCTTAGCAAAACAACGAAATCAACAAAGATTAAAGCAAATCAATGCACTGCCGGTCAGACCGATGTGTTACTTGCGGTCGGACCGATTGCCTACCAGTCTGACCGGTGACTCTCGCCGGTCTGACCGCTGGCCTCCAGAACAGATCAAAGAGTCCGATGACGAAGTTGCAAATAGATGAAACTTTTGATTTACAACTCCAAACTTGATGAAACTTGGAACACACCTTCTCTATGATATTAGGAATCTATTCCAATCGAAGATTATGATAATTCTTGGAAGAATAGTGATTCTTTTCGGTTTGATCAACAAAGGGTTCAAAACCGGGTCAAAACGAAAACTTGATCCAAAATATTGCTCGTGGGTGATTGATGGTCAAGATGATCCTAGATAGGTTCACACATGTCACAGCAAGCTATATCACGTGGATAATTCAATCAAAAACTCGCGGATCAAATAAAGACTCAAAATCATCAAATATAGAGAAAGAACGCAATGAGACAAAACATTGATCATTAATTACTCGTTGATCTCGTGGGCCCATTTCAAAATTACTTCGATTATGATCATTAATTGGTCCAAAATTGATATTAGTGTATTTTTAATGAAACCCTGTTACCGATGAGCTCGGCTTGATAAATGCATCTCCAATAGTATCATCTCTAATTTTGTTATATCAACTCTACATCACCGAAAGATAAATTTAGAGACAACACCTCCAATAAGTTATCTCTAGCAAGTTGTCTCTAACATTCATGCCAAACTTATTAGAGCATCTCTAATGGTTAGAGATAACATTGTCTCTAACATATACTACATTATCTTTAGAGACAACATCTACAGTATATAGTCTCTAGTACACTCTCTAATATTTTATATTTTATAATTTTTTTTGAAACGGGCCTACATGTCAACTAGAGTAGATTAATATATCTTATCTTGTTTCACGTTATCATGTCTTGTTTCGCGTGCACGACAGTCTCTTCAAGAAGAGACGACATGTGCTCTCTCTCCTCTACGTAGGATTTTGTTGATAGGCATAGCTAAGAGACGGCAATAAATATACTATTGGGGATGCCCTTATATCCCACTCCTTCACCCCCGCTCTCACATGCACTAGCTGCTTTGTCTTGGTTCGTGTGTAGAGATGGTTATTTGAGAAAGAAGCGACTTCCCTTCTCTCTCATGCTTCTTTCTCTTCCACCTAGGATTTTGCTAACACGGAAGGGCTAACCGACGGCTGACATGGCACTATTGGATATGCCCTAATGACTCGTGTGATTGATTCTAAAATTGGTTCTAAACTACTACTTCTGTTTCGCTATATTTGTTCACAACCCACCATACGCATAGACTAGGAAAAGCATTAAATCTAACAAATACTTACTAAGAAATATGATCATACATACCCCTATTAAATGACATACCACAACCACTCAACATCTTCCAAAACATTTAAGCAGTGTAGAGATAGGAAAATTGCAATAACTACACTCTAAATTCTCACAATAGTCAAATATATTGAAACATATACTCCCGAGACCATACACAAATATAGCGAAACGGGGGGAGTATGAATAAGATGATATTAATTCGAAATGAGTCAATTTCAAATGAAGCCCATTTGGGCTCAGACTTGGCTCAATTTCTACCCCCTAGATGGAGTTTGATTTGGGGTTCAAATTTCAAACTGCCTACTGTTCGAACCTCCCTGTGTTGAACGCCAAATAATAATAATCACAGAACAACACGGAAATAAAGAAATGAAGTCGGGTTCATATGCACCTAAGTTATGGTGCATACTTCTGCACTCCAAAAATTCTCCAAAAATTCATAGATGTACATGCATATGAACTCAAGTTCATAAAATTCACGTTATAGAACAACACAGATATGCAAGGTAAATATTGGCACTTTAGAGTCTTGTCATTGATACAAAAGGGAATTCAAAAGTAAGCAACACTACATAGACAAAATCAATAATCTACCTCAAAAACATACAACAACAGTACATGAACATCAAACAATTCAATATCGCTCGTACACGCAAACCCGACACAATTAACCCATCTTCACCGAACAACGCACCCACTACCCCGGTGCTCAAACATCCATAATTTTTACTCCTACAATCCAAATATAGCAAACTCTATATTTTATGGAATCTGCACAAAGTTTTCTACACTTTGCTAGTTATGCAAATTCTCTTATTAAGACATAAATCCCTGTTTTGACCCCCCCCCCCCCCCCGCGTTCAAACTGGAACATTATAGAACAACGGACTTCACAATTTTATATCTATTTTCCTACCACATGAACAATAGTAAACCCTACCACTTCTAGAAACTACAGAGAATTATATGACTAAACTTAGCTAAGACCATAATTTATATTGACCATCTACTACACGTAATAAAGCAATCTACACGACTACTGTTAACAACGACAGAATTCTAAATAGCAACACTCCAGAAGCCATTACTTTTACACTGCTTAACCAAATATAGTGATCTTGCACTCTATGAAAATCTTAGACAATTATCTACAACTTTCCTAACAAGGCAAAGTTATGAAACAGGACGAAGATCTCGAAACTCCTCGCAAGGTTCTGTAGTACAACTAACCAAAACAGGGTATCAGCAATCTACCAATTCCCACTATCGATCTAACCTGATCCTTGATTAAACATAAATCTAATAGCAAAGCAAGGATTTCCATACCATTACCCAAAAAAATCGGACGATGAACGAGATCGAATAGTGAAACCCTAATTTTTTCCTTCTTCTTCCTCTTCTCATTCTCATTCTCCTCCTTACTTGCTTCTTTCTCCTTGCTTCCATGGCACACTGCAACATGTAGTAACCACCCCATGTAGCAACCTTCTTTCTGTTGGTGATATGCCCTAGAGGCAATCATAGAGATGATTATATCACATCTATGTTTATGAGTTATTGAATAAATGTTATTCTGTTCCTTGAATGAATCATCATTGATAAAGATTAATAAGTATGTGACTTGTTGGTGAAGCTCTAACTAGTATAAAACAGGCTATCCTGGACACTTCATCACAAACGGGTCCAAAGAAACCGTTTGTGTTGTAGTCATCATAGACGATTCCAAAGGAATTGTCTGTGATACATGATACATAATTATTACAAACGGTTTGTAAATAGAACCGTCTATAATAATTCGTAGATAGTTCTTAAGAATAACCGTCTGTGATAATCGCATACATCACAAACAGTTATTTTTAAAAACCGTCTATGAATTGGAATTTTCCTTTCTCTACGATTTTACAAATCGTCTGCGATTTTCCTTTCTTAAGAAAATTCTAAGCCATAGTAAAATCAGAGAGTAAGAAAAATTCTAAGCTATGGTAAAATCATAGAGTAAGGAAAATTCTAAGTCACAAATGGTTTTTAATACAAACCGTTCGTGATGATATATCACAGGCGGTTTGTATTAAAAATCGTCTGTGAAGTATCACAAACGGTTTGTGATATGAACCGTCTGTCATATGTCGTCACACATGGTTTTTGTATTAAACCGTCTGTGATTTGCAGTGTTGAAAGATCTAGACCCGCCATTATGAGTTAATGGATTGTTTTGGTGATTAATGACAAATCCAAATATGAGACTAATTTTCTTGTCAAGTATTATCTTTGTGTAGTCCCATTTGGATATAAAGGTGAAACACAACGAGGTATGCAATCGACATCTCTATCTTATATATTGTTGCATTTCTCGGATCCAAAATATAGGATTGAACTCAACCATAAGTTAAACTTGAATATGTGCATATGATCTTATTACACATTTGTGTATGCACACATTTAGGGGGAGTTTTATCCTATACTTTGTGGTTTCATTAGTATTGATCCATATTCCATTCTCCACATATATTTGGGATCTTTACTTTGAAACAAATCCGTTTGAGTATACAAAACTTGTGTAGTTCTTGTATACTCATGTTAGAGTATATATAACTTGTGTAGTTTATATATACTCATTTGTTCTCTCATTTATCATCATTAAATTTATGAGAAATTAAGTGATTATCATCAATTACCAAAGAGGGAAAGATTGAGGTATCTTGTCCCACCATTATGAGTTAATGGTATGGTGTGGTAATTAATGATGATCACATTGTGGAACTAACATTTTCCATGAGTTGGATATATAGGTTATGTTCCAGGATGATGGAGACTTGGGATGATCATGAGTTGATCATCAAGTCAAGAGTTTGGTGTAAATGATGCATCATGAGTTGATGCTTATCAAGAAGAGATGATCATGAGTTGATCATCAAGACAAGAGAAGACCCATCATGTGTTGATGGAGGTCAAGTGAAGGAATGCATCATGCGTTGATGCATGTGAAGAATCGGGATGAAGAAATCATCATGTGTTGATGATGTTCAAGACAAGATCCCGAAGTGAAGAAATCATCATGAGTTGATGATTGCCAAAGTCAAGGACCCGGACTTGAAGTGTTGATGTGCGTCATCAAGCTTCAAGAAGATGCAAGCCAAAGGTATGACTAGCTTGGGCTAAGGATGTGTTCCTAGTCTTTTACTGGTCTCGGTGTTTGGTTGATAGACCGGATTGCTAGTATAGGATTGCCGTACTATTAAGAGGGGTCTTGACTAGTAGCATGAGTTAGTCATGTGTTGATAGCCCATTGTGTTTGCTCTAGCTCATCTATGCATGGAGCTATTATTTGCGAATGTGTTTTGCAAATAGCCGAGGCTCATGCATTTAATCTTTGTAGCATGGGACTATACTTTGCAAATGTGTTTTGCAAAAGGGTTGAAGTCTATGCACCTTAGCCTTGTAGCATGATGCTGTTATTTACGAATGTGTTTTGCAAATAGTTGATGCTCATGTTTGATTTCTTGTAGCATGTGACTTAAGTTTGCAAATGTGTTTTGCAAATGGTGTAAGTCCATGTACCTTTTTTCTTGTGGCATGATTCTAAAAGTTGGCAAATGTGTTTGGCAACTTGTTGGAAATCTTGCTTGTGATCCTTGTTGGCATGGTTTATCAATTGGCAAATGTATTTTGCAATTGAAGTTGTTGAAAAAGCCATTGTTGTTTTCTCTCAGGATAATCGGAAGTTCCGGTTTTATAACGGCGGAAGTTCCGCAGGCCGGACGGTCCGATTTCCAGCGGTTCATTTTTTCCAGAGAGCAACCGTTTATGGACTTAGCCGATTTCTCGAAGTGCGGAAGTTCCGGCATGTTACGAGCGGAAGTTCCGATTATCGGTTGCTCCGAAATTCCGGCGGTTCGTTTTTTTCAGAGAAGCACCATTTTGGGACTTAGCCAAAATTTGGATGTACGGTAGTTCCGCTATGTGTTGAGCGGAACTTCCGAAGATCGGAACTTCCGCAACTTAGTTGGCGGTAGTTCCGCACTAAAAATCAAACGACTAGTTTCTCGTCTGACATAGCCGTTGCTGTGCTTTTCTCTCACATGCGGTAGTTCCGGCCTTTTCATGGCGGAACTTCCGATTTCCCTGATTTTTCAGGGGTTTGTCTCCCAACGGCTAGTTTTTGTGTGTCGGCTATATATAGCCACTTTGGCCGGTTGGGAGAGGTTGCTGGTGCTATTGTTAAGTGATATACTCATTCTTTGAGCTAAGAGCAAGCCTCTATTCTCTTTTGTGCATGTGTTGCACTTGATGAGATTAGAGAGTAAACCCTAAGTGCATGTGTTGCCTTAGGTAGTGGATTGTGTATCCACGTGAGCGTTGACACTTGATTAGTTCAAGTGAAATGAAAGTTCGGATTTGTTACTCTTGGTGTTTGCTGACATCTAGACGGCGTGGAGGCGTCGTGCGCGGTGATCTTCTCAAGAAGCTTGTGAGAAGACTCGACGGTTTGTGAGTGGTTTGGTGCTCACCATCTCCGGAGTGGAGGAAGAGCAACCATAGTTGAGTGAGGTGTTGGTTCGGTTAGGAACCGGTCCAAGTGCTTGGACTTACCTCGGAGGTATTGGCTTAATTAGTGGAGCCGGTCTAATTTGTTTGGGCTAACCTCAACGTGGATTAGGGGAGACCGGCAAGTCTCCTAACACCACGGAAATACTCGATGGTGATAGCCATATCCCAGAAAGTAAGCACTTGCCTCAGATTTGTCCTTCAGTTGCAAACATCCGCCTTCGTGAAAGTTAGGTTACGAATCCCACCGTGTACGTCACTAAGAAGTGCCATTATGTGTGATGTAGAGATGTTCCTATAGTGCAAAGTCTTCAAGAACTCAAAATCACCCCAAGAGATACGGCGGTGTGACCTGTAGAACCGTCTACTTGCAACACGTTTCACCAATGGGTGTGTGTGTTCCTATTGCATGACAATAACTTACCATTTGCCATCCCTTAGCCCTATTTCCATGTGTGCTTTGCAACCAAATTTTGTCATTTTGTTCCGTTTTCTCACACTAATAGTGTTGACTGCAGAAATGCCTACTGAATTGCTTGTAGAATTTTTGACATCTTATGACGGCTTTCTTGCATGTGAGCACTCAAATTCTCTCCTAATGATTTGATTCGTCACCTTACTGATTCTTGAGCACACTATCCTCATCCCGAAACCAAGTTTGTATGCATAATCATTGTATACTTTCTTAGCCACTTCGAGAGTGTCAAAAATCATCCCAACATAAGGCACAGTTGGTTGAGAGTACACAACATCTTCATCTTCTTCCCGTTCACAACAATCTTTACCCCCAACATCCACCATAGTGTAATCAACATCTGCATCTTCCTGAAACAAAAAAAAAGATGCAACAAGTGTTGTGATTTCACCAAATCGTCTGCAAGTGGATGCTTGTACAGTCAAATTATGGAAGAAAAAAATTACAACATAGCCGTAAACAGTGTGCAACATTGTTTTTGTATTGATGAAATATTATTTTACAACAGATGCAACGTTTTTTTTGTACAGATGCAACATTCAAAAGAACAGTACACAACATTGTTTTGAATGGCCACACTATTTTTTGCAATGGTTCGCAACATTCGTTTTGTTCAAAAAGAAACTTGAACTTCTGATTTGTCTAGATGTTGGTAGTGCTTATATGGGTACAATGTCAACAACAAAATACTACAAAACTACAAGAAATCATGATGTTTTGTCGCAACACAACATGATACCAGAGTTCTAATAGGTCCAGTACATACCAGTATTGGGACCTCCTTGATCGGATGTGTTGTATGGTTGCCACTTGAGGCACTCGTCGTGTTGACCGCCATCCGTTCGGCAGCGGATTGTTGTGACACGACATTAGACGGATCTACGGCGACGATTGGTGGCAGAGTCCTCGTCAAAGGATTGTTTGGTGGTGGGAACTCGAGGCTACGGATCAAATGAGACATTGGGGATGAATTCGACGAGCTCGCCCGACGATTTTGATGATGCAGGAAAACGGGGCGGAGGCGCTGTATGTTGCACAATCGGGTGGTGTTGCTGGGAGATTTTGTTGCCATCCCAAACCGAGAGTGGGGGGTTGCTATGGGCAGATCGGCGAGGGATTTGAATATGGGTGTAGTTTTACCTATTTTTGTTTTTGCATTTGTGCATTTAAAAAAGTATAAAAATTCATAGATGTAGAATTTCTTTAACAGTGTACTTGCAAATGTTTACGCAAAAATATGAACATGTGTGCACTGCACAAACACACAAAAGAAACTTGTGCATTGCAATTATATGTGCACAAACTGGTCTTTATTAACACAGATGACACTGAATCTGTAGTTGAGTTCATTTTCTTTGGGGACATCGCACAGGAACTTATTGGACAGCCAGCCAGCAAATTGCTTTGCTCTGATCATGTATCGATGGCCACTGTCCCCACAGAAATAACCGCACTATTTGGAAGGACATACATTCTAGAGGCTGTCTCCACGTCTCATTTCAACGAAAACATCTCATTTCAAGTTACTCGATTTCATCAAGATGCTCAGCCACTCATGCCACCACACCATACAAAGGAAAATCCACACGAAAGCTCCTCATCTTTACAACTCCTCAGACAAGAACTCACTGTCCAGCCAACGACGTTAAGCATCGCCATCACCGAGGCCCATACTTCTAACATAGTGCAGCACTCTGCTCCCACTGTCTACCCAACGGTATTAGTTATTGTCCTTTTCTAATACAATAAATCGTTATTCTCGGTACACTACACTTAACATACGGTTTATTGTTCAAACAAGATACAACAATCCATTTCGTTATTTTACCGATTCACATTTCGATTTGCTTTGTAGCTCCCAATGATCTTGTCCAATGACAAACAATTCCATTCGCACCAAGACACCATCATGGAGCACCTCAGTATCGAAAAGGAAAAGAGATTGCACAAGGCCCCGAAACAATAGTATGTTAATTTTCCAAACAACACACCGAACCAGTGTAATATTTTTCCAATCTCACATTTCGGTACTATTTGTAGGTGCCCACGATCATATGCAGCCAGGAGCAGTTCCAATCAAAGAAAGACATCACTACGGAACGATCATCCTGTTATGTTACGTTTCTTACAAAGCAACAACATAATCTCCCAGTTCGGACTATATATTACCTTCTTTCAAGTAAAAAAAACTTTTCGCTTCCTGTATGTAGAAAAAAACATACCAACCCAAAGAAATTCAATAATCATTACGTATTTTTAGAAAAAAAAAACTACCTTACCTCCTGATTGTGTTCGCTGTTATAACTCCTACCAATTGCCACATTCTCTTCATAATCCACTGTATCCAACTCTTGCGTCTACTAGGCTATTTCAAAACACAAACCGTTTTCTGAGCTGCATTAAATTATACTCAGCCTTACATCCATTTTGGAGCTAGACTGCATACACATTTATGTTATTCTGTATCTTGCAGGAAACACCCAGCATACCTGCCAACAGATTGCGGATTTCGTACTGTACAACTTTTGCTAAGGCAATATACTCACCGCCATGTAACTCGCATTTGAGCTAGATTGCCTATTACTAGACACTTTTGCTCTCTATACATACTCCTGTATTACTCGCCAACGCAAGCTTGCTTCAATAACGAATATGACACTAGAACTGTAGTTACAAGTACGTTCGTGACATACTAAAACTGGTATTACACCCGTGCTCAACCACAGCATCGGTCCCTATGTTGTTTCTGTTTGATCTTTATGCTCAGTGCTGTAATGTATAATCTGAATTACCTAATCAGCCTGTACCTCAACGTATTTATGCTATGACTACCTGCGACCCAAATATAAGATCTTCCTCGCATTGCCTATGTCATCCCGATATCGAATTACCTGCTCCTTACAGTATTACACCCTAACTAATCCTATGAACACACTCAACGACTTTATAGAAACCAGAAAAATAAACCAAAGTGAAAAAAATTCTCTTTTCATGACAATCTATAATCAGCAACTGTAATCAGCGGCGCGGCAACGCGCGTATTAATTGCCTAGTAAACTAGACGACCGAACGCGGATACACGATGTAGAAGATAATAACATGACCGTTGCACCGCCACAAGCCCTCTCGGATCGAAACCCCAGCTGCAGAACCCAAACCCCCTCGCCACGAAACCATAGAGGAGCCGCGGCGGCAGCGGCCATGGCGACCGGCGACGGAAAGCCCCCGTCCCTCGACGCCGACATCGACATGGCCGACCTCGCCTCCCTCGACGCCTCCGGCTCGTCCTCCGCCGCCCCCTCCGTCCGCTTCCGCCCCAGGGCCAAGGGCAAGCCGAAGCCGAAGCCCGAGCCCAAGGCGGAGCCCAAGCCCAAACCGGAGCCCGAGCCCAAGCACAAACCGGAACCCGAGCCGAAGCCGGAGGCCGAACCCCCCACGGCGGTGGCCGCGCCGCCGGAGGACGGCGTGGACGCGATGGAGGTGGACGGGATGGGTGCGGGCGCGGACGGGGTGGGAGATGATGAGGAGGAGGGGGAGGACTTCGTGGTGCGGGAGATCGACGTCTACTTCACGCCCGAGCCCTTCGACGAGGACACCATGGTAAAAGGCTTGCAGTGTCCCTTCCTGTTCCTTGTGTCGTAGGGTAAATTTCGTCGCCTGCTGCTAGTGCTCGCGTGTTTGAGCGGCCTGAATACTCTGCTGTGGCTGCGAAATGTGGTGTTCGGTATTACTGATGGTTAACTAATCTTGTGCTCTGTGGTGGAGTTGTTTCTGTCTTTTAGTGCCCTGCAGATTTCTTATTTGGGGGTCATGCATGTGGTTTGTTTAGACTAGCGATTGATGTAACTGCTACATTCACCACCTAAAAAAACTGCTGCATTCAGCGAGGAGGACGCATGGTCGCATGCCATATTGCTATGTCTGTCTTCTGTTTGTTTTGCTTCATTGATCTTTCTCTTTCTTTAATTGGGTTAAGTACTAAACTGATGCCTGAACTCTAGGTTTGGGCTCTTCAACCTTAAAATTTGGAGTGCGACACCTTAACTGTTCTACTTTTTGGGGGCAGATTCAATTTGATCATTCTGTTTTTATGCTGTGTTGACTTATTGTTTGAAACATCCATTGTTAATGTCATTTAATATTCATGGACGATTGTCTCCGACTCTTGCTGGTGATGACAATGTGAATGCCTCCAAAGCAGTTAATTCTTAACCTTCCAACATGGGCATATCCGTTCATCCATCTTTCTGCTTTAGTTTTTAAGGCACATCTGTGCATTCTGCATTGTTGTATTTTTGTTCGACAGAATAGGGAGTGTGTTTCTATTTTGAGATAATTGCATTTGCGCCACTCCAAAATCTTCTAATAATAAATCTAGCATTACAAAGATATAAAGTGTAAAAATGCTACTAGAAAATGGAAAACGACACCACATATTTCAATGTTACTCATCCATTTTCCACCACTAACTTATTCAAAAAAATAGAAAAAACCGTGTTATTTTCCCCTAAATCCCAATTTTACCCTTCTCCCCATGGCTCCTCATGGGCTCAATTTCTTGTCCATGGAGATGATGCTGGACATGCGGCCAGAGATGCTTGGTTGTGCGATACAGCGCCTGATTGACAATCTGGATTCTGCTGTGGGACATTGGCGTGTCTGTGTTGTTGCACTCACGTGTGTACCTTGAAGAAGACAAGAAACTCTCACTCAAGCACATCATTCCAGCATATTGCTGGAGGGTCAACATGCTCTCATTCTGTTGGAATGCTATGTCAAGATTATGTCACATGGGTTAATCAACAAATACACCAAGTGAGCAACTATTCTGGAATTTGAACAGATTATGCTCAGACTCAAGAATGCTACTTTTTTAGCACCAGAGCTTCAGAGAACGATGAATTGACCACTTTGCACTATGTGAGAGGCTCAGGATCTCGATGAAGCATGGTTGCTTAACAAACATAAAGATTCATCCCTTTTCTTGGCTTGTTCTTGGTTGCTGAAGTAATGGTTTGAAATTGTTCTTCCGTGAGCAATGTACCTGTATTGTTGTGGACTTGTGAATGATACATCCATAAACAAGTTTGAGTGGCATTGATATGGGAGAAGTTTTTTTGGTGTGGCATTTTTAATATTACATAGTTTTGGAGTGGCATATATACAAGTAACACACATTTTTTTTTGAATCAGTACATCTGTGTGTGTAAGTTCGTGCATGATTATATGTCTAAAAGTTGCTTTATATGTTCTTTCTATTTAGATTAACTTCTATGCTTTTGGATAAGGCAGTTCTATAATTTAAGAAGTTACAGAAAAATTATGATACATTTGCATTTTGAAGGTATATTTTTACGTTGTTTGTGTCTTTCTATGTTAGACATTGCATTTTTTTGCTAATAGTTGCATGTTTTTTTTTTGTATGAATATTGATTTTAGGTAGGTTGTGTTTTGCATTCTAGATTGTTACATTTTGATCAGCTCTTGTACTGGTCCAACCCATCAGGCAAGCTTCTTGCCTCCTCATCTCTGCATGCTCATGTAGGCATTGATTCAGAATCAGTGGCCTTGCACAAACATCCGTACAGAAGTTAGTTTATAAGTGTTTTCTATACAACCTTCCATTTGGATAATCTACCGTAAAAATATATACAAGTAACACACATTTTTTTTTGAATCAGTACATCTGTGTGTGTAAGTTCGTGCATGATTATATGTCTAAAAGTTGCTTTATATGTTCTTTCTATTTAGATTAACTTCTATGCTTTTGGATAAGGCAGTTCTATAATTTAAGAAGTTACAGAAAAATTATGATACATTTGCATTTTGAAGGTATATTTTTACGTTGTTTGTGTCTTTCTATGTTAGACATTGCATTTTTTTGCTAATAGTTGCATGTTTTTTTTTGTATGAATATTGATTTTAGGTAGGTTGTGTTTTGCATTCTAGATTGTTACATTTTGATCAGCTCTTGTACTGGTCCAACCCATCAGGCAAGCTTCTTGCCTCCTCATCTCTGCATGCTCATGTAGGCATTGATTCAGAATCAGTGGCCTTGCACAAACATCCGTACAGAAGTTAGTTTATAAGTGTTTTCTATACAACCTTCCATTTGGATAATCTACCGTGTTTTTTTTCTAGTTATGGTAAATGAAAAGCATAGTGTTATTAAACTTATTTTCTGCATATAGCAAATTAGCTAATCAAATTGATGTGTCAGTTTAACACTTTAACATATCCAACGTTAATAGCTCGACTACGGAAGGGCTATTTCAATCTGCTCCACAAGTTCAGGGGCACATACATTTGTTTCTTCCTCTGGTTGAATTGAACTATGCCGAACCATCATTGATGGAGTCCTTTAGTATATCCCAACTTTTATCATCATGCTTAACTCTAGACTGCTCTTTTTTGTATGTTCTAATTCACAGCTTTACATTATGCAATATCCACTGAGGCCATGCTGGCGCCCATATGAGCTTAATGAAATATGTAAGGAGGTGTACATCCCTTGTTAACTCCATATGTTTTTTGTAAGGAGGCCATTTTACTTTGTTAAAGGAATTATGATTATATCAGGTTCGCGTGAAGCCATGTAATTCAAAAGTTGAAGTAGATTTGGATATCAATACAGAGAGTGATAATTATGACCCAGAGGTTTCTGCACCTTTGAGACTAACAAAACAGGTGGGTCTTTCTTTTTAGTCTCACAAAATTTGTCACATAAAGACCTACTCTTTGAAAGTATTTATCGAGCTTCTCGATGAGATTTAATTATCTGTGATGCCTTTAGGCAGAAGTAATACTTGTGCACTCTTTTGGTTCTAGCTGACCATTGTTCATCTAATCATCATATTAATAAGTTTAATCTTTGATCACTTGCTTGATGATCACTGTTTTCAGTGCACCATAGTACATCACATAGTACTTAATTTATATCTTGTCATATATGACTGTGCTTTCACTCGAATACTGGGTCATTTATGCCTCGCACTTTCTACCTTTTGCTATTTATTAAAATTTTCTGCTGATTGTTTATTCAAAATAGCATGCAAAGGTTGGCCTTTGACTGTTCCATAGATTCTGCTTGGGTATCAATCAGCGCTGTCAAAGGCGCAAAAGGTGCGAGCCTAGGTGCTGAGTGCGCCTGGCCAAACCGCACATGCCTTTCTGCTCAATGCGCCTGGCCAAACTGCGTGTTAAGCAGAACCATTCAGGTCAAACACAAAGAAAAGAACCATAAGGTCAAAACAAAGCCACATAATCCATTGGTGTCTTCCTAACTCGCAAGATATATGTTTTCTTTAGCCAACCAGCCATAGAAAAAATGTTGGTTGAAGATAGGAAGGTGCATGAGCAGAGAAGACTCATGGGGAGGAGAGGGGTAGCACTGTTGGTTTGTAGGGGAAGAGGCCAGGAGGAAGGAGGGAAGGGTAAGGAGGGAGGAGTCACGTGGTCTTTGTAACACTGAAAGGCACTGTTTAGTTGAGAGTGAGGGAGATTGGGAACTGTGTACCACTTTTAGCTTTCCCTTTGCTGTCTCACACTGTCTTGGCTATTTTGATATAAAAGTTGATCGGCGAGGGAAGGAGAGAGGAGTCATGGGGAATAGGTGATACACACTGTCTTGAATCTTCTATAGCTATACCAATTTGTAAAAGCCGGTGTAAACATATATGAAGTGTGAATATTGCATCTTTAACATATAATATGACCAATACTTCTAGTTATCTTCTAGATAATATGGAAATACTTCTGTTATTATCATTTGCGCTTTGCGCTCAAGGCGATTTACAGACCTAGCGCCTCAAGTGCGCCTTGTGCCTTTAACTGCCTTCGTTTATCAATACAAGCTATGCCACTTCGCAATGCCAGTATGTCACTGGAAGAAGACCATAGTATTGTATACATAAATTAGGTTTTATATTGTCCTTTGCGGTGCACTGAGTATATTGAATCCATTTTACCTGAATGGTTCTGCTGCAGGTGTTGTACTATTGTTAATGCTTGTGTTCATGTCTGGAGTTTGCCTTAAATAACACAAGGAGAAAGTGTTACATAGTCTTGTAGTTGGGTGATTTTTGGTTGACTTAGACATGTTGATTGAGTTGTTCCTTCTCTAATTAATTCAAAACTGTGGCAGTGTAACACCCCGGTCCAACACAGAGCCCAGAATGTCACTAAACTGCACTAACTATTAATTTTAATATCAATTAACAATAAATTCCAGCTCGCGTATTAAGATTAAAATCTGTCCACGAGTCACAAGATGAACATTTTAAGCAATACCATTCAACTAAAGAATTTACCAACTAGTCTCAAGCATTAATCTAGGCAATAAATAAGTCCATGAATAACGACCTAAAGGAAATAACCAATGCCTCTAGATTTATAAGGAATCACTCTAAATAACTAAAACAGGACACCTACAATTCAGAGCTACCCCCCTTTGGACCGGTAGAAATTAATTGTTAGCCAATTCTAATTTCCACATTAAATTGAATTGGGACTCTAATTCCAAATGCCAATTCCAATTCTGAGATCCAAATGGACCCAACTTATATTGAGGGCCAGTTAGGCATGCTATGATGTGCTACAGAATCTAGTTAAAGGGAATCATTACTATTTCTAGTCAAACATTTCTATTAGGGCTCTAAAATGGAGGTTATAGATAAGTTGATACACGCAGAACTGCAGAATGTGGATGACAATTCCTGAGATCAGCTTGATCAAATGGTTGTGGAGATTGCTTCTATTGCTGAACTGATGTTCCATTGGTACAAGAAGGCCAGCAATTATAGTGTTGAATGACTTTAGCTACTAATGGAATAGGACGATATGGATGTTTTTTTTTGTCATGTCCCATCGTGGACTTTGCTGTATTATATTCTGAATTGTATTAAAATATAACAGTAGCAGTTAAACTAGTATAGGTTTCATTTCCAGCTCTTATGATGGTTCTTAATTTGGCAATAGTTCAGCTTTCAGCCTTATGCATAAATAATTCCTATCTTGCTCATTTGTATTAATATCATTGGTTTCATTCTCATTTTATGTTGTTACAGACATTATCATCATCCAAAGCAGCTGACGTGGCTGATTATGCAGTTAGGGTCCTTAGAGGCAACTTGGTAAGTACCAGGACAATTGTTATGGTTGTTTGGTTTGTAGCCAATTAGTAGCAAATTGCCTATGAGTAGCCTATGAAGTTTTGGCGTGCCACACTTAGCTTAGGCTAACTGTGGCAAGGAACATCGAACCAAATCCTAAACATGCTATTATTTAAAGGCGTGAAACTGTGTTTTAGCCGCAGTGGTTTGTTAGAGTGATAGGTTGGTGCTTTGCTTGTGTATTAAGTTGCTGTCTTCCTGTCCAAGAGAAAATATAGTACTCATGAACAAACCCCTGAATTATTTAATTCCTGGATGCTTGTTACACATTGATCTTGTACTCTATGTTTGAAATGTTCTTTTGGAACCGATGTATGCATCAGGCTGTCTAGTCAGATAATGTTAGTGGTTAGTACTTGTTTATTGCACTTCAATTATTGAGACAATTCCACCCAAATTAGTCAGACGATCTCTGGTTCTTCTAAGATGCACGTGACTCCACATCCACAGAAGCAACAATAAGAATAGCAATCGAACAAGTTCTACAATATGATCATTTGAGTGAAAGGTTGCCATGCATTGTTCTAGAAAGCGCTAGGCGCTAGGTGGGCAGTGGGGTGGCGTTTAGCGCCTAGTCGCCGTCTAGTCGGGCTAGGCGGCCGCCTATGTGGGCTAGATGGGCGAGGCGGGAGGGTGGTGCCTAGGCAGGCTAGGCGGCCGGCTTTTAAAACAATTAAATGCCATGTATAGTGTTGTGTTCTCGATACTTGGACTAAGTAAGTAAAACTTCGAAGGAGTAGAATTGCACGCAATTAGGAGCCAAATGCTCTGTTGGCACGAGTGTAAGATTTGCTTAGTGTGTCTGCGATATAATGTCTGATACCAAGGAGAACATATGTGGCCTTGAAATGTGGTACAACATTATCGGTCCTTGGTTTGCTAATCGGCTTTTTAATAATATTTCTCGACTAATGTGTTTTGACTATTTTGATCAATCCGAGGGGCGAGGCGAAGGCGTGAAGGCGGCGGCGCGATGGGGGCCGGCCGATCGGCTGGGAGCTGGCCGTGGCCGGAGACTGATGGAGCTACGCCTCTCGAGCTCGAAGGTGAGTCTTGGCGAGGTTTAAAAACCGGATCGGCCCGATTCTGCGGCCGTGGCGATCGCCGATTCGGCCGTGAACAGTTTTTCGGTTGAATTCGTTAAATTTTGCTTAAAATTCAATCGAAATTCGAAATTTAAATTTGTAAACTCCGGAAAAACCGGCCGGGATTTCAAATCCCGGCCCCCACCGGTAAACCGGTTACCGGCCGGTAACCGGCGGTTACCGGCCGGTATTTCTATCCATGGTGCTGAGCACGTTTGCCCTCACTCCCTCCCGCACTCCCCTCTCTTGCCGGCGCAAGTCGAGTCGGTGACTCCAGTCGTTCGTCCTCTGGCGACTTGTCGACGACTTGATAAGCATGCCGCTGAAGATTTGCCTTTTTTATTTTAGATGCAATGGAGACTTGCTAATGGAAGCTCTTTGTCCCAGCCGATGTGGTAATAGAAGTCATCTAATGACTGCCGATTGGCAAACCTTATTTTAGGCCGCCAGGAGGTTTTTAGGATTTCCTAGCAGTTACTGATGTGGTTCTAGTATCATTAATGGAACTTCAGAGTTTACACTTATTTGTAGGATGCTACTCTGTGTGCTAGCAACTAGCTTAAGCCACCGGGTTTGTCCTGGATCCATCCCTCCCTCAATGTTCTCTGCTTAAATGAGTTGCTCTTTCAACCATTGAGGATGTTCGCTTGACATTAGTTGCTGCACGTCTTGGGTAGTATTCTCTTCATTTCGCGATACAAGTCCAAGCACTGTATGTGCAGAAGCCAAGGATGCACCAAATCTAAGAAATAGTTAATGAGATTGGGCCATACTATGCCCTATTAAATTGCATACTCCAACCACTCAACGTCTTTTACAGCATTAAAGTAGGGGTAGGGAGTGGAAATATTGCAATAACCCCAACTGTCAGCAAGATGAAATGTAAAACATGACAAAAATATTAAAGGTTTGATGAGACACATCAAGCTGGATGCTATAAGAGGGCCAGGGTGGTACTGATTCGATGTTAGTTTTGTGAATATGGGTGCAGTTTTACCTATTTTTGTTTTTGCATTTGTGCATTTAAAAAGAGTCTAAAAAAATTCATAGATGTAGAACTTGCTGCAACAGGTGTACTTGCAAATGTTTGCGCAAAAATATGAACATGTGTGCACTGCACAAACACACAAAAGAAACTTTTGCATTGCAATTATATGTGCACAAACTGGTCTTTATTAACACAGTGCACAAATGACCATATCTTTTAACAATTTTTTGCTAGTGCACATATTTTTGAATGTTTTAGATCTAATGATTTTTTTTGAGTTTTTTTAAATGCACAAGTGCAATTTCCCTGTTGCTTTCCATTGTCATTGATAACTATTCTGTGATGTGTTCTGCTCAGTTTATTGTTTTCTTTTTAGATTGGATGATTTGGTATTAGAAATATTTTGTTGAGCCGCTTTTGACATTATAATCGAACTTTTGACCGACATTGGTTGGTTACTCAATTTGAGCTTGTTTCACATCTGCATGGAATGGCAGTGTATATATGCTGGTTACCCACACTTACCAATTAGCTACCCTCATTCAATATAGATATATTATGGTTCGAGTTTGTTATTGTGTATAGATGGTTGATCACCAGTACCCTTACCAATTTTGCTTGAATTAAGCTTGAAAACCGGCGAATTTCAAAATTAAAATTTGAACTTGCAAAACCCGGAAAAACCGGCTGAGATTTTGGATCCCGGATCCCCGGCGGTAACCGGCAGTTACCCGCCGGTTTTCTTTTCCCTGGTCTTGTGTGCTTATATTATATACCTTTTCTGTTGTGTAAACTTAAATTTTTTTGACATTTTTTATGTTATCCCAGCCATGGATTTCTCTTGCTTACGTTCAGCAGGGAGTAATACTGCAAGCAAGTACCATGCTAAGATGGTATCAAATGAGAGTGGTCCTATAGATTTCACAATGAGCACGTAAGTGTTTTGTTAGCTCTTCGTTAATGTAATACTACTATGTTGGCCAATCATTTTCTATTTTTGGTTTGATCTCGATTTGCCACCAGCCACCAAGGTGGGCGAAATCGTGGCGTGACAAATATGGTTTGGTCAATTTGGCACAGGTTGGTCAAAAAATGAATTGATATTGGTGAGGTTCTATTACGGGTGGCAATTTCCCCATGGGGCGGGGATCTCTTGCGGGATGATCCCTGTAGTGCCTGAAATTATGGTATTAAAGCATTGCTGGCCAAATCTGGTCAACATGGCAAAATTTTGGCCAGAATTTGAAAAATTGAGGCTGCATACTAAGCATGTGTATTGTAATACGTAATAACACATATTTTATGCTAAAAACTGCAGGGGACATCTTTGCAATAGCTGCAACATTTACACTGATTTAACATTACTTTCTGTTGTGCATTATCATTAATTCATTATTCACTTTGAGAATCATGAATAGTACATAAGTTTGTTAAATTTATCTGACAATCAACATTTTCTTCTACACATTCTAGCACAACTGATAATGTCAAATTTGCTATTCAGATCTGATTATGTAATGTCCTTGTGTCCTGGAGGGTCGGCAGGCACCAAGGATATTAACAGATGCCATGCAATAAGGTGCAGTTCACATCATTTCCTCTGCCAGTGCATCTGATCTTGTTATTTATATGTATTTATTTCACTTCTATTTTATATTTTTATTGCTTTGGTAATGGGGAATTGTGGGTTTTGGTGGAGTAACCTCCTCTGTTATTATAATATGGTGATATTCCCATTCGGAGTGTTATCTTTGTTTAATTTTATGAAAAGGTAAACATTCTGCATTAAAATGACTTGCTAGATTTCGCCTCAGGTAATTGCTTAGTCAAGTATGAACAGTGAGTTTATCATAATAATAATAATTGCAAAGAGTTGGTAGGAGGAATAAGAAGACATTAGTATGTACTAGGGGAGCAAGATTGATATAAAAGAACCATGCATTACATTACAACAGGCATGCACATGCAAAATAGAAATGAATATGTAAAAATGTAATCTTTCCATCATGCAAAACAGTATGGTTTTCAGTATCAACATGCTGATACTTGTTAAGGCCTTGTCTGGGTGGATAGGCCGGAATTTGGCCTTCCCAAACAGGGCCTAAAGAGGATAAAGAACAAAGTTTAAGCATAAAACCTTTGATGGAAGCTCTTTCATTTCACTTTGCCAGACAAAGTGCTTTTCTTCCAAATTTGTGATTATTAGAACGAATACCTTATTACCTTTTGGAAGCAGCTTCCTAACACATAGGTTTTGCTTTGCATCTGTTTTTCTTTGGGTCAATTTCTCACTATCTGAAAGTTTGAATGTGTCATCATGAAATTGCCTCTCACTTTGCTTTTCAATTCTAGCAGGGATTCTGATCAGGAGGATATTTTGCTAATGAAATTATCCTTCTTTCCTCAAATACTAAGTAGCACATGAGTGTGTTGGCTAACAATTCAGAGTTAATTTGAAGCTTTATTTTGCGCTGACAATTAAAACTAGTTATGCTTATAAGTTCCTTATAATACCGTTTCTAGGATTGGTTTCTTTCTTTCACCTACTTGTGGTGGGTTGGGCGCAGAGGAGCATTTACCTCAACTCAAATCTTGCAAGGCGTTGCTAAAACGTGAGCATAGATGCTACCCCCCTAACAATTTTGAAACTTTGTTCTTTATCCTCTTTAGGCCTTGTTTGGGAAACCTTTCCCATGCATTGACAGCTTGGCCTTGTGTTTGATTCATAGTTACCTGGAATGCGGTATGGGAATGGGATTGCCGAATGCGGTATGCCACGTTTCCTCCCAAATTCCACAACGATGGTGTGCCACATAATGTGAATCATGCCCAGGTCGATGAGTCTGGTGTGCACTATGATACGGCGTGGTCTTCTATTGGAGACGAGAGGGGGAAGTAGGGTGTTGCTAGATCGTGGGTTGGAATGTAAGGGTTAGCGTGAAGGAGGCGAGCTATTGTCCTCCTGGTCACGGCGAGACCTTCATTCTTAGTGACAAGAGGCTTTGACGGCTGCTATGTAATTAGGGCACTTTATTAATTCTTGCTTCAGGCAATTACATGCATCGTCTTAACTTTATATAGGCGCCCCTAACATACGATGAACTAGAGATAGACTCGGTAACTAGGATATATACTCAATAACTAAGAGAGATTCGGTAACTAAGAGATATACTTGGTGTTAAGGGTATTTGTGGTATTTCCCTATTGTTCTAGGGTTTAGTCTTGTGTTCTTTTCACTCTATATATTGTCTATTGGGTCATTGCAATAGATACACAATATTCATAACATGGTATCAGAGGTAGGGTTAGGGCTTCCCCCATGATAGCCTAACCTTCATCCTCTTCCGCTGCACCAGGGAGGAGCAATCTCCACTCCCGGGGGTGGTCTCCTAGCTGCCCCAGGGAGGAGCAATCGCCTCCTTGGTCACGCCGCCGCCACCACCATCAACTTTCCTTGACAGATCTGGCCGGATCCATCAATGTCGAACGTGTATTCGAGCTTCCTCTTCCTCGTTGTTGACGCCTTGGCGCCCCGAGCCCGTGTCACGCTCCCATCTGAGCGCAAAGACGCCGCGTGTAAGAGGAGGTGTGGGGCGTCACACAGAGGCGGTGCGGTGGGAAGGGAGAGGAGATTGGAGGAAGACGACGGGGTGGGAAGAGGAGAGAAGGATCGAGAAGGACCGAAGAGGAGAGAGAGGGACAGGGGAATCTGGGAAAGGTAAAGTTGGTTTGGGATTGTTGTGGCATCAGGTTACACGCTGTTGCTACTGCTAGTTATGCTGGAGTCTTTTCTTTCTTAGCGTTGTTTCTTCCGTTGCGTCCATCTAAGTCCGTACCACTCTATCTTTGAGTTCGTCTAAGCTATGCGAGTCCACAAAGTTCTTGTTAGTCAGCAGATTGTTTCTTGGCCCACTCCTTCCTTTTCACATGGCTGCAGCCGTCGCTCCTCTCCTAGCCGTTGCAGATAGTAGAAGTCGTTATGATGCCGCCGCTCTCTCTGAGGTCGCAACGCTTCTTCCGCACTGCGCCTCCGTTGCACTTCTTGTGCCTTCTTGCGCCGCCTTCTTAGGCTTCGATCTGCGCTGCTATGCTTCTATCTATTCCTCTTAAGCTTGATTTAACAACATTCTCTGTTCCTGTCGTTTTTGTCATTTTCTTCGTCGTGTTTGTTAGAGATATGTTAGAGATATAAATCTATCTTTAACATATCCTTATCTGTACCCTTGTACACCCTATATATAGCCCATTGGGCCTCTTCAATATACACACACAATATTCATAACATGGTATCAAAGCAAAGGTTCTAAACCCTAGCCTCCGATTGCTTCATTTGCCGCTACCCGGAGGAGCAATCTCGCTCGGGCGACCACCGTAGTTTGTTTTTTCCTAGTACATGCAGCAAATCTTTCCTCGATTTGGATCTGGATCATCCGTCGTCCCGACCGCGAACCGCCGGACCTTGACGGAGCTCCTGCATGTCACCTCCAAGAACGGCCGGGGAGGAGCGTTGTCGGCGCTGTCCTTGCCCGCCTGCTCCGCCTCATCAACTCGACGCTCCATCGCCTTCTGCCGAATGGCTCGTGCCTTCGTGCGTCTTCTACGCCGAGCACCATAGCCCGACCCGGTGGCGCGCGCCTGTAACTCCATCTCCAAGCCATAGCTTTGCCTTCCGTCGAGCACGAGCTGCTCTGCTCACCTTCTGCCGAATTGCTCTGCTCACCTTCTGCCGAATTGCTCTGCTCATGAGCCTAGAGGATTCCCCAGTGAAAGATCTAAACCCGCCATTATGAGTTAATGGAGTGTTTTGGTGATTAATGACAAATCCAAATATGAGACTAATTCTCTTGTCAAGTATTATCTTTGTGTAGTCTCATTTGGATATAAAGGTGAAACACAACGAGGTATGCAATCGACATCTCAATCTTATATATAGTTGCATTTCTCGGATCCAAAATATAGGATTGAACTCAACCATAAGTTAAACTTGAATATGTGCATATGATCTTATTACACATTTGTGTATGCACACATTTAGGGGGAGTTTATCCTATACTTTGTGGTTTCATTAGTATTGATCCATATTCCTTTCTCCACAAATATTTGGGATCTTTACTTTGAAACAAATCCGTTTGAGTATACAAAACTTGTGTAGTTCTTGTATACTCATGTTAGAGTATATATAACTTGTGTAGTTTATATATACTCATTTGTTCTCTCATTTATCATCATTAAATTTATGAGAAATTAAGTGGTTATCATCAATTACCAAAGAGGAAAGATTGAGGTATTTTTTCCCACCCATTATGAGTTAATGGTATGGTGTGGTAATTAATGATGATCACATTGTGGAACTAACATTTTCCATGAGTTGGATATATAGGTTATATTCGGGATGATGAAGACTTGGGATGATCATGAGTTGATCATCAAGTCAAGAGCTTAGTGTAAATGATGCATCATGAGTTGATGCTTATCAAGAAGAGATGATCATGAGTTGATCATCAAGACAGAGAAGACCCATCATGTGTTGATGGAGGTCAAGTGAAGGAATGCATCATGCGTTGATGCATGTGAAGAATCGGGATGAAGAAATCATCATGTGTTGATGATGTTCAAGACAAGATCCGAAGTGAAGAAATCATCATGAGTTGATGATTGTCAAAGTCAAGGACCCGGACTTGAAGTGTTGATGTCGTCATCAAGCTTCAAGAAGATGCAAGGCAAAGGTATGACTAGCTAGGGCTAAGGATGTGTTCCTAGTCTTTTCTAGGTCTCGGTGTTTGGTTGATAGACCGGATTGCTAGTATAGGATTGCCGTACTATTAAGAGGGGTCTTGACTAGTAGCATGAGTTAGTCATGTGTTGATAGCTCATTGTGTTTGCTCTAGCTCATCTATGCATAGAGCTGTTATTTGCGAATGTGTTTTGCAAATAGCCGAGGCTCATGCATTCAATCTTTGTAGCATGGGATTATACTTTGCAAATGTGTTTTGCAAATGGTTGAAGTCCATGCACTTTAGTCTTATGGCATGATGCTGTTATTTGCGAATGTGTTTTGCAAATAGTTGATGCTCATGTTTGATTTCTTGTAGCATGTGACTTAAGTTTGCAAATGTGTTTTGCAAGTGGTGTAAGTCCATGTACCTTTTTCCTTGTGGTATGATTCCAAAAGTTGGCAAATGTGTTTTGCAACTTGTTAGGAATCTTGCTTGTGATCCTTGTTGGCATGGCTTATCAATTGGCAAATGTGTTTTGCAATTGAAGTTGTTGAAAAAGCCATTGCTGTTTTCTATCAGGAAAATCGGAAGTTCCGGTTGCATAACTGCGGAAGTTCCGCAGTGACAGTCGATTTTGTGACGCGTTTTCTAGAGAGCATCCGGTTTAGGGACTTAGCCGATTCTTGAAGTGCGAAAGTTTCGCCATGATCTGAGCGGAACTTAGATTATCGGTTGCTCGAAATTCTAGTGGTTCGTTTTTCGAGAAGCACCATTTTGGGACTTAGCCAAATTTGGATGTGCGGTAGGTCCGCTATGTGTTGAGCGGAACTTCCGAAGATCGGAACTTCCGCAACTTGGTTGGCGGTAGTTCCGCACTAAAAATCAAACGGCTAGTTTCTCGTTTGACATAGCCGTTGCTGTGCTTTTCTCTCTCATGCGGTAGTTTCGGCCTTTAAATGGCGGAACTTCCGATTTCCCGATTTTCGGGGTTTGTCTCCCAACAGCTAGTTTTTGTGTGTGGGCTATATATAGCCACCTTGGTGATTGGGAGAGGTTCTTTGGTGCTATTATGAACTATTTGTGATCCTCTTGAGCTAAGAGCAAGCCTCTCTCTCTTATGTGCATGTGTTGCACTTGGTGAGCTTGGAGAGTAAACCCTAAGTGCATGTGTTGCCTTAGGTAGTGGATTGTGTATCCACGTGGCGTTGACACTTGATTAGTTCAAGTGAAAGTTTGGTTGTTACTCTTGGTGTTTGCAGGCACCTAGGCAGCGTGGAGGTGTCGTCTTGCGGTGATCTTCTCAAGAAGCTTGTGAGAAGACACAGCGGTTTGTGAGTGGTTTGGTGCTCACCATCTCGGAGTGGAGGAAGAGCAACCATAGTTGAGTGAGGTGTTGGTTCGGTTAGGAACCGGTCCAAGTGTTTGGACTTACCTCGGAGGTAGTGGCTTAATTAGTGGGTAGGTCCAATTTGTTTGGGCTAACCTCAGCGTGGATTAGGGAGGCAAGCAAGTCTCCGAACACCACGGTAAAACATAATCGTGTCATCTTGTGTTTACTTTGAGCAGTTTACATTCTTGCTTTAATTGCTTATATATCTTGTATGATTGCTCATATTGTATTGTGTTCATATTGTCGGTTCACTTAGTTGAGCCTAGTTGATTTATGTTTTAATTGAGCAAAACCAATTCGCTATTAGCTTCCGTATTTATATATTGGTTTAACGCGAAAGATTTTTAAAACCGCCTATTCACCCCCCTCTAGTCGGCCACCTCGATCTTACAAGTGTGGAAGTTTGAAAATTTTTGAACGCGTGCGCGGGAGACAAAATATTTTGGCGTTGTCCTTATATATTATAGCTACCCCAGCCTTGTCTTCCATCAGTCTCTCCCTCTCCCATCCCCACGCTGAGCTCCGGCGACCACCCTTGATTCCTCGTCGCGGTTCAGCGAGGCGACACAGCCGACGAGGAGGAGGAGGAGGGATGCAGAGGTGCTCCTTGTCTGCCACAGGAGGGAGATTGCCGAAAGGTACGTGTACATCCCCAAAACATACATAATTTGTTGGTTGTTGGTTGTTTGTTGTTTGTTGTAAAAAACGATCTTGATTTTGTGTTACCTAAGGTCGGAGCTCCGCTGGAGGTTTTCGGTCTCTCTCTTTCCTTGCCGACGAGCTTGAGTCGAACTCGGACAACATGCAAGAACAACTGGTGATATACTGGTGAGGTACAGAGAGTAGCTCACAAGACCAATCCAATAAGCCGATGAGTTCTTCAAGAGCTTGGAGGCACAAATGGTTTCTAGCTAGTTTAACTTTGTAACTTTATTCTTTTTCCCATTCGAAGGGGACGTTGTGAAACCTTTTGGTTTCCCTTTCCTATAATGTGTTTGTCATCATAATTTTAATTATATTTTAGTTGTCTTGCTAGAGGTTGCATATGGAAATTACCGTCCAGCAATTGATTGGTTTGGCTAAAAATCTGATTTTTTTGCAATAGAAAAACTATCACAGACAGTTTCTGAATAAGAACTGTCTGTGATAATTACCATCACAAACGATTCTTGTTCAGAACCGTCTGTGAAAATAGACTATCACAGATGGTTCTGAATAAGAACCGTCTGTGATAATTACTTTCACAGACGGTTCTTGTTCAGAACCGTCTGTAATAGCTTTTTTCAAAGATGGTTAGAAAACCGTCTGTGATGATCTTATGTCATCACAGACACATAAAAATCAGACGGTTAAGAAACCGTCTGTGATGACGGTTTAGAACCATCTGTGATGACCCTTTGTGTAGTAGTGTCTTTAACTTAGATGATGTCATTCTAAATGTATCCCTGGTCGAATGTCATTAGTCAGAACACTAGTGACTCTATCAACCAGCACATGTATTGATTGATGACTATGTTTTCACTGGTCATGGATATAGAGATATCAAATCAATAATGTGAACACATGTTAGAGAACATGGTGTTGCATTGACCCACCTTGAGGCACTGCTGAGATTGTTATAATTTCATGTATCATTAGTTGGTCTCAAGCAATGATGATGTATAATCCTTAGACCCGAGATCAGCATGATTTTCTACATGTGTAAGAGTATACTTTAGAGTTACCAAACGCTACTCCGTAACTGGGTAGTTATAAAGGTAGCTTTCACGTATGCTATAAAATATGCAGAGGAATATGATTGGTCGGATATGAGATTTGCCCCTCCTAACATAACAAGAGAGATACATCTGGGCCCCTCGATGTGGTCAAATTGTAGCAACAGAGTAGTTTTAGTTGTGTAGTTAGTTTATTTTGAAGACCTAGTAGTTAATAATGTCATTATGCCGTAATTAGTTGACTTAACAGACATGTTGCTAGTAGTGTTGTAAATTTCCTTTCGGGTATTTTTATAGTTTCATGAACTTGGTCATAAAATAGTAAAATTTTTGGAGGTCGTTAAGCAAAATAGAAATAGCCCCATGAGCGCTTTGTATATGTACTCTTGATCGGGCATATCGCGTTAGGTGCATGCACTACGCATTTAATGAAAAGAATACCTTATCGTGGACCACACATGTCTTTGGTGTAAGTTAGGTCTAACTCGGGTATGGAAGCGTAGAAATGCAATAAAATTTCAAGTGAATTATTTTTGCCTTTGTAATATCGAACTAGTTAAAAATTCGTAACTATGTAGTACCACAGAAGTTTCGAAGTGTAACATAGAATAGGCTATGAATTATTTATACTACAAATAATATTAGCTTGGACATTTCATTGATAGAAAAATCATACGAACTCAATCGGGCTTGAAAACATATGCGACAAAGCGTTCGTCTCGATGGGCATAACTAAATTTGTAGAAGCGTTCATTACGACAAAAAATCCATAAATAATTCGATGGTTTCATATGCACATGTGTTAGGTACTTTATGGCGGAAATTCAAGATCATTCGTGTTCCACGGGACGGTCTCGTCGCGACGGACCGTCTGGTGCGGACTGTCAAATTGTCACCTTGACCGTGATCGAGGCGCCGGCTCTGAAGGACATGAGCCTCTCGGAGCTAAGGCGGTGCGTGCGATCCGCGTTCGATCGCGCGCATGGAAGGAAGAAGGCTGCGCATCGAGGCGTTGTATGCCTCGGTGGTGGGTAGTGCGAGCGAGACCGTTTGGCAACTTATGAAGGTCACATGTGGCGCTTCATGGGCCAACTACATGGGGTTGTTTGCAACCCATTCTTTGCGATATGCGCGGCCAGATGGTCTACGTTCAGTTCTTGGAGCACGGGGACATCCGTGGCGGGTGGTTCGATGAAGGTGAAGGCTGCTGGTGAGGAGGAGCTTGCGTTGGTGCGATTACGGAGAGGCGTGGGCGATGGAGACACGAGGCGTGCGGTCAATTTTGAGCCCAACGAAGGGGAGAGATGGTGGTCGGCTCGTATTGATTGTCACGAGTACCGACCGACCCGGTGGATGAGGTGAAGCGAGGAGGGCGTCGAAACAACTAGTTCGGAAGGCAGCGAAGGCGGAGAAGCTGCTGCGGGGAGAGTGCGATTGGTGGTTTTGTAACCATCGACATTGCTTACGCCCTCACGATTGGACGATGTTGCGATGACATCGCCGGATTACGCCACGTCCGGAGGGTCTTGAGTGGGGTTCCATGAGGACACACCGCTCAGTAAACCGGCGCTTTCGACAAGATCGCGCACAACAAGCTATTGCAAGATCTGCCGTTAACATCGGACGGACGTATCGGTGCAGAGGTCCAACCCGACACGTACATCGTCGGTGTGTTGATGAATCTGTCTTTGGCAAGGTCCGCGGCGCAGAGGTTCACGCATCACGCCATGGGCTTCCGGATAAGCAGTCTTTGAAGGACCACACATGCGAGTTAGGCGAGCCGCTACGTGCACCGCAACATGGCGTCCTCGTATGTTGCCCGGCTTTGATAAGCCACCTCGTCGCTGCAGATGTGTCCATTTCGCCAAAGCTCTGTGGCGGATGTTGCCAATATGGTGGGATTCACATCGGCTACAAGGCGGCATGGCGTCGTAAACGCGAGGTTACGGAGCGAATGTTCGGCACATTCGAAGAGGCTTACAACCTAGTACCAAGATTCTCGCATCAAATCGCGGAATCTAATCCGGGGCGTCGTAAACAAGCTTGCGGGTGCATCCGCGGAGGGCCCAATTGTTTTGTTCTTGAAAGGGTCTTACGGGCCTTAGTCGAGCGATCGAAGGGTTCAAACATTGTCGTCCGTGCTCACGATGGATGGTACCTTCCTATGTGGGAAATGCAGGTACCATCCTCACTGCCGCTGCGGCCGTCACGAATGACCGATTAGTCCCGTGGCGTTCGCAATTGTTGAGAGCGAGAACACGGAGAAGTGGTGTGGTTCTGTGCAATGTGAAGCGGTGATCGTGCAAGATCGGCCGGATGTATGTGTCATCTCGGATCGCAATCTTTGGCTTGTTGTCTGCGTTGTGCATGATGCAAAATGGGGCCGCACCGCCGTACAGTGGAGCGATGTTAGGAGCCGTTGGTGCATGAGGCATCTCGCGCCAACTTCCACACAAGGTTTGAACAAGGACCTCATGAAGATGTTCAAGAAGCTCGCATGCGAGAACCAAGGAGGAAGTTGAGCGGTGTGGAGCGGCTCGATGAGAGGCAGGGAAGCATGTAAGGGACTCGGCGCATGCCGAGGCGAGGCGTGGCTAGAGGGTCCGCGAGTTGGGGAGTTCACGGTGGGTTAACTCGCGCGACTGACACGGAGAAATGGTCCCCGCACGACGACGGACGGTGCAAGGTGCGGGATCATGACGACCAACATGTCGGAGGTGTACAGCGGTGTCTTTGAAGGGTGTCCGATCTCTGCCGATCAACTGCGATCGTGGAGGAGAGCTGGGAACCGTACCATCGGATACTTTGTCAACGAGCCATGATGGCCAAGAAGCATTTGGAGGACGGAAGCAATTCTCGAGTAATGCATGCCTACATGGAGAATAAGATCGGCAAGGCTCGATCGCACCGCTCGTACCATGGATGGCGTCGGCGAAGTTCGAGATCGGGCTCGGGAGAAATGCGTGATGGGCCATGTTAGAGGGGATCGTGGCAGTCCGCACGATTGGTGAAGAAGCGTCGTGCACACGCAACAAGCGCGGCTTACGCACAAACCATGCTCCCATGTGTATGCAGCGGCATGCGCGGCGTGGCGGCAAGCCTCGGGCGTTACATCTCCGAGTACTATGACATCCACCACCGTATGCAACTTGGAGTCTTGAGTTCCATTCATACGGTGGACCGCACTCTGAGGACCTTTGGTCGGGGCGGTGAAGTGGGTGCCCAACGACGACTAAAGCACCCGATGCGTGGAAGGCAGCGATCCCGACGATCCGAACGACATGGACGGACGACCCGGTAGCGAACGCGAGTTCGCCGACCCGTTGCGGCAGGTGCAAGAGCTGTTGGGCACTCCATCACCATTGCCCAAGCGGACCGGCACAAGCGATGCAAGTAGTGAGGAAGATATAATTACTACGTCGTGATGTCGCTTGCTTATTTCAATGTCTTTGATGGACTCTGTTGTTGTTTATCCATGCCTTTATGTAGTACTTGTTAAGTTATCCGGGTTTGTTGTTAACTCATTATGATCATATTGCATTGTTGAAATTTTTATCGTATGTCTTGCCTTATTTTCTGTGTCACATAATATGTTTTACATGCGTGCCCGACATGTTGTTTCCTGTTGGCGTGAGATGGCGCGAGCTCCATTGACGACGCAGTCTGTTTTGCTCGACCTGTTGGGATGTGGGACACCGTTTCGGGCGTGGTCCGGCGTCGGCCCTCGAGCACAGTCTGGCGCCCAGAGAGAGATGGCCCTTGACGGCGCAGACGTCCCGAGCCGGAGACGGGCTCCCGCCGCGCCGGATGTTGGACCTCCCCGCAGCTGCAGTTTTGACGCGGCACTCTATCTGCGCTTCGTGGACCGTTGGAGGCAGGAGACTCACACCTTCCACTTTCGATGGGGAGATGACCATTACTCGGAGGGCGTGTCTGCCATGTGTCTACCTGCGTGGTCTTCGGTAGTGCCCTCCGAGGCGATGGCGGAAGGTCCGTTTGGTAGCAATTTGGTGACGATTCTTTGCGAACGCGTCAGTGTGCCACATTCTCGGCTGCGGCGGTACATAATCTGCCCGAGCATGCGACTCGGGAGGAAGTGAGGACACATTTAGTCGCGTACTGTTGTTCTTGTTCGGATGGATCTGTTTCTACCACGCAGGAGAGGCTGCGTGTGCGAAGCTACATCCATCGCACGATCTGGCGGGCCTTTGGCCGACGAGGTTCCACGATCTGATTGGGGCTCTGCGGTGCTGCGCCACCTACCAGGGTTGTGTGATGCTTGTCGGCAAAGACGGGTGAGAGCGATCCTCGCGGTGTGCTACGCCTCCTACGATTATGGTCGTGGGAGCACTTTCGGTCGGCCGGCCGTACTTCGCGCGGCGTGCACCCTTACCGGTGACCACCGAGCTTTACGGGACAGCTGCGGGGCGACCCGTCGGCGGGCCTCGATGGGAACACGTTGGACACGTGCTACCCTAGGGTGGGCTAGGGAGAGACCGAGGCGCGTATACCCGAGTTCCATAACCTTTTGAGACTCTCCACGAGGACGAGGTCATCGGTGGCCATGGGCAAAGACGGTTCCTTCACGACACGGCCCGTTCGGATTATCGCCCCGATGCATTACGGGCGAGGCACTCACGGATGACGACACGCCACTTGGTCTTCGCACATGGTCGGCGGTACAACCCGGTGGTCATGAGGCAATCGGCCTTTACGGGAGGTTCCACCGCCGCGGGACGACCTCTCACGGCAAAGGCTCACCGGTATGTCATTATTTGGTGTTATTTTGAGGCATTTTGAGTAAGATTTTCGACATGTAAATTCAATTGCGTGACGAGGAGAGGCGGAGGAGCGGCGGCGGAGGCGAATCTGGCGACCACGGGCGGCGCGTGGATTGACGAGATTCTGACGGACGTGGTCTTTGGAGTTTCGCGGCTCGCCATCCAGACGTCGCGACGTACTTGCGGTGGTGCGTTCCGCGCACTAGGTGCGAGCTTCTTCGGCGGCGCCGCGGCGGCCCGATGGGCGCCATGCGAGACGACGTCGTACTAGTTTGGTCCGGACCGTCATCGGCGGCCCGCCTCGGCGAGACGGTAAAACATTCTTCGCATAATTCTCGTTCGGCAACACTTTTCGCACTTACTATCGGTTTCGTGCGGACTACCGCTTGGGCGTGTCCGCAACCGACTCACTGAAGCTATAGACCGTGGAAACAACAACACAATGGATCGTATCATAGGCGCGGCGCGCGCGATGCGCGAGGATGTAATTTGCGATTAGATCCATAACTTGTGGTCGCCACGGCGACGTTCACGTACATCTTCGCGACGCGTGGCGGGTACCTTCCACCACCTCCGCCTCCGCGCCTCGTCGTCAAGACCGCCCCGCGACGCCGTCGCGCTCCGGAGTCGTCGAGCTCTGATCGCTTCGGCCCGACCCGCCTCGAGCCACGCGGTATGTCATCATCAATCGGTTCTTATCGTGAGTACCTTTCCATACACTCATTTGGACGTGTCGACATTACCCTTTGTTCTTGCGGCGATTGCGAGGGACGGCGCTCTGCCGCAACCATCGTCATCACGGAGGAGGCGCGGGATCGACTTCTTCGCACGGCGTTCAATCACACCTCGGGAGCGCGACCGGTGGTTGGCGACACGTCACGGAGGGTACCGTGGCAAAGACTACTCAGACCGCGGGAGGGTCCTCGTCAACACAACACCTACTCGGTACACGTGAGCGGACTAACACCAATTTTCCGTCGTACAAAAGCAATGACTAACTCACCTCAGACGCTTCCGCGGGCGAGCACCGATGGGTGGGCGACATGCTCGGGCCTCGGCCGGACCGCCACGATGAGATCACCCGCATTCGCCTCCCAGACGGGGCCCCTACTACGGCCTTCGAGGCGACGCCACTCCCGGACGAGTTCACATTCACGAGGATCATCTCGTCGTCCCTGCAGTTTACACGACCATGCGCCTAACTAATTTCATGGGCGTGTAAAACTTGTTACATAATGCCATCATGCATCTCGCCTTTCTGATTTATGTAATGTCCATGTGCGTTACGCCTTTCTGATTTATGTACACAACATGTTATCTGAAATATTTAGTACTAACAACAACTGTAACTCCCGATTTAAACTTACTAAACCTTAAAGACATAACTCAATCTCGCCCCACGATACCTCCTCGGCCTGCTACCTCATGGACGCGAATTTTCTTCAACCAAATTACAATTTACCAACAGGCTATATATATGCATCATTTGGCTTCCATTCCACTCACTCTTGATTCTTCTTCTCCTTCCTTCCGTCTTAAACGGATGTCTACGGCCTCATCAAACTTTCGAGTGAGCAGGCAATTAGAAGCACTAAGACAAAGACTTGGATTGCCCTCGTTGCAGGGATCCGGTGAATGTGTTCACCTCCCATACGCCAACGAATCCATCCCGAGTGTTCATGAAGTGTTCGAATCTTACGGTAACTTATGTCTGATCATCCCCATTGAACTTCTTTCCAAACATAATATTTTTCACTTGTATTCCCAATTATTTTTATAGAACACAACATGTCGGTTCGTTTGTGGGTGATGAAGGCATGCAGAGGTTCGAGGCATTGCAATGCAAATTGCGACCTTGCAAGAGGACACACGTCGTGTGGTCGCATTTAAATCAAGTGCCTCGACCATCGGATGAACCGACGGAAAATAAAGATAGTGTTCTTAAAGGATTTGGATGAAAGGATGGGAAGGGTTGAGAAATCGCTACTGAAATTAGTTAACATGGCCACTTTGGTAATTTTTCTTCTATTATTTCTTGTTCTTGCTAAGTAGAAGTTCGGTTTAATAAGATTGTAATATCCGGTCTTTATCTATGCATCCCACACTACGTGATGTATGCCTTTGCGGCGTTGTGGTAGTATTTTGTATCATGTATGCGTCTATCTAATTCGTTGTGAACACTTTGCGTGTGAATTAATCAAGATAATTTCATCGGTAGCGGAAGTACCGCTATCTAATTTGCGAAACTTCCGATTATCGCGGTCTTGAGTACCGCTCCCAACAAGGCGAGACGAACCACGCTTGCAAAAAAATGTTCCGCAGATTTTGGAGATTCACGAGAGGTAGTTCCGCACTTATATCGTCGAACTACCGATCATCCTAACAAAGCGGCAGATGGCTTTCAAAACAACTTCAATTGTAAGCCGACTTTTGGACCGAAATGACAAAGACTCTGCAGAGTAAGACGTGACAACTCACTGCCTCGCCAGCTTTTCCGACCGAAATGACATCACTCTGCAGAGGAAGACATGACAACTCACTGCCTCGCCAGCTTTTCGGACCGAAATGGCAAGACTCTGCGAGTAAGGCGTGACAACTCAATGCCTCGCCGACTTTTGGACCGAAATGGCAAGACTCGGAGAGTAAGGCGTGACAACTCACCGCCTGCGCCACTTTTTAGACCGAAATGACGGCCTCTGCAGAGCAAGGCGTGACAACTCATCGCAACAACCAGACAACACTCGCCTCCGAGCTTTTTCTACCAAAAATACAAGACTTAAAAAGGGCCATGACTACTCTGCGAAAGATTAGACAACACTCGCCAACTACGTCATGCCAACCCTCGGCTTATAAAAGGAGGTGCAAGTCATCTACGAGAAAACCACACAACCAAACCAAACACTACACGAGCTTGCTTCACCACGCTGGGATGGACAACCTCAAGAAGCAATGGGGACGAGATCCGTGATCTAGCAAGGGCTTCAACGGCACGAGCCGAACAAGCTAGGGTCGCCGAGGCCGGTCCAGAAGAGCGACTTGCCGGGATGGCGCTCCGCAATGAAACCCGCGTACCGGCAACCCTTGTCGAGCGTTCCAAACGAGCCTTCGCGCAACACCCGCCAGAGGAGGAGACGCCGCCATCTGTTGGTGCGAGGACACATGCAAGTTCTTCAAATCCAAGCACCACTCGGCCTCGGCATGCGTTCTTCGGGATGTCCTAACTACTCCTCGACTATCCCGGCCGCCGTTGGGATACGGCGATATCGGCGGCGGTAAGGAGTACTAACAAGAATATATCGTACCAATTCTATTTGAGTATGCACTAACAATCTCTCCGTCTACCGCAGCCCCCGAGCCGCTATGTGGCTTCCGCAAGTGGATCGACCTAGAGATCCACCCACACGACCGATGGCGGCTCGACTTGAGAAGTGGAATGCGAAAGGGGACGCGAGATCCGGAGGAGGATCGTCGGATGAAGAGCACAACGAGCGTATCCGCCGGAGACTCGGGCCCATCTCGGCGTCAGCGCAGGAGCGCGAGCACGCGAGAGGAGCGAGAAAAAGCGTGAAATAGCGGCCGAGGCCGAGCAGCAGCGAGGACTACAATGCCGAGCTCGCAAGAAAGGGCAAATGGCCCGGCCCACGCGATGAGGTCGGACTAGTCCGTAGTACTACACCTCCTATTCGCAATGTTTTAACTATCCCCAAAGGCATGCGATTACATGGTCCAGGAAGCTCGTGTCGCGAGTTACCGTAGTAGTAGCGTCCATGGTAAAGTAATTAGCCGAACCATCATGCCATGTGACCACATGTAACGTGCTTCGTCCGCGACGGCCGCTTTGTAGTTACGGTCTTTGTGCCTCCATTGAGCCATCAAAGTATAGCCATCCACATCGGTCTCGATTCTCGCTATGTTTTAGGGTTTCTCCGTAATCGCAACGTTCTAAGCCCTTTCGATTAAATTAATTTACGTACTCGCTTTTCAGTACTCTACTTTCACACAAGAAATGTGATGGAGAACCATACTTCCCACATTTCAAGTCACATGAATTCATGAAACCCTAATTTCAAACGCGTCTCGCCCTAATTTTTGAGACCTAAACCACGAATTTGTCGAGACAATTTTGAGCATATAAAATTTTGTAAAATTTACACAATCAAGTCCTTTGTGTAGGGAGTATGGAAAAAAATTCATAATGTTTGGACCTCATTTGCTATATTATAAAATTCCTACAAACATTAAACTATAAAGAATTTTGCAGAAAAAAAAGAATACATAAAATTTCAAAAAAATTACACAAGCATAAAAACTATGCCAGGAGGCTTCACAAAAAATTTCATAATTGTTTGAGCTCATTTTGTATATTTTAAAAATCTTTGAACAAGAATTATTAATAACTTTTTTTAAAAAAAATTCAAAAAAATAAAAATACTGCACGTTGCCGTCCGGCACCTAATATGAGGGGGCTATTTTTGGAATTTTTAGATTTATGGGGTTATTTTTGGAATTTTTACTGCGCAATGGGGCTAATTGAGTCCACATTTCTAAAAAACAATTACTAGGGCGGCAGGGCAGGTTGAAACACCTCGAAACCCTAGCGCGGCGGCAGCGATGGCGTCCGCGGTGGCGCCGAAGCGGTGCTATTACGAGGTCCTGGGTCTCCCCCGCGACTGCTCCCCGACCGACATCAAGCTCGCCTTCCGCCGCCTCGCGCTCTCCCTCCACCCCGACAAGCAGCCCCCGGGCTCCGACCTCGCCGCCGCCACCGCCGCCTTCCAGGAGCTCCAGCACGCGCACTCCGTGCTCTCCGACCCCCAGGAGCGCGCCTACTACGACTCCCACCGCTCCCAGATCCTCTTCTCCGACCCCGTCTCCTCCGGCGGCGCCGCCTCCGCCTCCCCCGTCCCCGACCTCTTCGCCTTCTTCTCCTCCTCCGCCTTCTCCGGCTTCTCCGACTCCGGACGCGGCTTCTACAAGGTCTACGGCGACGTCTTCGACAAGGTCTACGCGCAGGAGCTCTCCTACTCCCGCCGCATGGGCGTCCCCGCCGACTCCGTCCCCACGCCGCCCGTAATCGGCAACATTGATTCGCCCTACACCCAGGTCACCGCGTTCTACAACTACTGGCTCGGATTCGGCACGGTCATGGACTTCGGGTGGGCGGCGGAGTGGGACGCAGCGCGTGGGGAGAACCGCCGGGTCAGGAGGCTCATGGAGGAGGACAACAAGAAGGCGATGCGCAAGGCGCGAAGGGAGTATAACGACGCGGTGAGAGGGCTGGCTGCGTTCTGCAAGAAGAGGGATAAAAGGGTGGTGGACATGGCGCTGAAGAAGAAGGCTGAGGAGGAGGAGAAGAAGGTGGAGGAGATGAAGCGGAAGAAGGAGGAGGAGAGGAGGAAGAAGGAGCGGGCGATGGCATATCAGGAGCCCGAGTGGGCGAGGGTGGAGGAGGACGAGGGGGTGTTTGAGGACGAGGAGGAAGAGGATATGAGGGCAAAGAGGAATGAGGATCTGTACTGCGTGGCGTGTAATAAGAAGTTCAAGTCGGAGAAGCAGTGGAAGAACCACGAGCAGTCAAAGAAGCATAGGGATAAGGTGGCCGAGCTGAGGATGGCATTTAAGGAGGAGGAGGCTTTAAAGGAGGCCGAGGAGGCGGCGGGAGGCGAGTGGGAGGAAGTTGATGTGGGGTTTGATTTTAATCCTGCACGGAGTCGGATGAGAGTGATTGGTCAGATGTTGCGGTAGAGTTGGCTGTAGAGTTGGGCAAGGGCTTGGATGTGCGGGATGAAGAGAGTGGTGATAAGGACTTTGAAAATGGGGACCAGGAGGTTGGTTCATATGATGAGGCGAGTGTGTTGGAGGCTATGCTGTCGAGCCGCAAGGACAAGAAGAGTGGTTATGTGGTTTCTCAAGGGGAAGCTTCATTAGGTGGTGCAGAGGACGACTCCCAAGATGATAGAAGTTCAGAAATTAATAATGTCAAAAAGAAAGGACGCATGAGGCGGGCATCAAAGAAGCGACAAGATGAAGGTACTTATGCCGATAATGGGCAAAGTGGGAAGAGTGAGGTTCGGCCTGAGGAATCTGGGCATGATAATGATGAAAATGATGCTGATGATAAGATGGAAGGTCCATCCTCATCTAATGACAATAGTGCTTCGGCAAGCAAAGGAGATCAGCAGAAAGCAAATAATCCTAAAAAGAACAAAAAGGACAAGAAAGGCGGAGAAAAGAAAACAACTGTTTCTGCTGACCAAAAGTGTACATCAAAGGGAAAGAAGCAAAAGGTGCATTTACACTCTTATGTTCCTTTTAAATCTAAGACTTATCCATATTTCTTGTATAGTTGGCAGCAAGCTTGTTGTGAGCTGTGACTAAAACCCTGTATATTGTTTTGGTCCAATAGCAAAAATTATTTGCCTATTCAGCACTATTTGAGCCTCATGCAGCTTCGTAAATGCTTAAAGAACCTCCTAACTGTTGAATCCACATATTCCAATTGCTTATATGAAAGCTGTACAGACAGGAGACATTTAGCTGCTTAAGAACCACCTTTTAGAACACTATGTAGAGCAAATAACTACATGTTTTGACTTCTGAGGAATACATCATTGAAGAGTTATGTGCCAAAGAGTTGAAATATACCGGTGATGATATTTCCTAATCCTAGCTTCGTATTGTTAGTTCATGGGCTGTGTCAGGGAAGTTGGTTTAATGAGCTTCTAGCAAGTTTGTGACAGTTATACCACTTTTTATCTTAATGTGGAGTTGTGGACTTCAAAGATCTTACTTTTAGGAAATATCGAAATAGGGAATGATAGCCTTTATTACAATTGTGGATGGTGATCCAATTCCAGCATATTGTGAATACTGAATACTGATGGCATTGAGCTAAATTAGATGTAATCCTTGTGTCGCATATAAGTTACCTCTACCTTTCGGCAGTTGCTTGCTTTCTTAATAAATAAACATTGTGAAGTTCTGGAAATCTGATGATATTTGTAATTTGTGTAACCAATTATTTAAGATGACTTCTCTTTCACATGCCCTCACATGTTGAATTGCCGTTGTTTTGTAACCTAGCTAAGTGCTTGTGCGTTGCTATGGATAAAGAAAGTAATACCATGGCATGTTGAGCCGCAGTTCATAACCCTAGCTCCGCCGTCGTGCTCAGCTGAGCTCCACCGTGTCTTACGTCATGCCTCGGCCGTCATCGCCATGCCTCCGCTGTCATCGTCGGCTTTAGCCCATCCTTCTCCTTCCTTGAACCAAAGAGATCCGGCGTTGATCAAGGATGATTTGCCCATGTCATTGTCAACAGACGAGAAGCTTGGTTTAGTTGTGGCAAGGCACTTGAGGAGAAGTTTTTTTTAAATAACCTGAGTAGTTTGTTAGCAAGAAAGAGGTGTAGGAAATTGGAGATAATATGAGTTTGTTGGGTTTGGTAAGGTTTTTGTTTCAGAAGTTTGTTTTCACCTGATTTTTTTTAAGGATTTTCTTTTTAGTGACTTTTTAGAGGAGGGAGTTATGGGGGCGTGGGGTGAAGGTAGAAGAGAGAAAGAATGCTTCACCAACAGGTTCTTTTTAAGTAGTAAAGATTAAAATTTGGCTGCAAAATCCTTTTAAGTTATACTTGTCCAGTCCGGATGCACTACTCCAAAATTACAAGTTCGCTAGTGATCATAATCCTCTGCTTTTCACATTTGGGAAAAGAAAGGTGAGGATGATTAAGCATAATAGTTCTATATGTTATTGGTAACATTGGTCAACAAAATAGGTAAGGACTAACCTGAGCCTGAGGAAGGCAGAGCCTTGTCTTGGTTACATGTGAATTATCATATTATGCTTTCCTGTGATGTCTGTTTTACTGGGTCTTGATAGGCTGTGCCAATTCCAGCTTTCAGTGTATTCTTGTTATGTTTGAAGCGTGTTCGTGAGTCCCTTGTTTTCACTGATGTGGTGGTTTGTACACACACACACAAAGCTTGGATAGTCAAGTCTCTTTGTTCACTCTTGTGGTGGTTTGTGTCTTGTAAATTGTAATGATAAACCTCTGAAAAAACTTGTTAGAAACAATCTGGGATTAGGTTAGAAAGTAAATGCACTCCACACAAAGCCAATTGCCCTTTTTAAGAGCAGGTGGTTGTGCTGATAATTGGAAATTGATGGATCATGTAAAAGTCCAGGAAACTTCATTGGGTTACGAATGTTGAAAATATACATGCATACCAGTTTATTGTCTGCTTATATTTAGTGCAGTAACATCAAATTCTGCTACATGTGGAGTATCCGCAACATATTTAGGATATTTTTCATGAGGATAATATTAAGCTAAAATATGCATTAGACTGTAGATAAAATTATACATATCCATTTTTAATAATAACGCTTTATGCTACATTGTACCAGGAGGTCTCGAAGGCACCCAGTAATGATTGTGAAACGTGTGGAGGAACTTTTGAGTCAAGGTACACTTGAAGCTCAGCGTTCAGTTTTCCCCCCTTTCCCTTCGTTGATATAGCATACCCTGGAATTGGAAAGACATTTATGGTTAAGCTCAAATAACTTTCCGTCGCAGGAACAAGTTGTTTTCTCACTTGGAAGAAACAGGCCACGCCATGCTGAAGACACGAAAGAAAAATCGCTAAGGAGAGCAATAATTAGGTTTCTTTTAGCATTTTGTCTCCCAGTTGATGCTCCTGCTAGATTAGCACGTCGACAACAAAGTGTCATTGCTCGTAGCCCAATTTTGATATCTGTAGTAGAGCAAAATTTCCTTCCCTTCTCTCTAGGGAGTGTTGAGGCGTTGTCTTTTGTTGCATTGCTTTGTGGTAGAGTGAGAAAAGAACCGATCACTACAATAACATTCTTTCATTGACATGTCATTCGTGTAACTTTTCTTCTTTTTGGTGCCTCCAGACATATTTTGCCTGCAAATGCTCCAATGTAAAGTCGTGTGTTACTGATACCGTACTGGATATCTCTGGCGTACTAACCAATGGCATTGTTCGTGGTACGAGGCTGAATGGGATGGTTATATTCAGGATATGAGGTCATTTTCACGTTTGTTTGGATGAATGAACCAAACGGTACGAGATGAGATGGTTTCATGTGAGATAATATTTTATTTTTATTCTGTACCATTCCATTCGATAAAAAAAGGTCGAATCACACGGTTTAACGTTTTGTTAACTATAACAACTTTCACTTGTTAACTCCAAATGGAATAATTCTTTTACTTAAGTTCATCTAAAATCATGATCTAGTGACTGTAAAAAATTTATGCATTTTTTAAGCATTTCGAATTTTTATGTTTTTCTCGATGTTGTTTTTGTTTTTACATAGAATCCAAATATTTTAAATGAATAAAATAAATTTTAATTAAATTTAAAAATATTTTATTAAATTTTATATAATTTTCTTGTAATTTCAAACTAAACACCATTTTGAACCATTCAGAACTATCTTATCCAAGCAGCCAAATAAAATTCTGCATTATCATATCCCACCAATCAAACACTATACTTGTATCATCTCATCTAGGATCATGCTATTCATTCTGTACCATCCCATCTTATTCACTCTGGTTTACCCAACAAACGCACCCTTAGTTTGTTATCCTGTTCATGAATGAGATGTCAATTTGTTCAGAATTCACTTTGTAGTCGCACTCACCAATACGCGTTTGAACCTATTGTTGCCCGTGCTTACTTTTCGTTTTTGCGCAGTTGATCAGTAATAGGATCAAAGCAACCAATTTGTCATATTCAAACCATGAAATATATGCCGAACTTCACATCGAATCAAAATTCGAACATAACTATCTAACGATTTTTCATAACTTTCTGGTAAAACTGCAGCTCCTGTACTATCTGCAAATGATCTTTAGAAAGAATAACACATTACTTTTATATAGTTCGACACGCTAATTTGAAATCACAAAACCCAAAAACTCTTTTTTACTTTGCTATGTACAGCTCCATTCGAATTGGAAATACCATGAATCGAGTTCACTTTGTGCTGGCACGGTTTGCTTCCTGCACCAGGGCCTTCCTTGCCTTGCTGCCTGAATTTCTTTGCCTTCTGACAGCAAAGAGCGGTTTGCGCTTGCAAACAAAAAAGAACATAGGACAGGGTGAGGTGATCATCGATCACTTTGTGCTCCTGTGACCTGATGAAGCCATGAGCACTGCAACCGCGATGATGAACATGAAAAGCATGAATCCGAGCAGGATGTATGTCTTCCGCGATGATTTACGGTACTCCCTGAATAGCAGTATGCCCCAGAATGTGCTCACAAGTGGCAATGCCTGATCAACAGCAGCACTGAAGCAATTAGAAGATTCAGTCTACAAAAGTTGCATCTTTTCTCTGAATATCTCGTAAGCTGCTAAGCGTAAAACTGTTTGTCTGATGCCACCTATTTTTGAAGATTGAGTATTTTGTTTGGCATCTGGAATCACAGATTGCAAGCATGGTGGTTTTCTCTTCTGATGTGAAAAAAGAGAAAAAATAGTCATAGACATACCTGGACAGCATCAGCAGCAGCATAACCAGCAGCCTGACCACCCATGAACCGGAAGCCATTGCCAAAACCGCAGAGAAGGCTGGCAAGAAGAGCCCATTGCCTGCCTTCCCAGTCATTCAGATAGGCCTTGAAGGATGACTTGGGCACACCAGCCATTGGACGGTAGAGGAACAGGATGTTCAACCTGATGCCGATGACGGAACACGAAATGGAGAAGTAGAAGGCGGTGTAGACCACCAGGTGCGGGACACCGTCTTTCAGGGTATGCCACTGGTCGTTGGTGGCGAGGTTGAAAGCTGGGGAGAAGAGTGATAAGCAGACGCCTGAAAATAACACAATTCCAAGCCCTATGAAGGTGCTTGATCCAAATACCTATGCAAAGAAAAAAAAGGTTTGTCAGAACAATCCAGAGCATTGCAATAAGAATACTTATCCGTTCAGAACATGAGTCAGAATAAATGATATCTGTAAGTCTGTATTGTTTCGACAGAATAACGAATTACCTTAATTGAACATCGCTCTTCGAGCTCAATAAGGTATTCTGCAGTTCCTGCTTCTGCTTTGGTAAGATTGGTAGCTGAAGCTCCATTTTCCAAGTGCTTGGGAGCATCTGAAATAGGCAAAGTTAAGAACTAGGATCTGCAATACATCAACAGTACTAGTAGTTCTTACAAGCATGTAGCGCATATGATACCTTTGTCTATTGACTTCTTTGCTTGCCTCCACACTTCCATCTGTCCTGTAAAATTACAAGTTATCATGATCAAATCAATCAATAGAAGATGCACAATTTTTACGCAAATTAGCACCTAATGTTTAGTATAGTTTCTAACAGAAGTAGGTTAACCAGTGAATAATCCGTTAGAGTTAGCATGGCCTGGTGAAATTTGTGAAATGAAGTGAAAAAATTTACCCAAGTTTGTAGCTATTTGTGGAGCCACTTAATTTCTCTTCATTATCAGCTGCATTGGAGGCATGGACAGCAGAACCAAGAATGACAGCAATAAGGAAGCATGCCACTCCAGGGAAAAGAATCTGCTCTGTTGACGCGGTTGTCCAGGAAGTGTCGTGCCTGAAAACACGAGGGACAGAACATGCCATTTATGAAATAATATCAAACAATTAAGGAGACCACTGAGAATATTGTTGAATTCCTCGCTTGGGATAACTATCCGGTTAATCCAAAGAAGTTCTTTCAAAGGCAACTTATATGTCGTACTTATACTTCAACGCTGTTATTGACACTTGGGGTTGACATTTCTTGAGCTGTATACATCTAGACACTTCCCTGATAATGAACTGAAAATAATTAACAAACCAAAGAAACTTAAGCTGTCAGATAACCACTGCATGATACGCTTTCATCCCAACATAAATTGTGCTAACAAACTTTCCCTTCTAAGGAAGAACATCTTTTACAAAAAATATATCTAGTTTCTAAACCAAGCCAACCTCATTATGGAAAAAAAAAGAAACTAACTGTAACAACTAGTTCCAACCTAATCATTGGGTATAATGCTAGCTTAACAAAGATGAAATGTGATCAAGAATGAGCTGTGCTTCATATGTACCATCAAAAGTATAACCAGAAATATAAGAATACTTGCTGCACTCTAAGTCTCTTACAGAGAGAGAGGATCATCTAACTATTACAACCACTATACTTGAGTTGATAACCTCTGTGACTGAGAGACCCACATATGCCCAAGCTGGCATACTGAGCAGAAAGGTTCCCAATACTGAGTACAACACCCCCTGCCATTGCAAACAGCACTGAAGGTCAATTGTCCTTCATTACAAGTTCATTCAGAGTCAGCAAACTGCAGACGAACAATCAATAATTTTATCGGTAAGCTCTTAAATAATTACAAAGATGCTAACCTGACTAAGCTGAGTGAAGAAATTGGGCATATTAGGCTTGCTCTTCCCAAGCTGACCAAAGGTGAGCGCAATGAGGACTGCGGCGAGGAGGTTTGTTATCGAGTAGTCGAGGTATGTGTGCTGCGGCAGGCGTCCCCGACGCTCCAAGAGCGTGAGGACTGCAGGTTAGGTGCCCAAGAATAGGAGGGAGGCCGGCATGAGAGCAATGGCACCCCCTTTGTCTTCTATGATATACATCTTGAGGCCTTCTTTGATTGAGAACAAAGAATTAAGTAGGGGGCCTTCAAGCACCTGGAACAAACAAACATTCTCATCATGTAAGGGATTTAAAGTTACTAAATTGGATTGAAATTATCAACAAACTGAAGATTTTTGGGTTGATCTGCACAAAGCTTCTAAAACAGAAATTCTGGGTTCTTTTCTTCCCCTCCACAGCTGATCCTGTTGCCTTTCCTCGTGACATTTGCTAAAACTGAAGAATTCAAAGTTCCTCTTTTTAGAACCAATTTTAGTTCTTATTCTTCCCACCCCAAACCTTCTCTTCTTTCTTCTTACTTGTTACAAGAAGCAATAACATCACCACCAAAAAGAGAGCAAACATCAAGAAATCCATTCCATTACCCATAGGAAAGACTCCAATTATTGAGAACCTAACTTCAACATGAAAGAATCCAGTTCTTGAAACCTTCAACCCCCTTAGGATGAGATTTCACTGAGCATGAGAAGATCAACTCCCAAATGAACACATCACAGAAGGAAAGGAAGCATCCATGGAAAAGAGGAAGAACATCAAGTAGTAGTAGTACCTTTTGGCATGGAACCAAAGAAGAACATGAAACAACATGGTCCATGGTCATTATTTATAGTGACAAGATCTGACTGCCAAAACAATCCAATGAGATGTTTTCACTAAAACATCTCATTGGATAGTTTGACTCGCATAGCAATTGCAAGTTTGCGGCGTCTGCTCACATGGAGTGATGGAGGTCACCAATGGAGTGGGAGCTTTATGGGGGAGAAGAAAAAGTGAAGAAAAAAAAAGAAGTGAAGAAAGAGACAACTTACACTCTTATCAGCAGTTGAAAATATACCTAGAATTGCCGTGTAACATTCCCGTTTTCAAACAACGAATAGCGTTTACTAATCGTTTTCTTTATTCAATTCATATTTGCAATTTGTAGTATTTTCAAAAAAAAATCAAACTTCTTTTAGCTCAGATTTGTGTTTCAAATCTTTCCGCGGTTTCAAAATTTCAAATTCAAATTCTTTAGCGCTTTTTCGGTTTGGAGGCATTTGCAGTTTTTGCAATCCCTCTCTCTCTCTCTCTCTCTCTCTCTCCCTTGGGCTCAGCCCACTCCCTTCTTTCCCTCCCTCTGTCCTCTAGCCCATCCGGCCGGCCCTTTTTCCCCCAGCCGCCCGGCCTGCTTCCCTCTCCCTACCTCCTGCGCGCCCTGGCCTGGCCCCCTGCCTCGGCTTCCCTCGGCCGCAGCTCCACTCCTGCGGCACGACTTGGCCCAGGCTCTCTCTCTCTCTCTCCCCGAATCTCCCTTCTTCTACCTCCCTCCGGCCCCACTGTTGACTGCTCCTCTCTCCCGTGCGTGCAGACACCAGCGCCCGTCAGCGCTCCTGCCACCACCGGCTCCCGTCACTCCCTCTGCCCGGTCACAGCACACCTGCCCTGCAGCCGCCACTCCTCGCCCATACCTCTGTGCAGAGCTCCCTCTCGCTTCGGTCCGAACAGTGGCTGCTTGTCTGAGCCCCTCCCTCCGCCCGGACCAAGCGCGGCCGCCGTCGACCACAGATCGCCATCGCCGCCACGCCAGCAGGACCCCGGAGTCGTCGCCGCCCATGCCGTTCCCCCACCAACTCCCCGTGCGCTCAGACGCCCATGCCGAGCTCCTTGGGACTCAGCACCTACTCCTCCGGCCGCTATAAGAGCCGTGCGCCCTTCATCTCCTCCCCCACCTCGCTCCTTCTCCTCCCTCAGAACCACCGCCAAGCCACCGCCTCACCTACGCCGTTTTCTCCCCGGCCGCTTCGGCTTCACCCCACCGTTGCCCCGCCTCCAGGCCCCACGGGAGCCGAGGAGGCAGACCCCTCCGTCCCCTTCTTCCCCGCCACCGGCGCTCTCTTCTCCGCTTCAATCGTCGCCGCTCCGCCAAGCCAGCCACCTCCGAGCAGCACCGGCTCCGCCCCGACCTCTCCCCCACCTCCTGCCGCCGCCCTCGAGCCCTCCTTTCCTTCCCCGCACCGCCACTCGCCGTCTCCACCACTCCTCCCGAGCCGCGCCGGATCTCCCTCTGCCTCCCCCCTCTCTTTCTCTGCACTCGGAGAGCCCGAGGCGACGCCGCCCTTATCTCCCCCTCGGTCGAGACCGACAGGTGGGCCCGCCTCACTGTGTGGTGAACTTGTGGACCGGTAGACCCGGGCCCGCGCAAATAGGCTCCGGTCCACGCCACAGTACTCGTGGACCAGCGCCTTGTGCAAAGCCCACCACGTGTTAGCTCCAGGATTTTCCAGCCTTTTCTGATTTTCTAATCAATTGCAAATCCTGATTTAAAACTTTAAAAATCCATATCTTTTTCATCTTAACCCCTAAAATTATGAATCTTTTTCCTAAAATTTTATAAAATCAAGATCTTGCTAATGGCACTGGTCTTGTTTAATTTGGAGTTCATTTGCTTGGTGATTTATATTGAATTGCTCTCTTCTTCTATTGTGTCTTTTTCCGGTACGTCCGTCCGAGTAGGGTTCGAAGACACAGAAGACCCCCACCTCGGACAAGCTCAAGAAGACCTAGACCCTCCCGTCTATAACCAAGGTGAGTCAACACTTTGATCATATTGATCCCACATTTTATGCAAATTATATTCTTTTAAAGTATCAAATTGCATGCTTTAATTCCTATTCAAATGTATGTCAAACACTCTAAGGTAGTTAAATGCCTACTTGATGATTAAATAATTATTATACCAATTCCTTGAAAGTTGAACTCCTAATACCCTTGTCACCCTAGTAAATATATGGTAACCTATTAGTTATAGGTCGTACTTAAATGTCATGCTAGACTTGTTTAAGTATCGGGGTATTACCTACCCCAAATCATCACCCTTTAATCATAACATTTGTTTTGGGCAGTCATTGGGGAGAATGACTGAATTGGATGTGGTAATTTGTTTTATACTTCTCCAAAACTCTAAAAATTTGCTAATACCCATCTGGGCGGATGGTAAGCTGGAGGGTATATGGTTGGGTGCTAATGCAGCCCAGGATATTTTTGTGGATGGCATGTGGTAAGAACCGCCCAGATGATCTTAAGAACTTAATCATGTGATGACCTCCTATTGCAAAACAGTACAACCACAAGTTCTATAATGGGTGTCGACCTGGCTAATTAATTGGTGTCCTTCGGTACAAGCTACACCATTGGAGGGACACCCCTTCACTGTGAGCCCACGAGGCTACGGGTTGGGGTTTTGCGACTTGCGGAACCTAGGCATAACTCGTACGGCGCAAGAGGGGGTCTGGGTGTAGTGGTTGTCGGGTCCCACGGGAACGAAACCCCACTCAGGTGAAACCTTAGCGGGTGTGGCAAATATCGAGGGTGCCTTGTAAAGGCCTTGTGATAATCTCCCCTTGATTCACATGTCAAAGGTAACATGTGTATATACCAAGACGATTACCTCTTGTGGGTAAAGATGTACTATCTCTGCAGAGACTAAAAAACTGTTCGAACAGCCGTGTCCACGGTCAAGGGCGGGCATAGGAACTTACAAGATATAGTTCTATTTCAAAAACTTTTGTGGGTGGGTTGAAAAATGTGCGGGGCTCACCTAGCCCTTGAATTGGATTTCCCTGGGTATTCTTACCCGGTGTTGGTAATAGGTGGGTATGACCACCGTCAAAAAGAAGCATGAGATAGAGTTTCCGATGGAGGGAACCTCTGCTGTTATTACTTATTGCACAATTAATATCTTTAAAAATGCAATTTGGTTAAAAGTGCTAAGTGATAGGACTTTCTAATACTTTTATTTACAAATATTGCTTTACGCAAATAAAAGAACCCGAGCTATCCTTGTTAAACTGTGCATGTATATTATTGCATATGTTGTGTTGGCTCACGAGCACGGTAGTTGTGCTCACCCTCGCTCTCCCCAAAACCCTTCAGATGATCTGGACCAAGGAGATTACGCCTATTATGAGGATACAGAAGCTGATGGACAAGGATGCGATGAAGAGTAGTATAGCTCTGTAGTTTAGGTCTCGCCTCAGTCTAGTAGACTTGTTGGTTCTTGCGTATAACTAATATTATACAAGCCCTTGGATAATATTAGTCGTTACAAGACACCCGATCATTGCTGTGGAGAGATGTGCCCCATCCCTTTGCTTCATTGTAGCCACGATCTTTTGTGATGTAATACATTTTGCTTTGACGCCCATTCAGTAAAAACTTGACCCGACGCGGTCTATGTTACCTTGACTGTCTGTAATATATGTGTTGGTCTTATTTCACGCTTGTATGAGATGATCCAGTAATGTACCTGTGAGTGCTACCTACTGATCCAGGGAGTAGCACAGTGTTTCACAGAGGATTCGGGTTTACGAAATCCGGGTCCGACAGAGCTGGTATCAGAGCATACGACCGTAGGAGTCTTAGTTAGACTGGTCGAGCCTAAGGATCTGAGTCCTATTTTCAAAAACTAAGAAAAACTTTTGCAAAAATATAAAGTATTATTGCTTTACTCGTCACTCTTAATTCTGTACTTATCCATACTTCCTTTAGTTTACTGACTTGTCTCCTGTTTCAAAATTTGTAGATGGCTGCCCCTTCATCTGATGGACCTTGGGACTACTGCTCCCACGCAGAGTACGAAGGACGATACGTGGATCTCCTTCGTCAGCTGATGCAGTATCTTGGGTTCACCCGTCCTCCTCTCTTCAGAGGCTGGACGACGAGGATCTTGGACTGCGAGTCTTGGACCGTGGAGGTTTACCTTTACGCCAGGACCGGCGAGTTCAACTCCCACACCTTCCAGGGCGACGCGCCTCGCCATAGCTGCCACGACGCGATCCAGGACGCCGCTCGTGTCGCCTGCACCCGCCTGTGCTGGCTATACGAGGATCTCTTGTTGAGGTCTCCCTTCTGCTTCTTCCTGTATCTCCCTGACGGAGAGCAGACCCCGAAGGTCTTCGACGCCAGAGACGACGACCCTCGCTTGACCCACCAGGTCCAGCTTACCCAGGCGATGGCGGTGACTATCAACGCCGCCATGGAGGAGGTGGCCCAGCTCTGGATGTTACTCACCGGCAGTTACGCCTACTCTGACACCCTCCGCAACAACCTGGTCAGGACCGACAAGGCCTACTTCGCTGCCGTCGGAGAGAGGGACGCCACTCTCGCAGAGTTGGCACGTCCCACTGCTACCACCGCGGTCCCAGCTCCAGCCGCCGCCCCAGTTCTAGTTTTGGTTCCAGCTCTAGTTCCAGCTCCAGCTCCAGTTCCAGTTCCAGTTCCTTCACCAGCCGCTGCCTCCAGATTCTGTTCTTGGCCACAACCTGGGCCACCTATATAAGTACACTTATATTTCATCTATTTGCAATGATGATGTATAATCCTTCGTTTTTCGGGCGGTCTGTACAGGGAGTCTGCTTTCTCTACAGGAATGCTTGTCTCGGGGCTATTATTTAACGATATGTGCAACTTGTCTCCGTGGTGCCATTGTGAGTGCCCCTTGTCTCGGGGGGCTTAGAGACATCTCTCCTGTTATGTTAGGAGGGGCAAATCCCATATCCGACCTGTCACACCCCCCCGTATATTTCATAGCATACCCGAAAGCTACCTTTATAACTACCCAATTACGAGTAGCGTTTGGCAACCCCTAAGAGTGGTACTACACATGTAGGAAATCATGCTGATCTCAGGCCTAAGGATTATACATCATCGTTGCTTTAAGAATAGTCATCACAGACCTCCAGTTCTAGTTTGACATGATGTACAGGGAGTTGTAGATCAAAAGTTACATCTATTTGCAACTTCGTTTTTCGGTTTGTTTTTACTGTTCATCAGACTGGAGGTCAGACCGCCCAAGGTGAATGGTCCGACCACCCAAGGTGACCGGTCTGACCGCCATTAACACAGAGGTCAGACCGCCCAATACTTAGAATTTTAGCCCGTGTTGATTTTGGTTGTTTTGGTTCGGGGTTTAGATTGGATTCAATACTAGTCTTCCGCTGTACTGGTATATTAATCTTCATAGCTTCCATAGCTATTAGAGTGAAATTTGTATTGAATCTGATCTTGGTTGAAAAAGTGAGCGTGCTCCTATTCACCCCCCTCTAGTCGCCTTTTCGGTCCAACACCACTTGCACCTCGCCCGTGTGGCGACCACATGTATCAGTCCGCAACAAGTGGAGGAGGGACCGGGTCATTTGGGGTGGGCGTCCACCGAAGGGCTCTGGAGGTTCCTCCCACTCAGGAGCTGGCGCCTCTAGCCAGGTATCTTCTGGTGATGCAACATAACAGCTCGTCTCACTGCTCCAGCGCCTCGGTGTTAGCTCGTCCTCAGACTCCTCGGGTTCTGCTCGTCTGGCTCTTGTTTCTCAGTAGTCTTCCTCGCCTCCGCCTCCTCCCTCGTCAGGTATCCTATCTCCATGGATCTTGGACTCTGGTGCTTCCTTTCACATGACACTAGTTTCTACCCACCTTACATCTTTGTGTTCCACAGTTTTTCCTTCTACTATTCATACTGCAGATGGTACATCTCTTCCTGTTGCAGGCCGAGGCATCCTTTCAACTTCTTATTTTCATGTTCCTGCAGTCTCTCATGTTCCTCAAGTTACTATGCAGCTTATGTCGGCTGGTCAGATCACTGATCACGACTGTCGTGTTGTTCTTGAGTGTGACTCTTGTTGGTCATCAATGCTATGTGATTTTTATTGATGATTATTCTTGTCATGCTTGAATCTACTTCATGTCCTCTCACAGACAGGTTCTCTCTATTTATCAAATGTTCGCCACCATGGTTCACACTCAGTTTGATTCAGTCAGTCGTGTGTTTCATGCTGACTTTGCTAGCGAGTACTTATCTGTTACTTTGTGTCATTTTCTCGCAGAGCAAGGTACTCTTCTCCAGTATTCTTGTCCTGGTGCTCATGCTCAGAATGGTGTCTTTAAACGTAAGCATCATCACTTGCTTGAGACAGCTCGTGTTTTTATGTTTTCCTTTGCTGTTCCACATCATTTCTGGGCAAAGCCTATCTCCACTGCTGCTTTCCTCATCAACATGTAGCCTTCCACTGCAGTTCAAAGTTATACTCCTATTGAGCATCTCTACGGTCAAGCTCCAGAGTACAGTCACCTTCGCAATTTCAGCTATGTTGGACCGTAAAAGCGACTAGAGGGGGCGGGGGGTGAATAGGAGCACGCTCACTTTTTCACAAATTATGAACTCAATACAATTTCACTCCAGTAGCTATTAGAAAGCTATGAAGATCAATATACGAGACAATGGAAGACTAGTATTGAATCCAATTAAACCCTAAGCAATGCTACCAAAATCAACTAAGATTGTAAAGACTCACAAAGACAGGCGGTCGGCCACTGGACCCAATCGGTCGGACCGATTGCGGCGGGTCGGCCGGCGTTATCTTTGGCGGTCGGACCGCTCAAAATCGGTCGACCGGTGATGATGAATGATCGACCGGCCGACTCGAACCGATCCGCAGTGATAAAATCAGCCCGATGACGAAGTTGAAATTAGGTGAAACTTTTGATTCTCAACTCTAATCTTTATGAAACTTTGCACACACCTTCTATATGCTATTGAGGACCTATTCCAATCGAATATTATGATAATTCTTGGAACGATCTTGAGCAATTGCCAATTGATTAACGAAGGTCTAAAACCGGGCAAGAACGAAAACTTGAACCTAAAGCTTGTTCGTGAGAGATTGATGATCAAGATGATGCTAGATAGATTCACACATATCACAGCAAGCTAATTCACGTGAAAGAATCAATCACAAACTTGCGGATCAAAGGAAGCCCTAAAAACACGAAATTGAAAGCAAGAACGAAAGGAGACTTATCTCAAGCAAACCTTGCATAGATTGATTTCGTGATTGATGCTTGGATTACATCCACACCATCATGGATCAGTAGACAATCAAAGATCACGAAATTCTCCACAAACCATCAAGAGCCCTAGCCTCCACCTCAACTCCCCTAAAGACAATTAGGGTTTTGAAACATAAAAAGGCGAGAGAGAGAGAGGTGCAGCCACCATCTCCTCCTATTTATAGTGGGGGCCTAAAACTCTTAGGGTTTGACTTAATTGGGCTCCCGTTAAGGCCCACTAACAAACGGGTCACACACGCACGCTTCGCAAAGCGCCGTCTTTAACCTTTTGACCTAAACCGCTTCACCATGTGCCATGGATTCGCCAATAGGTCACCCTTGTCCATCTTGTGTCACGCTTGAGTCATTGACCTCACCCGGCATCGTCGATCATTCTGGACCTCAACTCTTCAAGTCTAGTCCCGATTCTCCTCGCCGTTGACCGTCGTTGACCACCAAGCTACCCGCACAACCACAGACAAGAAAACACGAATTCGGGAACAAGTTCTTCACAACTTGACCCATGTTAGTCAAAACATGCATCATGCAAATCATATGCCATGAAACCAATGACTTTGACCTAACAAAACAACATCGCCAAGTTGGCCGACGTTCAAGTAGAAACCGGTCGACCGCTCCGGGTGAGCGGTCGGACCGCCCATGGCGGTCGGACCGCTCCTCAATGAGCCGGTCGGACCATATGAGACTTAGCGAAATTCAAACTCCCAAATTCAAACCTTACGGAAAATACAAGCGAATAGAACTTCTTCTTGGAGACTCCAAAATTATGAGACCAAGTGCATTGGGATCCCTCACTTGCCTACAACACCTATTTTTGGCTCAGCTCATTTTGACCACTTTGGTCATCACCGGTCCGACCGCCCCACATGGCCGGTCCGACCGATTTGGGACCGGTCGGACCGCCGTGCAAGGACCGGTCGGACCGCTATCCCGGAAAACACAGTAGCTTTGTCGAAAACACGTGAAACTACAAACCGTAAACGCCATTGCCAATTGTCACATCATCCTAAGATCTGGAGCATATCCCCATGAAATCCACAATCTCCCCCTTGATGAACACATTGGCAATTATCCAGAAAATGTAAGTAAGAGGTTTGAAAACGAGTTTACTCATGATTTTCGCACAAAGGCACAACTTGGTCCATAAGCAAGAAAAAACAATGTAAATGACCAAGCTGGCATCAGAATAGTATATGCATGTGAGACAAGACAAAAATAAGCATAAAAACTTTGATTTCCAGAAAAGGGTCAAAATTCTCACATAAGGTCCATATGAAAGAACAATTGTACAATTGACCTATGATCATTGTGAGTATAAAAGAATGCAATTCAAGTTCAGAATATTCAATAAGACAATAAGAATGCAACTCAAGAACTCCCCCTCACTATGATCCTCAATTTTTCAAAATTTCAGTTTCTCCCCTTTGTACAAACTTCTCCCCCAACAAAGAAATATATTCTCATTAACACATCTTCTCTTCTCATTTAACACATCTTCTCCCCCTTTGACAATGGATTCATCAAGGAATCACGCCTTCCTCTCATCCAGAGATAACAAATAGAAAATAAAGGAAGAAGCAGAAACAAGAGAAGCATAAAGAGGAATATGCATGAAGTGCAATGGAGTGGCTTCAATTTTGTATTTTCAATTTTTGATTACAAGAAGCTTTGGAGATTACCCAAAAGAACAAGCTAGTATCTCTAATATTGCACAAACGACATATCAAGCCCAGTACGCTAGCAAGATCATGGTAAGACATATATATCAAAGCTAAGCACAAGGGCTCAAAAGTAAGCGATAGATTTGATCAATTTAAGCAACGCTTCAAATTCAGCAAGTTCATCAACAGGGATCCTAAAATGAAATTGGCCATGTCAAAATGTCAAAGTGAGATCAAAAATCTAACAAAGACCACATTAAGAGTCAATCAAGTCCGTATTGAATCATTTTGCTCAATATTTTATAGCGCCCATTTGTCAACATTTTTCTCATTTGCATTGAATATTGAAGTTGACTAATGATCTAACTTAGTGACAAGATCACGGACTAGGAGCCATCCACAAACTCATCCTAAGCTTGACCAAAAGTTGATTAAAGGTATATCTTAGTAAAGAAGATCTGGACTAGGAGCCATCCACAAACTCTTTCTAAGCTTCTACAAGGCGACAAATCTTGAGGTTCATGTCATTTCGACAAGCGGTCCCCATGAGATCGTCAGTTCATCAAACTATCTCCAAGTTCATGTCATTTGACAAGCGGTCTCGTAAGAATAGTTTGGCACAATTTAAGCATAAGACAATCTTGATTTTCATTTTTCACAAGAGCGTTTAGAATCTCAAGAACACAAAAGCTCAAGTAATGGTCAATTTTAGATCAAAGAGCTAACAAAGCAATTACGACAGGCCAATGTCACAAGAGGAGCACTAATTACGCAACTCGCTAAAACATCCACAAATTGCAATTTCTTAGTTTGAGTTGTTTAAAAGATTCTAGCTCATATAGCAAAGACTTAGCTACACATGTAAAAGCATGATAATTCTAGCAAGTCAAAGAACTAGACATGACATTGAGCAAGAATTGAAATACAAGACTCCAAAGGGTAATAGGCAAAGCTTCATCAATTTTAAAAGGTAAGCGAGAAAATCTTATATTACAATGAATCTTTTGGATTTTTCATACCACTTGTTGTAACCACTTGTTGTATTTTTCATATGAATGCAATATGACACAATGAGATGCAATTAAAAACCTAAAAACCTAAAAAGTTGAAAAGATCACTAAGTTCGTAAAAAGAACAATAAAAGATCAAAAGAACAAGGAAAGATAAGAAAAGATCAAACTCCCCTCAAACCAACCCATAAGGATAAATTACGCCTAACTCGCTTCTTAAGGAGGAAAATGCGGTTTGATCTAAAGGCTTGGTAAGAATATCGCCAATTGAGCTTGGACTCTCTGAAGTGCATCACAATATCACCTTTTTCAACATGATCTTTAAGAAAGTGAAAGCGAATGTCTATGTGCTTAGTCCTAGAATGTTGCCTTTGGGTTTTTAGCAATATTAATAGCGAAGTGTTATCACGAGAAAGAGGAACACTAGCAAAGCTTAACCCATAATCTTTCAAAGTGGGCGTCATCCACAAAATCAGCTCTGAAACTAGCAAATGACTACATACTCCGCTTTGATGGATTGTGCAATGTAAGACCGCTTCCTAGAAGACCAAGATACAAGAGAAGTGCCTAGGAAGTGACAGTGCACGAGGTACTCTTCCTATCTAGCAAACTGACCGCAAAATCGAGAATCGAAAAACCTCTAATGGACAAAGTGAAGAGGGAATACCAAATGCCATATAAGAGGGTAGAGTGTAAATACACGAATATGCGCTTAACGGCTTGGCGATGGGAAGTTCTCGGAGGCGCTGAAATCTTGCACAAAGGCATACCGTGAAGTGAATGTCCGGTCTCGAGGCCGTCAAATCTGAGAAGAGCCGATCATCTTTGCGGTACTCGCGTTGATCCACGACTTCTCCTTCCTCATCTGGATCCAAGGCGATCGAAGTTGCCATGGGAGTGGAAATAGGCTTGCGATCACCCATGTTGAAGCGTTTGAGTAGATCTTTAGTGTACTTCGTCGATGGATGAAAGTTCCTTCCTTGCATTGCTTGATTTGAAGTCCCAAAAAGTAATTAAGCTCTCCCATCATACTCATCTCAAATTCCTGGACATAGTGTCGGAAAAGTCGAAACAAGAGCATTAGAGGAACCACCAAAATAATATCATCCACGTAAATTTGAGCAAGCGGAAGTCATTGTCACGCCTAAGAATAAATAGAGTTTTATCCACTTTACCCATCTCAAAATTATTTTTAAGCAAGAAGGTCTTAAGTCTATCATACTGGCTCTAGGGGCTTGTTTAAGACCATACAATGCTTTAGATAGCTTGAAAACACGATTTGGATATTTAGGATCCTCAAAACCAGGGGTTGCTTAACATACACTTCCTCATCTATGAAACCATTTAAAAGGCACTTTTAACATCCATCGATATAATTTAAAACCTTTTGATGCAGCAAATGCAAGCGAATGCGAATAGCTTTTAGTCTAGCAACAGAGCAAATGTCTCATCAAAATCTAACCCCTCAACTTGGTGAAACCACAGCTACCAATCGGCCTTATTTCTAACCACAGAACCATCATCACCTTGTTTATTCTTAAACACCCAGCGGTTCCTATAACATTATGACCACTAGGAGGTTCTACTAGATTCCAAACTTTGTTTCTTTCAAAATTCTCTAACTCCTCATGCATGGCATTTACCCGGCTAGAATCGGATAAAGCATGTGATATATCGCGGGGTTCAAAAGAAGCAACAAAAGCCGAATGAGAGTAGAGATTTGGATCATTATACACAGGCGAGTGACTCGCTCATGTAGATTACCTATTATCCATTAGGAGGATCTTTGTCTCTGAATGCGAAGTGGGCGCCGGGTGAGATGTCGTTTCTTCGACCTCCGCAGTATGCTGATGATGATGATCGTGGGAGCCTCAAGCGAAGGTGAAGTAGGCGTAGGTGTTCTTGTATCAATATGGGCGCCTCGGCGGCAGATGAGGGAATGACATTAGCCGTCCTCATCTTCCTCCACAAAATGCTCTCTGTCACTGTAAATCATCTGTAGCAATTGATCTAGCTCGAGGCTAGTCTCATCAAAAGTGACATTACAAGTCTCTGAATAATGTTAGTCTCGATATTAAAAACTGAAAACCCTCGAATGAGCGGGATAACCCGAAATACCCCATCAAAAGTTCTTGATTCAAATTTATCTAAGTTGCCTGTCTTAAGGATAAAACATTTTGATCCAAAAACTCGAAAATGCGAAACAGAGGGTTTTCTACCAAAACGAAGCTCATAAGGAGTCTTGCCTAAAGAAGGTCTCAAAAAGACACGATTTGCAATATGGCAAGCAGTAGCAATAGCTTCGGCCCAAAATCTGTCCTAGCCATTTCGACCAAGGTCCTATTCTTCGTTTCCACCACGCCATTTTGTTGAGGGACGTGTGGAGAGGAGAACTGATGCTCAATACCACGCTCAGCACAAAAAGAAGCAAAAGAAGCATTTTTGAACTCCGTGCCATTATCACTGCGAATTGCTCTCAAAGCACCAGGAAGCTCAGAAGCCAAACGAAGAACAAGGTCATGAAAATAACCAAAAGCTTCATCTTTTGAAGTAAGAAAGAACACCCAAGTATATCTAGAAAGATCATCGACTATAACAAGAATATACCATTTTCCACCGTCGCCGGACTCTAGCGGGACCAGCGGTATCCATATGAAGCAAGCTGTCACCGTCCGTCAGTCATAACCATAGTCTGAGAAGGGTGTGGCGACAACTTGTTTGCCATGCCTACAGGCGCTATATTGCATCTTTGCAGCTTTGAGTTTGGGCAAACCTCTCATAAGATCAAGGTTGCTAACTCGCGTCGGATGATCAAAACCAATGTGCCCCAAGCGTCGATGCCAAAGCCGTAAATCGAGAAGAAGATGTAAGCAAACATTTAAGAGATCCGACAAGAGATTACGAAAAATCGGCTCCAAAATTCTACCAACTTTAGAGATTCCAAACACAAGCTCACCAAGAGAATCAAGCACACGACAAGCATTTTCTTAAAAGCAGTCTCATAGCCATCATCAAGAAGTGAGAAAGCGAAAGGAGATTATACCTAAGCTTGTCCACAAGAGCGACATCCTTTAGAATGAATTTGTTGTTCACCCTAATTGATCCTGTTCCTTCAATTCGCCCTTGTGTATCATCTCCAAAGGTGATGAAGTCATCACTGCTGCTCGCGTGAAAGAGGTGAACCATTTTGAGTTCGGTCATGTGGCGTGAACATCCGAGTCAACGAACCACGTGTTCTTCCCTTTCGCGATAATCACGAAAATCAAGGAACAAAAAAGCGATGTGTCTCAATCATTGGGTTAGATAAACATGATTTAGGAATCGATCTTGAGACACACGTCTGCAAGGAGTATACAAACCGAAGTACTATCCTTGATTTCATCTAACATTCGGTTATGAGCAATGTTTAAATTAAAATGAGACTTGAGCTGTCCATGGGCGGTCGATGGCGTTGATGCAGCGGTCAAACCGCGACCAAAGCGGTCGACCGGTGACCACCAATGATCGGACCTTGATCGATAAACATTAGAATTAGGATATTTAGAAACATAATGATTTGCATGAGAGAAAAATCCTAATCCGAGTTTATTCTTTTCAATGTTACCATGTCTCATAGAAGCTCTAGGTTGCATGAATGAAATTCTATCAAAATTTTTCTTATCATTTTCAACCTCACGCCAATGAGAATTCAATCAAATGTTCACCTTTTTTGCAATAAGTGCAATGGTACTTGGTACCACTAGAAGAAGCACCATTTGAATTAATACAAGGTTGGGCAAAACGCAGATTTAAAAGATATTTTTGCGAGGTTGGGTTTTGAATTCAATTAAACCTTTTCCAAGACTTGAATGACTTTTGAGTTTGAATTGTCTTGAAAAGAATTAAATCCTAAACCTTGCTTCTTATAAGGAGTTTTAGACTTGTCAAGAATCATGTTTAATTGTTTCTTACCTTTAGAAAATTTCTCTAATGTATCATGAAGGTAAGCATTTTCTTTTCTCAAGTTAACACAAGCATCACAAGTTTTATTCATAGATTTTTCCTTATACAAAGCAATTTCAAGCTTAAGAGTGGAACAAGAAGCACAAGTAGTATTTTCAATATTGTCCTTAAGCTTAGCATATTTGACTCTAGCGACTTCTAAGATATCTTTGATTTCACGTTCTTTTCTAAACATGAAGTGCAAGGGCTAGAATCAAATACATCAAAAGCAATCAATTTACTAGATTCTAAACATTTTTCACAAGGAGCACTTTTAATTTCATTTAGTTCGGATCTAGCATTCTCAAGTTGTTGTACGAAATGTTATGAGGAGATTGTAACTTGGTAATTTCGAATGCATAGCATGACAAGATAAACATTCATCGAGTTCAAGAGTCTTAGCAGTTTTAAGCTCTACTTTCGGTTTGCTAATCTTTGACTCTAATTTCTTATTTTTGTCATAACAAATTCTAGCGCTTCATCTTGACTAAGCAATTGCTCAACTATAGAATCATATTTAGCGAAAGCTCATCATAAGAAAAAGATACCTCATCATCATCAATGTTGTCGATTATCGACCATGAAGCACATGCCGGTGAAGTCTTTGGCCTTCCCTTTCTTTTTGCCTTGAGGATCTCCTCCTCCTTGTCCTCCTCACTCCCGGTATCCACATCGCTCAAGGATTGATCCTCAAAAGCGGCAAGGACCCGGTGGCGACCTTCACAAGCTTATTAGCCTCATACCTTGATTTGTTGAAAGGAGGCTTCTTCCAGTCGGCTTTCCTTCCTTATGATTGCTCTTACCTTCGACTTGGGGCAATTTGCGGATATGATTGAGCTCACCACATTCATAGCATGTCACGGACCACCTCACTTTTTGTTTCTCACATTATTGTAGGCCGTGTGAATTTTTTAGCTAGAAGAGCTAACTCTGTTTGAGAATACTTTCAAGCTCCTCTTCATGAATAACAGATAAACAAGCAAATGAAAATCCGAAGAAGATTCAAAAGAGTCATCAAAAGCCTTTTTGAGAGGATCGCTACCAAAGCTAAATTATCTTTCTTGGGATGATCAACTCTTTTAATTTCATGAGTCTTGAGTTTACTATAAAGCAATTCTAAAGTAAGACTTGAAAGATCAACATTTTCCTCTATAGCAAGTAGCCTTCATCTCCCACTCCTTGGTGTTGATTGCACCAAGAGATGAGTGGCATTTTCAGATTGAGAATATTCAATATCAACGACTTTCATTTGATTAATTACTTTATT